>CM062523.1:5600100-6850100 GCA_031439595.1 Pterocarpus santalinus
TTGCATTTGGCCACAATTACAAAATGCTTTTAACCACTTTTTTAAAATGTAGCTAAATGACACTTGCGCCAACCTCTCCCCTGCTCCTTAATCAACTTTAAACAATATGTGATGCACCGTATTTAAACTGGTGCATCATAGAATGAGTTTGAAAGAAATTTAACCCCCATGGAACAAGGGAAAAATATAAAGCTACAATAGTAGCTAAAAGTTTTAGACGAAAACAAAATATGGATTTGATACCTTTGCTTTGATGACGAGAATTTTTTTTCCATACGAGTTTTGCTTGTATTAGCATCAATTTATAAATTAATAATTTGCCAAATGAGTGTCAAAACAATAATTTTAAATGAAGATTTAGAAAAAGAAATTTATATAGTATAACATGAGGTATGCAGAACCTAAACCAAAAAGTAAAGTATGTAAACTTTTCAAATCTTTAATTATATGGTAGTTTAGACTAGATACCTAAGCAGTGACATGAGAAATTTTACCAAATGTTAATTTTTGATTTTTTTTCTTCAGTTGAAGTAGATAAATGTATATGTATGAAATAGATGGTAAATGTGTGGTTATTTGCTTATATGTAGATGATATGATTGTTTTTGGCACTAATTTGATATTGTGCACAAAAAAAGAGGTGTTCTATTGTATCAAAATTTGATATAAAGGACATGGGTGAAACAAGTGTGAGTCTCGATGTTTAAATCATACGGAAGTGTAATAATATAATACTATTACAAGAATAACATGTTTAGAAATTTCTAAAGAAGTTTTGACATTTTGATGTCAAACTTGTAAGTACCCTTTTTTATGTTAGTACTCTATTAAAGAAGAATAGTGGTGACTTTATTGCCTAGTTTGAGTATGCATAGATTATTGAGAGTTTGTTGCACTTGATTGATTTTACCCGATCTGACATCTATGATATGCTTTCTGCAGATTAAGTAGATATACACATAGTCCTTTATAATGCATGATCATTGGTTCACATTAGTTATATTCATGAAAATATTTGAGAGATACCATGACCTATAATATTGAGTATAGTGGATACCTTGTATAAGAAGGATACAATGATGCTACCTGGATCCCAAATTTAGATGAGATTAAATCTACTAGTGGCTATATGTGCACCCTAAGTGGTAGTGTTGTTACTTGGAGATCAGTTAAGTAAACAATAATGACAAAATCCACCATAGAACCAAAGTTTATAGCATTGGAACGAGCCAGCAATTTTGTGAATTTTGTGAATATTGACTAAGCTCCTAGGAAGGAATTTTGTGAATTTCACAATATTGGGAGGAATGACACTTAAGCCAATTTGAAATTAATAGTGATGAGAACATGACCTTTGTTAATGGAGATCCTTTGAATAATGTTCATATGAATAATAACAAGCTACTTGTTAGTTCTTGCTAGTACTTTGTGTTCCTTCATATGGTCTAAGAAATATGAGAAGTGATAAACTGCATTTAATATATGTGAGGGTAAGCCAAAAGCTTTTAAGGAATTCTATAACCATTACGGATGGTGTATAAAATGCAGTATATACTTAATGAAATTACATATATAAGTGTGGAGTGAAGCCACTCCTATGAAATTGTGGCTAAGTCTCTAGAGCACTCATGAATTATCAGATATGCACATGGCCAAAAATGTAGAAAAATATTAATAGTGTGATTAGGACTCTAATCCACACAAAAAATGTTTTAGTTCATAGAAATTGAAAGTTTACCTATTACATTATAATTTAAAGTCTACTCTATTTAGGTTTGTTTTATAGCTTAAAAAACATTAGATTTTAAGCATTTACACTCATGTTTAACTTATAATTCTTTGTCAAAATGTTTTCAAAAATTTATATTAAAATTTTTTGAAATATATGGGTGATTGTTGTATTTTAAAGTAAAGTGATATTTCAAAGATTGATAAGTTCCGCATTATTTGGAGCAAAGAGTTTGATAATATTTATATATAGAAGTGTTTTATGAGAGTTACAAAAGGCTGGAAGAAAAGTAGATTCACGCACATGAAGCTGAGGCCAATGGATCGAGCCTAGTACGATTCAGAAGATTTTCTGCATGCGCATGACCCGATCCATGCAATTTGACTTGGTTTTCCAAAGTTGTTGTCGGTGGAATAGTAGTAGTATATCATATGGGTGTTACAGAATTCTACTTCTTATGAAAAGTGAAAATATTACAAACTCCATAATTATATTTTAATTTCTTTTTCCAAACAACATTTTATTATCAAATACAAGTAGACTAAAACAAATGTTAAGGTAAAATAAATTTTCTTGAATGATCAGAAATTTATGTTGTGGTGATGGATATCCTACAAATTAGGTGACATAATATTTGGTTATACATTAGTTGTTGTCTGAGAGGTCATATTATGGCTTAGATTATCATTATGGTGTTCACGGACTAGGTTATCGTCCAAGGAAAGTTCCTAGAGTGTTGGAGAATGGGGAGTTTAAAAGCCATGGGAAGAACAAGAGAATTAAAGATCTATTGATCTATTATGATATTGCGCCACAATGTGTGTGGTAGAAATTGGTTTTGGTGCTGCAACATCTACGAATGGATACAGTGCCATGTGTGTTATCGGGTGGCAAATGAACAATTTCTAGATTAGGTGCCAAGTGTGAGACGTGGATAGGAAGAAGAGAGTATTGATATTTGTATTCACAAATTGAGACTTATTGATCGACACGGATTTACTTTCGGATAGTATGTCATTCACTTTTGTTCAATTACTTTCTTTTCTTGTGTGAATTAGGCAACAAATCGAATATAAAAATGAGTATAAATATTATTTTTGAGAACAAGAACTGTCGTAGGCTACAGTAGAACCTCTGATATATGGCTCAAGGCTTATTATCAAGTATTTGAACTTTGAAAGGAGCCAAATGGACGAGTTTGTCATGACATCCTTTTGAAAATGGTATTTAAAGATCGTATGAATTTTGGGTGTTTGTCATGCTATCCTGTTGAAAATGATGCTTAGAGATCATATGAATTTTGAATGTTTGGTATGTTATATGAGGATTCTTAAAAATCCACGATGTATCCTATATTTGGACATCCTTTTTCTTTTTTTGTAATATATGTATATATAATGGAATGCAATAAAAAATAATTTTTTAAATAATTATCGAGTAATCAAAATTTTGTATTCATTTGAGATGGTTTAGTTTGTTAAAAAAAGATAGTTTAATTTTAATACATTATAAATGTAAATATATTTTATATTATCATATAGTCATGTATTATCACCATTAAAATTATCTGACTCCTTCAATAACAATTTTGAAAGTCATGAAAAAAATAAAACTGTATAAAAAGTAAACTGGAAAAAGAAAAGTGGAAGCCAAAGACAAGTATTGAAACTTAAGCTATATTTTCAGCTAAGTATCTAAATACCTCATTATTTAAGATTCCATATCTATCGAGTTCTTCGGTATGTTGTTTACATCTGGCATATCAAGAAGGGTCATTTTCGTTTGCTCAAAAAATGACAAATATTCAGCCAACGGTTAATTGCTAATCAGGCCGCACAATTTCAGGTTGTTCAAGCATGTGCATAAGCATCAATACTCACATAATCGCCAATCATTTGAATGACACTATTTCTTTTTCCCCGTTTTGAATTACTTTGTTTTCCAATAAATAAGGAATTTTACAATTTGTTGTTTTTTTTTATTACAAATCCATGTCAAACATAATTACATACAAAGATGGTACAACTGAACTAAATTGACATTTATTCTATCATGTTTCAATCTACTTAATTAACATAACATCCTTATAGAACATCATGAAGAGGGCAACATAGATAATCTATCTACTATCAAAGCTTGAACCTGCAAGGTCCATTCATTACTCTTTCATGCAAATTACATTATAAAGGCTTTGCACCACCACCATTCTCCTGTGCATTATTGACTGGTGTGGATGAACCACTCTTTCTGGAGGAACTATGACCTGTGATTGTCCTTCCCATGAACTTTCCTGCTTTGCTTAGTCCACTACCAACTGCTCCAAGACCACTACCAACAAGGCCAGCTCCAGCACCAATGCCGCTTCCGACAAGCCCAGCACCAGCACCAATGCCACTTCCAACAAGTCCAGCACCGGCAACAACGCCAGAACCGACCAGTCCGACACCAGACCCTACTATTGATGCTGCTCCATCCAGTGCATCCATTGTGCTTCCTATCACTCCCTCTGCCTTCAGTTTCTTCCTTTCTTCTAGTATCTTTTTCTCTGCTTCTAGAGCAGCCAACTGCTCTTCCTTGCTAAATTGATGATACAAAACCTGCAATTCCAACCTGATTATATTTATAACTTTCAATCAAGTAAGATGGCTTGCAAGTAACCAACATATAGCAAGATCTTAAAATATGCCAATGATAGTAAGATCTCAAAACCTAATGGGAAGGGGAAAAAAAAATTTCAATTAATTTATCAGTTTTCATCTATAATCCAAGTCTTGAATAATTTCTCCTTAAAGCTAAAGCTGTCAGATAGAGTCATATTAATGATTTTATATCTTAAAACGCCTGCTCACACAAGAGCCTTTTGGACTTGAAACATGGACAGTGCATAGACTTACCTACTTTGTGCTAAAATTCAACTTATTTTAAGTAGAAATACAAGGGCAATTAGGATTCAACTTTAAATCACTTGGTCATAGAGATTCTGATACCATGTTATTAACCATTTCTCCTAAAAGTTTAAGCTATTGGGTAGAGGCACATGAATTACTTTATATCTTAACAAAATCCATATACCATGCACAGCCCCATAATAATTTCACCGTCAAATATAAATAGATCAATGCATATACGTTTATACCTTTATTGTCAAGGTTCCTCTATCCTTCTTATCTTTCACCTTCAATGTATCAAGTGATGGCAGCAGCCTCAATTCAAGCTCCTTTTCAGTTTCTGCTTCCAGCTCAATAAGGGGTACTTTTACTATTCCCAATCGCTTATCTTGCCCAATGTCTTTATCAATAACCTATTTGGAGAATCATGAACATAATGTACATTAGCTGTAGTAAATCAATCAAGGTATAGCTATTGCTGTGTGTGGAGACAGATGAACCCCTTGTTTTCAGCTAGGGGTATTAGTAGGCAGAAGAGAGCAGCATAAAAGAAGGTAAAGTATTAGTAGGGTAAGACCTCAAGAATGAGTGACTGTGTTTCCTTGTCTTCTGCAATCAAGTCAACTAATGTCTGATTCCAAACAGGATTCAAGTTGTTGTCAATAACCTTGGTTTTAACCTTAAATAGCGGTCGAATATACACGACAACATAAGGATCTGACTTTCCAATCATTTCCATATTCTTTAAATCATTCGCTCTCACTACAGTCACTGTAAGCCTTCCCTGGGGTTTAAGTTCCAGTTCACTGCAAAAAAAACAAAGGTGCTTAAGTGGCGCAAGTATATTTGAGTACTAACATTGGAATATGCATTCCCAGTTTGACATGTTTTGACTGCGATCAGAAAGAAAGAAAACCAAGGCAAAAACATCCATAAGTTCATATTTACCTAGTATCAACAGGTATGCCACCAAGTGGAACGACAATCCTATGAGGCCATTGGAGCATATCAGTAACAATTGAGTTCACAGTATCCTATGAAATGATGAGTAAATATTAGTGTAAGAAGTGCTAGCTCAAAATCAGTACAGGGGAAAGAGGCAAGTACATGAATGGACAGAACTCACGTCAATCATATCTGAAATTCCAGGAAGTGCTGTCAAACTGCCACCAACAGCTTTCAGAGTGTAATCAATTCTGGGCTTTGGCTGATCAAATGTTAATGGACATGTCAGTAATTCCAAGACTGACAAATTAGTTTTAGTTTAGTTGCCATCATGTATTTGGCAAGGTTCAAGAATTCAATTAAAATATAGATTTAGGCAAAGAGAAGAACAGAACAGATCAATTAAAATTTGAAAACAATAGTGCCCCCTTAGCCACAATGAAGGGCATTGTCCTAATAACGGCTATTTGAATGCAATCAACATATATTTGATATGAAGGGATTCATTATCTACCTAATTGGTTTTTTGCTTAACGAACAGTCTACTTAATCATTACTTCAAGTATATGGTTAATCCAAATACTTTAAACTTGATTTGCCACAAAGAAAACAGTGAACGGAAGATTGAAAAAACCATGCAGGGCAAGAGATGTTATAGTAAAAAAGATGAGGATCACAAAAAGAAACCCTGAAAGATGAAACCACTATGTCCTCCAATATGCAAATTCTTGCCTTCATTTACAAACTGACTTTAATATTTCCCTCTGCCTCCCCCCAAGGTTACCTCAGCAAGTAGGGCAACAACAACAGCAGAAATGCAAGGGATCTCTTCAGCAAGTTGGAATATAACACGGATAATGGTGAAAACCTGTAGATCCTTCAACTAAAGCAAAGAGCAATAACAATCAAATTTTGACAAATTGTAGAAGGAACGTGATGAAATTCAACATGGAAAAATACACTGCTGAGTTTAACCTGAATAGGGATTGATGCAACAAGTGCAGCTTCAACAGCCAAAATAATACTGGGATCACCACCCCAACGGAAATCAATGTCCATTATGATTTGACCTTTGGTAAGACTTTGAACTCGAATACCTGCATGGATGAAATCAAGCATATATAAATTCTTGACATACAAAATGATTTAACAGAAAAATTGACAAGGGGTTAAAAAAGTCAAATTGGTTGCAGTATGTATTATAAACGCAAGTTAGGTTTACATGAACTCCCAAGAAATGATAATTTAAAAAGAAACTTAAATATTTTCTCTTATTCAATTATTTTTTCTTTATAGAAGAATATGTCAAAAAGAAGAAAAGAAAGTCCACCAAAAATGCACACCAAGAATTTGGAAAAACCTGATTCTATGAAAAAGTTTCACAAATTTGTTACATATGAAGCATTCAATTAGAAATGATGTCAAAATGGACTTACAGAGTGTACATATTCCTAGTAAATTCAAGAACATGCAGAGGAATACTATTGGTTGATACCTTCAATTTTTGGAGCTACATTGCCAAGTGACAGCTTGCTGAACTTCAATGAAGTAATTCCAGGAGGTCTGTAATCTTCCAGTAGTGGTTCAACAGATTCTCTGATCACCAAAGTTGCTGCCTAAAGGTAAACAAAATCCATCACCATCAAGTCAGCTATTTAAGCAAAGCAGGAATACTCTTCAGACGATTTGCAACAAACTTAAAGTAGAAACTACAGCCTAAGCACAAGGGGACAGGGGGATTATGTCTAAGGAAAGGAATGAGCCCGTTGTATTGAACATAGGTACATGTAATCTTGTATGATAAATTTGAGAGAGACAGAGGGAAAAGAAAGGAGAAATACAATTAGAGGGAGTGATTTAGTCGAAAAGGAAAAGGATAAACATATATGGGGTAACTCTGAAAGAGGACCAAATGGATAAACCCAAGATATGAACTAACAGAACTTGCAAAAATGGCATTGAACCTAGCAGACCTTCATAACTATGAATTAGGGCTAGCAGCTGTTTCTCAATCTCTAATTTTATAATTCAGTAGAAAGTTTTAATGTGCACGGCCCTACATACTAGCAAACAATGTCCAATATAATCCATAATACAAAATTTGTTCTGTAAATCAGGTATGCTTCCTCTTTGGGCTGCTAGAAACTATTAACTTCAAACATGAAGTGGATGCAGCAGAAGAATCAATCACCTCAAGGCTTTTGGCACTAAGAGTATTATTCTTCAAACCACATAATATTTAAACGAAACAGCCATTACATTTATGAAACTGATACATAGAATGATACTCTTGAATGAGAAGGATTAAGTACTTCAACAATGCAATGAGATCACATATTTTCTTCTATTGATATTGCTAGAGCAAGAAACATATAAGGACATCATATAAGGGATCTTTCAAATACCACAAATGGGGATTTAGAAGCAATATCTCTGATACTAGAATAAATAAGCAATCTAATTTGATTACGAATAAGATATATTCTGTAAAATAACATGCCCACCAACCACAGAAATGAGGGAAGCATTAAGTTCTAACCTATAAAAATCTTGTAAGAAATCAATGGATGGCACTGCAAAACTGTTCTAAACTATTATAAACTATTATACAAATGCATAATAAGTATGCAAGCATACTCACTTCCGCCACAAATGGCCAAAGTTTAGTCAGCTGCTTATTTAGCCATTTCACCTGAAAAGGTTGATGCAAAGAAGAGTCATTCAAAGAGCACAATCATACTAGATAACTAGAATAATAGATGCATTGTATAATATCATTTCAGTTTAATGCCAAGTAATATTTAGCAATGACAAAAATCCACCTGCTCATATACAGGAAAAGATATCCACTCAGGCAAACTATCACCACAAAGTTTTTTTAAATCATCTCTGTTAAGGGATCCAAGGATTTTAATGTCAGCTGCCTGCAAAGCAAATAAATAATAAATGTTAAGACAAGAAAAGGACATACCCGCATATTAAAACACAGTTTTTCAAATAGAAAATAAGGCCAGTTTTGAAGACAACTTGACATAATATCCTTGTTAATGTCATACAATTCATCATAAATTCATAATATGACCCATCTTCCCCCCCTCTCCCCCCACCCAGCCCCTCCCCCTTTTTCTATTTTTTCTTCCTCTTTCTGGGGTTAAATGAGTATAGGATCAAGGATCCAGCCTACATAATTCACTGGCTCAAGGAAATGGCATAATTAGACAATATGTTTATAACATGAAAAAGGTCACATTGTGCAATGTGAAAGGTGAATAATGGTGAGAAGCATCACAGCTCGAAAATTCAAGGTTTTCATTCAGAGAATAGAAAACTAGTCATACATTATGCACAAAACAGTACCTCATGCAGGAGCCAGAAAAAACTAGAATTCATAAAAGATCCACAAATCTCAGTAGTTTGGTTTAGTGTTGTTATTGGGGTTAATTGTAACATTTTCAGACAGTATTTTAGTGTTTTGATCACAAGGGTAGCTTAGTAGTTTAAATTAGGGTAAAACAGTTATAACTAGAATTAATGCACTTGCGGTGATCTGAGGTCTCAACTTCCTACATCGGTTGCCTTCTCTGTGTTGAGGGATTGCATCTCACAGCCAAAAAGGAAAACTAAATCAGAGATATAGCTTAGAAGGGCATGCTTCTCCCTTTTACCCGAGGACCAGCAAGTCTGTTAATTGATTAAGCATCTACTTAAATTTTTTTGACCTAACCAATTGCTTAACAAAAGCATGATCTGTATTCTTATACCACCAATTTCTGTTTTATTGCATAACTTTTGCTATATCTAGTATTCAAACTCAATATTGCTGCTCTAAATGATCCTTTCCCACAACGATTTCCACCCTTTCACTAGTAGGCCATTGACTGTCCTATGAACCCAATGATCCCCCAATTTTTTATTCCAAAATTGACAAAGTCAACCACTGGTCACACCTCAGTTTATTCACCTTTTTTCTCCAACATTGCCCAGAACAATCTCAGAAAAATTGTTGATCAGCAAAACCAAAGTGAAAAACAAATAAAGCAGCACCATTCATCTCTAATATGCATAAATGAGATGAAAAAACAAAACCAAACAACATTCATACCTTTGCAATTCGCTTGGCACTCCGATACCTCATCATTCTCTCCCATGCTGCCATCAATGCGATGCCAAATAACATCCCCATGAAAATCCCAGAAATCAACCCCATTTTCTCAGATTCCAAACACCAGCTTCCCTATCAACACAAACACAAAAAGCACAAACCCAAAAGTCAAACCCAAAAACTAACCACATGAAAAAGAACACGGATTTAGGACTCAAACATATAAGTCAAGCTAAAAATTGAAACTTCATGTGAAATTTGAGGAAAAAAAATCTCAAAGGGTCTAACTTTGGAGGATGAAAGCCAATTGGGGTGAGATTTTCTGAAGAGAGTCCAAAAGTTGAAACCAAAAGAAAAACCCAAGTTTCTTTCAGTTTCCTTGTTTATGCAACGAGCTGTGGGACTGTGTGTGTGTGTGTGTGTTTTCAAAAAACTGTAAAAATGTAACCTTTCCTTGTTTATAACGTCACTTTCAGTGTTAAGGGTTTATCCTATCTTCCTCCACAGGATTTCAAACAAAGCATTAAAAGCCATGTAGCTTAGCTGTACAGGGACTCGCTCATTCAACATCAGTCTTCAATTCTCTTGCAAGTTTGCAATTTTTTGGATTTTATTTTGAGATTTTTTCTTCGAAATAATGCACTAATTTAAATAAATGCAAATTTCTGCTATGAAAATATTAAATTTAATATTTATTAAAAATAAACTCATATTATTAACGAAGATAACATATTAATTTAATATTAATATGATTTAAATTCACACTAACTTAAATTAAGATTCGCCCATATTAATTTAAGTGATTGAATAACTACGTTGAAATAATCTAATTATTTTATTTTTTTAATTATTTTTGTAATTTTCGTTGCCAGGCAGGTTTCATTGTCATGTCAAAGCAATTAGTTTAGAAAATTACTCTCGTTGACCGTTTGGTCCGTCTTTGTTTTGGATATATCGGACCAACAAGAAAAGTGAAAGCTGTGCCAGTGGCTTAATGCCATTTGGACATTTTTGTCCCTTCCTGGCTGGTTTAACTATGTCCAATCATGTCCAAGAAACTAACCACACTTACAGGGCAAAACCATGCGTTCCTTGACTTTTCAAAGCCAAGTGGGAAGGGATTTGCGGAGCTGCATTTGTCTTTGCCACGGTCATTGCTTGTAAGAAAAATTTTTAGATGCTCTGTAGGAAGATTTTTTTTTTCTGTACTATTTATTATTTAATATTTTAATTTTATGAATTATTATTATCTCTCATTTTAACCATAATATAATCAGTAAAATATTGAGTATTGAATAATTTAAATAAAAAACTTTTTCTTATTTTCGAAATACCTATAAATCTCTCTACGTATAATATAACCCATCTGGAGTTGAGATAAGCTAAATATCATGTCATGTGGTTAATTGCTTCACTATTAAGCTGAGAATTGGTTTCTTTTTCTTTTTTTTTAACTTCCTCCTTTTTGCTTTGAATTTATTTAAATAATTTATTGTGATACTTTCATATTCGTATAACGGGGTTGTAAGTTTGTTGGTTTTTTGTCTTTCTTTGGTGGGGATAATATTATGTCATGCGGCCAATTGCTTCACTATTAAGTTGAGAATTTTTTTTCTCCTTTTTTTACTATGGATTTATTTCAAATAATTTATCGTGATACTTTCTTATTCATAAAGGGGGCGTAAGCTGGCCTTTTTTTCTTTTCTTCTTGGGGTTGGGGGCTTGTAAGAGGCATAAACCTAACGCATATAGTGATATGTTAGGTGGGTCAGTGAACAAATATGAAATATCTACTGTAGCATTAGCTGGATGATGATCGAAGGCGCAATGAGCATATCTTGTTCCTAGATAAGAATTAGGTCCCACTTCCCAGAATGTGTGGATCATAGAAACAAAATGGAGGGAGGCACAGTAGCTTCTTTTTAGTGTATTGTGTACATTTTTATGTGACATTTCCTCCTTGTCCTCATTCTTGGACCTCCCTTTGTGCTGTACAAATGTTCACCAAGCTGTACATAACGGTTTGTGAGCAAAGCAGAAGAGGTTGAAGTGAAGGCCTATGGTGAAGACATTCTTTGAATTGAGCTCTTCTCATGGTGGCTCTATTCACAATGATCAGCAAGTAAGCAATTAAGATATGAACTTTGTCACATTCTGGAGTAACATTAAAACTATGTTTTGAATTGTTTTTTTTTTAGTTTTTAATTAATGAAATGAAATTGATTTAATAGGAATGGACTGTAAATTTCTTCTTGTATGAGAGATTAATAAGGAAATGGAATGAAACTTCTTTAATCTTGTTTGTAAGTTATATTGTAAATGAACCTAACCGAACATGTATAATGTTTAGAGATTTTAACTCTTAGTTCTCTCTTTTCCCCTTCATTCCATTCCAATTTTGAGGGAAAAGAGAAATAGTTCCGTTTTCATGTATATTTAAACTACTAAATAAGATAAATGATTCCCATTCCTCTTATTTCTATTCATTTTCTTCCATTAATTACCGACGTCCAAACATGTTGTAACAATCTCTTTTTTTCTGCGACAAATACCTTTGTATTATTCAGCCATTTTCATGGTGCTGTATTGGCTTTAAAGGATCCAGGAGGCAAAGTTTATGGAGAGTGATTGTAGCACATCCTGAAGCTATGGGGGATGCTGAGTGGTCCAAGCACTAACATGATGATGGTAATGGCAACAAAGCAACATGTGAAGCTTTTTATATTTTGGCCAAAAGTTATGTTTGAAGGGAGTGTTTTATTTAATATCTTGACGATGGGGTAGCTGAATCACTTCCTAGTTCCTATTGCATGGGAAAATCACTGAAGGATCTTTTTCGTTTGACAAAGAAATTGCAAAGTGATGCAAATTCTAATTTGTCTAGACGATAAAAGCACACTAACTTTAGGCGTGATGGGACAACATTATGACCAAGATTATTATATCAAAAAGTTACATGCAACTCAATGCGTGTTTGAATGGCACTTGTGAATCCCCTTATCACCTCATCTTTTTGGGCGAAACATAAATTGCTATATTTACATGAAAAAGGTTGGATACATAATTTTTAGATAAGCAAAAGACCTAGTGTAAAGAATTCTTAGATTACATATAAGATTGTATATAAACTCTAATTTTTATCAGTCGACATGAGTTCGATTCCCTCTACTGACGTAAGGACTTCTTTAGTAAATAATTTTGTAAGTTACATGTAAGTACTCTTTTAACCCTAAAACTTTACTCTATCCCTAGTAAAATAACTAGCGCTGAATCCACCTAAACTTTTATTTATCAAAAAAAGAAAATTATGAACCAATAATTAGTTGATTCAAATAGTTTAGTATTTGTTCTTCTTAAACAAATTTCGAGTTCAACTCTAGTGAATGAAAAAAACTATACTGAGAGAATTTTACTTTCATAATAGGCCGAGCCGACTCGAATCAAATTACTTGGAATATATTAAGGTCCAAACACTGTGGTCTAGAAAAAAGGAAAAATCTAATTTTTATTAAAAAATTACATACTCAAATAAATCAAATAATATAAAACGGAGAAGTAAATGTTCTCAAGATTCTAATAAAAGATGTGCTGCTTGCCACATTGATATCGTTGATTATTTGCTGCGCCATCAAGTATCACTGTGATTGGAATATTTTTGGCCGGCCTTGGGAGCTATTTCTTGAATTGTTAATCATGCATTACAAATTGATACATACACATATGGCATTGGAACTTGCCTTTTCTCCAATCCTTATTATGTTAAGCTAACAATTAGTTATTGTCCACTTTTGTGCACAAGAAGACTTGAAAGTGTTATATAATTGGTGGCAAATTGTGTCTGATTATAATTGTTGAGCTCCCGTGCAGCGACTTATCATCACGTGAAGAGTTGTGGATAGATCACAAACGAAATAGGTTCACCTTTTGGGATCTTGCAATAGTTTCTTAACTCTCAAACTTCCGAGAACTTTGTGTAATATTTATATCAAAGAAAGAGCAATACAAATGTTCAATATAAAGGAGATTTCTTAGTCATCAACTCAGTAACCATTTATCATGTGAATGCATTACTTGCAACAATTTGCAATATAGCTTCACCGATTTTTCAACAATCACCAATTAATCTATGTAACCAACCCCATCTTGTGAGACAAAACTTAATAGTTGTTGCAATATTGTGACAAATTGTCTTAACTGATTTGTGAAAACTGTTCTCCAATCACAATAGACCAAAAAATTGACAATTGATAATGAGGGAAGTCGACTGCCGACAGAAAACATAATAGTGACATGGCCTTTTTTTTTTTTTTTAATACCTCAATGCCTATAGATATTCTTTTATCCTTCATATTTCTTCATACAAATTTGGATCAGCTATTTCACAAAATACTGGATCTTGCATTCAAAAAACTTGCACATGCAATATCAACAACAGAAAGGACCCATTTATTCTCTTACCGGCTCTGTCCTTTCATTTCTTCCGATAGTTTGCTAGTGATATCCCAATCTGCACATAAAATTAACTTTTTCCTACTCTGTTCATGCAATGAAAATTATTTACTATAGTCCGTCCTTCTCATTATGTGACATCACTACTTTTCATTAGCATCCTTTGCTCATTGGCTACAAATGCTGAGCATGAGAGTTTATTCAATTTGCATTCAGCATTCCACGCTTCTGTTAAAAAACATCCTAACTGCCTTCCTCTAATCATCTACCATCCAGTAATTTTGGACGCATTTGTTTAAAATTTTAGTAATGAGATGGAAAAGGAAAAGGATAAGAGGAAACTAAAGAAAACATATTCACTGAGACTAGACAATTGGGATAAAAAACACTAACCTAACACCCCCATTCATATTTTGTAGTCATTCTACAGACAGGGATGCAATCTCGTGTTTGCTAAAATTTCATTCAAAATAATGCTACATGAATACATATCCAAAGCGTGTATAAGAGCATACACACCTAGGACTGTTACTAAGGAGGTATATAATAAAAGCAATAATCTAGAAGACAGGAGACTGCATCATATACCTCTAACAGTAATACACACCACTTATGATCAGACTGGACCTGGATGTAAGAGAAACATAAATGCTAAACATAAATGTAAATGAAACAAGATCAAGGGGCCAAGACAAGTCCTAGTAAAGTCCTTGTACAATTGTCAACATTACTAAATATCACCATTACCTTGCTGAGCCTTTGACTCATAAAAGAGCCTTACAGTTGAGTAAATGGTAGCTGGTTCAGCCATTGCACCATTGCCATAATCCCCACAAGCTAACCTCTTTGTAACAGGTGGGATGAGAGATATGCCGAGCTCGTCAATGGAGATGAGATGTCGTTCTGTGAAAGGATTGTTCCACATAAAAGTGTTCATGGCTGGCGCAACAAAGAATGGCTTACTGTAGTCCCATGCTCGGACAATACTAGTAAGCAGATTGTCACACAACCCTCCAGCAATCTAGAACAGCACATATTTAAGTTAAGATAAGAAAAGAAAGAAAGCAGTAATTGCCAATTACTTAAGTACTTAAACCGAAACAAGCCTGTAACCCAATATAAGATGTATAATAAAAACTGAACATCATATGATGCATAGGAACACACAAAACATTGTACAAACTTGCTCAAACTATATATGCAGCTTTAAATTTAGTGTGCAGTGAGTTATAAGCCATGATTTTATCATTTAACTATGTATAGACACAAAATCTGCCAACTCTTATAAATTTAATTACCTTGCCAAGAGTGTTTGCTGATAATGGAGCAATGACCATGATATCAGCCCATTTGCGAAGCTCAATGTGAAGCACACTATCTCCTAGTTTTTTCCAACTAGACCATTCATCCTCATCAGTATACAAGATTATATCCTTCGGTATTGCTGCTCTGTCAATAAAATGCAATGATGCATTTGTGGCAACTGCTCTTACTTCTGCCCATTCGGAGAAACAATGACAAAGATTCGCAAATTTGACAGCAGCAACACTCCCACTAGCGGCGAGTAGAATCCGAGGCTTCCTTGGTGCAGCATCCACTGCCATAGTCTCTCCTTCTAAATTTACAGGTTCTGAGCAGGCCATCACCCAGAGATTTCAACAGTGATCTTAAATATCCATGATTTAAAGAGGATTTTCAGCTCACTCATTAAAAAACCTTCAAATTGGTAAACTAGAAACCCTTCAGAGGACAGTATAATATTCACTGAATATTTTTACCATATCAATACAAAAAGGAGAAATCCCTTAGTTTTCAAAGAATGCCAACAAACATGCATCTAATCCATAAAGTATAACTCTCATTATAGCCATAGGTAGCTAAAAACCAATGACCATATCCCTATTCTATGCCTTGAATTAGTTAAAAATAACCATATCTCCCAGTATTCATATTTTTCCCGCTGCATCAATGAAACATATCAGAGAACCAGCAATAACAAATTCAAACAGACATGTAACCACCTAGAGAGGGAAAATTGCTTGTAACAATAACAGTGATCATTAATAATGAGGCCCAAAAAAAGAAAAACCAACACGGTTCAATGCACCAATGCAAAGCAGATTTGGGGCAACGTTGTAGAGAAAGGGACTAACTTGAGTAGTTATTAGCAGGAAGAGAGAGAGAGAGAGAAGTTTCGAAGTAAATCCTAAATTAGACGAACATATTCTCGGACATGTCGCAGGAAGCATAAAACCCATGATTTATATTATCAGAAAACTTGGGAAGTCCGACCCAAAGATTCGATTTTTATTTTTAAAAATTCGTGGGTCATTCCAAAAATTTCAAAAAAAAAAAAAAATACCACAATGCATGAGTAACAGAACCAAAGCGGAATACGGAAAAAGGGGAACAAGAACTGTCATCGACCTGTTAAGGATCTCGGTGACTTTGATGATGGTGTTCGCTATAAATCACAAACACAACAACCTCAGCACTCAACTGCAACCTGACACCGACACCTCGAGCACTTTCGTGCGTTGCGTTTGTGTTGCGCTGTGATAAAAAATTGAGACACAACACACAAAAAGTCGGAATCGTTGAGCAGGCTCGGGGTTGGTTGTTTCGCCCTGAGCTCAGGCCCACTTGGACAAGCAATTGATTTTAAAAAGTATTTTCTGTTTTCTATTTTTAATATTAATTATAAAAACATAACCTTATTTTTTATTCTGTTACTTATTTTCAGAATTTTATATGAAAAAAAGCAAAAATGTTAGTAGATTTTGTCAATTATCTGTTTTTCAAAGCACTCAAATCATTAATTTAAAGCCAATAAAAATCAAAATAAAAACATCATCCTCAACAGTTTGATTTATTTTGTTTGTAACATAGTCTATCTATTTAATACTAAAAAGTAGCATCTATCATCCTTATAGCTACTTACTGTTTCTCTGTGCTCAGCTAACATCACAATTGATGCAATGGCCAATTGTTACGTTGTAAGGAAATTTCTCCAACAGTAAATTAGAATATTTGTGATTAAAATATTGTCTATTTTTATATGATTACGTTCTTTCTTAAATATAATATTCTTTTTTTTTCTAAAATAAAAAGAAAAACATTTTATCCATTTATTCGGTTAAAAAGCATCCTTATCGTTTCAACTTTCTACAAAACATAATGATGAGATAACACCTTGACGAAACTCTAAATGATCCACCTTTTATGTCAATTTTTTTTTAGTTTTTTTGTTTTGTTTTTTTTTTGGGGGGGGTGGGGGTGCTCCCCCCTTTTTTTGAGTCTTCTTGAACTCCAGCTAGTAAAAGTTAGTAAGAGCACATGTAGCTCTTGTTACAACCTGTGTACGCTTTGTAATATCATAGTTTTCAGGCTTTAAAGAGAGAATCAATCCACCAAATAGAGTTCAACAAAATTTCAGCTAAATACATCATCTTTAACTTTCATGTTGCTTTGGAATTTCAAGGGCAACACAATGCAAGTAATCATCCCGACAACCAACAAAAATCCGGCGGCCAATCATTAAAGGCGAAGAGAATATATCACCCGGCAAGTCTAGCCTTGCAAATTCCTGCACATCAATTGTCTGTTGATTTGCATCTTTGGAGAAATTCAAGTTCTCTCGAAGTATGTGTATGCCTCCAGAACTGGAACAAATGCAAATTAACCTGAAAAAGGAAGAAGGGAAAGGGGGGGGGGGGAGCTTGAATTTGGTAGCTGATGAGATGCATTTACCCCTTTAATTAAGAAAACCAATTCAGTTAACCTGTCTGAAGAATGTGAGGCATCAGACTCTAGCTGCAAGTGCTCATCAACATAAGCAGATGCAGTTATTGGATCTCCAACATTGTATTCCCATAGTAGATCCCCCTTCTTCTGGAGTTAATCCAGCATATGGAACAAAACAAATATCAATCCAAATGAATCATTCATAGTGGACATTTTTACATGGGACTCGATTTGATAGAGCTTGTACGCTTCAATATTTGAGATTAATAGATGTTCTTTCACAATGTATTCACAAGTTTGGTATTTAATTAACACAAATGCACAACCCCATCCATGAATACAATACAGTAAAACCCACCAAATAAGTGATAAAAGGAGGAGGAAAAGAAAGAAACAAGTTTATCAGCAAGTTCTCACCAGTTTGAATGAGTACACGCTTCCATTTCTGGAGCATACAAGCACCTACAGTGGAATAAACAAAACAATTACTGATATAAATAAATCTTTCAACCGATTATTCAGAATGATAGTAACAAATAAGTTGACCTAAGAACTCTAGTTATTCTATTCTGTGACTTCACAAAGACACAAATACTCTTTACTTTGGATTTGCTACAATTACATACTTGATTAATTCCAAAGAACTTTCCCTATTACTATACCAAAACAGAAACCAACATCAGTTCTCAAATCTTTCAGTGACGCTTACCAAGGACATGAGTAGGTGAGCGGAAGGGATTGAATTCACAAAAATTAAGAAATAGCTTTGTAAATCCAAGAAGAGTATGACATACCTCATGAGGAAGAGCAGAAGGTATGCATGGCCCAGCAAATATAGGACCACCAGCTGTTTGCTGAGCAAAATTCACCATCAATGCAAATTACAATTACATTCATCTGATAACATAATTTAGGATTGCAACCATAATGATGTTCATACCTTCCAAACTATGGATCCATTTGGATCAAATGCAAGAACATGGCCATCTACCAAGCAACATATTACTGAAACAAACAGGAAAAACGAACAATGGTATAAGGAGAACATTTTACACAATACAATGATACATAAATAATTAGAAAGACAGACAACATAGTCAAAAGGAAGAAAGAGCGAACAATAAATACCAGTTCCATTCTGGGTGACAGCCAGAGAACCAAACACAGGGACTTCTAACTCATGTAGCCACAATATATTAAATGGAGAAACCTGGATTTAGTAAAGGAATATTTCGGTCAGATTTAGATTAATAGCTCAATTGACTAGAACAAGTCATCAATTTCTACAAACGGCAATAGCAATGGATTAGAACAGGACATTCTATATCAGTACAGAATTGCAGTCCCCCAAAGAAATAAATAAACACTTCTGATTGTATATTAAAAGATTTCTCAGTTCATCATACCGATATTGATATAGCTGTAATACGACCACCAGTAGAGGCCACATAAAGCAAGCCACGAACCTACAAGAGAAAGTAGTACAAGAAAATAAGACTCAGTAATCTTTCCGCTTTCCACTAACATATATGAATGTATTATGTCATTTAGAAGAGAAAATTCACCTCATCAATTGCAGGTGACCCATATATACTGCCTCCGCATGGTAGCTTATAGACACAGCAATGATTTTTGTAATCAAGAGCATATAAGTTATGATCATGTGAGCCACACCTGCATATATATCAAACCCATGCTGAAAACTTACACAGTTTCACATCAAAGCCACATCAAAACTTATATATCAGGGAGTTGTGACAATAAGACGTTGGACCATGTAGTATTTGACATAGTATTAGACTCATTGAACATGTACTCATGCAGTGTGAAGTTCCACCCTTGCTTGTAGACCAATAATAAAAATTTTTTTACAAAGATGCATTCAGTTTCTACGGATGGTTTTAAGCATTCACTTTGTCTAATGCACAAGGACTAATAATTTCAACGGTTTGTACTGTTAGACGAGAAATTTTATAACAAGGAAAGGGGTAAAGTACTACAGGGGACAGGAGGATAAGATATTTTCCAAAACAGAAAACTTAAGAAAAAACAACTATCATGAACAGAATAGTGAATACAGCAAAATCCCAGTCTGTCTATACATCAGAAATGACAACTCTTTAAAACAGCCATGTGTAGACCACCAAAAGGAAGCACAATCTGTAGTCCAATAATGATATGCAAAACTTTTATATAAAGAAAAATACATGATCACTCAACCATACAGAAAGATAAGCATAAAAAAAGTTACCAGATCAATTGTCTGCTTGTGTCTACAACCGGTTGTGACTTTACCTTCATGAGTTTCAAACATAATTAGAAATTGACCACAAAAAAGGGGGTCAGGAATTAGGATGAGATATCCCTCAACAACAACAACAACTAAGCCTTTTCCCATTAGATGGGGTTGGATACATGGATCCAATGCCATAGTACTCTATCATAGATCATATGTATATTTAAACCCTCAAAATAGAAATAAAAAAAAAAATGGAAATATGGAATGCAGCAGGACTGCTGTGTGTCTGCATATCAGAAATGGAAACTCCCTTGAAACAGCCATGAGCAGAACACCCAAGAGAAAACATGAACAAAATTTCTTAATATGTTCATTGACAATGTAATATACCAAATTATCTATAGAAATAACGATACTAGTTTATTTTTGCAGTTCCTTCTGCAATCACTACATCCCTTTCACAGGGTGTGTTCTAATTTAAAAAAAAAAAAAAAAAAAAAAAAAAAAAGAACTTGACTATAGATAACTTAAGACTTTCAGGAAGACACCAGGAAACCTCAACTAAGAAAGAACGGGCACAAGAGTTTGATACAGCATTAAACCAGATACCTCACCAGATGTTTGAAAACTCCAACAGATGTGTCCATTTGAAAAATCAAGGAAATATATTTTTCCCTTGTAACATCCGACAACAACCTAGAGAAATACCGTGTGTTAGAACAAATGGATAGAATCTTATAAACTTATTGCAGTAGAGTAACTTAATACCTTAACAAAGGAAACCAACCTGGGAAAAATCTGAAACAATTGCTGCTGTACATTCAATGCGTCCTTCTAGTTGGATCTTCCACTGGACAGAACCACTAAACCAATTATTAAATAGCAGCTTTAGTAGTGCTAGAAGCCAAATTCTTTAAACTTCTCTTAATAGTTCTAGCATCAATTTTGAATAGTACTGCTCAATTGAAGGGAATTTACGTTGTTACCATTGAACATGCATACAATAAAGTTGGTAACTACAATAAAACAAAACCCAAACTTCCTGTTTATCAGCCAAAAGGCAGATCTACAACAATTGAAAGACATGGCAATATAATATGCTATAACAATTCAAGCAGTGATGTAGTTTTAGACTGTGGAAATGATGTAAAATGGACAGAGATGTCTATTCTTGTCCAATATAGACATAACTCTGCAGAATTGTGCAAATTAAGTTTTGGATAGACAAGTATTTAAATCTTCCAATCTTTTAGTATACTTTGACTGCTTGAAAAACACAAGGATTGTATATTATCAATCAGTTTCCTCGTTCTTTCTGGTGAAAGAAATCTATGGCACCTTGATGCTTTCAACAAAAGATAGGTCTTCCAGATTGTACAGATGTTTATCTGCAATTCACATCATACATCAATCTGTACTAAAAGATTTACAAGCGTACAAGAAATTAATAGGATCTGTACTCTAATAGTGATAATTAGATTACGAAAATGAGTTGTTGCACATTGCAAATTTTCATCAGAACTTAGTGACTAAACTATACAATGAAAATGCACCAAAACACAAAATTTTGATCAATTTTAGGCCAATGATAGGGGGACAAAATAAGCAAATGAATTAAAACCATTTACACAAACTATAATTTGTTTTTACCTTCTGGCATTTATACAGAGAAATTTATGTGAGTGAGATCCAATTAACAAATAAATGTCTGAGCCGTTAAACACAAGCACTGGTGAAGCATCAACACAAGATTCCATGTAAACTTTCCAATTGTCTTTCATATGACCTCTGCTACCTCTTCGAACATTTGCCAACCAAGTTGTTTGGTGTGTACCATTTACTGCAGGCTGCCCTTTTTGCAACACCTTGTTGCATCGGCTAAATGAAGATGATAAGAATATTGGAAAGGAATACCATGGGAAAGATTCATCAGCCCCTGATGTAACAGCTGTAGAACCCCTCTTCAGGCGCTTAGAAGGAAAAAAATCATCGTCGTTACTTTTTGAAATCATCCTTGACTCATGAGGATTAGAATTTTCAATATGATTGGAAGAAAAATGGTCATTTTGTATGTCCGTATTTAATTCCAGACAATTATCCAACTTGTTATGCAAAGGGCATGATCCTCTTTTCTGGAGAAGAGCCATACAAAGCTTAAAAGGACTTGGATAGTAATAAAGAAATCTCATATCAATTCCCAGATTGTGAGCAACATGAGCAGCAGAAAGAGAGTTACCACCCATCGTAAAGAAATCATCTTCATTGCAAACCTCGCCAACCATTAAAGCATCATGAAAGGCCTGTAATTATCAAATCAGTATCTTCATTTCTACAAAAAGAACATTTTTCAAGAAGTAACAATAATTGTGATAATTTCCTGAAGGAAACATAACTTTAGCGGACAGAACAATTTTTTGCAAAAATAGCTTTAACAGTCAAAAAGTTATATGCACAGAGATGCACAAAGGAATATATGGAAGTAGTAAGGTCTCATTATATTATAGGTTCATATATTCATTCATTATTTGTGATGCATCATGGATCACACAAAGGAAAGACATGTTCAGAGCAGTCATAGATCTTGTTTATGGAAAAGAAATATAATAGAAAGATGAGGGATGAACTGCAACTAGGAGGAGAATAATGAATCCTCCAAAGTCCAAACAAGATAGCTCATACACATAGGAAAATTAGCAGTCATAGATGTGTATTTAACAAAATGAACATACTTGAAAAAATAAAGCAAGCTGACATATGGCTTTATCCTTCCAAAATGAAATAATGCAAAGAAAAGCACTATTCCATTCTAACATAGAAAATGTTTGATTTAAAATCTTCTGTGTTGAAGAATGTCTTTGATCAATATAGTTTGAATGACCAAAGGAATACCATGCATGCCCAGGAACGGTTTTTATCTCTAACATGCTGCCTCCCTCATGCAAAAATCTTTTGGGCTTTAAGCATGGACAAAGCACAAATCATCATTCCTCGTGCAGAAAATTTAATTACAAAGAATGGGGAGCAAGGACAAAACCAAAGCATAGACTCTCTCAGTCAGCGGTTTACAGAAAAAAATGGAAAAAACAACAATACTTTGATATCCAGTCATGCACATTACATGTTATCAAATACTTTACAGTTTCCACTGTTGTCCAACAATGACTATTTTATTTACAATACATAGCTAATAAAACAAATCCAAAGGAGAAATTGTGATTTCTGTTCTGATAGACAAGATAATTTGTCATATAAAATTATGAAAGCATACCTTTTTAATGAGTTGCAGAAGACTGCTGCAGTCAACGTTATCAACCTTATCCTTGACATTCATTGTCAATAATGGTGAGTCAACCAATAACTCATAATTAACTTTACCACTAGATGATACAGGAAATGAATCTGTTAAGTTGAAACGGTTAGGAACCACAGCTGATGGAAGTTTGTTAATCATCCAACTTCTAATTGCAGGTATTAATAATTCACCCGATTTTTCCTTTTCTTTTAATATTATAAAGGCTTCCAGAAGCACAAGCTCTGCATGAATATTTCGACAAACTACAGCAGCATCATTTATATATGGATGCTCCCTCAACAAATCTTCGATTTCTTCCAGGGCAATACGATGGCCATTGACTTTTATAATGCGGTCTTTTCTTCCCAAAAATATAAAGTCACCACTTGGCAAATGTTTGACTAAATCACCAGTTCTAAAGTATAATTGGCTTCGGCAAGCATTAACAGAATTCCTACAACAATAACTTTGAGGCAATTTTACAAATTCGTCAGACTTCATATTAGACTCAGCATAGTAGCCCCTAGAGATGCACGAACCACCAACATATAGCTCTCCCTCATTTGATGCACCATTTTCACCAACAAGCACCACATCACAGTTAGTAATGGGTAGACCTATTGGCACACTAGTTAGCATATCTTCCTTCAACATCACTGGCATACTCTTGCAATCAAAATATGTACAGTCACCTGAAACCTTAGAAAATGGAAAAGGGAAAGAAATGCATTAGCCAATGATAATGATGCAAAAAACTAGGAGAGTGCAATATGACGAGCACCATAACAAAAATTTACATAAATAAATTACATAATTAGCACTAGGATGCATTAAGAAAAGAAATGCATTAGCTAATGACAATGACACCAAAGATAGTATGGTACAAGGTAGAGCCTCATGAAAAAAAAAAAATTATATAATTGGCCCACAATCCTTAGCTCAAGCGGCACCAAATTCCTTTGGGGACTACTAGATGCTGGGATCGTGTCCCACAAAAACTGGTTTGCTTCAATTTCAGCCTATCCTTCCCCTCTTCTGTAAACCTCCCATCCCTTCCCAAAAATAACCTGCACTAGTGGTAAACTGACAGTAACAATTATTAAGTTTGGCAACTCTGTTTCTAATTAATTCACTTAGTCTTATAATATCTCACAAACAAGACTACATGAGCATTGGATTGCAGTAACAAAGTAAGAGTAGACAACCAGGCGCGGCCAGAAAATATTTTGAAATTGCAACCACGCATGGAAAAGAAACAATGCCATGAAAAAATTCACTGTACAACAATGTCATAACAGGAACCCGCTAGCAATTACAGATTGTAAATTTTCTTGAAAAATCTCAGACAAGAAAAATAGTCATCTGCTCTAACCTCGGTACTTCCATATAAATTCAAGATTGATGTATTTGGTAATATAGTCGAAAGCATCTTCCACAAGGACAAGGGAAACATTTCACCACTCAGCACAAGCAATTTCAGTGAACTTTGAACCCGCATGCCAGCATGAGTTTGCAATCCAGGAAGAATTGTCCTCATTAGCGATGGAACAGCTGTAAGCCTATTAATAAAATAAGCCTACAGAAGCATTTAATATTAAAGGTGAAGCTAAGCAAGTAAAAGAGAAATATAATTTTATTACTAACTGATAAAGACTAATATGCAAAATGCTTGTCAAATATATTTATTGGGTTAGAAGGGAATGCATACATGCAGTTCTTGGCAAATGTGCAACAAGAAGTCAAAAAATAAGAGAAGTAAAAGATCAATACTAACAAACACACATTAAAAAAGCTCAATCGGGAACCACCATACCTGAAGAAAATCTATTAC
The DNA here is from genome assembly GCA_031439595.1 of Pterocarpus santalinus. Taxonomy (NCBI): domain Eukaryota; kingdom Viridiplantae; phylum Streptophyta; class Magnoliopsida; order Fabales; family Fabaceae; genus Pterocarpus; species Pterocarpus santalinus. The sequence continues at coordinate 5,625,320 of CM062523.1, forward strand.
AGAATATATATTTTCTTTGAGCTCGCTGAAAGGAGGAATAACTAACACACAAGCAGTCAAAATAGCACTGAGAAATTCTTGCAGGTGGTCAACGAAGCTGATTGATGATTTAAACAACAATAATTCCTGCCCATTCAGAGGATACATTCCTTGCATCCATAAAAAGCGGTTTGAAAGGCCTAGAAAAAATGTAAAACATATTGTGACATAATATATTATATGGAAAAAATAAAAAATTATTATGACTCACAAATTTTCATTTTTAAAAACAGATAATTTTAGACAAATTTCTTTTTAATGTTTCTCCTAATTTTCTTAGATCTTCCTTTTCAATTCACTTTCCTTACTGGCCCTTTATTGGTCTTCTTCTCACATAACCAAACCATCTTTATATAGGTTCTAGTCTGAATATGCTGACAAATTAGATATGCTTCTCCTCACGTGTAAAACAGAAGACAAAAAGGGAATGTAAACTGACAATTGCTCAAACCACGTGACATTATATTAAAGAAATATTGCTTTCACGTACAACAACAGCCACAACAAACTACAGTAACAACTTACCTTGTTCAGTGCCACATACTCCTTTGGGCTTTCCAGTTGATCCAGAAGTGTACATCAGATAACAAAATGATCTCTTCTTTTCATTGGCACAAGGCCATGTCAAATCTGTTTGACAGCTACATTGTTGAAGGCTTTCTTCAATGGAGAAGTTCAAAACAGGACAACTAACTGACTTTACCAGCCAATGCGATTCGTCAAGCTGGTCCAAGTCACTTTTACCGAATGAAGATTTGGACCCTATAATGAGATCAGCATTCAAAGAAGAAACAACCAACAATAACCTGTCTTTCGGCCAAAAAGGATCCAGAGGCAAGAAGGCCTCCCCACACCTCAATACAGAAAGAACAGCAACAATGTATTCCACAGAAGGTGGCATATATATTCCCACTATCTTTGGCCTATACTCTTCACTTGAGTCAGCCACCAGCTCTGCGCTAGGCAAAATAGTTTCCAATGACTCAGATATCCGAACAGTCCCCTCTTCATGATTGACACCATCATCACCTGTAGCACAATACAGGAGGCCAATGCAGCATATCAAGCACATTCTTTGACCCATTCTAACACATAAAACACTGAAGGATAACAGGCCTTCATATAATAGCACATGTGGCATCTGCAGAAACTTCTAGGAGAGTGAAAATTTCCTTAATAATATTAGTTATTAAATTAAGATATTATCATGTAATCTCCCAATCATCTCTTAATCACTTGTCTAAACATTTCATATTACTTAGAAATGACTACCCATCTCCTCAATTTCCCTCCAAACTCCTCCAACCAAACATACCAGAACTTATGAACATCTTTATAATTACAATTATTTATGAGAGATTAATTTCTATGCACCAATAGTGTAAAATAAATTTACACTCGCAGCAAACTTTGAGGAAAATAACAAATTATAATGGGTGGTTACTCATCATGATTTGGCATTCTACTCAAATTTTATTAGCTAATAGTGTAAAATAATTTTACACTGTCAATGCATAGAAATTAAATCCTATTTCTAATCCCTCAACATTCATCGAACAACTACGAAAAATACTCACAGATAACCCCCCATTGGAGAAACTCATGAATCAAACTCAAAAGTCAATCAAGTGAGTCAATTAATTCCTTCAACTAAGGCATTGCATAACAATCATAAATGAAAAAAAAAAGAAAAGAAAAGAAACTAACTAACTAGCCAGCTCACTAATTAACTAACCAAGCAACCAACCAACCAACCAGCTAAGTAACTAACTAACTGAATTTCCAGTCATGAAGTGAATAACGAACCTTGAGGTCCGGGCGTGATAAGGTGGGGGTCATCCGCACCAAGCAGGATAGAGCGGAGGCGAGAGGCGAGGGAATCAACGGCCTTCAAGAGATGAGAGTAAGTGAAGCAACGGTCACCGTGGTAGCGTGGTGGAGAGAGTGACTCCACGCGCTTTTCCAATAGCGTGGCGATGTCTGGTTCAAAGTCGTGGGAGGCAGGAGGATGATTTTGGCGGAGACGCGTGGAAATGCGGGCGGCGCCGGACGCGTGAATCACCGCGATTTTGTTAGGGTTGGCGGAAGCCACGCGGAAGAACTCGTGGGACACGCAGCAATAGTGTGGTGTTTCCCTTTCTTCTTCTTCTTCTTCTTCTTCTTTTACTTCCGCGCGTTCAGCGTTCATCGGTTGTGGCTTGGAAGTGGAGGCTCCGGTTATGGTCGTGTCGCTAGTTTGCAACAGAAGGAAGGGGGGGGGGGGGCTAAGGCGAAAACTGAAAAGACTAGAGTGTGCAATTAAAGTGGATCACCTGACTTCTATTGAGTCGGTGGTCCATCTCAATCCTGGCCATTGATTGCTTTTGGTGGCTGAGATTAAAGTGATGTATAGTGCACCTGATTTTATCCGATGCATCACAACAAGGGCTTTTTTTTTTTTTTTTGTGAACTTAAAAAGTTTTAGGTAGTTTGTATTTCGGTCTTCCAACCAAAGATAAGGCATGATCTCAGGTTCAGAAAACTCTCCCAGATATTTATGAAATTACCTATCAATAAAATTTTTATATTGACAACAAAAATTAAATTTAAATCCTTGTAAAATATGAATCTATTTTTTATCAATTGTATTAATTTTTATTGGCTGTGAGAACCCATAATACTAATAATTTTTTATATATATCTAATTAATTTTGTTTATCTAAATTGGGAAGACTATTATAGAAAAAGTGACGAGTTATACTTCCTTTTGACATTGTGATGAGTTATAATTGTTAATTAGAAAATTAAAAATTGAGATCATAATAAAATTTACACATGAGAAAAATATTAATTTTATAATACTTTTGATATCTGCAAAATTATAAAAACCAAGCATTTAAAAACCATTGAATTATAAATCTAGTTTTTTTTTTTAAAAAAAATGAGTTCCTGACTTTATATATACCAAAGTCAATTGAAAAATGTAATTTGTTCATGAATTTTAGAAGTATATATAGGAATCAATGTGTAGATAACTATGAATTTTAGCTGTGTTTCTTATAAATATAGTAAGATAATTGATAATATATAAGAAAACCTTGTATCATATTCATCATTTTTATAACTAAAATTTATAATTATTAATATATAATACACCATATTTTTATACATATAGCCCTATTTGTATAATTGAAATCCCTATTTGTATAATACACCACATTTTAAACATCACCTATTTATACATGATTTTACATACGTTCCACTATGCAAATGATAGTCCTCAATTGACATGAATTGAAATGAGTTTGAGTGGTTGAGCCCTACGTATAGTAAGGCCACACTTCTCACTCATATCTAATTCTCGTGGTTTCTTCCCATCTGCAATCTTCCAATTGAAGCAATGTAGAAGAGAGGCCAAAATGAAAGGCACTGTTCTGTGAGCCAATGGAAGTGCATGACACATCCTTCTTCCAGCCCCAAAGGGAATGAGATCAAAGTCTAAGCCTTTAATGTCCATTTTGCACTCAGAAACCTTTCTGGCACAAAGGAATTTGGATCACTCCAAGTGTTGGAATTTCTTCCAATGGCCCATATGTTCACTAGAACTTGTGTATCTTTGGAAAATTTGAAGCCACATATTTCTGCCTCGGACTTTGATTTGTGGCCCAACAGGGGTACTAGTGGATGCAACCGAAAGTGCCTGACACTTCAGGCTTGCCACCTTTGCCTAGGACTTGTAAAAGCTCTTCTTTGGCCCTAACCATCTTTTCTGGGTTATGTACCAATTCTGCCATTGCCCATTCCACTGTAGTTGTTGTTTCCATGCCAGCAACAAATAAGTCCTTGTACAAAATCATGCATGACGCCCAAAATCATTCATAATTTGTATATGCATGTATATTTTACGTATTTATACATGGATATAAATAGATCTTCTCATATTTTTTTCTTGATCATGACATGTGAAGATAAAAAGATGCATTAGAGTGTTTTATGCTTTTCTCTTTCTTATGTCAGCATGTCAAGCTTCTGAAGCGTAGATATGATATAACACAAGAAATATTTGCATGGTCAATTAAAGGTGTTTTTGGCTCGATTTGGATAGTTTTTAAGTGGAAATTCAATTTAATCTAAATAATATAATTTATTGACATTTAGATTAGATCGATTTGATTTAAGCTTTGAATTTGATCCAATTTTTTTTTATTTAGATTGGATCAGTTTAACCGATTTTTGAAAAAAAAAGTTAGATTTAGAATATCATAAAATAAAAGTAACATAAATCAATAAAATGAATAAATAAAAATAAGTTAGTTAATATTTATGAAATATTATTTAAGTAAGAATGATGCTTAAATAAAAAAATTATGTACTAAATTTAAATTATTGCAATAAAAAATATAAATTTAATAATAAAAAATTATACTATATAATATTACGCGACTTGAATTGGATTGAATCAATTTTAAAAATTAAATTCAAGATCCAATCTAATCTAAATTTTTATTGTTTAATCAATTTTTGGTTTGGATTGAATTGATTTAGCAATTTTAATTATGTTGGGTTAGATTTAAATACCTCTAATAGCCATAAAAAATCAGGTAAGATTGGATTCTCACCAATTACTGCATGTCATTTTAGCCTAATTAGTAATGCATCCCATTGCTAACTTGTATATTTATTAATTTTTTTTATTGTATAGTGGTGGGAGTTGCCACTAGGCTGAACTGACATGCAGTGATTGACGAGAACACAATTCCATATAGTGCTCCATAACTAAGCAAGTATTTCTCGTTATAGCATGCACGTGAAATTGGGTGGCTAGAATGATAAGTTATAATGTCACATAATTTCCCAGTCATGTATTATCACGTACCATTGTAGTCATCTATTTTTCGGTCATGAATGTGAAATTCCCACTCATTGACACTTAAGTCCCTATGTTGATAAACACCCCAGAACCAATCATAACTCTTTAGTGTATAAGTAAGTACTTCCCAGAAATAAATGTAAGAAATGGTGGCGACTTAATTCTGCTGAACCATTTACTTGGATGAGATTGAGGAAAGAATCTAACACATCACAACAAGCCTCTCCAGAACCCATGTCTGAAGCTCTTAACCGCATTCTTTCATCAAAAATATCGCTGAAAACCTTCAACAGCCTCTGAAAAGAGTCTTTTCCCCTTCCCCTCATGCCCTGTGGATCAAACAAACGAAGAAGTGGGAAAAGGTCTGCCACATTAATCATTCCAGCATCGTCCAATATGCCCTCTACAAGCTCCTTGAAATTCTGAGACCCATCACTAGCTCTATACTGAGCAACATCAATGGAGAAAAGGGTGCTGGACAAGGAATTCATTATTGTTGTGAATGCGACTTGACCAATATCAATAGCTTCACCTTTGGTGCAGCATGTGGCCACAAAGTTCACCAATTCTTGCACCTTTTTATGGCGAAATATGCTGGTGGAGTCTAGCTTTTGAGGGGAGAATATGTTTGCAGCACAGATCTTCCTTAGTATTCTCCAATGATCACATATGGGTGACCACACCAAAGAGCCTTTGTGGTGGTCAAGTGCTCTTGTGCTGTCTGGGACTTCCCTGCTGGAAAAGGCTAGGTCATGTTGATGCTTCTTTGGCTATTTCTGGAGAGGAAATGACTATAGCGGTTACGCTCCCAAGCTTTAGAGTCATTAGGGGGCCATATGTTCTGGAAAGGTCAGAGTAATTGATGTGGTTTTCGGCCAAGTTTTAAGATGTTTCCAATTATGGGATAAGGGTAAGCCCCTGGTGGCATTTTGGTGGGTTCTTTAGGGCCTCTCTTGATGAGTAGAATTACTTGTTTGGGGATGATGAAGAAATGAAGAAATGGCCATATGAGAATCAGCATTACCAGAGATGTTGTGTAAGACTCCATATGGGTAGCGGTGGTGGAGGCTAGCTTCTCTCTCACCTAGTTTAATCGGATATTTTGAATCTCTTGCTCATGAGCAAGGATGGGGGAGTACATATATTGGAGGACTGCAGAAGCGAATGATAAAGACAAATTTGTTTCACTTTGAGAGTGTTAAGCCTCTTCCAGTCAGGTTTGAAACTCCACAAGTGAAAGAGAGACGGTACCCTCATTAGTTTTATTGATCACAAAAAGAATGAAATTACAATTGATAGAGAAGGTCCTTGTATACTTGTATGATTTCAACTAATTACACCATTCTCTATCATGCCTAACTAACTACCTAACCAATCAAACAGTATTAAAGATCCTCCTTTATTTAGCAACTTAACTAATCCTATACCTAACTATGACAGTAATATAACATTGATATTTATACTATATTTTGGATACAAATTCTGTGGCCCAGCTTGGAGCTCCTTCTATTCGTTGATTCCTGACGTAATTAACTTGGATCATATCAGAGAGGGTCGAAACTGCACAATAAAAATGAAAAAAATAAAAAAAATTTAAAGATATTTGTATGCGAATTTCGTGCACATAACTTGCATATAAATAATTAGTGATCACCGAGTATTATATTGTGAATATGAATGACATTCGGTCACTATTATATGGTAATTGGAACATATGGTAGATTAACATGTATTATATGACTATTAATGTCTATTAAGTGTTGGCTGGTTAAAAAAAAAATGGTGTGCAAAAAACAGTGTATGAAAAACAAAATTGATTAAACATTATTGGTAAGAACAGTTACGGTAATGGACAAATTAACCATAAAATTCTTAACACACAACCACATAGAGAAATTTTAAATGAGAATTTTTCTTATTTTTATACATCACTTGTTTCATGACATTAATAGTAGAGTTTAATTTTAATATATTGTTAATGTAAAATTAATTATATTATAAATTAATAATATAATTTTTTGTATAACTTTTAACATAATTATTTTAATAGTCAAATATTTTTAATAATATGCCAATGTATGACTAAATGATAGTGTAGTTTTTTTTTTTGACAATGACCAAAATTAGAGAGCGTTTGTTACATATTTTGAAAAAAATAATTTTAAAACTAAAATTTTATATATAACTACAAAGATTGAAAATTAATTTTTTTCAAAAGCTATTATTTTCAGCTTCTATAAAAAAAATTGAAAATAAATTTTTTTTAGATTTTGATTATTTTTAACAATTCATCCAAATATGTCAAAAGTAATTTTTTTAGTAAAAAAATGAGTTTTTAGGAAAAAAAAACTTATCCAAACGCATCATAAATCATTAGCCATAAAATTAAAATAAAGACATAATATTTTATATAATTAAAGTGTTACACACTCAGAATTACTCCAGTTATTATCCACCAAAAGAATTACTCCGGTTATTATGTGTTTGTTTAAGCTTTGACCTGTTCAATACTCTTTTCCAGGATAATTAAGTTTTGTTGCTGACTTAAGCTCTTAGTATACATATACTTACATATCATTGATTCATTTATGGATTTAACTTTTACGTATTATCCGTATAAATATTTTTTATGCAAATATACAATCATGTATTATTATATCATTAAAAATGTTTAATTCTAACAAAATTGTCTTAAAAGCTATAGTTATAAAATTATATAACTAGTTGATAATATAAAATAATTTATATCAATAAAATGTTAAAATTAATCTCTTTATTTATTCAATTTTTTTCTTTTATTCTCAAACATCTATGGCATATTCGGAGTATGTTTGCTATCCCCAGAAATGATACTAGCCTCTCAAAATTGATTCTAACAATTTTTTATAATATTTGATTATTAACTCTCAGAATTAATTCTTGTCTCTAGAATTGATTTTGGGAGAGATAAAAAATTTTTATTTTCTTTCAGAATCACTTTTAAAGAAACTACCAAATTTAATTCATTTTATCTCAAAATCAATTCTAATCAAATCAATTCCTACAAATCAATTATATCTAGAATCAATTCTATAAAATAGAACCAAACACGCACTATGACATTTATACTATGAAAGTTCGGTGCATTAATACTTTTCTAAAATATCTTTATCTGTTTGGCAAACATGTTTGTTGAGATAGGCATAGCAAGGAATGTGAAACCAACGAAAAAAGACATTGCATTATGGTATGTTTAATTTAACTTTTGGCAGAATTATTTTTGAAAGAATTAAGTTAAAAGAATTGCTTTTAAATAAATTACTTTTAGAAGAATTTATTTATGTTTGATTTGAGTACATGAGAAATAAATTTAAGAGAATTACTTTTGTTTGAATAATATAAGAGTATCTTTACCTATTTAGCAAACATGTTTGTTGAGATAGGTATAGGGAGGAATGTGAAACCAATAACAAAGGCATATCATCAAGGAAGGGTATGTTTATTTTAACTTTTGATAGAATTATTTTTTAAAGAATTAAATTGAAAGAATTGTTTTTAAATAAATTATTTTTAAAAGAATTTATTTATATTTGATTTGAGTATATTAGAAATAAATTTAAGAGAATAATTTTGGTTTGAAGAGGATAAGATAAAATTACTTTTAAATATAAAATTACTAAAAAGATATAATTGGACTTTAAAAAAGAGTAAAGTAAAATATTAGTAGAGATAATATAGTAAAAATATCATTTCATTTTAGTGGAAGTAAAATAAAGAATAAATCTAAATATACTTTCATCAAAAATAATTTTGAATGGTCAAAATTAAGTTCGACCCCTTGAAAATTAGCAACTTCTACTACACTTTTTTTCATTCTCAATCCAACAAAATTACTTTTGATGTATGCAAAATAATGACCAAACAAGCTCGAATTCGTAGCCATAGAAGACCAATAAGCTATTGGATGAGTGGTAGGAAACTTGATCCTATGTAAGAATGAGAATATAAATTCAAATTCTGAGAAGAAACTTGTTAGAAGAGGGAGTAATTGTAAATATTTAATCTCCCGAAATTGCCGTAGCAATATCTCCCACATTTTTTTTATCAAAAGAAAATTCTTAGCCATCGAAGAGTGGGTCTCACTTCTCAGTGGGAAATTGAGCAGCCCAACTTCGCAATTTGATATGCGTATATAACACAAGCTTTATTTAGCTTCACGACATGAAATCGAACAAAATGCCAAGGAAAGAGTTGTTCCCCGTCATATAAGGTTGCAGTCGAGTCCTGTCAACTGCCATCCACCTCACAGGCACGTCAAATACAGAAAGGCAAAGAGCTACCTAAAATAGGAAAATACGTGCTCAAGGCGCAAGTCGATGGTCCCTATTTTCTTTCCATTTCTATTTCTGATTTTTGTCATAAATAGTTTTGCTCTTTTTATTTTTTTTTTTGGTTTTTTGTTTTTTTTACAGTATCTTCTCATCCACTAGATGAGACTAATGCCTCGGAGTCAGCAAATTTTTTTTCTAATAATATTTTTTTTCATATATATAAATCTTGGAATCAAATTCAGAACCATATATTTTAGGAACATCGGCCCCTTTCACTCGAATCTAATATCTTGTTGAATTTTTTGTTTCTATAAGAATCCTAAACAAATTTAAAAATAAAAAAAAAGTGAAAAGGAAAAAAGGAAAATTATAAATCATATAGTACAGATAATTTGACACTTATTTTAGAAAAGTTCTTATATTTAAGTTTTGTATATTTAAAAAACCTATTAATAAAGGAGCTTTATCTCATTAAAAGTCGATTTATCTCGAGTTAGATGAGTTAGAGTTAATTTAGTGAGTCTCGCATGCTAGTTGTTTAGACCAAAGAAAATCGTGAAATTAGAATTTGAAAAATAAACATTAAAAGCTATAAAATTGATATTTGGATTAAAAAAAAAAAAAAAAACAGAAGCTTATTCTTAACGTTGAGGAACGAGTATACCTAAGAGCTTGTTTTCAACCTAGCCTAGAGCTAGTTTGTTGATGAACATTGAGAAGCCTTGCAGTGGTAGAGAAGCCAAGCAGCGGAGGTTCTTTCACGAACTTGACGATGGTAGATTTCAATGGCTCGTAGTAGAGTTTCTTTCTATGGCAATGGGTAGACGGGAACAAAAGAGTAGACTATGGGAGAGGAGCGTAGGGCTTGTTATGTCACAGTCTCACTCTTTTTGTTTGATAACTTCTTATTGTGTAGATTTGGCAATTTTTTGTAAGGATGGCAAAGGAGGGATGGCATAAAGGAGAATAATTAATTTTGTTAAAAGTGTAAATAAAACAAAGCGTGGTTTGAAAATGATTTAAAATGAAGTAGTAGAATGACAATGGATAGACACTTCTCCCTCCTCAAGGTCCTTGTTTTTTGTTGAATAATGTTATTTTCACATCAAAAATAAAATTACGGGTCAGGAATCCGGCAATTTTGTTTTCTGAATTCTTTTTTGCAATATAAATGAGTTGGCTTGGTGTTCTTTTTGACTTTTAAGGACAATTTTGATGTATAAAAGTTGTTTCCCATGAATCTGATAGGAAACCAGTTCAGATATTAAACAAATACCTAAGTTATCAAATAACTTGGTAAGAACAAATAGTAAAATACTGGCAATGAAGATGAACAAAAATAGTAGGCAAATTCATAAGGTAGGAAGCAATGAAAATAAATACAAAATACAAGAGTTATGCCGGGAGATGCCTTAATTACCTGAAGTTTGATAGCCAAAAGGAGAATGAATGAATCAAAATCAAAAGAATATATGGCTAAATAATTTGATTTATTATGTTTTATATGCTTAACTTACTATGGGTTTTTTTATGAGAATATTTTGGAATTTTATCTTCTTTGTAATCGCTTAAAATTGTAGAACTGTAAAACTTGCTAGAAGTAATGCTCTATGGGGAAGAAACCAACTGATGCAGAGGCGATGCTACTTGTGAATTCAATTTAAAAATATTTTTTTTATTCTTTTTATTTATGATGTAAATGAGTTGGTTTAGAGTGGCTTTTAACTTTTAAGGCCAATTCTAATGCTGGGAAAGATGTTTCCGATGAACATGGTGGCATTCCAGTTAACGATGTGAAGCCTACACAAGGATCTTATCATACTAATACAGAAGTGAAGTGTTTTTTTGGTATTGATTTTTACATTATTTAGCTGCTTCATGAGAACAGTATTATAAGGTTTTATTATTATTAATTTGAAAGTAGGGGTATGCCATATATGGTGATGTGCAACAATTGTTGAGATTCTCATGACACTCATAGGACATCTTTTTTATTGTCTCCTCGGTTTACTTCTCTTTACTTGATGAACTTCATATTCCTGTTCTTAGTGTGTCTCTTTCATTGTTTCCATTGGGTGTAACATGTGGCAGAAATATGATATCAGGAAGTTATGTAATCACTTGAATCTTTTGTGAATAGGATAACTTTTTGCAGTATAATGTTTTTCCCCCATTCTGAGGTATATTCAATCCCTCTTCACATATTATACTTTGACCATGTTTTTAGGGGAAGGAGCTGAGATTGAAACAACAATGCTTTTTTGTCTCAGCATCCTTTTAAGATCATCTGAAGGTTCAAAGAAGCACATAATAACTTTGATGAATTGCCAAAGAAGCTTCAATTTTCAAATGTTTTGTACTTATGCATGTTTGGTTGTTAGTTGGTGTGTGATGACACATTGCTGTATCATGATTTAATATTGTGCATAACATTGGTTTGGGCTACTGAGGCACGGGTTCATGTGAAAGAACTTGGTCTGTTGAAGATCTTTTAAAAGGTCAACAAAGAGCAATGGTGATAAAGATCCAGAGCAACCTTTTTTGAAAAACAGAATTTACAAGCGACAGAGGATTAGAAGGTGGGGGAGCGTGGATGAAAACTTAAAACACATGATACAATTATTTATTTGGGATTTGTTTACTAAAGGAATCAAGAGATGGGTGAATTGGTTCAATAACAGAAATCTTAAAATTGAAATAGAAATAAGCAGAAAAAATTCATAATAGAAGCTTTGAACAATTAAACACAATAGCGCAGAAAGTAAAAGAGATAAGAGAAGGAGAAGATAGCACAAGCTATTTTTATATTAGTTCAGCTACAATGTGTGACCTCCATTCAGTCTCCAATTGCCTGGGATTTTTTTTTCACTCTAAAATTTTTGCTTACAAGGATTTTATAAACCTTCCTCTACCTAATTCTCTAGTAGAATACGTAGTAGTTTGATTCTTACAAGAATATCACAAAAACCTCTCTCTATTTAGAGTATACTAGTGGCTTCCTTCTAAAAAGGATACCACCAAACCTCCCCTTATCTCAACCAAAGTTGGGTGACCTCACTAGGTAAAGATGCTCTTATATATGAGCTACAATGGATTTTAAACTCTTTCTAAGAGTGGAATACACAATTATAAGAGCAAGGTTATGAGGAGCACTATAATATTTGTTTTTGCTTGATGGAAGGTGTGTATTCTTCTTCAATCATAAAGATTTTTTATAGATGTTAGAATATTGAAGTTTAATAGCCATTAGAGAGATTTAAGACTTGAGTTCTGATCAAAAAATGCAATTTCGTGTAATTACTGTAACTAGGAGTAATTGCTTCATCCAGATTTGTAGCTGCTGGTCTAATTGCTGTTTCTCTCAGACTTCAAAATTGAGCTTGATTCTTGCTATATGACCATTGGGACCTTAATTGGACTCCCTAAAATTGATTTTTTGAGTAAAGATTAGATAATTTCCAAAAATTAATCATATTTTATAGAGATGTTGGACATTAAAAGTGGAGAAATTTTAATAGAATAAAAAAGGAAACAATTGAACATGATATTTTCCTTTAACAAGAATATAATCAATCATCAGATTTAAACAAACGAATAAGATACTCATCTTCAAAACAGTAAACCCAACATTTACTTTTTCAAAGCTCAATACCTTTTGTAATCTTTCTCTATATGGAACATAATGCCTATATACTCTCTTTGTGATACTGCCAAATATCAATGCAACGAAAGCATACATTGATTAGCTTTTGAAAACAACTCCACAACAAATCTTTACCATACTGACAGAAATGTTCTGCATGTTATTTTTATAAGTTTAAGAAATGGGGTGTTAGATGTAATTAAAAAATAAAAGAAACTGCAAATTAAAACTACTCACAACTTACATTTAATAATATTTAAATTTCTTACATACTTGATAGTGATTTACCAATATCTAAATGAGAGATTTGGCCCCATCCACTGATTATACATAATTTAAATTGAGTTCCTGTGACTGATGTGGCAATGCAGATTATCATAAGCGGGTGTTTGTGTGATAGATCCTTATTGTTGCATTTGAATTGCACGTGCCCATGCATGGCATAAACAAGCCTTTACCTTCTTTGCCTCTGGTTTCCACGGGTTAATTAATAAAGGTTGGTTTCCAAATTGTTATGAATAAGAAATAAGAAATATAATGATGCATGACACAATAGTATGTCTTAGTCATTAGGTAACACATGATAATATAGTAAGCATATAAATTGTGACACAATGTGTCATTTATCGAAGATGACCACAACAACTGATTTTTCTCCTTTTCTTTATAAGTTGTCTAAATTCACCTGCTGGATTGAATGAACGAGTCATACTTCATCCTCCTTAAAAATTGATAATTTTTACTCAATAGCAAATTCAGTAAGTAAGATAGTTAAATGAATTGTTGGTAGTTACATGTATGTATTGGAGGAGTGTTTCATCCGTGCATAGCACGGGTCTCCTACTAGTATGATGACATATTATTGTTAGCTGGAATGCACATAATTCGGAAATGATGTTTCCAGCAGTAAATCGCGTTGGATAGAATTTTTCTTTATACTAATTGAATTATTTAGCAACTGAATTATAACTAACATACTGATTAATTAACACCAACTGACACTTCAAAAACTCCCTCCGTACTTTCTTTGTCGAGGTCTGAGGGCAACAGTGTGCCTAAGCTAGCCTCACAATAATGTTTGTGAAAGGAAAATGTTATTTGAATACATTATCTATAGTTACATATATAACATAGACATAATATATAAATGTGAGGGTGGATGTGTATTAAGGTACATGTATTGAGGTATAAAAGTATTGTGTATATTTATATAAGAGAGATATTATATTTTATATCAAAAAGTTATGTAGAAATAAGATAACTGTTATGAGAATATTCTGATTAAAGAAAATAGAAACACCACAAATAAATGTAACAAATGGCGGTGACTCAATGCTGCTGAACTGTTATCTACTTTGATGATATTGATGGAAGAATCTAACGCATCACAAGAGGCCTCTGTCGAACCCATGTCCAAAGCTCTTAGCCGAATTCTTTCATCAAAAATATCATTGAAAACCTTTAGGGTGTGTTTGTGAGTTGAAATTTTAAAGGAAACAAGAAAGAAAAGAAAGGTTTAAAAAATAAAATGGACTTATAGTGTCTTTTCAAACCCTTCCCTTCCTTACTTTCTCCTCCAAAATTTCAACTCACAAACACATCTAATAGCCTTTGAGTAGAGTCGTCTCCCCTTCTTCGGATACCTTGTGGGTCAAGGAAATGATGAAGGAGGAAAAGGTCAGCCACATTTACCTTTCCAGCATCTTCCATTATGCCCTCTACAAGATCCTTGAAATTTTGAGACCCATCACTACAAGCTCCATAGTCAGCAAGATCCATGGAGAAAAGGGTGTTTGACAAGGAATTCATTATTCTTGTGAATGCAATTTGACCAACATCAATAGCTTCACCTTTGGTGCAACATGTGGCCACAAAGTTCAGCAATCCTTGCACCTTTTGATGACGAAGTATGCTAGTGGAGTCTGGCTTTTGAGGGGAGAATATGTTCGTAGCACACATCTTCCTTTGTGTTCTCTAATGATCACATACGAGTGACCACACCACAGAGACATTGTGGTGGTCAAGTACTCTTGATATATCTGAGAGTTCCCTGCTAGAAAAGGCTAGATCATGTTTTGTTAATGCTTCCTTGGCTACCTCTGGAGAGGAAATGACTATAGCGGTTAAGCTTCCAAGCTTGAAAGTCATTAAGGGACCATATGTTTTGGAAAGGTCAAAGAGTGATTGATGGGGTTTTTGGCCAAGTTTTAAGATGTTTCCAATTATGGGATAAGGGTAAGGCCCTGGTGGCATTTTGGTGCGTTCTTTAGGGCCTCTCTTGATGAGTAGTATTACTAGTTTGGGGATGATGAAGAAATGAACCATATGGGTGTGATGGTAGTGGCTAGCTCCTCTTTCACCTTGTTTAATTGGATATTTTGAATCTCTTGCACATAACCAAGGATGAGAAGGGTACATATACTGAACGACTACAGCAGATATGAAAAGACAAGTTTGCTTCATTTTGAAAGGATCAAAACTGCACAATGAAAAGAGAAGTACTGTTTGCACATGGGAAATACTCTGGTACATCTCTACATATGTACATTTTGTACATTTTTAGTGATTAACCAATAGATAGATAACATGTATGCAGCTCCATATATATACCTTAAGTTCTCTACTTTATCTTATAAATACCTTTAGCACCACTCCGACTCCGAGCACAATGGCAGCAGTGCTCCCGCCGCGTACTCCATCGTTGATCCAAGATCTTTAGTATTATCTCCACCAGCAGTGCCACCATCAGCGCATGGTCGGCAAACGCTGTGCACCCCATCGGAACAATAGCTCTATCGTCGCCGGCACCCTCTCAACATCGCACTTTTTGAAGTTGGCAAGGCAGTCGACGAGCACCATCGGCGCTCCCCCCCTGCCCGCCACTGCCTTGTGTTGTGTCTGCTTCACTGGGCACAATGCGAACAACGCCTTGATCCCGAACCTGAGCTCAAGCGGGTACGAGATCAGGTTTCGAAGTAAATCAATCTTGCCGTCATAGATTTTGTCAACATTGCTAATATGATATCGGAGCTCCGGTGGCGACAACTTCGATCAAATAGGGCCGAGTTGACTTGGACCTCCATCGAAGGATGAAACAGAAGCCGGATAAGTAGTTGATTTTCTCCGTGAGTAGTGCTAGGTGACCGGGCATGTGGTGTTGCGGGTTGCCACCTGAGGCTGGGACGATCTTATGGGGAGAAAAAGAATAATAATAAAAACAATAATGATAATAATAGGACAGAAAAATGTACAAAAAGAATCAGAGTATTGCCCTTTGCATGTACTGTCAATTGACATCTTTTAACACCTTCTTTTTATCTCCTTTCTCCCTTTGCTTTTTTTTTTCATAATTTTTTTTTCTAACTTTGTGTATGGGTGTTTGGGTGTCTATATTAAAGAATGGTACAAATAACAGCACTCCAATAAAAATGACAAAAATTAAAGACATTTGTATGCACATTTTGTACACCGTATTTATGCCAATAATTTGCATATAAATGATTAGTCATCACTGAACGATTCTTACCAATAATGTTTAATCAATTTTGTTTTTCATACGCTATTTTTTGCACACCATCTTTTTTAATAATCTAATTTTGATGCAAAAGACTTTTACACAATCAACTAATTATATTTTTTTCATTTATATGACTATTCAAATAGTAAATATGAGACTTAACTATATTTATATATATGACAAAATATAATTGAATAACAATATAAAAAAAGTTTATATTGTTAATATATTCAAATTAAATTTTTTTTAACCAATCACCATTTAATACACATTAATAGTCATATAATACATGTTAATCTACCATATGTTTCAATTACCATATAATAGTGACTGATTATTATTCATATTCACAATTATGGTTATGGACAAACCATAAAATTCTTAACACACAGGCAATATAGAGAAATTTTAAATGAAAAATGTTCTTATTTTATATATCACTTGTATCATGACAATAATAATAATAGAGAGTTTAATTTTAATATATTGTTAGGGTACAATTAATTATATTATAAATTAATAATATTATTTTTTTATAATTTTTAAGATAATTATTTTAATAATCAAATATTTTTGATAATATGCCAATGTACAACTAAATGATAGTGTAATTTTTTTTTTCTGACAATGACCAAAATCAAATCATTAGCCATATATAATTAAAATAAATACAATAACATTTTATATAATTGAAGCTTTCCACACTCAGTATAACTCCACTTATTATGTGTTTGTTTAAGCTTTGCACCTGTCCAATACTCTTTTCCAGGATAATTTTGTTACTGACTTAAGCTTTATTATGCATACACCTTCATATCATCGATTCATTTATAAATATAATTTTGATGTATTATCTGCATAAATATTTTTATGCATATACAATCATATAATCATATATTGTTATGTCATGAAAAATATTTAACTCTTAACAAAACTTTCTTAAAAGCTATACTTATAATATTAAATAACTAATTGACAATATAAATATTTTATATTAATAATAGGTTAAAATTAATCTCGTTATTTATTCAATTTTTTTTTTTGTTTTATTCTCAAACGTCAATGGCCAACATTAAATTATGATATTTATACCATATATGTGAGTTCCGTGCATTAATATTTTTCAAAAATATCTTTATCTGTTTGGCAAACATGTGTGTAGAGGTAGTATAACGAGGACTGCGAAACCACAAAAAAAAAAAAAAACAAGGCATGTCATCACTGCTCAGCGTGAAATTGGGCAGCACAACTTTGCAATTTGACATGTGTATATAGCACAAGCTTTATTTGGCTTCGCGACATAAAATCGAACAAAATGCCTAAGGTAAGAGTCGTTCCCGCCATGTGAGACTGCATTCGTGTCCTGTTGACTGCCATCCACCTCCCAAGCACATCAAATATAAAAGAGAAATATTTGGTAAACTCATCTTTCATGGGATCGAACACTATCTGGACTCATATCCCTTCCATCGTTGGATGGAGTGTGGATCCAATCTATATAGACCTCACTTGGATTGGGTCTACACTCCATTCAATGATGGGTGGGATGTGAGTTAGTATAGTATCCCATAAAAAATAAATTCACCTATCATTACTTAAAAATAAAGAGCTACCTAAAATAGGAAGGCACTTGTTCACGACTAGGATGGCAAACAACCCGGCCCCGTGGATACCCACTGGTAATTCCCGCAATAGGTGGGTATAGGGGAAAGGTTTTACCCTCACGATGGAGGTGAAGATTTTAAATATTCGCATGTTAAACGGGACGATAGCAGAGAGCATTGTCCCATATCCACAGGTACCTGATATAAAATTATTATTTTATCCTTAAATTATTAATTTAGTTAGGTTAATATTGTTATTATTTAAATTTGTTAGACTAAGGTTTAAATTTGAAAGTTAGTTTTATTTATACTTATTATATATTGGACTAATGATTGGATTACTATGTATTTATTTTTATTTTAAGCATTTTAAGTTATTGAAATTTAGATTATGGAATTCGATTATTATACTTATTTTATGTATTTATTTTTTGTTTTAAGTATTTTAAGTTGTTAGAATTTGGATTGTGGAATTAGTTATTATTTATACTTATTTTAAGTATCTTATAATATTAGAATTTCTTTATTTAATTGTTTTTTTTAATTTTTAACATTCTAATAAGTATTTATAGATATCCGCAAGTACTTATAAATTTGCAGGGAAGTCAAAAGTGGGTATCTATGTGAATTTGGGATGGGGGACAAGGGCAGGTATCCACCCCCAGCCCCACCCTGCCTCGTTGACATCCTTACTCATGTCGCAAGTGGATGGTCCCTATTCTCTTTCCATTTCTATTTCTGATTTTTGTCATGAATATGTCCTTTTTCTTTTTCTTTTTTTTTGATTTTTATCCCTATGCTATCTCCTCGTTGATAAGTAGGAGATATCTCATAGTAAGCAAAATTCCTTTTAACAGTACTTTTTTTTATATATATAAAACTTAGAATCGAATTCAGGATCATATGCTTAAGGGATATGAACTCCTTCCACTTGAATCAATATCTTGTTGATTTTTCTATTTTTGTAAGAATCATAAACAAATTTTTTTGAAAAAAAGAAAAAGTGAAAAGGAAAATAGAAAAATTATAAAATAAACTAACACAAGTGACTAACACTTGTTTCTTTTGATTAAAGTCTCATATTTAAGTTTTGTAAATTAAAAACACCTATCAATGAGAGAGCTTTCCTCATTATGAGCTGACTTTCTTCGAGTGAGATTAGTTGGAGTTAATTTAGTGAGTGTCGCGTACTAATAGTTTAGATCAAAGAAAATCATGAAATTAAAATATAAAAATAAACATTAAAAAGCTATAAAATTGATATTTGGGAGGATGAAAAAAAAAAAAAGAAGCTTGTTCTTAACGTTGAGGAAGGAGTATACCTAAGAGCTTGTTTTCAACCTAGCCTGGAGCTGGTTTCTTGATGAACATTGAGAAGCCTTGCAGTGGTAGAGAAGCCAAGTAGCGGAGGTTCTTTGACGAACTTAAAGATGGTAGATTTCAATGGGTCCCAATAGAGTTTCTTTCTGAGTGATGGCAAGAGGTAGATGGGGACGAAAGAGTAGACGACGGGGGAGGGGCAGAGGACTTGTTATGGCATAGTCTCACTCTTTTTGCTTGAAAACTTCTTATTGTGTAATTTAGGCAATTTTTCTAAGGATGGCAAAGGACGAGATTGGAAAAAAGAGAATAATTAATTTTGTTAAAGTGTAAACAGGAAAAGCGTGGTAAGAGAATGATTTAAAATGAAGTAGGAGAATGACAATGGATAGACACTTCTCCCTAATCAAGGTCCTTGTTTTTTGTCCAGTAATGTTATTTTGACATCAAAAGTAAATATTAATAGCGAGACAGACACAAAATGTTTTATAGTGATAGATATGAAAGGTGAAACTAAGGCTTTGTGTAATATTTCTTTGGTGATCTACTCTTGATATCTATTTTTGACATTGAAATAAAATTGCTTGTCCCTCTAAATTGCAGGTGAAGGAGAAAATATCATGCATTTCCCTTACCTTCTCATTAAACTTATTAAACAACCAAACATAGATGACATGTTATATTTAAAGTACTTCAGAAAATATAAGAATTAATGGGCTAATGCTACTGCATTATTATGTAGAACAATAGAGTAAAAAGAAAGGTATTTGGGGTTGAATATTTCTTTACTTTTTTGTTCTAGCTGGAATGTGCAGCACAAATACACCTATTATAGGAGAAGGAGCGACTCCAAGATTACACAAGGTGAATAGGTCTTAGAAACTAAAAGTTACATTTAAACCACTTCACTAACATTATGAGCCACTAAGCACTAAGTTATCATAATTAAGGTCTCATTTGGGTACGTAGCTTGATTAAGGTCTTTTGTTGATGGAGTTTTTAACAAAAGATCTTATATGAAAAATAACTTATGAATAAATTAAAATATTCAGATGTGTAATAATAGAGTGCTTGTTTTAAGTCTATAGTACTTGTTTCTAAAAAGCTTTTTTAAGAAGCTTGATATTTCAACGTCTCAAAAAATATTAAAAATAACTTTTGGAGAAGTAGAAAGTTGTATAGCTAATTTAGTCCAAATGGTTGCAAAAGTATTGAAAAGTCAAAAAAAAAAAAAGTCACAACCAAAGGGTGCGTTTGGTATGTAAAAATATTAATTGTTTTCATTGTCTGTTTTCATTTTTTGAAAAGGATTTTCATTTTTAGATTTTCTGAATTTAAGAAATGTGTTTGGTTTGTCTGTTTTCAAAAAGGGAAAACAATGAAAATACGTTTGATTTGTCTGTTTTCAAAATATATTTTCAATTCATATTTGAGATAATAAAATTATATTTATTATTAAATAATAAAAATATTATTTATTTTTTTGCACATTTAGATGAACTTTATTATTTATAAATTTGAGATAATCTTGAATGTACTTATTAAAATAACTTTATAAAATTTTAAGATTAAAAACAAAATAATTACTTACTTTTAAGTAATTTTATTATCATTATCAATTATTATATAATTAAATACTACAAAGAAAATTTTATATGAAAAAATTAACAAAATATGTTTAAAATATATTTAATTTATGAATAAATTATAATCATACTAAAAAGAAATATTATTAAACAAAATAACTGATACTATCACAAAATTACAATCTTCGTTATATTTTAACTTATCAACCAACTTAAACATACAAAAAAGAAAAAAAAAAAAGAGAAATACATCATCCTATAACAAAATATAAAAAGTAATAGTCATTACTCATCGACGATAATTATCCCACAATTGATTGGTAATTGGGAAAGAGCATTAAGAGTGAAGTGCGATAATGCGACCAAAAACACATCCCATTATGTGTTAAATGCAAACTTTTAATCAATTGATGAATATGAAATCCAATTCAACAACATTCTCCTTGTCACCAAATGCAAACAAGGGGGAAAACAGAAGCAAATAGCCAACAATAAAAAGGATGCAAGTAGAACTAGCAGCAAATTCAAAAGAAGAACAAGCAGAACAATAGCAAGCAGAACCAACCAACAATATAGAAAAAAAAAGAGCAAGAAAGGTATAAGCAGAACCAGCAAAAAAAAAAAAAGGCCAAAACAAACAAAACCACAAAACAAGGGTGAGCAGCGCCGCGGTGGTGATGGCCTCTGAATGGTGGTGAGCAACGACATGTCCCTGCAAGAAGTCAACACTGGTTGAGCGAGGAAAAAGAGAAAGAAAAAAAAGACCAAAAACTCAAATAAAACCATACTAACTAAGATTCGAAAACAGGGATGAGGGAAGGGAAGCGGCGGCGAGCGAGTGTCTGCGAGCGGCGATGAGCTGCGAGCGGCAACAAGCGACGAGCGATGAGCGTCCGCGATCGACGAGCAGTGACGAGCAGCGGCAAGTGCAGCGATCGACGAGTGATGAGCGTCCACAAGCAACGAGCAATGGCGAGCTTTTGCGAGCGATGGGCGACGGCGAACATCTGCGAGCGGCGAGCAACGAACACTAGCGAGCATCCACCAGCGACGAGCAGCGGAGAGCATCCACGAGCGGCGAGCAACGAGCAGCAGCGAGCATCCAAAAGCAACGAACAGCAAAGAACATCCGCGAGCGGCGAGTGACGACCAACGGCGAGTGACGATAGGCTCCCAAGGCCAAAGCGAGAGAAGAAGCAGTGTTTGATAAAAAGATGAGACACACATTTGATAAAAAAAAGATGCCTTTTACTCACCGAGGATCGAACACGGTTTCGTGCAAAAGAGAAAGTAAGAAGTCATGTTAATCACCGTAATGCCACCGCCTCACCATTGAAAATATTTCCTACAACTAAAACTGAAAACACTGAAAATAATGAAAACGGGAAATCCGCGTTTCCAATTTTGTGTCCCTTTCAAAAAATATTTTCAATGAAAACGTTTCCATCATGGACAACCTAACATGTTTTTTAACTTATTTTTTACTTTTACTGAAAATGAAAATGAAAATAAGCAAATCAAACACACCCAAAGCTATCCAAATGACACCTAAGCATTAAACTCCACTTAAATAACTCATTTTAACTCAACAATTAAAGTTTAACAGTTCTCACCTTTGAGTTTGCTTCAAATTCTAACCTTGTTTAATGCAATAATTTCTTTTTATTTCATTTTGAAAATATCTTTTCATATATTGAAGTTTAACACTTTTACGTCTCCTTCAAATTCTTGTTGTATAATATCCCATGCCTCCTTTTTTTTTTTTGCGCCCTCATATGATCCTTGAGAATATAGCAAGAGAGACTCCTTTTTAAATCATCCCAAACTCCAGCATCTAATGTCTTCTTCTTCAGCAATAGTAGAAACTATTGTAGTTGTTGGCTGTGCATTTTCCATTTTGTTTAAATCTAAGACATCCAAGGAAATGAACAACATCTCCAATTTTATAGTTCAAAAATCATAATTTCTCCTTCAAATTAACAAAGGAACTTGAATATTGTTGCAGACTGTCTTCTTGGATGTTGATGAGGTGCTTGTACAAATCAATTTTTTCACTTTCTTTGCTTCAAGAACTTTTAGCTCTGATACCACTTCTTTGGTGGTATTCTAGAGTAGTATATTCACAAAAACACTTAAGAAGATGTAAGAATTGATACGCTAATAATATTGCACTATTATGCAGAAAAATAGAGTAAAAAGAAAGATAGTTGGGGCTAAATTTCTAAGTTTTTTTTTTTTTTTTTTTTCACTTGGAAGGTGCATCACAAGTACATTTATTTACAGGTATGAGTGACTCCTTAATTACACAAGGTGACTCTAATCGAGAGATAGGAGTTACATTCAACCACATCGATCCCCATACAATATGAGTCACTCACTAAGTTATCATTATAATTAAGCATTAAACTCTACTTACATAACTTATTTTAACTCAATAATTATACCAATACTTTTTTTTTTTTCGGGTCCTAAATAGCTCCTAACGGAGCTAAAGTGGCAAGGATGTGAGAATCGAACTCCTAATCTAACACTAACAACCCCTTAGCACTAGGATCGGGGGAGATATTATTTAGGCTATAGATCATTGGCATTATACCAACACATTACTTGTTATCAATTTGGTATGAATTGGAATGAGTTGCAATGGTTGAGCCCTACGTATAGTAAGGCCATACTTCTCACTCATGTCTAATTCTTGAGGCTTCTTCTCATCAACAATCTTCCAATTAAAGCAATGCAGAAGAGAGGCCAAAATGAAATGCACTGTTCTGTGAGCTAGTGGAAGTCCAGGACACATCCTTCTTCCAGCCCCAAAGGGGATGAGCTCAAAGTCAAAACCTTTAATATCCATTTTGCCCTCTGAAAACCTTTCTGGCACAAAGGAATTTGGATCACTCCAAGTACTAGAATTTCGTCCAATGGCCCATAAGTTAACTAGAACTTGTGTATCTTTAGGAACTTTAAAGCCACAGATTTCTGCCTCCGACTTTGATTTGTGGTGCAAAAAGGGAACTGGTGGGTGCAACCGAAAGGTTTCCTTCACAATTGCCTCTAAGTAAGGAAATTTTGAGATGTCTGATTCTTTAGGCTTGCCATCCTTGCCAAGGACTTGTAAAAGCTCTTCTTTAGCTTTGGCCATCCTTTTTGGGTCATGTACCAATTCTGCCATTGCCCACTCCACTGTGCTTGTTGTTGTTTCTATCCCAGCAACAAATAAGTCCTAGTACAAAACATGCATGGCATCAAAATTATTTAATTGATTAATGATAATTGTCTTAAAAAATGTTTGTGACACAATTTGTATATGTACGTATGTATTATATGCATTTAAATAAATCTTCTCATTCTTCTTGGACGATCATTGACCACGTCATACTTACGAAGCAAAAATATGATGTGGCATGGACTCGAAATACGATAAATATTAAAAATTATAAAATACAAAATGATTATAATATAATATATAAAATTAATGTACGCGTATAAAACATAAACCTTGAACTAAAAGAGAAAAAATAATGCTTTAAAAGCTAGCATGAATTATTATAAGTATAATAAAATAATATTAATTATTTTATTATATGATATATCAATCTATGTATTAGTGTAAAATTTCAAAAAATTAACAAATTAATAAGTATAACTAGGAGTATTGGACCTGCCCACAGCGTGTTTGACACGGATACATATTCAATATGATTATAATGGCAAATATCTTTTTAAAGTACAATAATTTTTAGCTCATTTTCAATGGTGATCCACTTTAGATGTCATTTTTTACATTACTTCTTACCACATCAATATCACTTAATATATGTGTCATAAAAATTAAAAGTGAGCTAAAATTGAGGCTCTTCTTTCTAATAGAAAAGATCAACTTTGATCTCAATTTTAGTTCCAAAAAAATAAAAAAGTTGCAGTATGAAAAAACTACCATTCACATGTTTGATAATTATTGAGTGTGCACAAAGTATTCTGTGTCCCTCTAAAATGGACCTGTCTCACTTCCCACCTTTGCTCCAATAGTTGTTTCAAAAGCAAATCTTACTTAGTGGGACTCACGAGAAATTGGGACTCAAAATTTGTCCCGTCGGAGATGTTCTTAGTTTTATCAAAGTATGATAAGGTTCAAATCTTGTACAATGGAGGGCCTCTTATTTGATCAATAGAAACCAATAATACAAGAGTATATAATGAAGAAAATACTTCTTAATCAGCAAAATTTACAGGAAATTCTTTATCAGAATTATATTAAAATGTGGGCTACAACTTCATATTTTTCAACTAGTCATGATTTTTGTTCACTCACTCAATTTGTCACACATATACCAACAGTATCTAGCAAAGCTTCTTCAAGCAATGCAAATGGTTCGAGCAAAGTAGCTCGACTCATATAGTAAACCCGATAAGGGTGTGGCCCACTATTTGTACACCTATTGTATATATAATATGTTTTACACTATTCGAATTATTTAGTAACTGAATTATAACCAACATAATGATTACTGACTAATTGATACTAACGTCTGACACTTCAAAAACTGCCTCCATACTTTCTTTGTGGGGGTCTGATAGCAACAGGGTGCCTAAGCTAGCCTCTCAATAATGTTTATGAGAAGGAAAATAGTATTTGAACATATTATGTATAGTGACATAATACAAACATAATATATGAATATAAGTGCAGGTGAGAATTAAAATATATGTACATTGAGGTGTAATTATGTATATTTAAATAAGAAAAATATGGTATTATATGTTGAAAAGTTATGTAGGGATAACATAATTTATGAGAATGTTTCGATAAAAAATGGAAATATATATATTTTTCACAAGCATCTTTTTATTGGAGGTAATCATGTTCAAGTATTTAATATATTATAAGAGTATAACTCTTCCGACACTAATTATTTCATATCTAGGACTTGAACTCAAAATCAGTGATTAGGAAAAGAAAGCATATATTACCCTAACTGACCACATGTTAGTAAAAAAATAAAAAAAAAAAAGGATATATTTTCGTATATAAACTACTCACCACAAATAAATGTAACAGATGGTGGTGGCTCAGTTCTGCTGAACCGTTATTTACTCTGATGATATTGATGAAAGAATCTAACACATCACAAGAGGCCTCTCCAGAGCCCATGGCCGAAGCTCTTAACTGCATTCTTTCAACAAAAATATCACTGAAAACCTTCAGTAGCCTCTGAGTAAAGTTCTTTCCCCTTTTTCGGATACCTTGTGGATCAAGGAAACGAAGAAGTGGGAAAAGGTCAGCCACATTTGCCTTTCCGGCGTCTTCCATTATGCCCTCTACAAGCTCCTTGTAATTTTGAAACCCATTAGATGCTGAGTACTTAGCAAAATCCTTGGAGAAAAGGGTGTTTGACAAGGAATTCGTTATTGTTGTGAATGCAACTTGACCAATGTCAATTGCTTCACCTTTCGTGCAACATATGGCCACAAAGTTCACCAATTCTTGCACCTTTTTATGGCGAAGTATGCTAGTGGAGTCTAGCTTTTGAGGGGAGAATATGTTGGTAGCGCACATCTTCCTTAGCGTTCTCCAATGATCACATACAGGTGACCACACCATAGAGACTTTGTGGTGGTCAAGTACTCTTGTGATATCTGGGACTTCCCTACTAGAAAAGGCTAGGTCATGTTTTGTTAATGCTTCTTTGGCTATCTCTGGAGAGGAAATGACTATAGCGGTTAAGCTTCCAAGCTTGAGAGTCATTAAGGGACCATAATTTTCGGAAAGGTCAAATAGTGATTGGTGGGGTTTTTGGCCGAGTTCTAAGATGTTTCCAATTATGGTATAAGGGTAAGGTCCTGGTGGCATTTTGGTGGGTTTAGGGGTTCTCTTGATGAGTAGTAGTACTAGGTTGGGGATGATGAAGAAATGAAGGCATGGCCATATTATGAGAATCATCATCATCATCAGAAATGTGGTGTAACACTCCATACGGGTGGTGGTTGGGGCTAGGATCTTATCTTACTTAGTTTGATCGGATATTTGTGATTTTCTTGCACATGATGTGCAACGATGGGAGGGGCACTTATATAATGAAGGGGGGTCGAGATCGTACAAGCCATGAGAATGAATATTTGTATGCTATATTTTGTACACGATATTTATAACAATTATTTGCATATAAATAATTAATGATCAACGAGAATAATAATCGATCACTATTTATATGGTAATCATTACATTATGTAGATTAACATATATTACATGACTATTAATGTGTGTATATATACTATTAAATATATATCATTTATATCATAATAATGATAGAGCTCAATTTTGATATATTGTAAGTATAAAATATGTTATGCTATCAATTAAAAATATATTGCCTTCTGTGTGACTTTGAATGCAATTATAAGAATAAAATATTTTTAATAATATAATAATACATTATTAGATAACATAATAAACATTTTTTATATTAATAGTTTATCAAATTAACCATATAATTAAAATAAAGACAATTATAATATTTTATATAATTAAAGTGTTACACATTCAGTAGTACTGCAGATTATCTGTTTGTTTAAGCTTTGCACATGTTCAATGCTCTTTCAAAGGATAATTAAATTTTGTCACTTACATAAGCTTTTATTGCACATAAATTTTACATATCACCGTTTCATTTATTCGGATTTTTTCTTTTATTCTCAAGCATCTATGACAAAGTATTTGTATACCAAAATAAATAAATAAAGTATGTATATTATAAAAGTTCTGTGCGTCAATAATTTTCGAAATTTTCTTCATGTTCTTGGCAGATATGTGTGCGGAGATAGGCAGCTAGAATGTGAAACACAAAAAGCAAATTATCCACAAACGCCTAGCCACAAATGGTTGGTCTCGCTTCTCAACGAGGGTGCACCGACTTTGCAATTGACATGTGCATATAATTCAAGCTTTATTAAGTTTCACGTTAAAAAAAGAAAAGAAAAAAAGTTTTGCTGGGTTTCAATTGTTACAAAATTGAACGATGACAAGGTAAGAGTTGTTACCTTGTGAAGAGATTGCACACACATGTCCTGTTAGGCGCCTCACAGTAACCAAATTAGGCCATGCAAGAGCTAACTAGGTCATTGCTTTGCCTTTGTATACGTCAAAATATCAACTTGAGCAATTTTTCTTTTTCAATGAACTAATTTTTGAGGTAAAGTTAAATTCAAGTAATAATGATTAGTTAGTTTAAATGATTTAATAATTATTTTTTTCAAATAAAATTTTACATTCAAATTCTGTAAATATAAAAAATTAATAATGAAAAAATTCTATTTAATAATAAATTAATTTAATTTAAATCAAATTAATTGTAGTCTAATCGAAAAAAAAAAGCCACTCGAGTTCATGTTTTAATTCTAATAACGTGTTTACCAAACTTCCCAAAAAGTCAAAAAACGAAAACGGCTGTCATAATTTCTGCTTATCATTTCTAATAGCGGCTTGTAGCCTACCATATGATTCATGTTAAAAAATGGTGTTGTCCGCACCAGGACATGTGTGCTGGCCAAATCGTGATGCAGGGGTCCGCTTTTGTTGCAATAATTCAGCTGGGGCTTGGCTTTTTGATCAACCTGCAGCACATTTAGAATCAAATTATTGAAAGTAAAAACAACTCAATGGCGCAAACTGGTCCTGCGTCATCATTCAATGAGCACACCGATCGAGGTGGGGGTGCTCAAGTGGCGCATGGTGAAGATGCGCCAATCAGGGCACATGCGCCGCCCACCCCTTGTTCCCTCACCCAGCGACCTGCGGATCACATTTGCACTCTGTTTATTTTTTACTTTCAGTGTTTCCATTGATATAAATTGGGTATTTTTTGTGTAGCTCAAAAATATAAAAGTTATTTGGTGATCTTATGCAGTTTAACTATTTCCATAAAAGTAATTTAAAATTTATTTATTACTTATAATTTTTAATTAATTTATTTTCAGCTCATAAATTATATAATTATTAGGTTTTAAATTTTTAATGAATTTAATTTCGTAAAAATTATTATGTTAAAAAGTATTCTATTTATTTATGAGTTTAGTTTTTTCTTAAGATTATAATTTAATTTTATCAATGACCTGAATTTGTAAAAACATATTATTAATTTTTTTAAAATAATATTTAAAATGTATTCTATTATGTTAAAATGTTCATTTAACAATTAACACCTGATCTAGATGTTTGTTCCAAATACACTGTGAAATGTGTTTCTTATATCGTCAACAATGATGCATCTTTTGGCTCGAGATGGATAACGCTTGATGAAGAAGAACTAGATACCATCTGTTAAAAAAAAAATTAATTATCAAATTATTTATATGCTTTTCTATATAAAATAGTAATATAATCATTTTTATTTGTTTAGTAATATAAGTTAAAATTTACTTGATACACTTTCCAGAAAAATTTTAAAATATTATGTGAAGATACTTGTCAAATTTTTTTTTTATTGAACTTATAATAATCATATTATAATAATTAATATTTGGTCTAATAAATTTTTATTAAAAATTAGCTAAATGTTCTTATACCTTTTTTAAAAAAAGTTAATAACTTTTTTTAAATTAAACTCATTGATAAATTTACAGTCTAATCTTTAAAAAAAACCTAAACACATAAATAAATAGAATATTTTTAAATAAAATAAAATTTAAAAAAATGAACTCAATAAAAAAAAATAAAGCCTAATATTCAAAAGTAAATATATCCTAATAATCTCTTTAATAAATTTTCTATTATATAGCCTAATGCTTCTGATGCAATATTTATTACAAATAAGATTATAAATATCCTAATAAAAGTTTTAAAACTAAATTTATAAAAAAAAAAAAATCACTAGAAGCTCTTATAATTTTTTTAAAAAATTAATAATATTTTTTACAAATTCAGCTCATTGATAAATTAAAATATAATCTTAAGAAAAAATAAACTCATAAATAAATAGAATACTTTTTAACATAATAATTTTTACAAAATTAAATTCATTAAAAAATTAAAACCTAATAATCAAATAATTTATGAGCTGAAATTAAATTAATTAAAAATTATAAATGATAAATAAATTTTAAATTACTTTTATAGGAATGGTTGAACTACATAAGATCATCAAATAACTTTTATATTTTTGAACTACACAAAAATATCCAATTTATATCAATGGAAACACTGGAAAAAAATAATAAATAGAGTGCAAGTGTAATTTGTGCATTACGGGATGAGAGCACGAGGAGAGCTGGGTAGTGCATGTTCATTCCACGCCAACTCCGTACACTGCCACGCGTAACGCCCTCTCTAGTTGGCACATCTTCACTATGCGCCACTTAACCATCCCCACCTCTATCAATCTTGCCATTGTGTGGAAGTCAGTCATGGTGTCGGGCCGATTTGCCCCATTGAAGCAATAAGGAAGTCATGTGCGGCGAAAATAACCATAGATAGGTGATTTGTTTTAAAACAACTACATTTCAGTAATTTGATTCTAAATGTATTGCAGGTTGGTCAAAAAGCCTTCAGCTTGTGCTCAGTTATGGTTACGGGCAAAGTGAGGGATGGGACCAATTTTGTTGCAAAAATAGTATATGTTTACTTTATATTTTGTCACCATTAATTGTCTATCTAAAAAAAATTATAAAATTAAAATTATTTTAATAATAGTTTATTATTACATTTTTATATAATTGATTATATGAGAATTAATTTATATTTAAATACTTCACTTAAAAAATGATTTTAAAATAAGTTATTTTATTTAAATTATATGAAAAAAATTATTTTTATATGATAAAATTATTAAAAAAAGATATGAAATAATTATTTACATTATATAATATTTAATATTTTGGATCAATTTGATATATTTAGAGTATGTTAGGTACTATATATTTTGATTATAATAAAAAAAATAGCTTATGATTATTTATACAAAAATAGCTTAAATTATCATATTTTGATTATAATCTTGTCAACCAAAATTATCCAAAGATGCTTATTTTTGTTCAAAACAACCTTTTTTTCATAAAAAATCTGTTTCTATTGGTTCTCAAACATGCAGCAAATTTGTTTTTAATCAATTGAAAATGAATTTGTATATGGTAAAACTTGTTTGATTTCTTTTAAAGAACTAAAATTATTTTTAGGAAAAATATTCTTAAAGTTGTTTTTCATTTTGGGCGAAATACTTTTGAGATAGAACTTTACTATTATTCATGTATTAACAACACTGTAATATTCACTCTAAAATTACGCCATTTCTTTTTTGGTAATTTTTTCTTTAGAAGTGATTTTGTTTTATCCTATTCAAACAAAAAACTTCTTTCAACTTCAATTTCACTAAAAGTAAATCTTTCAACTTTTAAGTCTTTCAAAAAGGGAAAAGTCTAAAAACCTCCACTTCAACTTTGCCTCTTGTGCATTTTAGTCCTTCAACTTTACAAATATGCAAAAAGAATCTTAAACTCTTAAATTTGTGCAAGTGACTACCAAAAAGAAATGACATAGAAGAGGAAAAGTAGTCATTGAGATCTTCACCAACTTTTCAAACTTCTCGGTGCTTCTTTTTCAACTTGTCAAATCAATTTTGACTTCTTGAATATCTCAATAAAACATATAGAAGAAGCTTTGAAGGGGAGTTGTATCATTAAAAATATGTTTTTAATGACTACCCTTCTGGATAGAGCCAACTTTCTGAATATGGCGTGATCCTTCTCGAGGCATATTTTTCCTTTTTGGTGCTATTGCATTATCCTTCTGAACTTTCTACCTCATTCCTGAGTGAGTAAACATACAAAGTGCAAAGCGGTTATTCCAATATAAATATATTAAGGTGAAATACCATGGATTTGATGTTTTGCTTGATACATTGAACATTTAATTCTTCGAATCAGATTGTTTAACTCATAAAAAGAATACATTTAACAAATCACTTTACTATACAAGAAATTTACTTAAAGCTTAATTTGATAGTCATTAAAACCTTAAAACTTAAACATCTAATGTCATAAGACTGTTTCAGTTGGACATTGGAGCTTACGGAACTGGCTATTGGACAATCTAGCAATGCTAATGATAATATTAATGCTAATATTGATCCAGCTTGGAATGTGGAATGCCAAAGTGATTATGAAGATTGACACTCTTGTTACTCCCCCGGATCCGATGAAGAGATGTTGGTATTAGGAGGAGACAACCTAAGTTTAACCACTATATTGACATGAGGAAGAAGATCAAATTGCAAGTGGGAATGAAATTTGCAAACCACAATGTCTTTAGGGAGGCTCTTAAGCAATTTGGCATTGAGAATGGAATTGATTTCCATTATTTAAAGAATGAAGGGACCAGAATCACAGTTGAGTGCAAGAGGAAGTGTGGATGGAAAATGCATGCTTCTAAAACTAAAAAAAAAAAGAGGGATGCTTTTCAAATCAAGTCATGGTATAACTCTGAACATACTGGATGTGCATGGAATAATAAAACTATAAAGCCCACATCAAGATGGTTATCTACCAAGTTTCAAGATCATATTCGAGACCATAAAGAGAAATGGGAAAATGAACCCTTCATGAACCAAGTAGCAAGAGAGTATAAGATTTTTGTGTCAAGGTTTCAAGTTTATAGAGCTGATAAGATGGCTATGAAGAAGCTCCAAGGCAACCATGCAGCCTAGTACTCAATGCTGCGGAATTATTCACATGCTATTTTGCAAACATAATCCTGGTTAAACAGTTCTAATCAAGGTGGAAAATCACCATTTTCAAAGGCTATATGTGTGTTTGGATGCTGCAATAAGAGGTCTTAAGTTTTGTGGGCCGACCATCTCATTAGATGGGTGCTTCTTGAAAGCTGGCTATAAAGGTCAATTATTGGTAGCCATAACAAGGGATGCTAATGATAATATGTTTTCCATAGCACATGCTGCAGTGGAGGCAGAATTAAAGGATAGTTGGAGTTGGTTTTTGGACAGGCTACTTAAAGACATTGGGCTAGCTAAGGAGCATAGATGGGTCTTTATATCTAATAAACAAAAGGTTACTAATTTCACTTTTTATTTATCTAATTATTTTATACATCTATATTGTGAACGGAATGTGAACATATTTTTTATTATAGATTTTATTATATGAGCGGACTCAAATAATTGATTATACAATGAGGAAGAGGGGAAAGATATCTCATCGGGTTTAAATACCAAAGAAAAAAGAATTAAACTCTACTTACTTTAAAAGTTCATATTTTTTGACTATAAATTTTTTACATGATAATATTTTAAGTTTGAATTTAAATTATATAAGTGGTTTGTAGTAGAAGACTAATAAAAAAAGAAACAATTAACTATCTTTTATGGAATGTTAGAAAATATAAAAGATCCAAAAGGAAGATAACATGTAATAATGACCTTTTAATTTTTAAAAGGGATACGTTAAATCTACTCAAAATGTAACAAATGTCAATTTTTTTTTTTTTAAATAGCAAACTCAAATTATACATGACAAAGTTAAGTCATGCTTCACCTTTTAATTATGATACTTTAATGTAGCCCTTAAATGAGTCCCAAAAGTTGAGTATAAATAGCACTACTTTATATAATATTAGAATATTGGATTGTAGAAGGTGGTAGGTCATATTTTGACTGTATCCATATTGCATGAGCCATATCCAATTGAGTCTGATGTGAGTCCCAGCTGAAAAATAATTTTTTGTGAATGAAATACATATGACCATGTATCGTACTAGTGACTAATACGCGTAAGTGTTCCATTTGTATTGGATATGTGGACCCACCATCAAATTGGTATTTGATGTGTCCGCGCTTCATAGCATATCTTTGTTGTGCTCAACTCAAATTCTGCTACCGATGATTCTAGAGGTATCCGCCTATGTTTAACTAGGGGTTGCTAGGATTCTGGCTAGAGATGTCTGCCTAGCTTAATTGCATGTTGAACAAGATGCACGAATAAACTATCTGAATTTCTCAGATGCTGAAGAGCAAACGCATGCTGCATGCCACCATTATATTGTCACAATGACATAAAACATGCAGTTGATGTTTCATTTTCACATAGTCACATACAATTAATGTGTGCATCTACAATTCTGCTATCAAGAGACATTATATTCATTGGCACCTGATGTACCCATAAACTTGTCCTCTCAATAGGCTTAATATAAGGAAGGTTTCCTATATGGGTCACGTAACATACTATTTTTGCTGTTGGCGATGCCTTTCGCAGCCACATTGCACCAGCAATTGCGGGTATATCAATTACGTTTATTTATTTATTTATTTATTTTGTAATTTTTCACGTCGCAATGCAACCCTAATTGTGACTGCAATTTAAAATCATATATGACACTGTACACTAATGTGAGTATAGCTAAGTATTTGTCCTTATGGACTGTGGTAAGTTTCTAAGGTTTGCTCTAGGTTGAAATGCTAGGGCCTAGAATCTTGGTCCCTTTCGTGACTAGTTTGGGTGGAGTGTAGTGGGATCCCCCCTTTGGCTTGGCCGACCTTGAACTTGAAGCGCGTTAGTGTGGTCTGGCGCTGTGTAATTGGCTTTGATGAAAGAACAGGGAAATCAGAATCCTTTACGACTGCTAGAATGCTGATTGAAACATCGTCCAAAGAAGCCATTGGTGGTGTCGTGATTTTGATGCTTGAGGATCACCAACTCGAGGTCTATGTTAAGGAGGTCCTTAATTGTCCCTCTGCACCCTTCTCATTAATTGGTTTGCTCTGTGGAAGCGGCGCAGTGGGTGGAATTCCCAGCCGATAGTGGGGCGTAAAGGGAGGGCGTCGAGGCAGAACGGTTGAAGAAGGTGGTGGCTAAGCAGTATTCTCCATACGCTGGTTCAGCTCCTCATGATGATCTCATTTATGAGAATGCAACTTCCCAGGATAATAGAAACGTGGCGTGTAGACAATTATTCCTCATGATTCATGCATGCATGCATGATTCGGGAAATGTGCCTCTTGATATACACGATCCCCACGTGCAGGTTTTAGCAAAATGCAAGCCAGAAACGGATGAGGAACCTTCGTTTGAAGTCCATGAGGCTTTGGGCCTGCAAAGGGACAAGAGTCTCATATTTGTTTCTTCGGTGTTGGGCCCGTCTCATCTGGCTCATAGTGCGTCAACTTCTCCCTTATATCCACCTGGGTTTGAGCCCTTTTTTGTTGAAGATGGTCCACCTGCTGTTGAGTCACAGCCTGCTGGCGGCGTACGTGAGGAGTTTGAAACTGTGGCAAAATATGTCGACGTGGGAGCCTCCCCACTTGTGAATAGTGTGGTTGACTTGGTTCCTGATGATTTTACTTCCAACAATAATAGAAGGATGAAGAGTGGGAAGGATGGGAACACTAAGAGGAACTCAAATTTGTCCTGTAAAAAGACTAGCTTGAGAACAGGAAATCGTAGTTCACAGCTGGTCCACGAACGAGTGGTATCATATGAGTTGGATTATTCTGAGATTGATGAGGAAGCAAGACGCACTTGGCAACTCGGTAAAAGTCTAGGCCTGAGTGCTGATAACGATGAGGACATAATTGATGCTTTAGCGGCTCTTCATATGGAGAAGGAAGAAGGGACAAAGCACGCTCGTGCTAAAAGCAAGGAAGTAAGACAAAGAAAGAGCAAATCGTGATCGTTTTGCTTGTTTGTCGTGAAGTGCTTGTTTTGGCCTTGCCCATTGATGCGATTATATGCTTTGTCCATTTTTCTTTTGTCTCCATTTTTTGAGTTATGTCAAGTCTTTTTGTGTTGAATTGTTGTAATAAGTGCTCCACTTGTGATCGGTGTTTTGAGCCGTTCTATCAATTATCGGAAAAAAAGAAGAAGCTGAGTATTGAGTGTATATGAGATAAGATAAATAGAGTCTATTCTTATGTGAGAAAAGATGTTGTATTCCGTGTCAAATGATGATGTGTAAATATCAGAGCTCCAATAATGCAACCATGGACTACTTTACACTTACGTTAATTTCATTTTTTGTTGGAAAGCATTCATGCCGTTATCTCCAGATTAAGCAGCAAAGGCTCCAAATCTCCTTAAAGGGCCCTGGGACCTATCCCTTTTCCTATCATAGGAAACATCTTGGAACTTGACAGCCAACTTCACCATGCACTCGCTAAGCTTTCTCGAACTTATGCATTATTTTGGGGTAGCATGGAAGCAGCTGGAAAGTTTAAAGTCGTGGACTTTCTTCTCAGAGCATGTGCAAGAATGAATAGTTATTTTGAAAAGTTAATAGATTTTTCTATGGTCTTATAGAAGAAAGATCACACTTAAGGGCTTTAGAAATGGAAACCAAGGCATGCAAAGATGTGTTAGATTCTGCGCTGGAACTAATGTTGAAAGACAGTTCCCAATTGAGCCGCCTTCATGTATTACACTTCTGGTGAGTATCTTTGCCACGAAATTCAAGGCCTTTCTTGCCCAACCAAAAAAAGGTGAAACCTTACATCCTGACATGAGAAAGAAATACTTTAATTATATATGAAGCCCAAGAGAAATTTTTAAAATGCTTTCCAAACAAGGAAAGGTTGTTAATTTATTCAATGCTGAATACTTTAGTTATAACACGAAAAATATAATCGACTTTTTTTTTTTTTTTGTGTGTCCGTAATACTATTTATAAAGATCAACTCACCGCACAAAGCTCGCATATTTTTGTATTTATTGAAAAAACTCAACCCACTAAAAAACGGACGTGGGGAGCTTATTCACAGGAGAGAAAGAAAAGTTAAACACCAAAAGTAAATTAAACAATGGGTTATGTGAGTTTAGTAGTGAAAGTAAGAGTTTCACTTGCCACCAAAAGAGATGAAGGCGCTAAATTGCTAAAAATCCCCATTGATGCGTGATTGACTATCGGGGTCAACATAGCATGAAAGGCGGAAGTTATTCCCATCACCTTTTTTTTTTGTTTAAATTCTACTGATTGTTCAAAAACAATATTTATTTGCGGTTGGAAGAGACACAACATCATTCACTATAGAATGAGCAATGTGAAAGTTATTACATATAGTTATGTTATCTATACATAACTTTTTAAAACTCAATATAATATCTGCTTCACATAAATATACACCAAACTTTTTTACCTTAATATATGTATCTCAATACTATTCCATACTTACATTCATATATTATGTCTATACTAGGTCAATGCATAAATAGTTCAAACAATATTTGTCAATTACATAACCTAGGAAAAAAACTAGAAAAGGTTAGAAAAGAGTTTCAATAGGTCTTACATCAAGTGGGAGTAGAAGTCTCACAGAAGGTTTGGTGTATATATCAGGCCTTTGGTATTTTAATTTAGACATTCTCTAGGAGTAAAGGTGATCAAATTGTATAAGTAGGTTTTAGGAGCTGTCTATATAATAATTTTTTGTAAAGATGATTTGCAATTTTAACTGTGCAAAAGTTGTATATAGTGAAAAACTTGATACTCCTTATCGGGGATTATGAACATAAATTTAAAATAACATAACCATATTAAATTTTGTGTGTGTTATCTTCTATATGTTATTTTTCTTAGTGCATTGTTACCTTAGTGTGAGAGGTTAGTTAGTGTATTTCTAGTGTTTTCACTTCACAAAACTCACCCACATGGCAAGTGGCTTTCGTTGCATGGTAATTGATCTCCAAAAAAGGCACTATTATGTGAATTTAAAAAAGTTTAGACTCATCTATTGACACATAATTGAGATTTGTCAAAATTGATAAAAAAATAATAAAACAAAAAAAAATTCACTCTTAGTGTTCCCAAAAAGGTGAGTATAAATAGAATTTCTCCTCCAAAAAACCCTGTCCCCTTATCCATGGATTCCTTCTAATAGTTCCATGAC
The DNA here is from genome assembly GCA_031439595.1 of Pterocarpus santalinus. NCBI lineage: Eukaryota > Viridiplantae > Streptophyta > Magnoliopsida > Fabales > Fabaceae > Pterocarpus > Pterocarpus santalinus. The sequence continues at coordinate 5,663,065 of CM062523.1, forward strand.
TACATTAGGTCGCCACAACTACCTACACACATGGTGGATCCCACAACCAAGTCTACTACTTCCAACCTCAATCAACATCTTTATGGGATTGCCCACCTTCTTAATTGTCTTGGTTTTATTTGCCCTAAGTACGCTAATGTTAATTTTGTATATAGATACTAGCAAGATTAGTTTTGGGCTCACTAATTTTTCCTATGTTGTTATTGTGTATTATTGCATAATGATAAAAATTTGGCCATGTGTTACTATAGGGATTAGTATTCGTCTTATGGAAAGTTCAAATTTCATTTTCCTCTCTAAGATTTTTAGATATGTTTTCCATTTGTTTTTCTTTATTTTTTCAAATCAAATAACCGAACCAAGTCAAACTGATTAAAATTGATTGAATATGGTTTGATTCCTTAAAAAGTTTTAAACTGAATAGATGATATTGTGTGGAAATAAATTAATTCAGTTTGGTTGAAATTTTTCTCAAAACTATTGAACTGGTCCTATATTTATGTAGTAAATTGAGGAATCTTTTTAAGGATATTTGATAAAAATAAACTTCAATGCAATGTTCTGAAAGGCCGATTTTTTTTTTTTTTTTGATAAATAGAAAGTAATAACACAAAGTTGAGTTGTCCAAAATAGTTCAAGACAACAAAGACGACATAAAAAAGGGAACCCAATCCTGAAGAAGGAGAGGCTAAAATAAAAGCTCATAGAGCAATTTAGCTTGAACCCTCAAGAGCTATCAAGCTACACACCTAGATAATACATCACCTATTATCACCCCTTAAGCCAAAGCCAAAAACTAGAAACACAAAGATCAGACAAAGAAAGAGCAAAGCCCAGCAAAACTAAAACTAAAAGCTGCCGAATTAACCAATCATGCAAAATAACCTGAACCGGCATCATCCCAATAAGTGTACAGCACCATAACTTTTCTTTCAAGCTAGCAAATGTAGAGCACCAGATAACCCTTTCATATTCCTTAAGCCAAGTTCAAGTAACAGTAAATTTCGGAAACCCATGATATATTCTGACATGTATCAAAACAAAACTCTAGTACCAAAGGATTCAGCATCACAGATTCAGAGGAAAGTCACCTTTGTTTTAACCATTGACCAATAGATGGTAAATCTACTTAAAACTCCTGAGCTGTGAAGGGGAAATTAGAGCATTAAGCTTTAGTCCAAAAACCAACATTCAATTTAATTTAGATTACTTCAGCACCTAATCTAGTTTAAGCCCTTCAAATACAATCTTCTTTCGTAATCTCTGAATATATTCCATACGATTGCAAAAAAGAGCGATATCCATAATTTCTTTTCACCACCCCTAGTGGAAGTCCACACCAAGATTGAAAGAAAGTCGTTGCATTGCCGTGAACAAACCCATGGAAACTCGACCAGTCCAAAATAGCACACCACAGAGACTAAGAGAAAAATAAATGTTTAATATCTTCAACCTTCCCCTGGCAGAGCAAATAAAGTGCTTTTATAGGCTACAGAATCTTCAGGGTAGATAACCTACCCTTGGTATTAAGCCAATGATGGAACACGAACCACATTAACAATTAAGCTCTCAGAGGTGCTACCCCTTTCCAAGCTAGCGCTGCATCCATGAACTGCTGAGATGAATCCGCAAAAGCCTTTTGTATTTGCAAAGAAAAGGATTTGACAACAAAACCCTTACTAGGACTAAGTCCAAGTAATAGAATCCTTCTTGTTTTGTACCAAAGACATAGATTCCAGCTTTTGAACGAGATCCCTCGAAAGATCAGACTCCCAATTGAAAAGTTGTCTTCTTCATTCAAGATTCCAGCTCCAAATGAACCAGTCCCAACAACCCATATCAACAATGTGTCTACATTTTTGAGCAGATATATGAAACAGTCTTGGAAAAACCTCACATAGTTTTTGATCCCTTAAGCACTTGTCTTTCCAAAACAAAATTGAATTACCATTTCCCGTCACTTTCCTTAAGCCCTGAGAGATAACTTCAGATATATGTTCCCTATCATCAGAAATGCCCTTTATATATTTCCAAGGCCCTCCAACCTTTTTTCGACTTTAATCACCAACCAGCCTACCAGGATCATACTTATAATTTGAACATACTACACACTTCCACAAAGGGTTACCTTCGTCTAAAAACCTCCATCACCACTTGAATAATAGTGCAGCATTTTTTATGACCAAATCATCAACTCCCAAACCTTCAACTTTTTTGGTTTTTGTCTTAAATCCCATTTCAGCAACAAGATACCCCTCTTCTTATCATCATTGCTCCAAAAGAATTGTCTCTGTATACTAATGATTTTATCCACCACCCTTCTTGGAATCTTAAACCAACTCAAATAATAGAGGGGAATATTATTCAAAACCTATTTGATCAAAATCAGTCTTCCTGCTCTAGAAAGCAGCCTCGCCTTCCACAATGCAAGTCTGCTGGCAATCTTATCAAGAACTAGCTTCCAAACTTTGATATTTTTTGGGTTTGCACCCAAAGGAACAGCTAAGTAAATGATTGGAAGCTGAAGGACAACACACCCTACTTTCTTTTCAACCATTTGAACCCATCTATCCTTACAATTGAGAGGAATCATACCCAACTTTGAATAATTTATATCCAAACCAAACATAAGGCCAAACGAATCAATTAGCCTTCTATAATTAGTTAGAATCTGCATTTTTGCAGGCCAAAACAATAGTATATCATCGGCAAATTGCAAATGTGAGATCTCCATGTTCTTTTTTCCTACTAATATGCCTTAAACAAAATTCATCTCTTTTGCCTTTGTTAACATCCGATTAAACACCTCAGTCACCAGCATGAACAAAAATGGAGATAGTGGATCTCCTTGTCTTAATGCCCCATGCATCTTAAAAGGTGGGCGAGGAGATCCATTCATGACAATAGATATTGATGCAAAAGAACGACAGCAAGAGATCTATTTTCTCCATGTCAAACCAAAACCCATTGCTTCTAAAACATCATCTACAAAACTCCATCTTACAGTAACATAGGCCTTTTGAAAATCCAATTTGAAAGGGACAAATTCTTTCTTAGACTTTTTCACCCAATGGACTACTTCATTTGCTACAAGGGCCCCATCTAAGATCAATCTCCCTTATACAAAAGCTGATTGAGACTCACCAACATAAGATAAGGCATAACTGACCAAGTCTTTTGACAGTAGCTCAGCAATCACTTTTGCTATTCGGCCTATAATCCTTCAATTCAATAGCCTCCTCAAACTTAGGAATTAAACTGACCTAAGCCATATTAATCTCCTGTGGAAATGAATCCGTTCTAAAAAAGTCCATAAAAAATCTAGAAAAATCATCTCCGTAACATGCCACAAATTCTTCACAAAGTTAATGTTATATCCGTCATAACTAGGGGCCTTACCTAGGTTATCCCTCCAAACTGCATCTTTGATTTCCTGCATAGATGGAATAATTTCCAGTAGCAAAGCTTGAGTCGCTTCAAGCTTCGATAGAAAATCTTCAGGTATAGTGATCTTCGGCAACCTCTCTTGTTGACACAATCTTTTAAAGAAATTAATAACTTCTTTTCTAATAGAGTTAGGCTCCATAAGAATCTTATCTCCAATTCTTAGCTTCAGGATCAAATTCTTCCTCCTTCTACCCACAGCTACTGCATGGAAGTACTTAGTATTTCTATCATTGCTTTTAAAAAACTTTTCCCTTGACAATTGCCTCCAATACATCTCCTTATGAGTATACCACTTCTGAAGGAAACTTTGTAGAACGGATTTCCTTGCTACCTCTACTTCGTCAAGATCCCTTGTCTCGATGAGCTTATGAAGCTTTTCCTGCTGAAACTTCAAGCTTTTTAATATTATGATCAATGTTTCCAAACATCTCCTTATTCCATTTCTTTAGCGGATCTTTCAGCCTCTTGAATTCGTTAAAAACCGCACCATCACCAAGCGAGGACCACTCCTTCTTTACCATATTAATGAAATCAGGGTGGGAGAACCAAGCATCTAGGGACCTATACGGCTTAGAACCCGAATCAATCCTCTTTGTTTCCAACATCAACGGGCAATGGTCAGACATTGAAAGCTCCAATGCCCAAAGTTTTAATTCAGGGAACATCACCATCCATTCATGTTCAATAAAAATTCTGTCCAACCTGCTACATGACTTCCCCCTCATCCAGGTGTATTTCCTCTCAATCAAAGTAATATCAATTACATTCATAGCCTAAATAAAATCAGAGAAGTCCTCAACACTACCAGAACATACCTGCCCCCCTTTTCGCTCCTCAGGTCCTAGAACTTGAAGTTCCCTATCATCAATAGAGGTTCAGAAATAGACACCTTCAGACTCCTTAACTCATCCCATAACCTTTTCCTGTCACGACGACTATGGAGCCAATACACAAGAATGAAAGCATATCTGAAATTCACAGATTTAATAATACCTTCCAACATAGATCCACCTACTTCCTTGCTTAACAGAACACTCCGATATCAGTCCTTTCTCCCATGAGCATCAAATACATTATAATTTGCTATCTTCACTTACAAAGTGGAGAACGTAATACGAGATCATGCTAGGGACATATCAGTGGTGATGGAAAAATATCATATGTTAGTTTGACTGTGGATTAAGCTAAAAAGCAGATTTAAAAACTGTCAATATATCTAGACATTATAATAAGAGGTATGTTATTTGTATATACCAAAATTTTCAACACCCCAACACCCTCTCTTAGCTTTTTCTCTCTTCATCAATCATTTCACTTTTTTTATTTTCTTTTACAATTTTTTTCTCTTTTCTATCTCTGGATGTCTAAGGTGTCTACCTACCCCAGTAATACAAAAAATATTTCTCTTATAATAATGTCCATATACATGAATATGATCCGTAGGCCAAATTTTATCAAATAAAATGTAAAAAATTATCTTTTTTTTTTGGGGGTAGTCAACTAATCATATGTTGGGAGCGTTTGGTTGTGACTCAGCCAAAAAAAAATAGTACCATTTTTTTCATAAAAGTACTTTTGAGATTTGTTTTATTTGTTTGGTTGTGTTTTTTAAAAAGATTTTTTCTTTACATTACCACTAATAAGATTTGAAATTAAGATTACATACAAATTACATAAATTTCTCGCCATTAAACGATTTCTAATGGCTTGTATTTCTAAAAAGATAGAATAAATTAATCAATATATATTCTTTTGAAAATAGATAGAGAACTATTTTTGATAAAATTAGAAACATTTAAAGAGAGAAAATAGATCATACCAATAAATACGAAACAATTCGGCTTTTTATTTTTTATATGGGAATTATGAGTTAAAAGTACGATAATATGGGATAAATGACACAAATACAGATATGTGGGAATGTTTAACATATTTCATCCTAATACAAGGAGGATTGACTGTTTATTAATTTTTTAATAAAAATCTACTTATAGGATGGCTAAATGTGAGACACCATCAAACCCAGGAAACATGCTCTGCAAAGCTTGGGAGAATCTTTTGTAGCACCATGATAATTTCGTTGCAATAATATTATTATTATATTAATTTAAGACATATAGTAATAATGCGAATTATTATTTATATTATTTATGGATATTAAATACTGTATTTAATATTATTAACAATTTAAAAGGTGACAATCTTTTTAAATAATATATATATTATTGGCAATTTTAGTTGATAATATGTCAAACGCTACCTAAAGGTAATGCGAATTGCCATTAATATGGTTCAACTAAATAAGATAATATGGTGGGTCTAGCTAATTTAAAGTTACATTGCCAGTAATTCGGATAAATTACCTCATACTAAACACTCTCTTAGTTCCTAAAAGATTTTCTTTTAATATTTTATTCCTTAAAGATGTATTTGTGAGTTAATGTTTTAGATGAAAATGGAAGCAAGGGAAAAGTTTGAAGTATAAAATAAACTTATAATTACTCTTCAAACTCTCCCTTCCTTCCCCTCCAAAACATCAACGTGCAAACACACCCTAAAAAACTAAATATATATTTTAGTTTTTGAATAATTTTTTAACACTTTAGACTTTAAAATATTAAGTATATAAAGCGCATTAATTCCTATAATTTGAAAATCATACACAAATTAGTCCATAAAAAATTAGCTTTTAATATATTAATATTGTAGAGAATAATATGTATATGATTTTTTGGTTAAGGTATTAATATGAGGCTAAAAAGAAGTTAACTAAAATAAATACAAAATTGCAAAAACATGAAAAGATGTTTGAGCAACATAGTTAGAAGTTATTCTCTTTAAATCCAATAAATAATTATTTTATTGATCATGCCTAATATGATTGTGATGGTTAACACAAGTGTATTGTTATTTTAATTATTTAGAATTTATTTTTATGAATAGTTCAAATTTATAATATTCATACCTTAATTTTTTATATTAATAACACTCTTAACAGATTAGCCAACTTTTTCACTTTTATCTTTTAATATTAGGTAATCAATTATGTTTTGAATTATAATTATATGCTTGCTATTGAAGCTCAATTCTTCTATGGTGGATTTAAAAAAGTTATCAAAGAAAAGAGTATTATTTATGGAAAGAAAGCATGTACCACAACTAAACAATATATTATAATGTTGAATATATTGTTTAGAATTTAAATAGTTAAATGGAAATAATGACATTTAATTTAAAAAAAGTAAGAATAGAAATTATTATGTTTGAAACTTTGCAGTGATGTTGATGCTGAATTATTAACAAGAATTAACTAAATTAATATAAGTATTAGATTAATAAACATCAAAATTTAATTTGAGTAAAGAAAAATTATTAATTGCAAGAGCACAAAATTACATAATTAAATCAATTAATAAATTATAAAAATAAAAAAATTATATTACATAAATAATTTTTAAATCAAAATTTAATAAAATATCACATGACTAATTGGATATAAATTAGGAGCAATATGGTGACTATACTATTTGGTTCCAACTTCAGCAATATAAGATTTTAAGTAAACTGATACAAGTATTAAATTAATTAATATAAAAATTTAATTCAACAAAACTATTAATAAGATTATTACATAATTAATAAATAAATTGCAAAATAATTTTTGTAAATTGATCATCACTCTAATAATATATATGTAACATTTTTATGTAAATAATATCATAAATATAAATATATATATATATATATATATATATTACTATAAAATAATAATATATATAAATAATCAATATATAAAAGTAACGCATCACCAACCGGTCAATATATAAAAATATATATTCAACCGAAAAGCAGCTCGGAATAAGTGAGATTTCGCCTTGGTGTAGCTTTTCCAAGGTGAGTGCAGCTTTTGCAGGTAAGTATAATTTTTTATTTAAAAAAGAGGGATTTGTCACATATGAGGGCGAAATTTCCAACAATTTTTTGTCTCACATTTCGCGTCTCACATTTCGCTCCGGTGCAAGCAAAAATTTACTTAACACATTTTTTTCTTCTTGTGCGGCAAAATATCTAACCCTTTTATCATATATCAGTAATAAAATTCACAACACCATATTACAGTTATATTAATATATTAATCCCATATTTAAATAACAGAGCCAAACAATTCTGTTTACAAATGTATCCTTAAGTTTTTTTTTTTTTGTTGAAAAGGACTACTGGCCGAATGCTTTCAAGTATTTTTAATTATTTGAATTAATAAAATATTAAATCAAAATTAATAACATATAAATATAAAATTATATATATAGAGAGAGAGAGAGTGTATGTGTGAGTGAGAGAGGGGATTTAAATTACTTTTTATCTATGAATTCTGGACAACTTTATCAAAATAACCTTTTATTAATTTTCACATAAAAAACTTTTATTAATTTTAAATTATTTTTCTGGGCAATATATTCAATTTTATTTTTAATTAAAAATAAAAATAATTTATCTAAATATTTTTATTTTATCTAAATATATTTCTTGAGAAATAATTTTTTATGTCCTCAATCATAAGTTTATAAAAAATATTTTTATATGTACTTCTTATGTCCAAATGATTTAATAACTTCTTATTATGATAAAAGTATTTTTATAATTATACCCAAAAATAAAAAATTTCATCTCCCATGCTTCTGTTTCTATTTTGAGTTCTGTTTTTCAAAAAATATCTTTTAAAAAAGTTTATTGAAATGGTCTTAGTGCCGAAACATTGTTGATGAGAGCTTACGTCTTTGGAGGAGACTTCCAACATGATTCTTCATGAGTCAAGGATCATCATAGTTCCTATAAACTAAACAGGTGGGATGCAATAGTATATCAAACCAATTTCTTTAATTATAGTCAAATTTTTGAATTATAATTAAATATATTTTAAAATTAAATAAAATTTATCTATGTGATCTTAAAATATCTCTAAAAATTTTTATTTAATTTTAATATATATAAATTTTGTTTAATTTAATGATCATATAAATAAATTTTTAGAATTATTATGATGTATCATAAGTAATTAATATATTAATATATTATTGAATTTCACTTATTAAATTATAAAGATCATAATAGTCTTAACTCATTAGAGACCATGTTAGAATCCTCCCTTCTTTGCAATTATAAACCTATCTGCTATAGCCATTGGGGTTTTGCTTTAGTAGAGATGGCCATTATAGGTTTTAGTGCTGCTTCCGTATTATTGAGCATTTTCTATTGAAATTATTTTCTAGGCTCCACACTATGATTTATAAACCACGAAATCCTGTAACGTAATCACGTCATCATATCCATACCAAAATTGGCATTTAAATTATCTAAAATGAAAATAACTGTAAAATAAAAAAGAAGATATTATCCATCTTTAAATTATTTTGATATACTGTATATATAATAAAAATTATTGATCAAGATAAATAATGTTACATTTTCTCCTTTTAGGGGTTGTTTATTTTAATTTTTCAAAAAATAATTTTAAATATAAATTTTATATATAATTAAAAAATTAAAAATTATTTTTAAAAAAATTATTATTTTTTAATATTATTTTCCTTTTTAAAATTAAAAATTAATATTTTTTAAGAATTTAATAATTTTTTAAAAATTATTCAAATATATAAAAATTAATTTTTTACTAAAAAAAATATTTTGTCCAAAAAATTTTAAATAAACACGCCGCCATTAGTCACTTTAGAGAAACTAATTCAAAAGAAGTCACATCATTATAGCATTTTGCAGAAAAGTCTCCAAGGAAGGACAAGTATATCACGTGATTGACTTGTTGAATGCTTGCCGAAAGGATAAGAATGGGAAGCACAAGTAAAACAAATTTTTGTACAGTATGTGATTTCGCGATGATTTTTATGTACGACTTTTGCATATATTAGATCTAAACTGTTGGACGAACGGTTCAAATTTATCTAATTGGTTTTTTAAATCGATAATATTATTTATGCTATTTTTTATAATATTTTTTTAAAATATATTTTGAAATATTTTTTAAATATTAATTAAAAAAATTAAGATTTATTTTAAGCTAACCGTCTAATATCTAATAAATATCTCAATGTATCTCTCTAAAAATATTTCAAAAGATGGTACACATAAAATATTTCTCTATTTTAAGTGAACAATTTAAGTGAAGAAGAAGACTTGCCCTTAGTTCACAATCAGAGTATACTTTCAAATACAAAGATTCTTATTAATCATCCATTAATCAATAAAAAAATCTTAAATTATGATAATACATAAGTAAAAGACCAATAGGATAAATCAATTTTATTCATTTGTCTAATTCATTTTGTAGGCATTTTCAAGACTATAATTATGCATTTCCATTTTTAATTGAAGTTAAGAAAATGTATTCGCTTAATCTTGGATTCATTGGATACTCAATATTTATTGATAATATATTAAAAAGAAATTAAGAGTCAAACATAAATCATTACAAAACATAATTAAACGGATCAGTTGAATCAAACCCCAATTTCTCTGTCTTTCTAATATCCATACAACAAAAGCTAGCCAGAGAAGAAAAGAATTGGAGCCAATAACCAACCATGGACTACCTTGCACTTCTTCTACTAGTTTTCTTAGTGTGTGCAGCCATTCATGTCCTAATCTCCATCCTAAGCATCAAAACACCCAAATCATCCAAACATCCCCCAGGGCCTCGCCCTTTTCCTGTTATAGGAAACATCTTGGAACTTGGTAGCCAGCCTCACCAATCACTCACCAACCTTTCTCAAACTTATGGACCCATAATGAGTCTAAAACTTGGCAACACAAACACCATAGTTATATCCTCTCCACAAGAAGCCAAAGAAGTCCTCCAAAAAAATGACCAAATCTTCTCTAATAGGAATATTCCAGATACTCTTAGAGCACTTGACCACCACATACTTTCAGTTGTATGGATGCCACCTTCAGCTCAGTGGAGGATCCTTAGGAGAGCTTGTGTTACCATAGTATTCTCTTCACAACAACTTGATTCTACACAAGTTCTTCGGCAAAGGAAGGTGCAAGAATTGATGGATTATGTCAAGGAAAGGTGCAAGAAAGGTGAAGCTTTGGATATTGGTGAGGCCTCCTTTACAACCGTGCTTAATTCAATATCAAACACTTTCTTTTCTTTGGATTTGGCTCATTACACTTCCGATAAGTCCCAAGAGTTCAAGGATATTATTTGGGGTATCATGGAAGAAGCTGGAAAGCCTAATGTTGTGGACTTCTTCCCAGTCTTTCGCCTCCTTGATCCACAAGGTGCCCGTGCAAGAATGAATAGTTATTTTGGAAAGTTGATTGCTTTTTTTGATGGTCTTATAGAAGAAAGATTGCGCTTAAGAGGGTTAGAAATGGAATCCAAAGCATGTAATGATGTGTTGGATTCTTTGTTGGAACTCATGCTGGAAGATAATTCACAAGTGAGCCGCCCACATGTACTGCATTTATTTCTGGTAAGTATCTTGGCACCAAATTGAGAGAAATTCTTATGTGCTGACGTACTGTGAGATGAAAAAAATTTTGTTATCTTTTAATGCTTAAAATCTCACTTATTGTATTAAAATTATAGTGATAAATTATAGAATGATACAGAATAAAATTCTTTTCTTGTTTTGAGATCACTGAAAAGTTTTTTTCTTTTTGTAAATTATATTGAACTTTCTTGAAATTAAATGATATTATATATAATATTTATTGACTTATAAAAATATACATTAATCTTCTCTGAGGTTTAGGTTTGATATCTTTATATTTTATAAAATGTAACATTGAGTATGCTTATAAACATGACATTAAATACCTTTGTAAGAGGTGTTAGTGTAGATATAACAAATTGAAGGGTATTCTGTGTAATATTGTTTGATTTCAAGAGAGGTTAGTATAGTTTACTTATTTTTTTAAAAAAAAAATTCAGGCCTGTTTGACATACCTGATAGGAAAATACCTGATAGTATAAAATCTGATAAAATTTTAATACTATGTAGTATTTATAAGATGTATTATACGAGATAATATTATTCTTTCACTATTACAAATAAATTTAGTCAAAAATAAATATTTAATAAGAAACAAAATTATAATAAAAAATATTAATATTTATTAATTATAAATTTAAAAATAAAATATTTTTTATTTTTAAATATAATTATTTTAAATATTTATTATACATATTTATATTTTATATTATCATAAATTTTTATTTATTTATATAATTTTTAATAACTATGTTTTATTAAATATAAAAAATAACATATACATAATAGTTTCTCTTATACATATTTTGATAATTTCTATTTTTAATATAAAGTATAAAAAAAATTAAATTATAATAAAATATAATTTTATTAATTATTTAGTTATAAATTTAAAATCAATATAATTGTTTTAATATTTATTATTTTCATTATAATTATTTTAATTATTTTTAATTTGTAATATATATAAATATAATTTATATTAAAAATTATTTATTATTTATTTATATAATTTTAATAATTACTTTTATTATTTTGATAAATATAAAAATTAAAGTGGGAGAGAAAAAAAAAAGAGTCTTTATACATTAAAGTCCAATCAGTCCAATCTTATAATTTAAGACTTAATTAAGTTATATATTATATATAATCATTTTTATTATATAATTAAATTTATATTAAATATACTTTTTTTATTATTTATATATTGTAATAATGATTTATTCTTTATATATTTTTATATTAGTTTGAATATTTACTTTTATATTAAATATTATTTTGAAAATATTTATTTATTATTAAATATTTTTATTATTTACTTAATTATTTTTATTTAAAAAAATATATAAAAGAACAAAATGTTGAATAGTTTTTATATATCAACAGCTAATAAGGCCTAACATAGTCTCACTAAATGTAATTAAATTATCCATCATTTTGATATATAAGATGGTTATAATGAATGAGCTTATAAAGTATGTTAATTACACCAAACAATAGCAAGATCATAATATATAGTATTAATTTATGCTATTATGGCTAATATGGCATGTTAAACACATCCTTGGAGTTATTTCTTTGCATGAAAATATAAAAATCCGAATCCTTGCATCAGGAGGAAGAAATAATGGTATTTTCTCCGTTTCAAAATACCTGTGATTTTAGATAAATTTTATTTTTTGTTTCAATTTATTTGTTATTCCCAAATTTTTATAAAGAATTTGTTATAAAGTTTTCAATTATATCCTTGTGTTTGGAAATGGATTACTTGAAGGAAATTCGAACTGTAATTGGAACCCCAAACTGTTCTGATGTGATTAATGGGCTGTTGAAGTTGGAATTCTGCGACAGTGGAGGTACCTACAAGGACTCAGACGCCCAAGTCAATAAATGCAAGAGAGTGTATGAGAGGGTCAAAAAAGGTACTTGAGGTCCATTATTGGACTCATATTAATATAGGTAGATAGTTGAGAAGATAGGGGTTTGGTTCCATATCAGTAGGGGATAACTTGGGATGTCCAGCAGCTAAAGGTTGGTGGATGGGTCCAAGTTTATCGACAACATGCGAGGTGAGTACTGCTCCACCATATTAGGGAACTCTGTTATACATAATTTGGATTTGGGGCCTTAAAACGTATGTGGGCCTGAACTGTGCATCAGATAATGATCAATCCGACCTCATATTGGGCTTAGTTGTTGGGCCGAGTTGGGCCTGCTTATTCAAGTTTGGAACAACTTGATATTAATGTAGTGTATGATAGGATGTTAAACATTAAATAAGAATAATTTAGTAAAATTGTTCCATAATCAACTTTTAATTTTGTATTCTTTAATACCCTTCCAAATGAATAAAGTGACATACAGATACTTTAAAACGACATGAGTATAACTTTATTATATAAAGCATGAAGGAAGTACGAACAGCAACAACTGTAGCTATGCCAGACACATTAAAGTGTTGAATTGCCGATATATATCCCCAATATTTTCATGATTAACGATTGGAATAAACTTGGCACGAAAACGGAGAGGAAAAATAAGCTGAAAGATAAGTTCCAGTGGTTTAATTTGTGGCATTCATTGGTGGCAAGATCAGAAACCAGGGCTGTGCAGTGGAATGTGGGGTAGTCTATTGTCCATATTAGTGGAATGTGGAATATTGTCCATGTTATTGTGTCCGTGGTTATGGTGTAACTAAGTATAGGAGTTTTCATCTGGTGTTATTCTGCTGTCTCCTTTGTGTGCTGCTGCTGTTGACTATCTCTATGGAAGCTTGAATATGTATATATATATATATGGGGTCTGCATATGGTGGTTCTGCTTTTCTGATTCGGACTGCTGGTTCTGTAGCCTTCTTTATCCATGTTTCCAATTGGGCTGTTCAACTATGCCTTGTGCTCCTTACCCACATTGGCTTCCTCAGATAAGGTGTTAAAAATATAATTATCCAAGGCTTATACATCCGTATTTATTACCTCAGGTGTGCTGTGCATAGTCATTGCACATTCGGTGGCTGTTGGCATATTGGTGTTGTTACCCCTTCTGGTTGTTTGGCTGCAGTCTGTTATTAACTTATTATTTAAGTGCTGGTGTGTTTTTTGTTGTTTTTGGTGCTTCTCTTGGCACCGTTGCTTTTGTTAATTTCTGTGCCACTTTGTTCCTTCTTTGTGCTGGATTGTTGCTCCTCTTTGTGTGAGAGTCGTGCCTTTATTGAATTATTGGGAAAAAAAAAAAAACGGAGAGGACAAAAAAGGTTGATTTTGAGGAACCTTGACAAGCTGATAGGATGTTGCCCCCTTTAGCCCATCAGCCTTTGGCTTTAATTTTCTACCTTACTTTTTTTTTTATTTGATTTGTTTTCTACCTTACTTTTAATAGTAATAAATACTTAATTCTAGTCATGCAAGTCATAGTAGTTTTATCAGTTAGATTCTTTAAGATTTAAATTTCCAATATTTTAGTCTTTTGATTTAGTGCACATATCATTAGCATTCATTATTTAGACGGAACACAAACTTGATTAATTTTTCGCTAAAGGAACATAAACTTTTTCCAGAAATTTTCAGCAAATTCTAGACATGCTTCATCTTATATACTTTTACTAATTGATCATATCAGGATTTGTTTGTGGCTGGAATAGACACAACATCAAGCACCATGGAGTGGGCAATGGCAGAGTTGCTACGCAACCCAGAAAAACTTGAAAAAGTTAGAAAAGAGCTTCAACAGGTCATTGGCAAAGGTGAACAACAAATTGAAGAATCACATATCTCAAAGCTTCCTTTCCTAAGAGCAGTGGTGAAGGAAACATTCCGCTTGCATCCACCCATCCCATTACTAGTGCCACGTAAGACAGAAGACAATGTTGAGCTATGTGGTTTCATGGTGCCTAAAAGTACACAAATTCTTGTTAATGTATGGGCCATGGGGAGAGATTCAAGTATTTGGACAAACCCAAATCAATTTACACCTGAAAGATTCTTAGATAGTGAGATTGATTTTAAAGGCCAAGATTTTGAGCTAACTCCCTTTGGAGCTGGAAGGAGAATCTGCCCAGGATTGCCATTGGCTTCTAGGACTATTCACATTGTTTTGGCCTCTCTTCTATATGGCTATGATTGGAAGCTTGCGAATGGACTAAAGGAAGAGGACATGGACATGTCTGAGACGTATGGGATTACCTTACATAAGACCCAACCCCTCCAAGTTATTCCCATTCAAGCATAATACGAAGATGGCATTTGCACAAAGAAAGTTTTCATAAAACTATCACAAAGCTCATGCAAAATTTTGAGTAACATTTTAGTCCCATTGTAAGAATTTTAAAAGATAAAGTCTGTAAGCTTCTATTTCGGGTTCTGTTGTTCACATGCCAGGTCATAAAAACTACGTGGTTTTTTCGAGGTGCGTTTTAGGATGGGGATCTTAAGTTTGGGAGCACCATGGGCCGGGTAGTTTTGACCTACTACTAGCCGATTTTTGCTACTTTTTCGTTTGGCCCCTAGTATCAATAATATTGTGTTTTAACCCAATATATGTGGGTGATGTTGAATAGCCTTGAAATGGTTAGAGCTGCCACTCGATTTGGTACATCTATTCGAAGATCGATCTGTAGTAGGGAGAAAAAATTGAAGTCGGAGTCATTACTGTCAATGTTACATACCAATATATATGTGAAGCACGATCTTGCAGCGACTTATTCCATTCAACACTTACTGCTTCAAGCGCAGAGGCATGTCCAACCACCTCACCAAGGCTCCGTTGCTCGCCATTAAATGTCCTTGCGCTTAGCAAATGAATAACTTCAAGCTAAACATTTATGTCAGTATTTAATTCTTTATGAATGAGTTAATAGTGTAAGGCACCAACCCAGTCATCACACCAGTACGAGAGTTGTTGGTGTGCAGGTCACCTTGCATGGAAGCCATTGAATGCAATGGGTTTGATGGGATTAACAAGGAACCAAACAACGTCGTTTCTAGGAGTCCCAAGATGGGTATGAAGTGGGGGATTGGGAGTTCCATCTGCTCAGATTTATGGACCTCCCCACAAACCCTTTACTGGATAGTTTGACTATTACATTAATTGCATGCAAAAAAATGATTCCTCCGATCAAGCATTAGCTTGAACGCCACAAGAAGTCGCTGCTGGGGGGTTGATATATAATTTATAAATATTTTTAGTTAACTGGTCTCTCCCAGTTTCCAGTTGAAGCCACTGACACACCTCGCATCTAGAGCCAATCCGATGGTGTGCAGTAGGGGGCGTACAGTGGGCCTCTAATTTATGGCCCCCAGCTAAATGTGACCGTTTTTTCGATAGGTAAATCTAGGAGGAAGGAGCAAAGTCAGCACAAAAGTTCAAAAAGGTATAACACATCAGAAAACAAAACAACTAACAAACACGTGCAGGCATCAAGAAACAGAGCCAAATCCGAAGCTCAACACCATCTTAAACGATTCAACATCAGTGCGTCCCAGGGAAGAGAATAGCACACCTCTTTGTGGCTGATCCAGTTCTCCTATTCTTGCGCTTCCATTTCGTAGCCTCTTTCAGGTTCTGATACACGAAATCAGCTGAGATTGAGCATTGCTGCCACGCCTGCACCCAATGTCCTAATCTGAGTTTTGTGAGCTGCACCACCGCCATTTCCCAAATGGGTTTGAAGTTCTCGAACACCATTCGATTCATAAAAACTATGTGATGCTTTTATATTTTGGTTGGAAGTGCCCTCTTCCATTAAAGACAAGATAATTAACATCAATTTTTACTCCTTGTACTTCCCTTCCTGCTAAGAAATCAGTGTTGTTTTAGCTTCTTTCACAAGCTTCACCAATTGCCGCATATATACATATGGGATGCTAACATTCACAGATTCATTCCTTTGGGTAAATGTCAGTAAGCTTCACTCTTTTATTTGAATTAAAATATCTATTATGTATTTTTAAAAATAATTTACGTGTTATATCCATTTTAGTAATTAAATGCACTATATTAATTACAAAATGATTTTTTCTCTCTCCTGATAATTACTAACTTATCAACTATTTTTAATCATATTATCAATTTTAAGCAGAAAAGAATAAAATATTATTTTAATAAAAATAGGAATCAATTTTAAAATTAAATTTTTGTATTATAAAATTTTAAACAGAAATTGATAAATTATTATATTTAAAAAATAAGACATTGATGTTTCTCTATGATGTTTTTAGAAGTAAATTTTATATTTTTATTTTTTTCAAAATTAATGACAAAATAAAAATGTAAGAAAAACGTTTTGAAAAAAAAAAAACGGATTGTATTACTATTAAAAAGAAATTAAACGCATTGCCAATTTTATACATAGTTTTTATTTGAAAAAATATGAATTGTATTGTTAATAATTTAAAAAAAAAAAAAAAGCTAGAAAAACATTTGTGAAGTTAGTAATTATTAAGAAAGAAAATAAAAGGTGTTTTATAATTAATAACATATTTAATTACCAAAATAAACATTACACTGACTTATTTTAGAAAAATACTAAAAGTCAATCTAGTGGTGTGTATGTTTCTTTGCTGCGGTCTGGTCCGTTTGGGAAGCTCGGAATAAAATCATCTTTAATAAGGAAGTGTTCATTGTTGAAAGGTGCAAGTCTATTTTGTGGCACAGGTGGCAATGATGATCAAGAACATGGTGTAGCTAACTGAGGAATGGGTGTTCTGGGATCATTCTTCGGTGCTGTAACTGGTGCTGTTAGAATGCACAGGGTGTTGCCAAATTTGGTGCAGGAACGGAATATCAGACAGGAGTTATCTTTGGTTGGGTGTTACTTTAGATTGTTATCTGGAAGTTGCTTTTCTTTTCTTGTCTTGTGAACTGCTTGTACTGCCCTCTGTTTTGAGGCTGAGCCTTTGTTATCATTCGAAGCGAACAAAAAGCCAATGCATGGATACTGTTAAATTAATTAGAACTGAAAGTGTTGTTTAACGAAAACTGAAGGGTTGGATACTACGAATCCGTGTTAGTACTAAACGTATTTCTCGTCAACAAATGCTTATGAGTTTTTATAATTGTTGCTTTTGTATTGCGGAACATCTTTTATTGAAATTATTTTGTAGTCTCACATGACTTTTATTTAGTCTTTTCTTGCTTAAATTTATATTGGGTTCCCATCGTTTTATTAACTTTTTAATTGTTTGCAACTGAGTTCTTATATTTTCAAATTTTTTCGGATAAAATTTGCTGGAAAAAATCCTCTCACCCGCACAAATCAAAAATAGACAAAGCTAGAAAACATTACCTTATGTCTTTCGCAAAAGCTGGAAATCTTTCACCAATACAACTTATAAAGACAAAACTATAAACTTTCCATCAATGCAACTTGCAAACCTTCCACCAATACAACTTTTGATGACAAAGTTGTAAACTATCCATCAATACAATTTTTAAGTACAAAGTTGCAAATCCTTCAATAATACATTACTCAAAATTTTACTCACCTCTCACTCCAAACAATTTTGAGTTCAAGTATTTAACGTCCACTACAATTTACATGGCAATCAATTAAATCCACACTTAATCCAAATGACTAATGACTTCCTAATTTCCTTTCATAGATAAATATATAACAATTATCTCTCTCCATCTCTGAATAACTCAAAAGCAAAAATTACACTTAATTTATAAAACTGGCTTACTACACCAGCCAAAATCTTTTTTTTTTTTTTTCATTATCTCTCATAGTTAATTTACTTTTCAAATCTTCTCCAAATCTTTTTAAAATTTGATATTCCTATCAAATCTTCCAAATATATAAACTACCGATAATAAATCCAACAAAGTCCATACTCACTAAAGTTGTTTGATTCAACACAACTATAAGGACTTATTTAGAAAATTAGAGACTTAATTATTTGACATATAATACAACGACTACAACATAATTGAGATTTAGTAACATTTGAAAATTATAAAAAAAAAGTGTTATTAAAAGTCTTTAATAACATAGCCTATACACTTGTAAAAATATTACTAAAAACTAAATATGTAGTAGCGAATTTTGCATGTTCTTATAATTTATTTAAGTTTTTAAATATGTCTTTATAGTTTAACAAAGGATAGCGACTAATGGCGAGTATGCATTACAAATGTTAATGACTGGTAGCAATAGACTTAATTGAAAAATTTTAGGTTTACTTAATCTAGACGTTCAAATATTTTGACCAAATTTTTAATTAAGTTCCTATATTTTAAAAGCTTTTAACCAAAGTGCTTACATTAAACAAATTTTTATAATTAAGTTTCTATAAGAATCTATATTACAAAAGTTTTTGTTAGTTTGAATTAATTTTTATGGTAAGCTTACAAAATTGGGTGGAAACATGTTATACTTTATAAAAGTTTAAAAAATTTTGTAACTAGGAGTTGATCCAAGGACATAACTACAAAAATTTATTCAACATAAGGATTTAATTTAAAATTTTTAAATTATAGAGACTTAATTTAAAATTAAGTCAAACTATAGAAATCGTCAAATTAATTAAGTAAAATTTTATAAATATAGGTGCTCAGTTATAAATTTTAAATTTTAAAGACTTTTTTTATATAAGGTAAGGGGCTTCAAGCCCAAAAAAAAAAAAACAAATGGATAATCTGGGAGATGACATTCCTAGAAGATCAGCTTGGAACAGAACGGAAAGAAAGCTTGGATCCAAAGAAAAAACGTTACTCCAAGCGAGTTTTAATGGGCATTTCACGCCAATCCAACAGCACATTGATTGGCCTCACGATAGGTATGCAAAGCAACCACTTCCCAGTCCTTGGCCATTAAGTCCTTGATAGCTCGAACCAACGGAAAACCAGCATGATTAGCATCAGTTCTTCATTAAATTTTAAAGACATTTAAAAATTTAATGAAGTTTTAAAGAGCATAAATGATTTTATTATTTGTTACACCAATGTCGATATATTATTTTCATATCTTATTTGATAAAATTTATAGTTTTTTCAGAGCATCTGACCTTTTGACTAGAGCTATTTGTTTCCACACCACATATAATTAAAAGAAAGGTTTTGTCTCCAGTATTCACAACCAAAACATAGAATTTTGGGTAAATTACAACTATTTTCCTTGAAATTTGATTTACAGCGCCCTTATATCTTATAAAATATGACACTGAGGCAAGGTCAATATAGGCATAAAAAATTAAAAAATATTATATATAATATTACTTAATTTCAAGATAGGTCAATATATTTACTCTAAAGTTTTAATACTTACAAGTGATTATTTTTTTTTTTTTGGTCAAGTACATTGTCAACTAGGAACTTGATAAGAAAATTCGGAGAACTAAATAGACAGTGGGGAGTGAAAAGTTGTCTTTCTTCATTTTTTTTATTTTTTACTATGATATCATTGGGGATTTGAGTTCTGTTATTTTATGAGAATTTTTGTGCACTAGTGAGAATTTGAATTCTCCCTCTACCTTTCTTCATGTATTTATACATTTATAAAATCTCCACTAATACACTAAAGTTTCAAGAAAATAACACTTAAATTCTGGTGATATTATGCCAGAAAAATAAAAAAGTAGAGAGAAACAACTTTTAAATCCCTACTAATGAATTGAGTTCTCTAATTTTTTTTATGACTCCCCAATAAATTATCTTCAACCCCCAAAAAAAAGCATCAATTGTAAATTTTCAAAGCTCAAAAACTAATCATGAACATAAGGGTTCCTCCTAAGAGAAAGTAGTCACAAAAGAAAAGATTGTGCCAATTACTACGGACTATTTTGCACTTCTTCTGCTAATTTATTTTGTGGCGACAAGCATTCATGTCCTCATCTCCAACTCGGCCATCAAAACACCCAAAACTTTTGTTCCCTATTCTCAGGTCTTTTTTTGAAAATATAATTAATTTTCTTTTATTTCATATAATGTATTTTGCAGAGCAAGATATTGTGCTCTTTTGTTATAAAAAAAATTACGAAAGTTAACTAATATCATCAAAATATTAATAATAGAACTTTGTTACTTACTTACGTTTAAGAATTGGAAAAGAAACCAAGCGAAAGGAATAATTTTTATTTTAAAAAAATGAAGAGTTTAAAGGAAGAGAATCAGAAGTCTTTATTACTGATTTTTCTTTTGTGAGGATTAAGGATCGATTCATAATATAAATTAAATGATATTACAATATGATAATATGTATTAAAATAGAACTAATAGAATAAAGTCTATTAATTTATGTAATATAGTGACAATAAATATGTGTAAAACATATTAAAAAACCCATTCAATTTTAATATAAGATACTTTCAAATAACAAAAGAAAAACTGTGGAGCATATTTTAAAAAATATTTCACCATACTTAAAATAATCATAATATTATTTCCACCCACTCTCAATAATATAAAGACTTGGAATAATTTGAACATCGCTCAAAAATATTGGCTCCATTGAACTCACCGAAAATTTTCTACCGGCTTAGTACTAGCTGATCACATTAATGCATTTTTCTTCATGTTTTTCGGACTTTCATTGAATGCATTGTCTCCTTCTTTGAATTTCACCTTCAAAGAGTGACGACTGGGAAAATTTCTGGGAAAAATTCATGTGTGGTCTTGAAATATCAAATTAGATATACTTTTGACTACTTACAAAATAATGGATGGATTTGGATGTGCTTTTACAAGCACAAGAAATACTTTTTTTTTTTCAAATTTTTTGAAAAAAAGTATTTTTGGTATTATTTGTTTGTGCTTCTCCAAAGAAATAGAAGTAAAAATAATCAATTTTTTTTTATTTTTTTGAAAAAAAGATAGATAGTTGTTTCTCCTAAAAATAAAAGCGATAAAAGAGAGAGAGAAAAAATAGTCTCGAATTTTGAGTTTATACTTTTTCACAGTATTCTATCATTCTACCATTAATCTTTTCTTGAAAACATCACTTTGTATCCGCTAAATTATAATTTTACATTGAAAAAGTATTTTTATATTTATCATATTCAAATAATTTAATAACTTTTGATTATAATAAAAAAATATTTCTACAATTATATCAAAATACAAAATAATTTTTTACTTCTATTTTTGTTTTTGCTTTTGATTCTATCTTTAAAGATGCTTCAACTTTAAGTGTTGGGAGAATCCATAACTGACTATAAAATATTATTCTTCAAGCAATCAGAGCATATCTAACCTAATATTCTATAACTATGCAAGAATTTCTCGACCTCTGGACCTGCATCTTTTTTAATTTTAGAGAGTAAAATTAAAGAAGGGATATAGTAGTAGAAAGTTATTCCTTCAATTTATTTTCTCTGTTATTTTAGTTATATACACAAAAATGAAAGAATTCAAAATCAAGAATTGATTATAAAACAAATTTTATCAAAATATTTTTATTAAATTTTTAACATGTAATTAACTAATTCAATTATTATCACTTTCCATTTCTCAATAATTAGTATATTTAGAATAGGTAGTAGAGTGAAATTGAAAAACTAGCTATAAATACTTGATTGATATATGAAAAAATAATAGATATTGTGAACAAATTTTTTTTTCCCTAAAATGATAAATAAACTATGCTAAATAAAGTAATAAATAAATGCAATTAAGTATAACATTTTTTCTCCATTTTATTCTTTGTGAACAATTTAACATACTAACATATTATCCTTCTATTTAAACCATTTTGGCTTTCATTGAAGAGAATAAATTAACTAGAGCTAATATTTATTATTAGTATCTTCTCTTTTTCTCTCTTTATATTTATTGCTTCACTTAAATGATATATTTTACAAAAAAATTATATATTTATTATTTACTGCACATGTTTTAATTAAATTTCACTTCGTTTTTTACATAGTAAATAAAAATAATTTTTATTGTTTTTATTTACTGTATAAAATATTAAAAAAAGGAAGTTTTATTTTCAATTATAATAAAATTACATTAATTTAAAATAAAAATAAAATAATAAAATAAACGTAAAATAAGGTATAGCCTTAAATAAATTTTGTTCGTAAATAATCTTACGTCGTTTATGCATGCGAATTTACGTTATTTTGCCTTATATATGAAAGAATTTATGTTATTTATGTATACGAATTTTTTTATATGGATTGATTTCAATTTTTTGGTTATCATCAAATATCTCACAAATTTTAAATGAAAGAATTTACGTCATTTGCATATAAGAGTTGATGCAAATTTATGAACAAAATTTATTTAAAGCTATAGTTTATTTTGGATTGTTTTATTATTATTATTATTATTATTTTCATTTAGAATTAATCCAATTTTTTGTAATTGAAGATACAAATTTTTTTAATATTTTATACAGGAATAAAAACAATATTAATTTTTTTTACGTGAAAATACAGCTCTTGGACATGTGCATATAAGTTTCATGTTAAAAAAAATAATTATTGTTTTTATTCCTATATAAAATATTAAACAAAGAAGCTGTATTTTCAATTATAAAATAATTACATTAATTCTAAATGAAAATAAAATAATAAAACAATCTTAAAATAAAC
The DNA here is from genome assembly GCA_031439595.1 of Pterocarpus santalinus. NCBI lineage: Eukaryota > Viridiplantae > Streptophyta > Magnoliopsida > Fabales > Fabaceae > Pterocarpus > Pterocarpus santalinus. Next base: position 5,686,556 of record CM062523.1, read on the forward strand.
TATAGTTTTAAATAAATCTTGTTCATAAAATTACATCAACTCATATATGCAAATAACGTAAATTCTTTCATTTAAAATTTGTGAGATATTTGTTGATAACAAAAAGTTGAAATCAATCCATATTAAAAATTCGTACACATAAATAACGTAAATTCTTTCATAAGGCAAAATAACGTAAGTTCGCATGCATAAATGACGTAAGATTCAAAATTTATTTAAAGCTATACTTTATTTTAAGTTTATTTTATTATTATTTTAAATTAAGTAATTTTATTATAATTGAAAATAAATTTTCATTTTTTTACTATTTTATACAGGAAATAAAAACAATAAAGATTTTTACGTACTACGTAAAAAAATGGTGAAATTTAAGTAAAACATGTGTAGCATAAATAATAAATATGTTATTTTTGTATAAAATATTTTTTTAAGTGAAGCAATAAATATAGAGAGAGAAAAAAGGAGATACTAATAATAAATATTAACTCTAGTTAATTTATTGAGAATTAAAGACTTCAAATTTAATTTAAGTGATGGATTTTATTATTATATGAATTTTTTTAGTGGAAAGAGTATAATTCTATGTAGTACATAATATTTCTATCATTTCTAATACTGGCTTTTAATCCACCAGTCTACCACGAGTCATATTAAAAAATAGAGATGTCCGCATTAGTACATGTTTACGGGCCAAATTGTGATGGAGGGGTCCACTTTCGTTGCAATAATTCAGCTGATGCTCAGTCATGGTGATTGGTTTAGGCCAAATTGATGGATGGGACCAATTTCGTTGCAATAATTGAGTACTTGCATGCTTGGGAGATTGCAAATTGATTTTAACTTTTCAAAATTAATTTTATCAAACTTTTAATATTATTTAATTTTTAAAAATTAAAATTAATTTTTATTTTTAGATTTAATTATGAAAAAAGTAAAATTTTTTTATTTTATATCAAAGTCACTTTTAAAGACATTGTCAAATAAAAATTACTTTATCTCAAAATTAATTTTACAAAAATAAAATTAAACACGTTATACATGTTTGGTTTACATCTTCTCACCACCAAATATGTGTTTGAAAATAGTTATAAGATTAAAATTATTTTAATAATCGATTATTTATATAATTACTTTTTTATATAATCAATTATATAGGAATCAATTTATATTTGAATATTTTAGTCAAAAATTAATTTTAAGATAATTTATTTTATTTAGATTATAAAAAAATTATTTTTGTATAGTAAAATTACTAAAAATATAAGAAATAATTATTTATATTATATAATATTTAATACTTAAAATCAATTTGGTAAATTTAGGGCATGTTAAATATTGTATATTTTGATTATAATTGAAAAAGTCCAAAAAAATAACTTATAATTATTTCTATAAAAACAACTTAAATTATCATATTTATATTATAATCTATCAACCAAAATTATTCAAGCGTACTTACTTTTTTCAAAATAGCTTTTTCATTAAAAAAAAATAATTTCCTATTGGTTCCCAAATATGCACCAAATTTGTTTTTAATCAATTGAAAATGAACTTGTATACACTAAAACTTGTTTGATCTTTTTAGGCAACAAAAATTACTTTTACGAAAAATATTCTTAAAATTATTTTTTATTTTGGGTGAAATACTTTTGAGATTAAACTTTACTATTATTCATATATTAACAACACTACTACATTCATCCCAAAATTATGTTATGTCCTTTCTAGTAATTTTATCTCTAAAAGTAATTTTATTTTATTCTATCCAAACACAAATAATTTTCTTTCAACTTCAATTTTATTAAAAGTAAATATTTCAACTTTAATTTTTTCAAAAATAATTTCATTAAAATTTTGTTTAATAGAAGGGTAAAAATAAGAGTAAAATTTTCATATACTAGATTCATAAATATTTTTACTTATGAATCTAATACATAAAATTTTCATCTTCATTTTTGCCCCTTAACTAAATACACGCTAAAAGTTAAAATAAATAGACCCCACTAATTAGTTTCTAGCTATTGTTTAAGCTAATTACCTTTTTCTGGTTAGTTGTACCATAATGTATTAGTATTTTTAATTTACTCATCTGAATTTAAAGTTTGACCCCATAAATGGCAAGAGCTTAATCAATGACATAACAATTCCTTAAATATTAAAATTAATTAATTTCAACCAATCAAGATAGTTTAAACTAGTACACTATAGCTTATCTAGACATACACCAACAAGAAAGTTGGCATAATGATAGAGATACATTATGGTTCTAAGGAGAATTTCAATTCAATTTCTATAAAAGAACTTAAGTTGGGACCCGAAAAAGATTGCTTTCCTTCTCAGATAATACGGAGGAAGAATACTCTTGTGGGAAAAAAGAATCAAGTTAGACATGCATGTGAGGCATTACCACGGATAATGAAGAAATCTTCTTCACACGAGTGCAATGTTCTCACTATTGGTTGAAGAAACAATTACAAAGAATGATTTTAAGAGAAAGCACGAGCTTTCTTCAGTAGCGGCAGATTTGACCAATTTTATGATGGACAATTTCTTGTAGTACACTACTAGAATTGTGTCAATTACTGATGAATTTACCAACAGAAAATTACACCAAATCCATTAGTAATAAAAAAAATTAATATTATCGATGAAAATAAATATTTGTCAGTAATATTTGTAATTTTATTAATAGAAAAAAAAATCATCGATATAACTAAAAAAAGTCGTTAATAATGGCATCAAAAACTATCAATGACTGAATTAAACTAACGAATGTATGTAATTACGGACAGATATTTCATCTTTAATTTTAATTCATTTATATATATGTTTTATATTACCAATGTATTATTTGTCGTTAATAGGAAAAATAAAACTTTAATTTGTATTGCTACCAACCAAAATTCTGTTGGTAAATAAGATTTTTTAATTTTTATTGTTAAAATTTGAAATTAATATCTAAATGTTTCAAATTATTATTTTAATTATTCACAAATCTATATAAAAAATAGAATAAAATATAAAAATATTCATTATTAATTAAAATAAAAATTGTCAATAATAGAAAAAATAGAATAAAACTATTACAGTATAATTCTAAAAACGTAAAAAATCCTAAGATCTACGAGGGAGTAGACTATGCTTCCTTGGTTTGCTCCTGCCTCATGCGAAGCTAAATCCTCATCTTGTCATAAGTGATCTATATAATATGTATATAAATCAATAAACATATTCAACACATACAACATATATATAACTACAAACGTAAAGAATTAAACTACAACATCAATATATATATATATATGTGCACAAAATTAAAAACATAAGTCATATGTTAATTAAATAAAGACATAACACACTTAACACCTCATTATTCAGAAAGTTGAGGACTATGTTCATCACTCTTAATTTTAACATTGTCGCCGAATTCCCCTTCCTCATCATCATCCTCAATCTTGGCATCCCTCTCATCAACCTAATGTATTGAATGTTGTTTTGGGAGTTTAATTATGTCAACTTTCCTTAAAATAGAACATAGATTAGAGGGGATGTCGGTATCAACAATAGCCCTAGAAAGACTTGGATTATTAGTTTGATAATCTTGCTCAGATGCTTCTTCAAGCTCTACTTTATCTTTTGGTTTGCATTTTATTACCTCTCGCCAGTTACATATGCATTTTCCAGGGTATGGCAAGTAACAAACTTGTCCTGTATTTTGGGTGATGATAAATAGATCAAATTTTTTATATTTTTTAGTGTAGTTAATCTCAATTATTTTGTAGTGACTGTGTTTTTGTGTTCCCCCGCACGTGTTAGGTCATACTATTTACAAGCACATAGCACAACCCTTTTAAGAGGTTCATTAGAATACTCCAACTCAAGTATTTCATTAACTACTCCATATCAATCACTTTCTCTATTTCCAATATTTCCCCTAGCACAAGCCCCAGTGTTGTCAGTTTTCTTTCCCCTCCCCTATTCAATTGTATGAAACTTGTAACTATTGATATGGTATATTGACCAACTTATAGCTCTAATCTTCGAACCCTAAGCTAAATTGTAAAAGTGAGGTTGGTTACATCATTCGTCTGATCATGCACCTAAATATAAAGATTGAAATATTAATCACATAATAATATAAGAACAAAAATATGAATAGCAAAATAGAATCACTTTATAACATAAAATAATTTGAACCATTCAAAAAATTATTTAAGAGATTATTGATAGTATAGTTATTCAAAATACCTGTAAATATTAGACAAAGTATGAGAGAAGACAAGTTGTCATGATTTACTGTTATATAGGATTTAAGAAATTATAGAATAAAGAATACAATGAAATAGTTTATCAGTTACCTTCTGAATGACTCTACTTCATCACAATTTAGCAACATATGTAAATATGCAAATTTCCATTTACTTCCAATTAACCATCAGTCTTTGCATCGTCCAATAACAAGGTCAGGTTGATTGATTACTGACAAGGTTGGTTCAATTGAACTTTCACTACTATCGTCATTTCCACTAACTCTAGTTCTCGTAGATTGAATATGCAGTTCAAAGTATTAGGAGCAAAAGTTATATGTCTCATTCAAAATATATGCTTAACATATTGATCCCTCTACTTTAACTCTATTCTTTATAGTTCTTTTGAGCCCTTCTATTTCCTACTTAAATAGATACATCCATCTATATTAGACAGGTCCACATACATGTGCTTTATAAGCCAAGTATCCAGGCAAGTGCTCCATAAAGTCAAAAATTCTAGGATGAAAGATCCTTTGTAACTTACAAAGAATAATAGAAATGTTCTTCTCCATCACCAAAAGATCATCAACCCTGAGAGCGAATGAACACAAATCTCTAAAATACTCACTCAACTTAGTTAACGGCCTCCAAATATGATCAAGCAGTTCTTTCAATACAATACGTAGGAAACACTCCATAAATATATGACAGTTGTGAATTTTCATGCTAAAAAATTTTTTGTTGTGCAACATTCACACACCTACCCAACTTTGAGGTATAACCATAAGGTATGCTTAACTCTTGCAACCACTGACACACATCTTATCACTGTATAGAGGTCAATGTATAACTAACTTTAGGCTTGCACCAATGGCCATCTATTAAAAGTTATAAATTTAACTCAAGGTCTCTACAATACTCCTCTAAATCCATCCTTGCTTTCTTATTGTCTTTAGTTTGGTTACTATTTATCACAATGTGTATAATATTATTGAATACGTTCTTTTCAACATGCATCACATCTAAACAATAACGGACTAAGTGATCTTTCCAATAAGGTAATTTCTAGAATATAATGGACTAAGTGATCTTTCCAATAAAGTAGTTTCCAGAATATACTTTGTTTGGTTCAATTGTGTTCTATTTCGTAGCCAGGCAATCTAACAGATTTCCCAATTTTTATAATATTTGAAAGTCGTCTAATCATATCCTAAATTTGTTGACCAGTAAGTCTAATAGGAGTCTCCTCACTCTTTCTTTCTAAATCCATATCTGTTGCACTTATAAGTGTGATCCATATCCAAAAACCTTCTATGATAATCAAATCGAGAATTCTTTACCCCATACTTCAAAATGAACGCTTTTGTATCCTCTATACATATCGAACACACCAATTTCCCCTTAATCATATATCTAGACAACGTCCCGTAAGTTAGAAAATCATTGATGGTCCACATCAATGCTACCCTTAACCTAAAATTCTACTTGGTTGAGATGTTATAAATCAAAACACCATCACATCATAACTCATTTAATTTAGCAACTAAAGATTGGAGATAAATATCAATTTTGGCCTTCGGATTATCAAGATTAAGGATTATGCAAGCTAAGAACAAGTAAGGAATGTACATTTCAAGCAGAAGATTGTTAGGAGTAACAGACACATACCAATAAGAATATGATTTACTAAGTTGATTATTAGGAGTAAAACTATTGGTATATAACCCTAACCTAATATTAAGGGATCAAATGCAAAATCAGGATAGGTTTGATCAAAATGATGTCAAGCTTCACCATGAGAAGGATGTGTCATTACACCATCACTCATTTGGTTCTCAAAGTACCATCTCATGTAAGGTGTTGAATTTATTGATGTATACAACCTTTTAAGTTTAGGGATTAGGGACAAATAGTACAATCTTTTATGCATAACATCCTTATACATCACACTTCTCCTTCTTTTCAGGTTAAACCTAAGCTCTCCACACAATTTACAATGAGTCAAGGCAACATCATTTTTGTAATAGAGTATACATCTATTTAAACAATAATTAATCTTTACTTCATACAACCCAAGCTTAGAAACTAACTTTTTAGCTTGGTAAAAGTCTTTTGGGATAGTTTATGGTTCTGGACTAATCTCACTTATCAATGAAGCCCATTGATCAAAGCAATTTTGGTTTTGGTTTGTCTCTAACTTGTCTCTAACTTTTTACTCAATATTTTTACGACCAAAAACAACTGTGAATGCACGCACCCTTTCCATAAAGGCCTATTATAACACCTCTGATCATTTAGATTAGGAACCTCTTCCAAAGGTTTAGAATACATTCCATACTCATAGCCAGCAGCATCAAAAATCTTTCCCTGATAATTATTAAAGTTATCTTTTTAAGTGATATCATCACCTTCTTCGTTATCTACATGGACTACTTCCAACATAATTGATATTAAATTGATTCTTCGGTGGTAGAATTTCTTCATGTTTAGTCCAAGCCAATAATCAGGCTTAAATTCATCCTTGTACAGGTGATATTTAATAGATTTTATGTTTAAAAACATCTTATATTTACATTTATGACAATAACACCTAGATTTCACTTCATATGTAAATTGCTTTGTTCGAACATAAGCCGTTATGAATTCCTCAACTCCCTCATAAAAGTTTGTTTTAATCCCTCCCCAACTTAGATGTAATCTATCATATATCCATATTTGAGTTGGAGTAAATATTTTGTATCTCAATAATATTACATACCTATAGAGCAATACAATCACACATTAATCAAAGATTAAAGTTGAGTCTCCCTTCAAATTATGTTCCTCCACAAAAATTAATTTATCCTCTAAACATACTTAATAATTACTTATTTCATTATAATAATTATTTAATTCAAATAATATTCTAACTGATTGACAAAATTTGAGCAAAGTCTCCCTTTATTTTAGGAGCCTCCATAGAAATTATTTTATCAGTCAAATATAAATAACAAATATATGTAGTGATACAAATTAATTAGTTAATTCTAAAAACTGCCCTATAGCGTATCCCTTTACTCCGTATCATATAGGTATACAATATCACAGTACATAATTCAAACAATGAAAATGGACTCTAAGCATTCTCCCGATCATACAATTCCATCCTCCTTCCATCCTATAACTCTACCTTAGAAATTTTAAGATTATAATATTTCAGAAAACATAAAATTTAAAAATGGGTCCAATATACATAACTAAAGTTTCCCAACTCACTCAAGTCAGTCAATGCACCAATCACTGAGTGCTCCAAATAAGATCTTTACTAATCAACATAACAAATTAAAATAGTTAATTAACTCATAAATTAAAAATTTTAAGTAAAAAAATGGAACAACAAAAAGAGGTTAAATTAAAAAAACTAGACTGATTAAAATACTTATTGACATACTATGAACACAGTAGCAATATTCGGCTGTGAAATGCAAGCTTCGGCGGCAAGAAAATGGTCTGGGGTTGTAATGGGGGACAAGAGAAAAGGAAGGAGAGAGACTTCTGCATAATGAGAAAGAAAGGGGCCGCTCGCATTTTAGCATTCAATGTTATTATTACCGATGGATTTTTCATCAATAATAGTTTAATGAAATGAATCGTTTCATTAAAAACTTTTTATCAATAAATTTTTTGCCTGTAATATGTAAATTGAACATTTTCTGGTAGGAATTGTACTTTTCAAATCTAGACAGAAATCCTATTGATAATTAAAAAAAATTAATTAATTAATATTTATTTTGACTAAATTACTTATGGATTAGCCATTGGCTATGGTTTGGTGCCATTAGGTGCTAACATTTATCGACGGTTTGACTAATAAATATTTAAAACGTCAATAATTTACTTGTTTTTACTGTCCGTTTTAAACTAATTCTAGTATTGGTGCGCGCAATTTAATTTCTTCAAATAGCTTGAAATTTAATTAAGGGCATGCGGAGATGTTCATTCCAGGTCGTTTATTAACGTATGGTCCTTCTGGTGTAAAAGAGCAGTACTAGACTACTAAAATCACCAGCCATAATAGGTTGTGATTCTTGCACACAACTCGAAAAGATAAGCCTTTCAATTATTTCAACAAACACAAAATCCATGTGAAAATCACTCATGTCTACTTTGAACTTGTCACCATCCAGAGGAGGAAATGACTCATACGAAAATAGAAGGTTCTTCTCGATATGGGTATCTAGATGCAATCTAGTCTAATCAAAATCATTAAATCAATTTAATTCAAATTAAAAATTAATTAAAATCACAAAAGTTTAAATTAAATTAGATTTTGTTTCTCACAAACCACTTGGATCATATTAGAACGGATTTTAGATTTAATTTTAGAAACCGATCCAATTCAATCGAAATCGAATAATACTATATAATATAATTCTATCATTAAGTTTGTATTTTTACTTATAATAACTTTAATTTATCATATAATTTTCAATATTTATATGTAATTCTCATTTAAATGTCATTTTATGCATATTATGTGAATCACTTAATTTTTTATTTATTTTTATTTATTTTATTAATTCAAGTTACTTTTTATTTATAATATTATATACTTAAAATTTTCATTTGATTAAATCATTCTAATATAAATCACAAAAAATTAGTTCAAATTTAAAATTCAAATTAGACTGATTCAATCTAAATCGATATATACTTTATTATTTGGATTAGGTAAATTTTTTACTCAAAATAAATCTAAACTACACTGCAAAAACACCAATTCCTCAAACACACTCTCAAACTTTGATCATTTTCACTTCTTACGCGTCACCACTCACCACTAAAGTAGTAACTCATGCCAAACTGGAACGGTCCTCCACATACTATCTATGTATATATTTTAAATATTGTAACCATTATATATCTTTCTATCAAAGACAATTCTACTCAAAGTAAATAGGATTATATGGGCAACAAAGCTTCACCTTTTGAATTTTAACACAGTTGTATGCTTAAAATTCAAACCTGAAACCTATGATTAAAACTATGTACTATTAGCCAATATTATGATTTGTGCGTTTCACAATTTATTATTATTAATTTAAATAATAATATAGATAGATGCTGTGTTCGATGATTGAATAATTTATGATTTAAAATTCAAATTCAAGCGATATATTGATTTACCCAAAAAATTAATATGAACATCTTATAAGATTGTAATAAATTAAAAGTTGTACGTAGGTAATTTTTTTCAAGGTTCACCAAGACGGTATTGAGGAATTGTTATTAAACAAAAGATAAATTTTAAAGTAAAAATAGATTATAGATTCATTTTTAGGTTCATTCTAATATTTATTTTTAATTTCGAAGTTGGAAATTTAATAATTTTTTGAAAAATTCGTACATTTCTCCTCATATATCTAACAATACAGATTAATCTATTATATGGAAAGTTTCTAATATCATAAAAGGTATCATAAAATATTTTAATATGATAAAATAAAACATATATCTTTATATAAATGTTAATGTAAATATTTTCATGTAAATTATCTATCTATACAAAAAAATTCAAACATCCAATTTGCAGTAGTAAAATTATAAATTTTACAAAAACGACAAAATTAAAATTTTTAAAAAATATGTTAGATACAAATTATATTTCCTATAAATAACCACATTTTAATTAATCTTAATATCTATTTTGATAAAATTTCTCACGTGTATGGAAGATAGCTAGTACCATCAAAACTACTACGGCTATTCTGTTTTTTTTTCTTCTATCCTAATCTAAAGCCTTCTAGACTCTATATCACGAAAATAATAAATAAGTATTTTCTTATTTTTGTTATTCATTTTTAAAGAAAGTACACAATAAATTAAAATATTTCAAATGTACCGTGTGCTAAGGATCAAAATAATACCCAAAAAACATAGCAACTACAATAAAATATCTAATCGCGTATGTTAAAATAGATTAATCAACATCTCATTAAAGTAATAATTAACATGAAATCCGATAAAAATTTTTGTAAGAAGGTATTATATATGTGTGTCGTCTAAATGTCCATAAATATTACATCAAAATCAACTTCAAAATAAATAAAATCAAATTAATGAAAGTAATTAAGATATAAATGATAGCAAAAGGAAACAAAATGAGAATGACTTAATATCTAGAAGTGATAATGGTAAGAGAAATATTTAAAAATTGCTTTTTCCATATTTATTCTTAACCATGTATAACAATTCTCAAATGATTGATTATACAATGAGAAAGAGTATAAAGATATCTCACCGAGTTTAAATACTAAAGAAAAAAGATTTAAACATAATTGAATTTATTTTTTTTTTTGTCTATAAAATTTTTATATGATAATATTTTAAGTTCAAATTCAACTTAACGTAAAAGGTTTGCAGTAGAAGATTAATTAAAAGGAAACGTTTACAATGCTCCAGCCATGTTACCTAGGCACTGCTGGCCCATTTTGAAGTAGGTGGCCCCTTTTTTTTTATTTTAATGATTTTCAAAACAAGAAGGGTATGAAGACAATTATACCCCAGTAAAAGTTTACAAGGCCAGCGCCAAGTAAGTCCAGCCCCAAGCTAGTGCTCCCAAATTGGCATTAACCTAAGGAAAGCAAAAAAAAGCTTGCTCTGAAAGTGGGCATGTGTTCATGTCTGTCGTTCGTTCTCCCAGGGCCCTTTGTCTGTGGCTTTCGCCATCTTCATTTTATCGATTTGGGAAATCGGAGGAAGAAGCTCACTCCATATAAGATTGACAGTGGGTTAACAGAAAACTTGGGAACATATCAGAAGGTTGTGTGGCCTTGTTATTGATTACATTGGGAGGTGCAGGCACTACTGCAAATAGACTTGCATTGTCTGAAGAACCCATTTACGTCAATTCCGAAGCATTGAGTGAGGCTGAAGACGCATCGACAAGGTTGACCACCATCTTCCTTTTCCAAGATCGCAAGCAGAAAATCTTGTCATGGAGGATATGGTAATTATCAATCACCGCCATGCTACGCAGGCATAGAGACTTCTAGAGTAAGAATCACATCATTTAAGGATGCGGCAAAAACGTTGTTTTGTTTTCGTCAACCTTACCTTCAATGTGGGGTATGTGGACAATTTCAACATTTGAGAACATAAAAGAGGATTACTATTATGCCCAATATCGAAGCTGAGTCTTTTGCGGCCATCAGCAATTAGGCCTAAAATGGTCCATGTCTTTTGCTAAACCCACAGTCCAATAGACGACACTGGATGCCTCGACGGCAGATCTCCAAGCTACCCACATTTGTCATATCGCTTCACACCATTATTTAACTAATAATGGTGTGACCTGATTATTGCCACTTTATCTACCACACAACCTCCTGATTTGTCATGTCAAATTTGGACACTATAATTATTTTATAATATATCTTGATGGCTCAACATGTTTGGATCATGACTGTACCAAAAAAATGTCTGGACTATTGTAAATGCTTCCTAATTAAAAATACGAAATAATTAACTACTTTTAATAGGGTGTTAGAAAATATAAAAGATCCAAAAGGAAGAAAATATGCAATCGTGATCTTTTAAATTTTCAAAAAGGTGCGTTAAATCTACTCAAAATATAATAACTGTCATTTCTTGTTTAGATGGCAAAGCCAAATTATAGATGACAAAGTCAAGTTTAGCTTCACTTTTTAGAATATTTTAGTTTATGTTTTAAAATGAGGTTAAAAGTTGAATATAAATAATATTATTTTATATAATATTAAAATATTAAATTGTAGAAAGTGCTAAGCAGTATCATGACCATATCTGACCCGTGTCTGCACTGCATGAGTCATGTCCAATCTTGCCCAACACATGTCAAAACCAAAAGATTATCTTTTTAAACAGGGCATGTATGACAACATCGAATCAATGTCTACCGCGTGCCAGCATCCAACTTATATCCGACACGTGGACTTCATAGTGCATATCTTTATTGTGCTCAACTGGCAAATTCTGCTACGGGTGACTCTAGAGGTATCCGCCTTATTTAACAAGTAGCTGCTACGACTCTAGAAATATCTGCCTAGCTTGCATGCTGAGCCAGATGCACGGATAATCGATCTGAATTTCTCAGATGCTGCAACGTATGCTGCATGCCACCACTATACTGTCACAATGACATTAAAAATGCAGTCGACGTTTCATGTTCACACTGTCACATATAATTATGATTTGAATATAATTTTGTCTTTACGAATGTTGTGAATTTTAATTTAAATCCTTATAAAAAATAATTTGATTTAGAACCAAATGTTTAGTTTTGGTCTGAAAAAATTTTATTTTGATATAAATTTAAATATTTTTAAAAATATTTAATTTTAGTCATTAAAAAATTATGATAATTTAATTTTAGAAAATATAAACTAATATTTTAAATGATTTAAACTGAATTATTATAATTTTTTAGAGATTTAAAATAAATATATTATTTTGATATTAGGACCAAAAATCAAACAAAATAATAGCAGATACTTAAATCAAATATTTTAAAAAATATTCACATCTAAACCAAAATTTATTTTTTTATATAAACTAAAATCAGAATTTATGATATTTTCAGGGTTTAACATATTCAAGCCTATAATTAATGTCAGCATCTACAACTCTGCTATCAAGAGACATTATGTTAATATATTAATTGGCACCTGATGCACCGATAACCTTGTCTTCTTAATAGGCTTAGCATAAGGAGGGTGTCCTATCCGGGTCCCACAAAATACCATTTGCTTTTTTTGGCAGTCCTAACCTATAGTATATAGACATCAATCGCATGACACTCTGCTTTGTGCTAATGTGGGTATAGCTAAGTACTGAGTGTATGTCAAGATGAGATAAATATGGTCTATGCTTATGTGAAAAAAAATAAATAAAAATTGTATTCAGTGTCACATCGTGACCTATCTATACGTATAACAATAGACGAGAGTTTTATAACCACATCACTTTCACAAATTTTTAAAATAAAATATTTAAAAAGAAATTAAGAAAACACAAGAGTCTATAATACTATATTGTAGTACTGCACCTAGTTATCAATCAAAAAAAAAAAAAAAAGAATGCCTATAGTATTATATTATATGCTATGATATATAATATAATATTACTATCATACTTTTAAAATATTTTTAGTTATAAAAAAGATTTAACCCAAAAAATAAAATTTTAAATTAAAAATAAATTAAATATTATTTCTTATTCAATTTAATTTTTTCAAAATTTATTTTTATAAAAAATAAATATTGTTATCTAATTATAAATTAAAAGAAAATTAAATGTTATTTCTTATTCAATTCATATTTTTTTCAAAAATTATTTGATTGTTTCGCAATGGCAGTGTTATACAATAGTTGTCACAAAGCTTGTGTTCCTGAAATTTTTGTCTGTCAACTACCACGTTGTACTTCTATCTTTTGAATTTTGATTAGTTTGTCTTTCCTTAAGCGATCTTTGTTTTTTTTTGGCAGCTTTACATTCATTGATCTCATCCTGCTTTTCTGATGAGAAAATAGAAATAAAAGGGAAAGAAAATTTTTCTTCATTTCATATTTTGGTAATTTCCCTTCACTTTCTTTGTTTTTGAGATCTTTTTTAGAGTCTCATTAATCGTAATTGGGAACAAAAAAACACTGCAAAATTGAATATTGTAACTGAAAATGTGTTTTGGTTTGTGGTCTATTAAATTTATATGGTCGAGAACTTTATGTATTAACAACATCTTTTTTGGACCTTCTATATTATATTACTTGGTTTATGTATGGTTTGATCATTAGGGCGCTTTTGTTTTTTTATAATGGAAGTCATTCAGGAGAATGACTCAATTTTTGTATGAAACCCGTTTAACATACTTTGTGCGTCTGGATCTATGAAATTATAATAGACAAATATTTGTTTTAGATTGCTATAAGGGTATAGGGTCATAAATCCACTTTGGAGATTGGTTATCTCCTAGTCGGGTTTGTCTACAATGCACCTTGGTTATTTATGGTGCATCTCTCACCTTGCAGTTATGTGGTCAAGATCATTTGGTGCATCCATAGATTGATTAATGCCAACGCACCATAGAGAGGACACTTTTACTCACCTGTAGCATGCTCTCTGCAACTCGTCCCCCTCTCTTGCTGCCGACACGCCGTAGGCGAGCTTTGGCAAGATTTGCGGCTAGGAGAGCTATGGGAGGTCGTCGGCTATGCCTAGCTCCCACTCAGCGACGTGCTCGTCGTCGCCACCATCAATGCCGCCTTGGTGGTAGTTGGCGGCTGCCACCGTCGTGGCCTCCTCTCCTTCCTCCACCCCAACCACCTCCCCTCTTCCGCTCGCGGCTTCTCCACAAAAAGCTCACCGACAAGGCCGTCTTATCCAGCATCAATGATGCTAGAGAATTGGGGGTAGATCTGATGAGGAGCAGTGGGCGTTGCAGTCGTCGAGGTGCTGCATCGCGGTTGCAGAGCTCCTCCTTGTTAAGGCGGTGGAGATGAGGTTGGCGCGGTGGCAGTTGGTGATTGGTGGTGCTGGCTGACATTTGCGACATTGAGGAAGACGGGAAGAAGGGAAAAGGTATGAGGTAGAAGATGGAGGGAGGATTACGATAGATGATAGATAATAGGTATACTAATACATCATTAAATCCTATGTCTTGGATCACAATAATACATGATGCACTATAATAAACGTGGTGCATTATAGAAGGACCCCTCGTAGTCCTTTTGTTGTATCACCTATTTCTTTCTTATACTTATATGCTTCCATCTCTAACAAAAAATATAATAATTTAATCGATATATAGGAAATTGCGTATGTGTATGAATTTTGTATAAGTATCAATCTATGTGTAAAAGAAATGTAAGAATATTTTTTTGTGAATTATAAATTTGAAATATCAATGTTGGTTAATAAAAGAAGAATTTGGTTCGTTTAAAATTTGTCGTATTGCAATATCAGGTCGTAAATTCTGGACAATACTAAAAAAAAAAAAAAAAATTGGTGTCTTACGAAAGTAGAGAAACTCAAATTTTATTATTTTATTTTTTCGTCGCACTTATTCTCTTCTTTGAAAAAGCCTAAAGTTTAGTCTAAACTTATATCCTAATGTCAAAGCATATAATATAATATTCATTTTCTTAAGTAACAGCTTGGCACAAGAGTAATACTCCAAAATTTAACTGTTATCCACGGATTTCATCCTAGTAAATAACACAACTCCAATAACGCAACCATGGACACCTCTTCTGTTAGTTTTTTATGTGTTGGAAGTATTCATGACCTTATCTCCAGATTAGGCCGCGAAAGCTCCAAATCTCCTCAAAGGGCCCCAGGGCCTAGCCCTTTTCCCATCATAGGTAACATCTTCCAACTTGGCATTTGGCAGCCTTCACGATGCATTTATTACAAAGCTTTCTCAAACTCAGGCATCATTTTGGGGTAGCAAGGAAGAAGCTGGAAAGCTTGACTTGAGCAAGAAATACTTTAATTATATATGAAGCATAAGAGAAATTCTTAAAATGCTTTCCAAACAAGAAAAGGTTGTTAATTTATTGAATACTGAGTACTTTAGTTATATCATGAAAAATATAATCGACTTTTTTTTTAAGAAATTTGTGTCCGTAATACTATTTATAAAGATCAACTCACCACACAAAACTCACATATTTTTGTATTTATCTTATTCATAGGAGAGAAAGAAAAGTATAAAACACTAAAGGTAAATTAAAATATGGATGGGTTATGTGAGTTTATGCATCTGCATAAATAACAAGTACCAGAGTAGAGAAGTGAAAGCGAGAGTTTCACTTGCCAACCAGATGAAGGTGCTGAACTGCTAACAATCCCCAATGGTGCGTGATTAACTATCGGGTTCAACAAAGCATGAAAGGCGGAAGTTTTACCCATCACTTTTTCTTTCTTTCTTTTTTTCGTTCTTTTTCTAAAAAGAAAATTCTACTTATTGTTCAAAAACAATATTTATTTTGTGGTTGGAAGAGTCACCACTATTTTACTGATTGTGCATAACTTTTTAACACTCAATATAATATTCGTCTCAAATAAATATACATAATACTTTTTTATCTTAACACATGTGTATCTTAGCTAGTATTTATCTACACTCACATTTATATACTATATTTATGTATATAAGTGATTCAAATAATATTTTTCTATTATATAACCTAGAAAAACTAGAAAATGTTAGAAAAAAGCTTCAATAATCTTACATCTTTTGCAAGAATAGTTTACAACTTTAGCCGTATGAAAAATTTAGATAGCGAAAGATTTGATACTCCTTATTCATAAATGTAGATTGAGAATAATCAAATTATATTAAATTTTGTGTTTATTATCTTCTTTATGTCATTTTTTTTCCTTCCATTATTGCCTCTAATGTGAACTGTTTTGTTGGTGTATTTTTTGCATTTCCGCTCCCAACACTCGCCCACATGGCAAGTGTCTTCCTTTGCATGGCAACTGATCTGACAAAAACTCCCTCTCCCCCAGTCCATGGGTTCCTTCTAATAGTTCCGTGGTGACATGAGGTTGCTACAACTGCCTCCGCACACAGTGGATCCCCACCTCCGCCAACTCCCACTGCGTCCAACCTGAATCAACATCTTTATGGGATTGCCCATGTTCTCAATTGTTTTGGTTTTATTTGTCCTTAGCATTGTTAATGTTAATTCTGCGCATATAGAACTTAGAAAGATTAGTTTTGGGCTCACTAATTTTTCCTATATTGTTATTGAGTATTATTGCATAATGATGGCCATATTTATGTTACAATAGGGATTAGTATGTCTTGTGGAAGTTCAAAATCCGTTTTCCTCTCGAAAGTTTCTAGATTTGTTCTCCAATTGTTTTTCTTTATTATTATTATTTTTAAATCAAATAACAGAACCAAATCAAATCAATTCGAATTCATTGGGTTTGGTTTGATTCCTTAATCCTTGCAAGATTTTAAACCGAATAGTTGATTTTGTGAACAATTAAATAAATTGGTTCACTTGCGAATATCATATGTATGCAGTAAATTGAACTGGTCGTTGATATGTATATATAAGTAGTAAATTGAGCAATCTTTTTAAAGATATTTGACAAAAATAAACTTCAAGGCAATGTTCTGAAAAGGCCGATGAACATCAAATACATTATAATTTGCTATCTTCACTTACAAAGTGGAGGAGAACATAATGCGAGGTCATGCTAGGGACATACCAGCGGCGATGGACAAGTCTCATGTTTGTTTGACTGTGGATTAAGCTAAAAAGCAGATTGAAAAACTGTCAATATATCTAGACATTATAATAATATCCAAATGTACAAATATGATGCGTAGGCCAAATTTTATCAAACAAAATGTGAAAAGTTATCATTAAGGCGGGTAGGGCAGTCAATTAATCATATGTTGGGAGCGTTTGGTTGTGATTCTCAGCCCAAAAATGTACTTTTTTATTATAAAAGTACTTTTAAAAATTATTTTTTTTGTTTGATTGTATTTTTTTAAAAATAAAATAAAATTAATCAATTCATATTTTTTTAAAAAATAGATAGAGAACTATTTTTGATAAAATTAAAACCAGTAAAAGAGAGAAAAAGTCATACCAATAAATGCGGAACAATTTTGTTTACAAATATATCCTTAGATGTTTGTCAAAAAGATTACACACTTTCCACTTTAATAAATGCTTTCAAGTATTTTTACTTATATATATATATATATATATATATATATATATATTGTGTGTGTGTGTGTGGGGGGGAGTTAAATTACTTTTTATCTATGAATTTCGGGCGACTTTATCAAAATAATTTTGTATTAACTTTAAATTAATTTTTCTGGGCTTTATATTAATTAAAAATAAAAAATAAACTAATTTTAAATTTTTTAAATAATATACAGAAGTACTTTTTTATTGAATATATTTTTTGAGAAATAATTTTTGGATTTAATTTATATATATTATTAGTGTAAAAAAATTTTATATAGATATTTAATTATATATTATTATATTAACAAAAATATTTGATTCAACTAACTACTACTTTAAAAAAGTCTTACAATTACAAACATCAAATTGGATAATATTATCAGTACATAATAATTAAACTCATAATTTTTTATATCTTCAATTATAATTTTATAAAAAATACTTTAATATATACTTGTCAAATCTAAACCACTTAGTAACTTCTTATTATGATAAAAGTATTTTTATAATTATATCTAAAATTAAAAAAAATTCATCTTCCATCTTCCGTTTCTATTTTTAGTTTTGCTTTTCAATATATATATATATATAACTAATTAAGTAGTACTGAAAAAATTGTTTAAAGAGAATTTACTTTTTTACAGTTGAATCCATAGTCTAATAATTATCTTTTATATGTCACATTTAATTCTAAGATATTTCATATTCGACTCTCATTCCCCTTCCCCAAAAAATATTACATAAAAATAATTTCTAATATCGCTTTAATAATTTCTAATATCGCTTTCTGTGGGGGAAAAAAAAATAACTTACTTCTTTGGAGGAGATTTTTAACATGGCTCTTGATAAGTTAAGAACCACTACATAGTCCTTATAATCTAATGAATGAGATTTAATAGTGTATTGATTCACAATCAATTATGGTATATTATAGTAATTCTTCAATTTTAGTCAGACTTCTAAATTGTATTTAAATATATTTTAAAAATAATCAAAATTTATTTATATGATTCTGAAATATCTCTAAAAATTCTATTTAATTTCATAATCATATATATAAATTTTGTTTCATTTAAGGATCATGTAGTAAAGCTTTTTAAAATTTCTACAATGTATTATAAATAATTGGTGTATCAAAACATAGTTGAATCTCACTCATTAGATCACAAGGATCATGGTGCTCCTCAACTCACTTGGGACCATGTTAGAATCCCCCCTTCTTTGGGGCTATGAACTTGTTTGCTGTAGCCATTAACGTTTTTCTTTGGTAGAAATGGCCATCATACGTTTCACTGTTGATCTTGTATTATTGAGCATTTTCTATTGAAATTATTTTCTAGTCTCAACACTCTGATTTAGAGCTGGTTTGTTGAACAGTTTGGGCTCCCAAACGAGCTTTTTTTTTTATATAATGAAAATAAAATTGTACGCTAATTAAATGTGTTTAGTTTTATTTTATTAAGTAATTAAAAATACTTTTGATAGAAATATTTTTAGAGTTATTTTATATTATGATAAAATTATTTTTAAGACAAAAATTTATTATTTTTTTCACATTAACAATTAAAAATAATTTCACTTTATCATATTCAAATAAAAATTATTCTCTTAAATTTATTTTTTATATATTTAAACCAAATATAAATAAATTATATTAAAAATAATTCATTTAAAATAATTCTTTCTACTTAATTCTTGCAAGCATTAAACCAAATACATCCTTATAAAGCACAAAAGCCTATAATGGTGTCCTGTCATCATATCCATGCCAAAATTAAGATTTATATCATTTAAAGTGATAGTAATTATAAAATAAAAAATAAAAAATTATTTACTTTTAAATTATTCTAATAAAACTCATATATAATAAAAATTATTAGTTTAAAAATAAATAATTTCCCACCCTTTTATTTTCCAACCATCTTCACTTTGGCAGCTTCTAACCTAAAGGAAGTCACAACAACATATCATTTTCCCAAAAAGTCATCGAGGAAGGACAATACATCACGTTGCTTGCAGAAAGGATAAGAACGTGAAGCACAAGGATGACAATTTTTATACAATGGGTGTGCTTGGATGTCCTTTTCTATTCTAATTTTTTTAAAAAAACACTTCTAATATTATTTATTTATATTTATCTAAATAAAACAAAAAAAACTTAAATATATTTTTAATCCTTATAAAATTTATAAATTTTGATTTTAGTCCTCAAAAATTTTTTTAATTTGGATCCAAATATTTTGAAAAATTTTGATTTTAATCTCTACTATTAATCTTTCTTCATTAAATGATAACATGGATAATGGATAATTACATCACTATTCCAATATTCAAGTAGGGACTAAAATCAAAATTTTTGGAAACAATTGGATCAAAATAAAAAAAAAAAGGAAAAAATAGGAACTAAAACTAAAATTTTTGAAAATATTTGACTCAAAACCAAAAAAATAATTTCTTAGGGAGTAAAATTAAAATTCACTAATTTTATAGAGACCAAAAATATATTTAAGCCACCAAAAAATAATAAATTTTTTTACTTTTTGAGAAGTAGTTAAAAACTACTTCTCCCAAAAATAATAGAAGAAAGAAAAAATAGTTTCAAATTTTAAACCTACTAATTTTTCATACTATTTTACCATTTTATCCTCAAATTTTTCTGGAAAAGATTACTTCTTATATACTAAATTATAATTTTACACTAAATTTTTTATATTTATTGCATCCAAATAATTTAATAACTTTTTATTCTAATAAAAAATATTTTTACAATTATATCCAATATAAAATAAATTTTTATTTTTACTTCTATTTTTACTTCTGATTCTACTTTTAAAAAAATATTTCTCCTAAAAATTTAACCAAATAGGCCCAATATATGATTTTTATATATGATCTATTGCATATATTAGATTTGAACTATCGGATGAACGGTTCAAATTCATCTCATTAGTTTTTTAAGGGAGTTTTGTACCATTTCTTGCAATATTTTTGTAAAGAATGCCTTGAAATATATATTTATTAAATATTGGTTGAGAAAGAAATTAAAATTTATTATAAACAAATGTCTAATAATAGACACCTGATGGTATCTCTCTTATGGTTTGTTTGGATTAAAAGAGAAAATAAAAAAAAAAGAGAACAAAGAAAATAAAAAGAAGAGAAAATGAAAAGAAAGGTATACTTTCCTTTTATGTATTTGAATAAAGAAAAAAATGAAAAGAAAGAATATAAAAGTTGTGAATATAGGAGTTTTATTAGAATATGTAGCAAAACAAATTGTAAAAAAGATGAAATGATATATGTATTTTTATTATAATAATATGTAAACATATTATACTTAATAAAACTTTAAATATTTTTTTATGAATTATGTAAATAAATTTAATTTATAAATATTTAAATTATAAAACTCAACATAATTTTTTAAAATAAAAATAAATGCAATATGCATATGGTTTATGATACTTTTGTTTATAAAATTATCTAAATTTTAAATTTTAATTTTTTTAACTAAAATCATAGCATTCTTTAATGAATAAAACTATGTGTTTAATTTTGGTGCACTGATAGTATAAAATTTTTTTATACTATCATCCAATCAAAATCTTTCATTTGTATGATCATTCAAGTAGTGGGTGATTATGTTAAACACTTTTATTAATGTGATAATATATAATTAGATATTTGTGTAAAAAAATTTTTGCACTGATAATATATATAAATTAAATTTTAAAACTATTTCATATTTTTAATTAAATATAATTTATTTTTATTTTAATATTTTCTTCAATATCCTTTTAGCTATTTTTTAAAACTTTGTCATGTAGTACATGGCATAATGGTTATTCGATAATTTCCAACCCATGCTTCCTAATTTTCTTTGCCTATATGTGCAATTGCCCAAAATACTAAAATTGTGGGACCATGCCTATGTTCTTCCCTCCTTCAGTTTTCTTCGACAACCAAATGGACAGAAAGCCCAATTTTCTCCGCATTTTCTTTTTGCGCTACTTCTTTCCTCATTCTTCTTCTGGAAATAAACAAGCGCTAAAGATGTCTCAAAAAGTAATATATATAAAATATTCCTCTCTTTTACGTGAAAAATTTTAGTAGAAGAGAAGACTTGCCCTCACTTCAAAATTAGAGAATGTTTTCAAGTATAAAGATACTTATAAATTATCTATGGATCAATAAGAAGATTTGTGAATCTAAATTACAAGAACACATGAGTAGAAGACAAATGAGATAAATCAACCCCCTTCACTTTTCTACTTATGTAGGCATCTTATAGACTATAATTATGCACTTCCATTTTCAATTAAAGTTAAGAAAAAGTCTCCAGTCAATCTAAAATTGTGATATCATTCATTGAATACTTAATATTTACGGATAATTTATTAAAAAAAATAAGAGTCAAACATAGATGATTATAAAACATCAATAAGGATGATTTCATAACTAATGTGACCATCATTAAGGACATTATTATGGTGTATCGTTCGTCAAGGAGAAAAGTATGTGCAGAAGCTGAATTTATTGCTGAGGGACACAGAGATTTGGGCATGGACGAACTGGATTTGAGTATAAATTTATGGTATTTGGAATTGGATCCTTTGGACTATAAACACATAAAACATCCAATTCTCGACATAGACTATGAAATAATCATGTGGGTAATGTTTCCGAGTCTTGTAAGAATAGAGACAAGAACGGATGCAAAAAATAGATTGCGAAAATAAAATCTAGTTGAGATGCATAATACTTTTGTTTGACGTTAGAGTATATTATTTGTATAGATTTTATTTTATTGTATTCTGCTCTTTATAAGAGAGTTTTGAGTATTTATAGGAGCTTTCTTATTATTGAGATACTATGATATAATATCTACTCCATTCTTGATAAATATCGAGCTCTTATTCATTTATCGGAAAAGAAGATCATTACAAAACATAATCAATGTGTTTCTAATATCCATACAACAAAAGCTAGCCAGAGAAAAAAGAATTAGAGGCAATAACCAACCATGGACTACCTTGCACTTCTTATCCTAATTTCCTTAGTGTGTACAAGCATTCATGTCCAAATCTCCATCCTAAGCATCAAAACACCCAAATCATCCAAACATCCCCCAAGGCCTCACCCTTTTCCTATTATAGGAAACATCTTGGAACTTGGTAGCCAGCCTCACCAATCACTCACCAAGCTTTCTCAAACTTATGGACCCATAATGAGTCTAAAGCTTGGTAACACAAACACCATAGTTATATCCTCTCCACAAGTAGCCAAAGAAGTACTCCGAAAAAATGACTAAATCTTCTCTAATAGGAATATCCCAGATATTGTTAGAGCACTTGACCACCACATACTTTCAGTTGCGTGGATGCCACCTTCAGCTCAATGGAGGATCCTTAGGAGAGCTTGTGCTACCAAAGTGTTCTCTTCGCAACAACTTGATTCTACACAAGTTCTTCGTCAAAGGAAGGTGCAAGAATTGTTGGAATATGTCAAGGAAAAGTGCAAGAAAGGTGAAGCTTTGGATATTGGTGAGGCTTTCTTTTATATCTGTGCTTAATTCAATATCAAACACTTTCTTTTCGTTGGATTTGGCTCATTACGCTTCCGATAAGTCCCAAGAGTTCAAGGATATTATTTCGGGTATCATGGAAGAAGCTAGAAAGCCTAATGTTGTAGACTTCTTCCCAATCTTTCGCCTCCTTAATCCACAAGGTGTGCGTGCAAGAATAAATAGTTATTTTGGAAAGTTGCTTGCTTTTTTTGATGGTCTTATAGAAGAAAGATTGCACTTAAGAGGGTTAGAAATGGAATCGAAAGCATGTAATGATGTGTTGGATTCTTTGTTGGAACTCATGCCGGAAGACAATTTGCAAGTGAGCCACTCTCATGTACTGCATTTATTTCTAGAAGGTATCTTGGTACCAAATTGAGAGAAATTCTTACATGTTGTGAGATTCAAAAAATTTTGCTATCTTTTAATGCTCAACACCTCACTTTTTGTATTAAAATTACAATGATAAATTAGACATTTTAAACATGTTGAATAATACAGAATAAAATTCTTTTCTTATTTTGATATCATTGAAAAGTTTTTTTTTATTATAAAGTACACTGACCTGTTTTGAGATTAGGTGATATTACATATGACATCCACTTATTTTGTTAAAAAATATATTAATCTCTCCTGAGATTTAGTTTTGATACTCTTATATTTTCTAGAATGTGACATTGAACATTCATGTAAATATGACATTGGATATCTCCATAAACATGACATGAAATGCCTTTGTAAAAAGTGTCAATGTGTAATATTGCTTAATATCAAGAGAGATTAGTGTAACTTATCTTCAATCAGGTCTAATCTCATGTTTCAAGACTTAATTAAGTTATATATTATATATATAATCATTTTCATTATTTAGTTAAATTTATATTGAATATTCTTTTTTATTATTTATATATTTTAATAATTATTTATTATTTTTATAATTGTTTGAATAGTTACTTTTATATGAAATATATTTTTTAAAATATTTATTTATTTTAAATCTTTTTATTATTTACTTAATTATTTTTTATTTTAAAAATATATATAAAAGAACAAAGTGTGGAACTGTTCCTACGTCAAAAGCTAATCAAATCTAATACGATCTCATTAAACTTGATTAAATTATCCATCATTTTAATATATAAAAAAGTTATGATGGATCAACTTATACAATAGGTTAATTACACCAAACAATAGATAAAGTTATAACATATAGTATTAATTTATCTTATTATATTTAATAAGGCATCTCAAAGACACCCTTGGAGTTATTTTTTCACATTTAAATATAAAAATCTAAATCCTTGCTTCATAAGAAAGAAATAATAGCATTCCCTCTTTTTCAAAATATTCGTCACTTCAGGTAAGTTTTTTGTTTCAATTTATCTATAATTCTCATATTTTTATAAAGAAATTATCACAAAGTTTTCAATTATATTCTTGATTTTTTTATGGGATTATACTCTTGATATTAATATAGTACATGATAGGAAGTTAAATATTAAATAATGATAGTTTAATTAAATTGTTTCACAATCAATTTTTGATTATGAATTCCTTAATATTCGTAGAAATGATCAAGATAATAGATATTTTAAAATGAAAAGATTATATAATGGATAAAGGAAGTACGAACATATAGCAACAACTGTAGCCATACCGGACACATTAAAGAGTTGAATTGCCAATATACATCCTCAATATTTTCATGATTAACGATTGAAATAAACTTGGCACGAAAACGGAGAGGGGAAAAAAGTTGATTTTGAGGAACCTTGACAGGCTGATGTTCCCCCTTTAACCGATCAGGCTTTGGCTTTAATTTTCTGCCTTATTTTTAATAGTAATAAATACTTAATTCTAGTCATGCAAGTCATATTAGTTTTGTCAGTTAGATTCCTTAAGATTTAAATTACCAATATTTTAGTCTTTTGATTTAGTGCACATATAATTAACATTCATTATTTAGATGAAACACAAACTTGATTAATTTCTCACTAAGGAACACAAACTTTTTCAAGAATTTTTTTGCAAATTCTATACATACTTCATCTTATATACTTTTACTAATTGATCATGTCAGGATTTGTTTGTGGCTGGAATAGACACAACATCAAGCACCATAAAGTGGGCAATGGCAGAGTTGCCATGCAACCCAGAAAAACTTGAAAAAGTTAGAAAAGAGCTTCAACAGGCCATTGGCAAAGGTGAACAACAAATTGAAGAATCACACATCTCAAAGCTTCCTTTCCTAGCAGCAATGGTGAAGGAAACTTTCCGCTTGCATCCACCCATCCTATTATTAGTGCCACGTAAGACAGAAGACAATGTTGAACTATGTGGTTTCATGGTGCCTAAAAGTACACAAATTCTTGTTAATGTATGGGCCATGGGAAGAGATTCAAATATTTGGACAAACTCAAATCAATTTATACCTGAGAGATTCTTAGATAGTGAGATTGATTTTAAAGGTCAAGATTTTGAGCTAACTCCCTTTGGAGCTGGAAGGAGAATCCACCCTGGGTTGCCGTTGGCTTTTAGGAGTGTGCACATTATGTTAGCTTCTCTTCTATATAACTATGACTGGAAGCTATCGGATGGATTAAAGCAAGAGGACATGAATATGTCTGAGACATATGGGATTAGTTTGCATAAGACCCAATCCAAGCATAAGATGGAGATGATATTTGCACAAACAAAGCTTTCATAAAACTATCACAAAGCTCATACAAGATTCGAATAGTATTTTTGTCCCAATGTATGAATTTTAAAAAATAAAGTCTGCAAGCTTATATTTCGGGTTTTGGTGTTCACAAGCAAGGTGATATATGGAAGTTGATCTACTTTCCAAAACTTCTCCAAATCTTTTTCAAATTTGATATACCTTTCAAATCTGGTTCAAATCTTCCAAAACTATAAAACTATCAATAATCCAACAAAATCCATAATTACTAAAGCTGTTTGATTCAACACACTATAAGGACTTATTTAGAAAATTAAAGACTTAATTATTTGACAAATAATACAATCACTACAACACAATTGAGATTTAGTAACATTTGAAAAGTGTTACTAAATTATGAAAAAGTGTTATTAAAACTCTTTAATATCATAGCCTATACACTTGTAAAAATATTAATAAAAATTAAATATGTAACAGTGAATTTAGCACGTTCTTATAATTTATTTAAGTTTTTAAATATGTCTTTATAGTTTAACAAAGGTTAGTGACTGATAGCGAGTATACATTACAAAGGTTAATGACCGGTCGCAATAGGCTGATTTGAAAAATTATAGGTTTACTTAATATGCAAATCTCAATAATTTGACCAAAGTTTGAGTTAGATAATATAATTTAAAAGTTTTTAATTAAGTCCCTAAATTTAATAAATTTTTATAATTAAGTCCCTAGAATAATTTACAAAATTTTTGGTTAGTTTGGATTAATTTTTATGATGAGCTTATAAAATTGGGTGGAAACCTATCATAAGGATGAGTTTAAAAATTTTTGTAATGATGAGTTATTCCAAGAATATGATTACAAAGATTTATTTAATATAAGGATTTAATTTAAATTTTTAAAATTACAGTGACCTAATTAAAAATTGAGGCAAATTATAAGAACTTTTAAATTAATTAAACCAAAATTTTATGAATATATGTGCTCAGTTATAAATTTTAAAACTTTAAAGACTTATTATTTCTTTCATAAGGTAGGGGTTTCAAGCCCAAAAAACAAATGGATTACACAAAAGTATCTGGGGTGTGACATCCCTCCAGGATCAGTTTGGAACGGAATAGAAAGAAAGGTTGGAACCGAGGTAAAAAAACATTACCCATGCGAGTTTCCATGAGCATTTCGCGTCAATCCATCATCATATTGATCGGCCTCACGATAGGCATACAAATCAACCACTTTCCAGTCCTTGGCCATTAATAATGTGTTTCAGCGTTCATTTGCACATCCAAGACCTGATTTTGCAAAATCAATTCTAATGCATTTTGACGATGTTTCATTTAATAAGATTAGAATCAATTTATGTCTTTAGAACTGATTCTGAAAAATATAAAATTTTTTATTTTATATCAGAATTTTTTAAAAAAATTACTAAATATAAATTACTTTACTTTAAAATTAATTCTAAATAAATTAATTCTAATAAAATTAATTCTATCTAAAATAAATTCTACAAAAATAAAATTAAATACACACTAAGTCCTTGATAGCTCGAACTAACGAAAACCCAGCATGATGAGCATCAGTTCTTTATTAAAGACATTTAAAAATTTAATAAAGTTATAAAGAATATAAATGATTTTAATATTTTTACACCAATGTTGATATATTATTTTCATACTTATTTGATAAATTTTTTAGTTTATCATATAAAAATTAGTATAAAAATATATAAATAATATTAAAATTTAATTGGTATATACTGACAATATAAAATAATTTTATACTACCAACTAATAGAAATAGAGGAAGGTAAGAAATTATAGTAAATTTTTTATTATAATGAATAATTATTTATATAAATTAATATTTTTTATTATTTTTATTAATTGATAATATAAAATTATTTTATACTACTAATATATTTTAATTAAATCCATAACATTATTGATAGGCAAGACAACTAATGTTTGTAACCCATCATTCCGTCTCGTACCAAATGAGTCTTCCAGTAAGGATAATACATGTCACATTGTAGAAGGGCCGAAGTTCCCAAAGTTAGACATTGTATTGGCACCGAATTTTTCCCACTGGCTAAAATACTAGCTGATCACATTACTGTGCTTTTTTCTTCATGATTTTCAGGCTTTCATTGAATGCATTGTTTCTTTCTTTGAATTTAATTCGAAGAAGTGACGGCTGGACCCACATCGTTTTTAATTTTAGACAGTAAAAATAAAGAAGCGATATAATAGTAAAGAGAGCGCCCTCTATTTTATTTTATCTATCATTTTTATTATATATACAAAATTAAAGAATTTAAAATTAATAATTAATTATAAAATATTTTAATCAAAATATTTTTATTTAATTTTTAATATATAATTAATCAATTCTATTATTATCTCACTACATTTCTCGATAATTTATATGTTTCGAATAGATTGTAAAGTAAAATTGATAAACTAACTCTAAGCACTTAATTGATATATGAAAAATAACAGATATTGTGAACAATTTTTTTCCTAAAATGATAAATAAAATGTTCTGAATGGAGTAACAAATAAATGCAATTAAGCATAACACGTTTTTCTCCATTTCATTCTTTATGAATAATTTAACATACTAAACATTATCCTTCTATTTAAACCATTGTGGTTTTCATTGAATGCATTGTTTCCTTCTTTGAATTTTACATTCCGAGAGTGCTGGCTAGACCCCGCATCTTTTAATTTTAGACAGTAAAAGTAAACAAGAGATAGTAGAGAGTTAATGAATAAATGTAATTACGTATAAAATGTTTTTCACGATTTCATTCTTTATTTACAATCTTTACTGACAACATGTTTTTTCACGATTGTATTTAGTAAAATTTTTTATCAATATTATTTGTTATGCAAGAGATTTAATAAAGTATTAATTATTTTTTTTTCAATTTTGCCCAAATCCATTAAGAGAAAAGAAAAGACTTAAAAAAAAAAACTAAAGAATAAAGAGAAAAAAAATTAGTCACAATTTTTTTTATATATGTGTCAGTTTAGAAATTTCTGAATTTACGCGCCAAAACTTTCAAGGACGGAGTAAGTTCTAGGACGGATAGATGGGGTAGGCATAGCTTTCGCGCCCCCTCAAAAATTCAGTATATATATTCTTATATATATAGTTATAGAAATATTTTTCAAAAATACAAATGGCTCACCACCCTTTTATTCTAATCGTTTAAATATATTTAGTAAAGTATTTCACATGTTACTTATATATTGAAAATTAAATTTCAAGAATAAAGTGATTATAAAGATGAAACGATGGACAAAGTAACAGGAAAAATAAGAAATTAAAACTCCCAAGTAATCATTGTTATTGACAGGTAGGCATGAGATTTATAATTTATAATATTTTACAATTCGACTTGTTAAATAAAATTTTAAATCTCTAGCTCAGTTTCACATGCAATTGATGTATATATGTTATTTTTCCTATATTTATGTTTGTTTTTCTTTTTCTTCTCAGTTTAATTCTACTATTCTATATATATATATATATATTTACAAGAATTCAGAGAGAAGGAAATAAATAAAACAAACTTAGAAGTGAATTTATATTAAAAAAATAAAAGTATAGAGAGTTAATACATTTGGCCTTATATAAGTTACTAAATTTAGTATGCTCTATTTATTTTATTTATTGATTTATTTTAAAAATTATATAATGTAATTATTAAATTAATTGTTGATATTATTTTTAATATTTTTTATTAATATATATTATAATATTTATTTGATATGATTTATTTCGTGCAGCCTTTTTCTAGATTCGTCCCCGAGTGCGTCTTTTTCCTAGAGCAGTGGCAAACAATAGATAAAACTTTATCAGTTTTATAATATTTTTTATACTGCATTCTGCATTATCTTTACAAAGAAGACTCTCTCTCTATGAGAATTATCTCAAAATATTCTACTCACTGTATATAACGACATCATCAAGTTTGTTGCCAACAAATTATTCAAGTTAGGACAGCATGTCACATTCTAGTGGGACCTGTTACACGTACTCTCACAGTTATCCTTGGCTTAAATTGCTGGGCATGCAACTTTTATCTTTTGTTTGGATAAAAAGGGAAAATAAAATAAAATAAAATAAAATAAAAAAATAAAGAGAAAAAAGAGAGTAGAAAAGTATATTTTTTTCATATATTTGAATAAAAAAATAAAAAAAATAAAAAAACTAGAAGTTATGTGAAAAAGTAAGAATAAAATAGTATAAATATATACAATAACTTATATATCCTTGATATCTTTAATATAAGTGATATAAATATATCTATTTTATTATTTTATAATTTAGAATGTTTATTAAATATTATAAATTATAAATAAATATAATTTATAATAGATAATTATTTAAAAACATTTTTATATGTAGAGATGCACCTTCCACCATTTTAAACTTTCGCAAATTTTTTTTTTTTTTATGCAAGTGTTTCGTAGTTGATGTGTTGTAATTAATATGGGCACATTTGTCGTTTTACAGCCACCACATTAGTTCTGCTTATTTTCTTCTCATATCAGCGAAGAAAACAATTTGGTGGGATTCACAGTCGATTTTTTCTTTCCACCATATTTTCACCTTTGATCCAAACAAGAGAAAATATTATTTTTTTCTCATTTTCTTTTCCTCCATTTTCTTTCCATCCAATTTTCTATCAATCCAAACAGCCTGTTAACGACGGCTCTATGTTCCCAAATTACTGTAAAGAATATATAAATAACATTATTGGGGGGCAACGCTGTAACCCATATTTACGTCTCTTACCAAAGAAGTCTTCGAGTAAAGACAATATATCACATTTTAATTCAGATTCAATGAATTTTTTTAAATAAAAATTTTTCATGATTTAATTAATTATATATAAATTTTTATTAGTGACGAAGAAATTTCACATATAGTTAAATGGAATTAGACAATTCAAATATCTAAACTTATTTAATTACAAAAATAAAGTAGATACTAAGATAATAAAATTAACTAATGGCTAAATTAAATTAATAAAAATAAATATCTATAATTAACTTTATTATAATGGCAATTAATTAAAAAATATCACAAATTTATATTTTTTTCTTTCGAGTGTGGTTCATCATTAGTGCAATATAAATATAAAAAAATATTGATTTTAAATATAATAAAAGAATATATATAAATCCACAGTCATATATATAAAAATAATAAGTATATATTTTTTAAATATTAAATATTATGATTATTAAGTCTCTAACGACTGATTTAAAAGTCATCCTCATCCATTTAATTACAACTTTAATAAAAAATAAGATCTAATAATTACCATATTTTAGGATTGACTCTAATCCATCATATACCAGGCATTTTGCCATACCTTATGCAATAATTAACCACATTTATATGGTAGTGAACCACACTTTTTGTCATTTAACCACACTAAACCTATCATAAACCCAAAATTTTAGAATCCATCTTAAATTCCTTCCTAATAGTTGAATATGATCTATATTAGATAAAATTCAATACTATTTATGTAAACAATATTGAATTTAATCTAAATTAGATCAAATTACACGCTTTTGAAGTTAAATTTGTCCTAATAAATTTTATCTAATTTAAATCAAATTTACTATAATAAAAAAAAAGATATTTAAAAATGTATATATGCATAAATAATATTTTTTTAATTTTAAAATAGTAAAAAACCGTACTCCTCTCACGTGGAAATAGGCACTCGTCTGGATTCAGGCATGGACATCATGTGAAACTGGGCACGATACTTTTTCACACGATTTTCCTCATGTGCAAGGGCCCTCGTTGTGGCTGTCCGTGTACGTAACACATCAATCAACTCCCAAAAAATCTTCAAGTAAGGACAATATGTCAAAGCAGCGTGTGAACCCGCACGACACATGGGCATAAATTATATGCAATATATTTAATATTACTTCCATTTTAATTAATTTATTAATTTATACAATTTGATATTTTTATATTTATAGTTAATTTAATTTTTAAAAAAATTTATTTTAGGCTACTTTTATATTAAAATTTTAAGATAATTAAAAAATTTACATGAAATTTTATTTTTTAACCATAACTTTTGACATTAATCTCTTTTTCATATGTCTCCTTTATTTTTTTTAAATTTCTCTTTCTTTTATTTTTATCTATTCCCAAATTCCAAAAGTTTCTCCAATAAATTTTTAATACCTTATCATTTTCTTAATGGAAAAAAAAGCCTTTTCATTTTTAGTGAATAGTCTTAATAAAGCTTCTTCAATAAGTTTTTAATATTTGGTTTTAATTACTTACATTTTAAGGATTGTGGACCATAATTGATTAGTCAATTTAAATTTTTCGCATTAATTATACATGTGAACTATCATTATAATGGTATAATATAAAAGGAATTAAAGTGATTGGCTGATTCAAATTTATTTTGAATTAAATTTGTATGCTTTTCTGAAATAGAAAATTTTTTAAATTTGTAGAGAATTAAGAGCATTTGAAGTTGATACTTAGTAATAGTTTTTAATTAATGCTTCTAAAATATTATAGTAGTAGATTCTAATAGGGTCAAAGTTTCCAAATTAAACTAAAAAAAAGGGCAAAAGTTTTTAATATGAGTAATATTATTTGTATATAATAAAATTAATATAATGAGAACATATAGAAGACAAAATTGACCGGTTTATTATACTTTTTCTTTTACCACTTATTTTTTAATTTTTTTTCTCTCACCAAGTTTTACATCATTGTTAGTGTGTTTGGTTCTGGATGTAATTAATATTATTAGAATTAATTTGAATAAAATTGGTTTTAAAATAAAATAATTTATATTTGATAATTTAATATAAGAAGTGATTTTGATAAATAAGAGAGTAAAAACTTAAAGGCAATAATTTTTCACTTCCATATAGAAGATTTTGAACTTACAATTGATTCTAGAGAATAAATTCAACACAAAATTAAATAAGATGAAAAATGTGCAAAATTAACTCTGATGTCTTAAAATCAATTTTGGAAGTTGCCAATTAAAAATTGAACACGCACTAGATCAAATCTTTACGTGTACAAATACAATTTCTCTTCATATATGAAGAGAAATTGTATTTGTACACGTAAAGATTTGATCTAGTGCGTGCCAATATATATATATATAAAGGTAATTTATATATACAGATGGTCTAATTATATACTGTCATATAAATAAATATATATAGCTCTCACTCTCATTATTTCAAAAATCATGCAAATAGAAGAATGTGATTGGATGGTATTGATAATCTAATTATATGCTGCCATATAAGTAAATATATATGACTCTCACCCCCACTATTTCAAAAATCATGTAAATAGAATAATATTATTGGATGGTAACATAAAATAATTTTATACAATCAATACATACAAATTAAACAATATATATATATATATATATATATATATATATATACATTAGTGCTATATGTTTCCACATTGAAAGAAACAAGCCACGGAAGAAAAGATCGCAGCCAATAACCATGGAGTATCTTGAATTTCTTCTACTAATTTCTTTTGTTTGGGCAAGCATTCATGTCCTCATCTCCAACTTCAATATCAAAACACCCAAATCCACCAAACTTCCACCAGGGCCTAGCAGTTTTCCTCTCATAGGAAACATCTTGGAACTTGGCAGCCAGCCTCACAAGGCATTAGCTAAGCTTTCTCAAACTTATGGACCCATAATGAGTTTGAAGCTTGGTAACATAACCACCATAGTCATTTCCTCTCCACAGTTAGCCAAAGAAATACTGAATGAAAATGACCAAATCTTCTCTGATAGGCAAATCCCAGATACTCTTAAAGCACTTGATCACCATAAACTTTCAGTGATATGGCTGTCACCAACAACTCAGTGGAGGACCCTTAGGCGACTTTGTGCAACCAACATGTTCTCGACCCAAAAACTTGATTCTACACGAGTTCTTCGTCAAAGGAAGGTGCAAGAATTGCTGGATTATGTCAAAGAGTGCTGCAAGAAAGGCGAAGCTTTGGATATTGGTGAGGCTTCTTTTACAACTGTGCTTAATTCCATATCAAACACTTTCTTCTCCATGGATTTGACTCATTACAATTCCTCGAAGTCTCAAGAGTTCAAAGATATCATTTGGGGTATCATGGAGGAAATTGGAAGGCCTAATGTTGTGGACTTTTTCCCAATTCTTCGCGTGCTTGACCCACAACGTGCACGTGCAAGAATGACAGGTTATTTTAGAAAGTTAATTACTTTTTTTGACAGCCTTGTAGAAGAAAGACTGCGCTCAAGAGCTTTGGAAATAGAATCCAACAAGGGGAGCAAAGACATGCTAGATTCTATGCTAGAACTCATGTTGGAAGACAATTCACAAGTGAGCAGATCTCAAGTGTTGCATTTATTACAGGTTAGTATGGTGGTTAACAAGATCAAGGTCTTCTTCACATCCAAATACATAGATAAAGTAATTAGCAATCATACCTTGGGATTTCAAGATATATAATACTAAACTCCAAACTTATATAAATATTATAATCCACTCCAAAGCTTTAACGAGTTAACAGTAAAATGAGAATATTTCGTTTGGAATATTTCAACTTAACCAAAGTTGTTTATTAGTTGAATTACAACCTTTTTTTCGTTAAAAAAAAAATACAATACAAAACAAAAGAATTGTTGCAGAAATTAGCTTTTAGAGGCAACTTTATTATAAGAAGGAATGAAAAATGAGGCATGAATATAACTAAAACGAAAAAATAGAGCATGCACCTCCATCCAATAACACATCCCTAAAAATCCATTGTATCAAATAACCTAAAAGCAAACTACATCCTCATTTCCCTAATTCCCAGCAAGTCCAAAAAAAATTTCCAGCTAACCAAGCGCAAAAATAGAGCATTGTATTCCATCTCAGGACACTGGTCAAAGATGGAGTAGATACTGAATTGTTTTGCTCGAATAGATGGCTATTGCGACACTGTGTTTATCGACACCGATTCAAATTGAGGCCGCGAGTTTCAATGATATATTGAGATAGAGTACAGTGCTCACCTTTTGGATTTCGTTCACTGGAACTTTTTTATGGACTTACTGGAAATTAAGGAAATGGAGTTGTATCTTGCTTTCAGGTTATTTAATACAATAAGTTTTGTAATAGGCTTGTGGGTATATTGTTGGATGGAGAGACGTACCCTTTTTTTTTTGCCTTAGCTATGTTCATATTCCGTTTTTCATTCTTTCTTGGAGGCTACGTTCTTCAACAACATTTTCCTTTTTTTTTCTTTAAAAAAAGGGTTATAATACAACTAACAAGTAACTTTGGTTAAATGGAAATATTTCAAACAAAATTTTCTTACTTAACTGTTAACTCATTAAAGCCTCGGGGTGGTGTCTAATAATTACATAAATTTTTAGTTTAATACTACATCTTGAAACTTCCAGAAGTGCGATTGTTAATTATTCAATAAATAAATAGTCAAGCTCTAGTCAAAAAAGGGAAAAAAATAGACAAGTGCAAAAAAAATAGTCAGGGGCATATCTTATATTGTGATAAGGAAGCATACAAATTTATATAAACCATAAAGTCATAGAGGCAACTAGTAAGATTTCTATGATTGTGCACCAAGTGATGAATTGCTAATATCCACTTGGTGCGTGATTAACCATATTTGGCACGAACTTAACATGAAATTGTTGAAGTTGACTTTGCGGAACTGTGTAGAGTAGCCACACTTGTATTGTGTTATGGCGCGTATATTTATATATACATTATTTCATATTTTTACGTTTTTTATCATTTAATGATAACGAGGTCCATCGTATTTTTTCCTATACCTACACACATTTTCCACTGTATAAGGGAATGGCTACATTTAGAAACGTTATTTGTCTTTTCTTTAAAAAAAGAAAAAAGAAAAAAATCCTTCCTTCTCAATTTGTCAATAAATATTACATATATTTCATCTTTTAAGTTTCCACTAATTGATCATTGCAGGATTTATTTGTGGCTGGAATAGACACAACGTCAAAAACGATAGAATGGGCAATGGCAGAGCTGCTACATAATCCAGAACAACTGGGGAAAGTTAGAAAAGAACTTCAACAAGTCCTTGGCAAAGGTGAACACCAAATTGAAGAATCACATATCTCAAAGCTTCCTTTCCTAAGAGCAGTGGTGAAGGAAACTTTTCGCTTGCACCCCACAGCCCCATTATTATTGCCACACAAGTCACAAGAGGATGTTGAACTATGTGGCTTCATGGTGCCTAAATATGCACAAGTTCTGGTTAATGTATGGGCCATGGGGAGAGATTCAAGCATTTGGACAAACCCAACTGAATTTATACCTGAAAGATTCTTGGAGAGTAAGATTGATTTTAAAGGCCAGGATTTTGAACTAATTCCCTTTGGAGCAGGAAGAAGGATGTGCCCTGGATTGCCATTGGCTTATAGGAGTGTGCATATTGTGTTAGCTTCTCTTCTATATAACTACGATTGGAAGCTCGCGAATGGATTAAAGCAAGAGGACATGGACATGTCTGAGACATATGGGATTACTTTACATAAAACACAACCTCTCCAAGTTATTCCCATCCAGGCATAATATGAAGATGATATTTGCACGAAGTTTTCTCAAAACTGTCACAAAGATCATGCAAAATTTGAATAACGTTTTGGTCCAATGTATGAATTTTAAAAAGTAAAGTCTGTAAGCTTCTATTTCGGGTTTTTGGTGTTCGCATGCAAGGGGATATATAAAAATTATGTGATGATTTTATATTTTGGTTAGAAATGTTTTCTTTCATTAAAGGCAAGGTAATTAACTTCAAATTTTTCTCTTTGTACTTTCCTCCTACTAAGATATATGGTTGAATAATCACAGTTGGGATGTAAGATAGTACTCAAGCCTTAATGCAACAATACTCAAATAAATACAGAAAAGGAACCTCTTTGTACTTGTATTATTCCACTGCAGGTTTAATACAAAGGAATTGAAGGCTATTGAAATTAAGTATCAATAGCAGTACAAAGGGATGTAAAG
Source organism: Pterocarpus santalinus (assembly GCA_031439595.1). Lineage (NCBI taxonomy): Eukaryota > Viridiplantae > Streptophyta > Magnoliopsida > Fabales > Fabaceae > Pterocarpus > Pterocarpus santalinus. Next base: position 5,723,863 of record CM062523.1, read on the forward strand.
AAGTACGAGAAATAGCAGAGGAAGGAATAAGAGGAATCCAAGAGGGAAGAGAGTTTTGACAATTACGACCTGCCTTCTTCCCTCACCCCTTTCACTCCTTATATTCCTCTCAATCCATAACAAATTCCCTGAATCTCGGAGGGGCCCTGCACAACCTGGCACTGCTGCGACCTCCCTTGACTTCAGCGTCTTCCAACACGTGTCCTTTTTTTCCCAACAGTAAAATCATGCCTTTGCTTGTTGATGTCGAATTTCGCTTGTGGCATTTCATCCTCCACCTTGTAAGCCAGCTCATTAGGATCTGTTACATTTCCCTCCCCATCAAAAACAACCTTGTCCTCAAGGTTGGGGTAGTGTTGGTGAATGGTATCTAAGTCTTCCCATGTAGCAGCCTCGTTGTCCATCCCTTCCCACTTAACCAGCACTTGTGCAATTTGCTGATTATTTCTCAGAATAGTTCTAGACTGAAGAATTTCTGCAAATTGCAATATTGGTCCTTGGTCTGTAGTAAGCATAGGAAAGGGAATATATGGTTGGGAAGCATCACCCTTGAACAACTTTAGTTGTGAAATGTGGAAGACCGGATGTAATTTAGTTGAGCTTGGTAACTTTAGTTTATAAGCAACTTTGTCAATCCTCTCTGTGATTGGGAACGGGCCAAAATACTTCATGGCAAGCTTCTGATTCTTCCTTAAGGCAATGGAGAGTTGCCGATAAGGCTGGAGTTTGACCAAGGCCAAGTCTCCCACTTGAAATTCCGCATCAGATCTTTTCTTATCAGCTTGTTTCTTCATATAATGCTGAGCCTTAATCAAGTTCAGCTTAAGTTGCTCTAACTTTCAGTCCTACTGTTGTAAGATTTCCTGAAGTTCTAGAGGATCTTTTGAGCTGTAGCTATAACAGGTCAGAGTAGGAGGATCTCTTCCATAGACCACCTTGAAAGGTGTCATGCCAATACTGTTATGAACTGCTGTATTGTACCAGAATTCTGCCCAAGGGAGAGCTTTGAACCAAGCTCTCAGGTTTTAGAAGGTGAAACATCTTAAGAACATTTCCAAACATTTGTTAAGAGCCTCAGATTGGCCATCAGTTTGTAGATGGTAAACCGAACTCAAAGCAAGAGTAGTTCCCTGAACTCCAAAGAGATGTTGCCAAAATCTACTAGTGAAAACTAAATCTCTATCAGAAACAATAGACTTGGGCATGCTATGTAATTTCACAATGTTCTGCAAGATATTTTTGCTATTTGTTTGCTAGTAAAATTAGCCCTCAAGGCTGTAAAGTGGGCATATTTTGACAATCTGTCAATCACCACCATAATAACAGAATATCCATGTGAGAATGGTAATCCTATAATAAAATCCATAGCCAAGTCCTCCTAATTTTGTTGAGGAATCGGCAATGGTTGTAGTAATCCTACAGGTGAAAAAGTTGAGTGTTTTGCTTGTTGACACACCTTCCATTACCGAATAAAGAGCTTGATGTCATCCTTCATGTCAGGCCAATAGAATTCAGATTGACTTCTAGCTAAAGTTCTAGCGATTCCCACACGTCCTCCAATGGGTGAAGTATGATATTCATGCGGGATTTCATCCAACAACTCTTGCTTCTTTGGGATCACTAGTCTGCCTTTCCAATATAAAAGATCAGCTTTAACTGATAATGGAAAGGAGGAATTTGTGTTGCTTTTGCACTCTACCATCTGTTGTTGAATGGAAGGGTCTACTTGTAATGCAACCTTTAATTTACTGATGAATAAGTGAATAGGTTTTGATCAAGCTAGAAAAAAGGATCTAGATAAACCATCATCTGCTAAATTGTCTTTGCTCGACTTGTACTTAATATGGAAGTCAAAACCCAGAAACTTGTGCAGCCAATTCTATTGCTCTGGTATTTGAATTGTCTGGTTAATGAGGTTCTTGAGACTTTGTTGATCAGTGCAGATCACGAAGTGGTGACCAAGAAGATAATGGCGAAAATTGGCTAAAGCCTCAGCTACTGCACAAAGTTCGCTCACATAAGCTGATTGAGTCCTTATTTTTGGAGGTATTTTCTTGGAAAAGAAGGCAATGAGCTGTCATTTTTGGCTCAAAACAACCCCAATTCCATTCCTTGATGCATCGGTCTCAAGGATAAATGACTGCTCAAAATTTGGAAAGCCAAGACAGCAGCTGAGGTAATGGCAATCTTCCACTTTTCAAAGGCCTTTGCTGCCTTAGAATCCCAACCAAAAGTATCTTTCTTCAGCAAATTTGTAAGAGGTTCAGCAATGGAAGCATATCCTTTTCCAAATTGCCTATAATAGCCTATAAGACCCAAAAATCCCCTTAATTAATTGAGGAATTTTGGTTCAGGCCACTGCTAAACTGCCTTCACTTTTTCTTTGTTCCTAGTAATTCCTGCACCATTAACCGTGTGTCGCAAATAGTCAATTTTTGTCATGCCAAAATTGCACTTAGATAGCTTTGCAAACAATTTCTCATGCTACAAAATTTGTAAAACCTCCTCTAAATGAATCAAGTATGATGACCAATCCAGACTGTACACAATAATGTCATCAAAGAAAACCAAAACTGATTTCCTTAATTGATGATGAAACACCTTGTTCTTTAAACTTTGAAAGGTTGTAGGTGCATTTGTAAGACCAAATGGCATGATTAGCCATTCATAATGCCTATGATGAATCCTAATTAAGTGTTGTCTTGGTTCTATCTTCCTCCAACACCAGAATTTGATGATAACCAGACCTGAGGTCCAATTTTGAAAAGTACTTGGCTCCATATAGCTCATCCAATAATTCATCTACTGTTAGAATTGGAAAGGAGTCCTTGACAATTATGGCATTTAGGGCTTTATAGTCCATGCAAAATCTCTAAGTACCATCTGTTTTTTTTTTTTTTGACTAAAAGGATTGGAGAGGAGAATGGACTATTGCTGGGCTGGATTATGCCTTCCTCTAGCATCTCAGAGACCATGTTTTCAATCTGAGATTTTTGGTTGTGAGGTTATCTATAGAGTCTGATCTCGAGAGGTACAGATCCTGGTATTAAAGGAATGGCATGAGTGTGGGCTCTATCAGGTGGAAGACCTTGAGGTTTGTTGAAGACAACCTTGTATTTATGCAGTAATTGAACTAAATCTGGTGCTATCTCAGTTGGCAATTCCAAATTCTGGTTATTGGATATCTCGTTATGTTGACATAGGAGAGTGTAACATTCAGCCACAACATCTGTATGCGCCGATCTTCTGAAATGATGAAATCAAGCCTGAGAAGGAGTATTGCGAATATTCCCCTGAATGACATTGAATTTGCCATTGAGGTAGAATTTCAAAGTTCAAACAGCAAAATCTGCCACCACTGGCCCCAAAGTTGCGAGCCAAGAATGTCCCAGGATCACATCTGCTCCCACAACTTGTAACAAGTAAACTGATAATTGAACCTTGCACCCTTTGATCATCAATGGTAGTTCCTTAATACACCCTTCTGTAGTCAAACTGCTGCCATTGCCCACTAACACCTGAAACTGAGGTGTTACTTCAATAGGCAAATTTAGGAACTGAGCCAATCTGGGGTGGATAAAGTTGTCACTGCTGCCACTATCTAATAACACCCGAACATCCACTTCATTCACTTGACTAGTGAATCTCATAATACCATTGCCATTAGCCCCTTTTAATGCATTAAAAGAGAGGTGGTGATCTGTCTCAGGTAGGCTATTGGTTTTGTTTCTATTATTGAATCTATATTTTTATTTATGGGGCATTTTGTAGGAGGTTTATAAAAGCCATTCCTGGGAAACTTAACAAGGGAATCTTAAATTCCCATATTTGCTACAAGAATTGGAAAAATATTTTTGCCTCATATTTCCCTCAAAATATTCTCATCTCTTATATGGAATTATAACAATGTAATAATGAGAAGAGAATATTTTCCCCTATGAAAAGACTAAATTATCCCTATTGCCACCCACGGCCATCGGCTATTGGTTGCCATTCATTGCTGCCCGCCGCCGGCTGTCAAGGATAATTTTGAAAATATATAAAATATTTCCTTGAATTCAATCTATTTGTTAAATGCTCTAAAAATTGTATGCCTGGGAAGCTATTCTAGAGGATAGCATCATTGGGAATAGGATTCTTGTAAATAAAAAACCAATCCATATACCAAACACCCTTTATATGGTTTCATGTTGTTTTAGGGTTTAGGAATTTGAGTTTTGGGATTTTCATTTTTTTTTTTTTACAGGATGGATACTGATTTGATATTGTGAAAAAGATTTTTTTATTATGCTTTGCTATTCAGTTGTGGGCTGCTCATTAGGTTTCTGAACTCTCTTTATATTGTTTTGAATTCTTTAATTCTTTTTTAAAAGAATATATTTTGCTCTAAAAGAATGTGTTTGTTTATTTCCTCTAAAGTAGTAATGGAATAATATATGTGTTTTCTTATTCTCTCTTTTTAGTTTAAAACAATATTTATTCAAGTTTTATTTTTATATCAAACATTTTTTTTTGTCTTAAGAAAATCAAGTTTTAAAAAAAGATTACTATAATATATATTCTTCAAATAATTCCTTTATTTTGTTTTTAAAAAACCAATTTTCTAAGAATTAATCAATATCAATATAGGGCTTATTCAAATGCCTAACTTTGAAACAAATGAAAATACTAGGTTATAGTAAACATATAATTCGACTTTTTCTATTTCTAATAGAGTATATGAAAACTGTATAATTTATAAATTTAATAATTGATTTTAAGTATTTTCAATCATCTCTTAAAAATTACAGGAATATATTTTTATAAAATAAATTATACTTTGAATAATTAATTATTTATTTTATGTGAATAATTGGTTGTTATATAGAGTAATTATATATAACTTTATCTTTAAAATTAATTTACTAGAACGTTGAAATATAGGGAAGGAGATAAAATGAAATATTTTTTTGTGTTGTTTGATAAAAATTGAAAGTAGATAATTATATTTATTATTATTTAATAATTTATTATTATATGATTTGTAATTTTTATACTTATTTCAATTTAGTGTCTTAGAAGAAATTCGAATTTTTAATGGAATATTAAATATAAAGAATTTATTTTACTATTTTCTTATTTTTAATTTTTCTTATCTTTCATATTAGACTTAATTTTTTCTAGTTACTAAAGTTGTAATAAAATTATATACTAAATTTCATGTTTATTAATCATTTTGCTAGTTTCAGATCAAATTATGCAATTTTTAGGTACAATATATTTATCATAAAGTTTTTATACTTGCCAAAAGTTTTACAAAAAAATTTTAATATTTGCCAAAAAAAATTTTTATCCCATGCATCGTACAGGTCCAAAAACTATATATATATATATATATATATATATATATATATATATATATATTGCAGTGCACAAGATACTATACCTAGCAATAAATAAGTTAAATGTTTCTTTGAAACTCTTTACATCAAAAGCTCTTCGAATAGATCTTGTTATGCAGATTATTGAATCAATCCAAGTTCACATTCTCATTTCAGCTTTTGGGTATTAGAGAAGAGTTTTTTGTTTTCAATTAACTTCTACTATTTGAAGTGCCAAGAGTACACACGATAAGAAAATATTATGAGGTATTTTGAGTGTATTTGAGATTTATATTTTGAGTAGAGTGTGACTACCTTTGTACTCTTTATCATTTTTTTTAATGAAATATTTAGTTATTGTCTTTATCTATCAATGTAAGCTATAAGCCAAAATACGTTAATTCCTTATTTTTTTAATTTATTCTTAGTTTCTATATATTTATCTTGTGTTACTTTATTTGGATCTTTTGAATCTGCCATATTGCAACATCTTTAAACTTTAATTTTTATTTGAATATTTAATTTATGCAGATTTTGATTTGTTGAGGTAAGATCATATTAACAAATTATGATAACAAAATTAATGTTAATAATTACGGTTAATAATATAGAATAAATTAATATAAAGGATAAAATTCAAATAAATTGACAATATTTTGTATATAAATAAAAAATTAAAATAAAACTAAAACTTTCGTTAAATCTAAATGAGATAAGTTTATCTCTTGTACTTTGTTTCATGCCACGCACGGTTGAAAACATGTAACTAAGTACAACTTTTTTTTGGTTTTTAGTAATTTTATACAACTTTTTTTTGTTTTTAATAATTTTACTCTTTATTAACAATTTAATATCCCGTCGTTCTATTTCAACAATTATGACATATCTATGTGAGTCATCCATTTTATTTAGCAATTTTCCGCTGCCGTTATGATTATTAGCAAGAAGTTGTCAGACAATGCCTGAGAAAGGAAATTTCATTCTAGCCATTTTTACAACCCATGAGGTCATTGAGGTGGAAGCATACAAGATGTGAGGGAGACTTACACTTTGTTTGGATTGTAAGAGAAAATAGAAGAAAAGAAAATAAAAGGAAAAGAAAAAGAGAAAAATTAGTTTTTTCTCCTATTATTTGGATAGAGAGAAAATCAAGAAAAAAAAAATGATATATATTCTTTCTTTTATTTGGATTGAAAGAAAAGTGAAAAAAAATTTATTAGATAATATTTATGCCTTTATAATAAATTTATATCTAACATAATTATTATGTGACTTTATTTTATATCTCTAAAATACTTCTTAATAAATAAGTAAAATATATATTTTATAACAAATACTAAGCATTATTATAATTTTTTATTTATTTGTTGTCACTCTTCTAAACTAATTAAGGGCAAAATGCAACCCAAAAAAAATAAAATGAAATAAAATAAAACACATGAAGAAGCTTTCAGGAGCCGTGCCTGGATATGGAGAACAATATTGAAGAAACTTTGAAAAGTTGTCCCGTCACATAGAATCAGAAGCAGCTTCTTTTAGAAGTTACACAAGGTAGAAGAAAGGCAATTTTAGCTAGCAAAATTTGAGGCACATCTTCCCCCAATTTTCTTTTCATTAGTGCGAAGAAAACATTTTTGTGGGATCTGCATAGTATATTCTCTTTTCCCCTTGTTTTCTTCCTCAAATCAAATGTAGGAAAAACACATTTTCCACCCAAATTCTCTCCATCCATTTTCTTTCCGCTGATTTTCTCTAAAACCAAGCGGTGTGTTAATATAGTTGTGTGCGTGACATTAGATAATTTATTGATATACATCATTAGAAATTAAAAAGTAGAAGAAGTATCATTAATTTTATCTTCAAGCTTTCATTAACAAGCTTTTATATTTCTTATATATTTGTTTCTTCATATATTTTTTCTTTTCTATCAAAACTCGAGAATCTGATCCTTCAGTCTACAATGGCTGCTTCACATTTTCTATTTTCTACTAGATGTTGTGATCAGAATCATTCCTGTATAGTTAATAGATGGAATATTAGAAGTTTTTTTAGTTAACAGCAAGGAAATGAAGATTTGTTCAATAACTTCTTCCTATATCTATAATCATAACTATGTAAATTGAGTTTGTATCACAACTTTTGTTCCTATTATTGAATCTATAATTTTATTTATGGGGGCATTTGGTAGGAGGTTTATAAAAGCCATTCTTGGGAAACTTAACAAGGGAATCTTACATTCCCATATTTGTTCCAAGAATTGGAAAAATACTTTTGTCTCATATTCCCTCCAAAATATGCTCATCTCCTACATGGAATTATAATAATGTAATAGGAAGAGAATATTTTCCTTTATGAAAAGTCTAAATTACCCCTATCGCTACCCACGGCCACTTGCTACTGGTTGCCATTCACTACTACCGCCGCCAACCGTCGAAGGTATTTTTAAAAATATATAAAATATTTCCTAGAATTCAATCCGTCTGTTAATCACTATAAAAATTATGTGCTTGGGAAGCTATTCTCGAGGATAGCATCATTGGGAATAGGATTCTTGAAAATGAAAAACCAATCCATCTACCAAACACTCTCTATATGGTTTTATGTTGTTTTAGGGTTTTGGAATTTAAGTTTCAAGATTTGTGTTTTTTTTTTTTTAACAAGATGGATGTAGGTTTGATGTTGTGAAGGAGATTTTTCATTGTGCTTTGCTATTCAGTTGTGGGATGCTCTATAGGTTTTTGAACTCTCTTTATATTATTTTGAATTCTGTAATTCCTTTTTAAAAGAATATATTTTGCTCTAAAAGAATATGCTTGTTTATTTCCTCTCAAGTAGTAATGGAATGATATATGTGGTTCTTTATTCTCTCCTTTTAGTTTAAAATAAAATTTATACAAGTTTTATTTTTATATCAAACATTTTTTTTTTTGTATTATGAAAATCAAGTTTGAACAAAAGATTATTATAATATATATTTTTCAATTAATTCCTTTATTTTGTTTTTGAAAAACCAATTTTCTAAGAATTAATCGATATTAATATAGGGCTTATTTAAATTCTTAACTTTGAACCAAATGAAAATATTAGGTTATATAATTCGACTTTTTCTATTTCTAGTAGAGTATATGAAAACTATATAATTACAAATTTAATAATTGATTTTAAGTATTTTCAATCATCTCTTAAAAATTAGAGGTATAAATTTTTATAAAATAAATTATACTTTTAATAATTAATTGTTTATTTTATGTGAATAATTAATTGTTATATAGAATAATTATATATAACTTTTTCTTTAAATTTAATTTACTAAAACGTTCAAAAATAGGGAAGGAGAAAAAATGAGATATTTTTTTGAGTCGTTTGATAAAAATTGAAAGTAGATAATTATATTTATTATTATTTAATAATTTATTATTATATGATTTGTACTTTTTATACTTATTTCAATTTAGTGTCTTAGAAGAAATTCAAAGTTTTAACAGAATATAAAATATTAAGAATTTATTTTACTATTTTCTTATTTTTAATTTTTGTTATCTTTCATATTAGACTTAATTTTTTCGAGTTATTAAAGTTGTATAAAATTGTATACTAAATTTCATGTTTATTAATCATTTTGTTAGTTTCAAATTAAATTATGCAATTTTTATATACAATCTATTTATCATAAAGTTTTTATATTTGTCAAAAAAAAAAAAATTATCCTATGCATTGCACAGATCCAAAAACTCCAGTGTTATTAAAAAAAAAAAAAAATGCAATGCACATGATACCATACCTAGCACTAAATGAGTTAAATGTTTCTCTGAAACTCTTTACATCAAAAGCTCTTCAAATAGATCTTGTTATGCAGCTTATTGAATCAATCCAAGTTCACATTCTCATTTCAACTTTTGGGTATTAGAGAAGAGTTTTTTGTTTTCAATTAACTTCCACTATTTGAAGTGCCAAGAGTACACATGATAAGAAAATATTGTGGGGTATTTTGAATATATTTGAGATTTTTATTTTGAATAGAGTGTGACCATCTTTATACTCTTTATCACATTTTTTTAATAAAATATTTAGTTGTTGTCTTTATCTATAAATGTAAGCTATAAGCCAAATTACGCTAATTCCTTATTTCTTTTAGTTTATTCTTAGTTTCTGTATATTTACCTTGTGTTACTCTATTTGGACCTTTTGAATCAGCCATATTGCAATATCTTTAAACTTTAATTTTTATTTGAATATTTAATTTATGCGGATTTTGATTTGTTGAATTAAGATCATATTAACAAATTATGATAACAAAAATGAATATGGGCATTAACGTTAATAATTACGGCTAATAATTTAGACTAAATTAATCCAAAGATAAAATTCAAATAAATTGACAATATTTTGTATATAAATAAAAAATTAATAATAAAACTAAAACTTTCGTTAAATCTAAATGAGATAAATAGAACTTTGCCCTGAAGTTTATCTCATGTACTTCATTTCACGCACGGTTGAAAATATTTAACTAAGTGAAACATTTTTTTGTTATTTATAATTTTACTCCTTATTAACAATTTAACATCGTTCTATTTTAACAGTTATGACATCTCTATGTGAGTCATCCATTCAGGAATATCTAAAGGTTGTAAGAGCCCTACAAATTTCTAGTGCTCTATCTTAACCTTTTGACAGGTGAGACATCTAACTACAAAACTAGCTATGTCTTGCTTCATTCCATTTCATCAAAACATCTTCCTAAGGTTTTGATACATCTTGATTGCACCAGGATGCATAGTAAACTTACTGCAATGTGCCTTAGATAAAATATTATTTCTCAGTTCTTTATTATTCGGCACACATAGTCTTCCTTCATATGTCATAGTCCCCTTTTGATCAACATGGAAATATTTAAGCTGCTCTGTTTGAATTTTATTTTTTAGAGATCTCAAAAATTCATCACTTTTTTGGGCTTGTCTTATTGGATCCCTCAAATCACACTATATTCTAAACTCACTAGCATATAGACAGTGGGGTTTCAAGAACATTGAAAACTTTACATCCCTAAATTCCTCCAACAACTTATGCTCCTTTATTATTATTAGAGACATATGTAGGGATTTTCTACTTAGTGCATCGACAACCACATTAGCCTTGCCAACATGATATTTCAACTCAAAATCAAAGTCCCTCAAAAAACTCTATCCATCTTCTTTGCCTCATATTCAATTCTTTTTGATCAAAAAGATATTTCAAACTCGTATGGTTGCTATATATCTCAAATTTTACTCCATACAAATAATGTCTATAAATTTTCAAGGTAAATACTATGGCAATTGGCTCTAAGTCATGGGTTGGATAATTCTTTTCATGAGACCTAAGTTGCCTAGAGGCATAAGCTACTACTTTCCTTTTTGTATCAACACACAACCTAGTCCTTTTTATTAGATGCATCACAGTACACTACACTACAAAATCTTTCATAGAATCAGGCATTATTAAGGTTGGGATAGAGGTAAGCCTATTCTTTAACTCTTAAAAATTGACTTCACAAGTTGAGTTTCACTCAAAAGACTGGTTTTTCCTAATTAATCTAGCCAAAGGTAAAATTAGTTGAGAGAATTCTTTAATGAACCTCCTATAATAACCTGCTAATCACAGAAAACTCCTAAGTTTAGTGATTGTCTTTGGTCTCTTCCAGTGAACTACAGCTTCAACTTTATTTGGATCTACTGCAACCCCTTCTTGACTGATCACATAACCTAGGAATTTTACCTCACTCAACCAGAACTCACATTTAGCTAACTTGGCATACAATTGCTTCTCCTTCAAGGTTTGCAACACTACTCTGAGGTGTTGTTCATGCTCCTCCCTAGTCTCACAATACATGAGGATATCATCTATGAAGACTACCACAAACCGGTCAAGGTAAGGCCTAAAGACTCTATTCATGTAATCAATGAATATTGTAGGAGCATTGATAAGTCCAAAAGGTATCACAAGATATCCATAATGCCTGTACCTAGTCCTAATGGTTGAATTTGGTATATCTTCTTGTTTCACTCTTATCTGATAGTATCCTGACCTTAAATCTATTTTGGAGAAGACTAAGGCTCCTAGCAGCTAATCCAACAGGTCATCTATTTTAGGGAGTGGATACTTATTCTTAATTGTGACTTTATTCAACTATCTATAGTCTATACATAACCTCATGCTTCCATCTTTCTTTTTGACTAAAAAAATAGGTGCACCTCAGGGAAACACACTTGGCTGAACGAATCTTTTAGCCAACAATTCCTCAATTTGTTTCTTAAATTCGATCAACTCTAAAGGAGACATTACATAAGGTGCAAAGGATAGGTGTTCAGTTCCTAGTATGAGATCAATGGAAAACTCAACCTCTCTTTTAGGTGGTAAGTTCACTATATCTTTGGGAAGCACTTTTGGAAATTCTCTTACCATAGGTATGCTGTCTATTTCTTGCTCGACCTCTGAATTTAAAGAATAAAGCAGAAACCTTTGATCTCCTTCTAAGAGACACTTCTTTACTTGGGTGGTATTAAGGAATAGAGAGTCAGAAGAGTTTTGTTGATTGAATGAGTCATTAGGAAAATGAGCAAATCTTTTGGAACAATTTAGAATGATGTCATTATTAGATAACCAATCCATTCTAATTATGATATCAATACCAATTAAAGACAAACAAACAAGGTTAATAACAAAAGGTTTTCTTTCAATTAAAATGGGATAATTCAAATAGGCTTGAGAAGTATAAACTTTCCCCCTTGTTAGAGTAGAGACTAGCAAATCAAAAGGTAAGGGAGACAAAGGTAAACTTAACTTCTTCATACAATCAATAGATATAAAGGAGTGCATAGCTCCTGAGTCAAATAATGCAATTAAGAAAGTGTTTTTAAGAAAACATGTACCTTTGATCATATTGGTAAATTCAGTTGCCTTTTCTCTACTCAGAGCGAATACTCTTCCTTTAGTTTGTGGTTTGGGGACAAGATTATTCAACAGCTTATTGGAGTTGCAATCTTTAGCATAGTGTCCTAGCTTCCCACATCGATAGCAAATATTTTGGCCAAAAAGACATGGCTTGGAGCCATGAGATTTTCCACACTTATTGCATGGAGGTAGGGATTCCGTCATTGACATTAGCCTATCCTTCCCCAAGTTCACTTTACTCCTAAAATTATTCTTCTTTTGCATTTTTGCTACCCTTTTTCTTTTAAGAAAACTCTAACTTTCTCTCTCAAACTCTATCTCGAAGAAACTCTTTTCTACTATCCTACACTTATTCACTAGAGTGGCGAAGTCCTTGATTTTTAGGGTGGATACTTTCTCTCTTATCTCAGGCCTTAACCCCCACTCAAATTTTGTCACCTTCCAACAACCATTAGGGTTATTTTTTAAATAAGAGGAGAATTTGGAAAGTTCATCAAATTTGGCTACATACTTCCCTATTTTAGTTGGATGAATTCAACTTCTTTTTTATTCTTAACACTATCAGGAAAGTATTTATCAAAGAAAGTGGTTAAGATACTTCCTAGGTAATTTCAGTTCCATTAGATTCTAACAGGATTTTGGCACATCTCCACCAATATTCTACCTCTCCTTCTAGCATATAGGTGGCAAAAAACACCTTTTGTGAATTCGCATATCCCATGACTATAAAAATTTTCTCTACTTGCATAACCCATTTTTCAACTAAGATTGGATTGTCATCTCCATGGAATGAGGGTGGTGTAGCTTTCCTAAGTTCAAAGTCATTGGTAACAAACATTGACTATAAGGGCTTCTTCTACTGAGTTCTCACTTTCTTCACCATGATTATTGTGTTTTCTGTCTTGAGTCTCCTGCATGCATTACAAAACCATTCTATTTCTGCTTGGGCCATGACAGCTTCAGCTAAGCCCTTAACAACTCCCATGATCTCTGATAGAGTATCATTTAGTGTATTCTGTACTTCTGTGATCCTTTGTCCTTCTGATGCCATATAGTCCTACTAAACAACTTAATATTGAGTTGATCAGGCTCAATATTATATAATTAGTGCATTGAGAATACTATATGGCATGCAAAAAAAAAAAAAAATTGGAGCTACCATGCAAATAACAGAGACTTAATCAACACCTATTTATGCCTAGAATGGGGCTCTGATACCAAAAATGTAATACCTATTCTTAGTAAAGCTAATGGCACAACTTTACATAAAAAGTTTAGAGTTGAACATTAATATACATCATTGCAATACAGAGTCTAAGAGCAGAGGTAAAGTTCTGCTTGTTATAAGCTAAATATTTTTAAGCTAGATAATGAAACTACAATTTATTTAATTACAATTCCATATATTCCTAGTAGCTGGAAGAGTCCATCTTCCTCGAGGGCGTTACTTGACTAATCTAAAACCACCAGAAATATGTGAGAATTTAAAATTCTCAGTAAATAATGATTAGTTCTAGAGCATTTAAACTATGATGGTTCCAGCAGTATCTTAGCACGGAAATTCGCACAGCTATAGTATCATAATCTCATCACAATTTATTTATAGACAAATCATACTTTATAAAAATGGTGCAGTAAATCCTAAAAAAGAATATATGCTATGCAACACATAATGCGGCAAATATTAATATGATTATAATATTTTTACTTTAACTTCCACTTTTTTTTATCTGCTTGTCTCACACATATTCGAAGGCTTTCTCTTAGGAAATTCCCATTCTCCGATGTTACTTTTAACATCATGACAACAAAGCGAGATTTTAATGCCACACTAATCGTGGCAGGTAATATAAAGGATCTCACATCTTATCTCTCTGCTTTGTTGGCGGTTAGCGACAAATCTTAAATGTCTTCTTTAAAATTCCTTACTTGCCATTATAAATTCATAATAAATATAGAGATGCATAATCTTCGTAAACCATAATATAATTGAACTCATAATAAATTAAATAACAAAGGCCTTAGTAAGCAATAAAAATAAAATAAATAAAAGTGCACAAAATATAATTAAAGTTATAAACTAAAAATAAATAAAGTGCACAAGAATTAAAATAATATAAGATTGAGCAAAACAAATAATATAATATCTCAATAACAATCTCTCAAAGCAATATGATTGCCAATCTAAATGTTAATTTCTAAAGGGATCGAGTCCAAGATCATTTTTATTTAATTTCTTTGAATATTTCTTATCATGGTTTATGTATCTATCCTTATTATTATGGCATTAAATGCGTATATTAGCTTTGTCCTTTTAAGGGTCACGGTAATGTTCATAAGTCAAGAGTCATTATAGTGTCCATAAGTTAAGATATAAAATTCTAAATAAAGGTATTGATAATTTAATAGTTCAAATTCATATATAATCAATTTTACTTATAGTTAGATATAATAATTTATTGTTAATATTAGTTCCCTGGAGAAATTACCATAAAAATTGATAACTCAAAATAACGTATTAGTATAAAAATAATGATAATAATATGTAATAGTATAAAAGAAAATTAAATAAATTAACTTGAAAGGATAAATAAAATAAAACTACACTAATAATGGGCAATAATATAAATTAACATTAGATCATTAGATCAAATAACTTGAAATGGTAAATAAAATATATTGCAACAAAAGTAACACTGAACAATTTTAATATAAGACAAACAATAACTTGGAACAATAAAATAAATTGCAATAAATCACTAATAAAGAGCAATAATATATAAAAAATATTAAATGAGATAACTTGGAATTGAATTGCGATAATAAACAAGGACAAGTAATAATATAAGGAGATATCAAATAAAATAACTTGAAATATAAATTAAACTATGATAATGAATAATAATGAGTAATAATATCAAGTAGCATAACTTGTAATGAATAAATATAGTCATAGTTTTACTTTCCAAATAATTTTATTATCTATCTTTATATTTGGTAAGGATATAATTAGTGTGTTATCACTAATCTATTTAGTAGACTCTATCTTCCCTCCTTCCCTTTTCTTCTCTTCTCTTGGCTCTCACTTTTTTTTCTCACAATATTAATTCTCACTTTTTGTTTGTTTATTTTTCTTTCACCGTGATCCTCTTTTTTCCCTTTTATAGAGTTTTTGTAGCAAGTGAAAACGTCATTGATGACGTTTTTAGTTATTGTTCTATTTTTATATTATTACTAACATTTATTTCTACGTGACATTTTCTAACCTGAAGGCTTTGCCTAGAATTCACGTTGTTGACAAATGTTTGTTTTTACGTTGTTGACAAATGTTTGTTTTTACTTTTACATTTTTTTTTTCTTTAACAAGGATTTAATGTTAAAGACTTTGGCCAAGATTCCAGCTCGTGAGTCTTTTTTCTTTTTTTTTTTTCAACTTGAAGACTTGAAGTTTGACCTCTAAAGTTTATTTTATTTTATTTTTCAACATTTCATATATTACTATGTTTGACAGACATAGATGGCCAAGTCTTGAAGCCGTTGGGGTATTTTACCCCCTTTTTTTTGGTATTAGTATTATGGTTGTTATTATTATATAGTAATATATTTTGAATTTTGTAATCTTATATTAGAAAGTAAATGTCTATGATTTAACTATCTCACCAGTCAATTATTATCACAAAATTAACTAAATTATTTCAACAAACTAGATTAATTAGATGCACAAAATATTTTATGAAAAAGGAGGATATTACAAAATTACCCCTATTGCCATCTATGGCCACCCGCCATTGCTCGCCATTCACTATTGTCCGCCGTCGGCCGTCAAGGGCATTTTTGAAAATAAATAAAATATTTCCAAGGATTTAACCCATCTATTAAATGCTTTAAAATTTATATACTTGGGAAGCTATTTTCGACAATAGCATCATTGGAAATAGGATTCTTGGAAATTAAAAACCAATCCATCTTATTGTTTTAGCGTTTAGGAATTTGAGTTTGAGAATTTTTTTTTTTTTTACATGATGGATTCTGGTTTGATGTTGTGAAGGAGATTTTTTATTGTGCTTTGCTATTCAGTTGTGGGCTGCTCTATACATTTTTGAACTCTCTTTATATTGTTTTGAATTCTCTAATTCCCTTTTAAAAAAATATATTTTACTCTAAAAGAATGTGTTTGTTTATTTCCTCTCAAGTAGTAATGGAATGATATATGTGTTTTTGTATTCTCTCTTTTTAGTTTAAAATAAATTTTATACAAGTTTTATTTTTATATCAAACATTTTTTTTTGTATTATGAAAATCAAGTTTGAAAAAAAGATTATTAGAAGATATATTCTTCAAATAATTCCTTTATTTTGTTTTTAAAAAACCAATTTTCTAAGAATTAATCAATATCAATATAAGGCTTATTCAAATTCCTAACTTTAAAACAAATGAAATTACTAGGTTATAGTAAACATATAATTCAACTTTTTCTATTTTTAATAGAGTATATGAAAACTGTATAAATTATAAATTTAATAATTGATTTTAAATATTTTCAATCATCTCTTAAAAATTTGAGGTATATATTTTTATAAAATAAATTATACTTTTAATAATTAATTTTTTATTTTATATGAATAATTAATTATTATATAGAATAATTACATGTAACTTTATCTTTAAAATTAATTTACTAGAACATCAAAAAATAGGGAAGGAGAAAAAATGAAATATTTTTTTGAGTCGTTTGATAAAAATTGAAAGTAGATAATTATATTTATTATTATATAATTTGTAATTTTTATACTTATTTCAATTTAGTGCCTTAGAAGAAATTCAAATTTTTAATGGAATATTAAATGTAAAGAATTTATTTTACTATTTTCTTATTTTTAATTTTTCTTATCTTTCATATTAGACATAATTTTTTCGAGTTATTAAAGTTGTAATAAAATTATATACTAAATTTCATGTTTATTAATTATTTTATTAGTTTTAGATTAAATTATGCAATTTTCATATACAATCTATTTATAATAAAGTTTTTATATTTGCCAAAAGTTTTACAAAATATTTTTAATATTTGTCAAAAAAAATTTTATCCCATGCATTGCACAGATCCAAAAACTCTAATGTTATAAGAAAAAATATGCAGTGCACATGATACTATGGCTAGCACTAAATAAGTTAAATGTTTCTTTGAAACTCTTTACATCAAAAGCTCTTCAAATAGATCTTGTTATGAAGCTTATTGAATCAATCCAAGTTCACATTCTCAATTTCAGCTTTTGGGTATTAGAGAAGAGTTTTTTTTTTTTTTTCAATTAACTTCCACTATTTGAAGTGCCAAGGGTACATATGATAAGAAAATATTGTGAGGTATTTTGAATACATTTGAGATTTATATTTTAAGTAGAGTGTGATCGCCTTTATACTCTTTATCATATTTTTTTAATGAAATATTTAGGTATTGTCTTTATCTATGAATGTAAATTATAAGTCAAAGTACGCTAATTCCTTATTTCTTTTAATTTATTCTTAGTTTCTGAATATTCATCTTGTGTTCTTCTATTTGGATATTTTGAATCCGCCATATTGCATCTTTAAACTTTAATTTTTATTTGAGTATTTAATTTACCCGGATTTTGATTTTTTGAAGTAAGATCATATTAACAAATTATGATAACAAAAACGAATACGGGCATTAACGTTAATAATTACGGTTAATAATTTAGACTAAATTAATCCAAAGGATAAAACTCAAATAAATTGACAATATGTTGTATATAAATAAAAAATTAAAATAAAACTAAAACTTTCGTTAAATCTAAATGAGATAAATAGAACTTTACCCTGAAGTTTTTCTCATGTACTTTGTTTCACGCACGGTTGAAAATATTTTAAGTATTTTCAATCATCTCTTAAAAATTAGAGGTATATATTTTTATAAAATAAATTATACTTTTAATAATTAATTATTTTTATTATGTGAATAATTAATTGTTATAATAATTATATATAACTTTATCTTTAAAATTAATTTACTAGAGTGTTGAAAAATAGGGAAGGAGAAAAAATGAATATTTTTTTTGCGTCGTTTGATAAAAATTGAAAGTAGATAATTATATTTATTATTATTATTTAATAATTTATTATTATATGATTTGTAATTTTTATAATATTTCAATTTTTTGTTTTAGAAGAAATTAGAATTTTTAATGGAATATTAAATATAAAAAAATTATTTTACTATTACTTATTTTTAATTTTTCTTATCTTTCATATTAGACGTAATTTTTTCGAGTTATTAAAGTTGTATTAAAATTATATACTAAATTTCATGTTTATTAATCATTTTGTTAGTTTTAGATCAAATTATGCAATTTTTATATACAATCTATTTATTATAAAATTTTTATATTTGCCAAATGCTTTACAAAAAAGTTTTAATATTTGTCAAAAAAAAAATTTATCCCATGCATTGTACAAGTCCAAAAACTCTAGTGTTATAAGAAAAAATATGCAGTGCACATGATACTATGGCTAGCACTAAATAAGTTAAATGTTTCTTTGAAACTCTTTACCTCCAAAGCTCTTCAAATAGATCTTATTATGCAGCTTATTGAATCAATTCAAGTTCACATTCTCATTTCAGCTTCTGGGTATTAGAGAAGAGTTTCTTGTTTTCAATTAATTTCCACTAAGCCAAGAGTACACATGATAAGAAAATATTGTAAAGTATTTTGAATATATTTGAGATTTATATTTTGAGTAGAGTGTAACCATCTTTGTATTTTTTATCATATTTTTTTAATAAAATATTTGGTTGTTGCCTTTATCTATGAATATATGCTATAAGCCGAAATACTTTAATTCCTTATTTCTCTTAATTTATTCTTAGTTTCTGTATATTTATCTTGTATTACTTTGTTTGGATATTTTGAATCCGCCGTATTGCAACATCCTTAAACTTTAATTTTTATTTGAATATTTAATTTATGCGGATTTTGATTTCTTGAAGTAAGATCATATTAACAAATTATGATAACAAAAACGAATATTGGCATTAACATTAATAATTAAGGTTAATAATTTAGAATAAATTAATCCAAAGGATGAAATTCAAATAAATTGATAATATTTTGTATATAAATAAAAAATTAAAATAAAACAAAAACTTTCGTTAAATCTAAATGAGATAAATAGAACTTTGTCCTCAAGTTTATCTCTTGTACTCTGCACGGTTGAAAATATGTAACTAAGTACAACATTTTTTTGTTTTTTATAATTTTACTCTTTATTAACAATTTAACATCCTGTCGTTCTATTTCAACAATTACGACATCTCTACGTGAGTCATCCATTTTATTTAGCTTTTTTCCACTGCCGTTATGATTATTAGCAAGAACTTGTCAGAGAATGGCTGAGAAAGGAAATTTCATTCTAGCCTTTTGTACACCCCATGAGGTCATTGAGGCGGAAACATACGAGATGTGAGGGAGACTTAATATCGTTGTGGGCGTCACGTTAGATAAGACTGTCATTTTTAATATTTTTACACTGTCTCATTTTTTCCCCCTTTTTTAACCATGTTTCCAAAGGTATTGCTATGAGATTATTTTTCAAAATATTATCATGATCAAAATGTGATTTTAACGTTAACCTTTTATAAGATTTGAATTATAATTTTTTTTTCATTTGTTGTGCAACTTGCATATCACTATACTCAACCTATATTATAATATTAATTTTATATATAGGGAAGAGTTTAAAACCCCCCCTTTAACTCCGGTCCATGTGTACTTCGATTTTGTTACTCAGAAATTATGCAAATTGATCTAAACCTTTTGATATGTACACAATACTACAATTTGATAATGTATGCTTATTTTTTGATGAGAAAAGCCTAAAAATCCCTTTTAACTTTGCTATGTATGTACTTTAATTTTTACTATTCATCATTTTATCATCGCGAGCCAATTTTTGTTCTTAGTAAAAATTAATTACTTTTGCTACTATTCTTCTTTGAATATTTTATTACATAGTTAGCGAACAAGTCAAATTTCTTTCTCACTTTTTTATATATTTATTTATTATATAAGAATTTATTACTCAACTGTATTATTTATTTTTTTATTAATTTTTTCAAAATTAGAATGTTGTCCATCTATAAAATAATATTTTGTTGCTTTTTATTTTTGCAAAATGATTTTGATTCTTGACATGGGAATTCATATATACATGTCATTGAAAAATATCACATATTTTTTATTTTTCAAGTATTATGGCCAATGAGAATTTATTGATATACATCATTAAAAATTAAAAAATAGAAGAAATATCATTAATTTTATCTTCTACCTTTCATGACAAGCTTTTATATTTCTTGTATCTCTATTCCTTCATATATTTTTTTCTACCAAAACTCGAGAATCTCCTTCTTTTTATAATAGCTGCTTCACATTTTCTATTTTTTACTAGATGTTGTGGTAAGAGTTATTCCTGCATAGATAATAGATGGAATATTAGAAGCTTTTGCAGTTAACGACAAAGTAATAGAGATTTGTTTCATTACTTTTTCCTATATCTATGATCATAACCATGTAAATTGAGTTCGTATCACAACTTTTGTTCGTATTATTGAATCTATATTTTTATTTATAGGGGCATTTGGTAGGAGATTTATAAAAGCCATTCTTAGAAAACTTAACAAGGGAATCTTACATTTCCATATTTGCTATAAGAATTGGAAAAATATTTTTGCCTCACATATCTCCCCAAAATATTCTCATCTCCTGCTTGGAATTATAAAAATAATGGGAAGAGAATATTTTCCGCTATGAAAAGACTAAATTACCCCTATTGCCACCCATGACCACCCATCACTGGTCGCCATTCACTGTTGCCCACCACCGGCCGTCAGGAGTATTTTTGAAAATATATAAAATATTTCTAAAAATTCAATTTGTCCATTAAACGCTTTAAAAATTGTATGCCTGGGAAGCTATATTCGATGATAACATCATTAGGAGTAGGATTCTTGGAAATGAAAAACCAATCCATCTACCAAACACCATCTATATGGTTTCATATTGTTTTAGGGTTTAGAAATTTCAGTTTGGGGATTTTTGGTCCTTTTTTTTTTTTTACAGGATGGATGCTAGTTTGTGTTGTGAAAAAGATTTTTCATTATACTTTACTATTCAGTTGTGGGCTGCTCTATAGGTTTTTGAACTCTTTATATTGTTTTGAATTCTCTGATTCCTTTTTAAAGAATATATTTTGCTCTAAAAGAATGTGTTTGTTTATTTCCTCTTAATAAGCAATGGAATGATATATGTGTTTTTTTATTCTCTCTTTTTAGTTTAAAATAAATTTTATACAAATTTTATTTTTATATTAAACATTCTTTAATATCATGAAAATCAAGTTTGAAAAAAAGATTATTATAATATATATTCTTCAAATAATTTCTTTATTTTGTTTTTAAAAAACTAATTTTCTAATAATTAATCAATATCAATATAAGGCTTTTTCAAATTCCTAATTTTGAAACAAATGAAAATACTAAGTTATAGTAAACATATAATTCGACTTTTTCTATTTCTTATGGAGTATAAGAAAACTATATAAATTATAAATTTAATAATTGATTTTAAGTATTTTCAATCATCTCTTAAAAATTAAAGGCATATATTTTTATAAAATAAATTATAATTTTAATAATTAATTGTTTATTTTATGTGAATAATTAATTGTTATATAGAATAATTATATATAACTTTATCTTTAAAATTAATTTACTAGAACGTTGAACAATAGGGAAGGAGAAAAAATGAGATTTTTTTTGAGTCATTTGATAAAAATTGAAAGTATATAATTCTATTTATTATTATTTAATAATTTATTATTATATGATTTCTAATTTTTATATTTATTTCAATTTAGTGTTTTGGAAGAAATTCGAATTTTTAATGGAATATTAAATACAAAGAATTTATTTTACTATTTTCTTATTTTTAATTTTTCTTATCTTTCATATTAGACTTAATTTTTTCGAGTTATTAAAGTTGTAATAAAATTATTTACTAAATTTCATGTTTATTAATCATTTTATTAGCTTCAGATCAAATTATGCAATTTTTATATACAATCTATTTATTATAAAATTTTTATATTTGCCAAAAGCTTTACAAATTTTTTTTCATATTTGTCAAAAAAAATTTTATCCCATTCATTGTACAAGTCCAAAAACTCTAGTGTTATAAGAAAAAATATGCAGTGTACATGGTACTATGTCTAGCACTAAATAAGTTAAATGTTTCTTTGAAACTCTTTACATCGAAAGCTCTTCAAATAGATCTTGTTATGCAGCTTATTGAATCAATCCAAGTTCACATTCTCATTTCAGCTTCTGGGTATTAGAGAAGAGGTTCTTGTTTTCAATTAACTTCAGCTATTTAAAGTGCCAAGAGTACACATGATAAGAAAATATTGTAAAGTATTTTGAATATATTTGAGATTTATATTTTGAGTAGAACGTGACCACTTTTGTACTCTTTATCATATTTTTCAATAAAATATTTGGTTATTGTCTTTATCTATGAACTTAAGCTATAAGTCAAAGTACGTTAATTCCTTATTTCTTTTAATTTATTCTTAGTTTCTGTATATTTATCTTGTATTACTTTATTTTGATCTTTTGAATCTGCCATATTGCAACATCTTTAAACTTTAATTTTTATTTGAATATTTAATTTATGCGAATTTTGATTTGTTGAAGTAAGATCATATTAACAAATTATGATAACAAAAACGAATACGGGCATTAACGTTAATAATTACGGTTAATAATTTAGACTAAATTAATCCAAAGGATAAAACTCAAATAAATTGACAATATGTTGTATATAAATAAAAATTAAAATAAAACTAAAACTTTCGTTAAACCTAAATGAGATAAATAGAACTTTGCCCTGAAGTTTATCTCATGTACTTTGTTTCACGTACGGTTGAAAATATGTAACTAAGAACGACATTTTTTTGTTTTTTATAATTTTACTCTTTATCAACTATTTAACATCCCGTCGTTCTATTTCAATAATTACGACATCTCTATGTGAGTCATCCATTTTATTTAGCTTTTTTCCACTGCCGTTATGATTATTAGCAAGAACTTGTCAGAGAATGGCAGAGAAAGGAAATGTCATTCTAGCCTTTTGTACACCCCATGAGGTCATTGAGCTGGAAACATACCACATGAGAGATGTGTGCGAGACTTAAGAGGGTTTGGCAACATAAAAAATTAAATTAATATAGTGTAAAATAGAATCGATTATATTAATCGGTATAAAAATAAACTAATTTTTAATTAGGTATTATTTTGTTCCATAACTTACAATTGCTATCAATAATAGGAAATGGTGGTGGACAAGCCGGCAGTGGTGATTGGCAGTGGCTGGCAATAGTCGATGGCAGATGATGGTGGACCGTGGTGGTGAACAGTGGAAGACAGTTGACAAGTAGTCAAAAGATATAAAATAAACATAGAAAATTTTGGGATAAAATAAAATTAATTTAAAATTAATTTTTTTAAGAATTAATTTTAGATCCAAATTGGTTCGAATAAAAATTAGTTTTAAAATATTTAGATAGTTACCAAACAATATTTATTAAAAATCAAACTCCATTATACTTAGTTATATGATTTTTCTAGTTTGCCAAATATCCCTTAATATAGTCATGTGCGTCACGATAGATAAAACTTTGTCATTTTCAATATTTTGCACTGTCTCATTTCCCCCCTTTTTACTGATGTTTCTAAAAATATTGCCAAGAGATTATTTTTTAAAATATTATCATGATCAAAATGTGATCTTAACAATTTCCTTTTATAAGATTTGAATTAAAATTTTTTTCTTTTGTGAAACAACTTGCATATCATTATACTCAATCTATATTATAATATTAATTATTATATAGAGGGAAAAGTTTAAAATCCCCTTCTAACTTAGGTTCATGTGTACTTTCATTTTGTTGCTTAAAAATTATGCAAATTGATCTAAAACTTTTGATATGTGCACAAAGGCTTTTTAATTTTTTTAATGGGAATTGTAGGTAAAAAATATGATAATATGGGTTTATATGCAGAAATACTATATTATGGGATAGTAATACGCATTTTGCCATGCACAAAGTAGGATTGAGTTTCAAAGCATTTCTACGGCTTGTGAGGTGAAATACATGCAAAACAATTAATCGAATATCAGTGAAAACAGGAACCAAGTGTCAGTGAAAACAAGTATTTCTATACAGTGAAAACACGAACCAAGTGGCAGTTCGATCAAGAATTTCAACGCATGCATAGGAATAGGTTATTTGTTTTAAAATATAACACAATTTTTAAAATATGATTATATATTTTTTTCAAATACAAGACAGAATATATTAATTCATTAATCGTTGGTATTTACTTTTGTTCAGAGTTTTGTAATATTTAATGTTATATTATTTATTTAGATAATTATTACATTGAGAAAAAAATTTAATAATTGTGTTAAATAAAGGAAATTCATTATTATTATTATTATTTGCAACAAAGAATAGATAACATAAAAGTAACATACATAGTTTATGATTTAAATAATTAAATCAAATTAAAATGACATTTAATTTTAAAAAAAGTCATAATAGAAATAATGATACTAATTTTTATTTTTTTAGTTTAGAGTGATTTGTTATTTCTTGCTGTTATTTATAATAATAATGCGATAATTTTTATTATAAATGTATAAAGTAAAATGTTAGTTATTGGTATTCACTTTTGTTCAATATTATTAATATTCACTATTATATTATTTAGATAATTATTACATTGAGAAAAAAATTTAAACAAAGTTTATATTTAAATCTAAATAATTGTGTTAAAAAATTGATAATATTAAACATAAAAATTAATATTTGCAGCTGCTTTTTTAAAATAAATTTATCTAATTTATTATTTTATGATAATTTGTAGATAGATGTACATGTGATTTAGAAACGTGGAGCCACTGCATCATAAGATAGAAGGATATTTAAAGAGGGTAAGACTGAATAAGGTTGCCAGTATCAAGAAATTTCATCTACTTCTAGATCTAATTAGTATATTGGTAGAATAATGGAGGTTGGAGTGTCACACATTTTATTTATCCCCTAATTTATAAGTTATGTGCACTTTATCTATATACTCTTTAAAAAGTATAAATTGATTCTTAAACCTCTTTTGAATGTGTACTTTAATCTTTTTATCTATTGAAAGATCGATAGTATAGAATTTATGACATATTTAAGAATTAAATAAATGAAATATTTAAAAAATTATCTTATATTTTAAAACAGATAACATGCTAAAATTAATTTCAAACATAATATCATCACAAAATTAGAGTACCTCTTATTATTATTATTATTATTATTATTATTATTATAGTGAATATAAAAAAATATTAAACTTCTACCAATAAAGATTAATTAATATATTATAAAATAAAGATGCCTGTATTTTATCATCATCACTTCTATTTTTAATCTTTTTACAAATTAAAGGTCTAATAAAGTAAGTATGGCAAAAATAATCACTTATTTATTAATTTAAAATTATATTCTTAAATGTTAGCGGGTGATATTACCACTCTTAAATATTTATTAAATTTTACTATTGTTAATGTAATCAACAAATTAATTATTTTTATATTTAATATTATTAATTTTTAGATTTTATTTATAATGAACTTATTTAACACGATTATTTAAATTTTTAAATATAAATTCTGTTTAAAAAGTTAACACCAATAACTAATGAATTAATATATTATAAAATAAATTGTCTTGTATTTTTTTAAAAAATATATAACTATTTTTTTAAAAACTGTAGGTTCAGGGAGACTTTTAGAATTGATGACACTATAGATTCTGGATTGCAAGTTTTGAACCGCTGCATCTTTTTCAAATTGCACGTGTCTTAAGACTTTCAAATTCCGCCCCGCATGCAGTAGAAAACCGGTTGCAACCTTTTCCTATTCAGCTACTATCAGATTTCGCCCTAAATCATGTGGAATTTAATTAAAAAATTAATAAAATTTAAATACTACTTACAGTATGGCGGAATCTCTCACTGCATCGCTATCAATCATAATTAAATTCAAAATATAAGATTGTTGTAATATTATTGCACAGTTCCAATATTAAAATAACTGAGTCTGTGCACAATACTACAATATGATAATGCATGTTTATTTTTTGATGTGAAAAGCCTAAAAAATCCCTTTTAACTTTGGTGTATATGTACTATAATGCTGTTATTTTTCAATACATAAGGGCTGCTGACGAGATTGTAAAGTCCATATGCTTCTCACGTGCAACTTTCTATCAAACAATAAACTTTGGTTATCAAATTATAGTAACCTATATATATCAAAAAGTTAAATGAACAAGTTGCATATTTTTAGAAGTTAACAAAAATAAAAAGCAAATGAACTCAAATTGAGGAGGTTTTTTTAGATTTTTCATATATATATATATATACATGTAAGTGAATTATAACATTATATATGACCACATCAGTACGTTTATTCCCAACAAATGTTTGTAAGGACAATGTCACATTCTAGAATGACCTAACTTCCCGAAAAACTGATGAAAACAAAAGGTAGGCATGACTAAGTTTCTTATACACTTACTATCACACGTAATTTCTAGGTAGCTTTAATTTGCTTGGCTTGTAAGTTGTAACCTTTGACTAGAGCTATTTGTTTTCGTATATATTCAAGAGAAGCTAGCCAGAGAAGTAAAGATTGAAGCTAAATTAATTAATCATGGACTATCTTGCACTTCTTCTGCTAATTTCTTTTGTCGGGGCAAGCATTCATGTCCTCTTCTCCATTTTCAGCATCAAAACACCCAAATCCCCCAAACTACCACCAGGGCCTACCCCATTTCCTATCATTGGAAACATCTTGAAACTTGGTAACCAGCCTCACCAGGTATTTGCTAAGCTTTCTCAAACTTATGGACCCATAATGAATCTGAAGCTTGGTAACATAACCACCATAGTCATTTCCTCTCCACAATTAGCCAAAGAAGTAATGCATAAAAATGACCAAATCTTCTCCAATAGGACTATCCCAGATGCTACTAGAGCGCTTGATCACGCCAAATTTTCAATGGTATGGTTGCCACCAACAACTGAATGGAGGAATCTTAGGAGAGTTTGTGCAGCTGAAGTGTTTTCAACCCAAAAGCTTGATTCAACACAAGTTCTTCGTCAGAGGAAGGTGCAAGAATTGCTGGATTATGTCAAGGAAAGCTGCAAGAAAGGTGAAGCTTTGAATATTGGTGAGGCTTCTTTTACAACGGTGCTTAATTCCATATCAAACACATTTTTCTCTATGGATTTGGCTCATTACACTTCTTATAAGTCTCAAGAGTTCAAGGACATTATTTGGGGTATCATGGAAGAAGCTGGAAGGCCTAATATTGTAGACTTTTTCCCAATCTTTCGCTTGCTTGATCCACAAGGTGCGCGTGCAAGAATGAAGAGTTATTTTGAAAAGTTAATTACTTTTTTCGATGGCCTTGTAGAAGAAAGATTGCACTCAAGAGCTTCAAAAACAGGATCCAAGGTGTGCAAGGACGTGTTAGATTCTGTGCTAGATCTCATGTTGGAAGACAATTCCCAAATTCGCCGATCTCAAGTGTTGCATTTATTTCTGGTTAGTATCTTGGCTACCAAATTTAATGTCTTCTCTGCATCAAAATAATTAAATAACAATCACGGTCGTTAGAAGGAAATATACAAATTAAATTTATAAAAAATATAAAGTCATATAGGGAATATGCGCATACATCAGAAGATTTCTATGATCGTGAAACTAATACAGAATCATCGCGTACCAAATACGTAAAGATGCTTAATTGCTAATATCCACCATGGTTCGTGATTAGCTATATTTGGGATGAACTAACATGAAATGGTTGAAGTTGATTTTGGGGAACTATGTGGAGCAGGGGAATGGATCATCTCATGTTAAATTTTTATATAATCTTATCATATGTGATCTCTCATCATTAATTTTAAAGATAGGACTAAGTCAAGACATAAAATATAAATGAATTAATGATACAAAATTATATATGACAATGTCATAGAAAAATTTAACATAAGAGGATTTATTCCTGTAAACTAGCTGCCTAGAGTTTCCCCCATCATCCATAAACTCATTCTACCTTGTTTTATAACACTTATATTTATATTTACATTACTTCATATTTTTTACATTTTTTTTAATCATTTGATTATAACAAGGTCTAACGAATTCTTTTATATACCTACGCTTACATTTTGACATTTTGGCACAAAGGCAAACATGAGACACACACCTCTGACTTTTTTTTTTTCGTTTGTTTGACCCTACAAGTGTCGAAGGCTATAGCTAGAGTTACAACTTCATTTATTCCATTTTCCCTATGACAACCATAAAAGACCTCTTCCACTCTAACATTTACAAAACGTTGTTTGTCTGTTCTTTAGAAGAACAACAACTTCTTTATCAATTTTTCAATAAATCTCATGATATATTTCATCTTTTGAATTTTCACTGATAAATCATACCAGGACCTATTTGTGGCTGGAATAGACACAACATCAAGCACGATAGAATGGGCAATGGCAGAGCTGATACATAACCCAAAAAAACTAGAAAAAGTTAGAAAAGAGCTTCAACAAGTCCTTGGCAAAGGTGAACAACAACTTGAAGAATCACATATCGCAGAGCTTCCTTTCCTGCGAGCAGTGGTGAAGGAAACTTTACGCTTGCACCCACCTGCCCCATTATTAGCGCCACACAAGTCAGAAAATGATGTTGAACTATGTGGTCACATGGTGCCTAAAAATACACAAATTCTGGTTAATGTATGGGCCATGGGGAGAGATTCAAATATTTGGACAAACCCAAATGAATTCATGCCTGAAAGATTCTTGGAAAGTGAGATTGAATTTAAAGGCCAGAATTTTGAGCTAATTCCCTTTGGAGCTGGAAGAAGAATCTGCCCCGGATTGCCATTGGCTCACAGGAGTGTGCACATTGTGCTAGCTTCTCTTCTATATAACTATGATTGGAAGCTCTCGGATGCATTGAAGCAAGAGGATATGGACATGTCTGAGACGTATGGGATTACTTTACATAAGACCCAACCTCTCCGAGTTATTCCCATCCAAGCATAATATGAAGAAGAAGATGATATTTGCACAAAGTTTTCACAAAACTGCCGCAAAGCTCATGCGAATAACATTTTAGTCCCAATGTATGAATTTTAAAAAATAGTCTGTAAGCTTCTATTTTGGGTTTTGGTGTTCACGCAAGGCGATATATAAAAATAATGTGATGCTTTTATATTTTGGTTAGAAATGTTTTCTTCCATTAAAGACAAGATAATTACTTCAAATTTTTCTCTTTGTACTTTCCTCCTGCTAAGATATATGGTTGAATAATCACAGTTGGGATGACTAAATGAAACACAAAAATTAAACTACTATCAATATTAACCTATTTGGATGAGTGTTTGGGACGACTAAAACGGGGATTTAAGAGTTCAAATATGATTTTTCTTTTCTTTTATCATGTTTGGTTTTGTGTTTTATTCCCCACTCAAACATGATTAAGCTTCAAGATCATGGGTTATTCACAAGCCAGAATTTCTTGTTTTTTATGTGGCGTTATTCTAATAACCCTATTTTTTTTTGTTAAAATCACTTTCTAGATAAAAATATTAAATATAAATCACTTTATTTTAAAATAATTTTTAATTAAAATTAATTCCGGGGAAATCAATATTATCAAAAATTAAGTTTGGAAATGCAGAGCCAAAAAATACTATATTGTCAACAGATTTGTGACTTGATTGACACATATCAGTAAGAAAATTTGAGATTATAATTGTGATTTTAAGTTTTACTATTTTGTATTATTACTTTATTTATGGAATCGTAAAAATTTTAAAAATTATTTTTAAGGAGTATGGATAATCAATATCGTATTTTAACCAAATTATCACTAAAGAAAAGTGTGTTTGAACTATTGTAACTAAAATACAATAAAAGTTCTAATTTTGAATTCATCATTAAAGTTAATTTTTCAGTCTTTTGTGAAACGGTGGCTTGTTTTCTGTGGCACCAATCCAGCTTATATAATCGTATGATATATTCTTTTTGCTCCTCTCGTTTTGAGAGATAAGTCTTATCTAATTATATATAAAAAAAAGGTAAGTTAATTGGTTTTTATTTTTAAAAAAAAAAAAGCTTATATAGTGCACATGATACTATACTTAACACTAAATAAGTTAAATGGTTCTTTGAAACTCTTTACATCAAAAGCTCTATAAATGGAGCTTGTTATGCAGCTTATGGAATCAATTCAAGTTTGCACTCTTATTTCAGCTTTTAGGTATTAGAGAAGAGTATTTTTGTTTTCAGTTAACTTCTACTCTTTGAAGTGCTAAGACTATACACCGTGAGAAAGTATTGTAAGATATTTTGAACATGTTTGAGATTTGCATTTTAAGTAAAGTGTGACCACCTTTATACTCACCGTCACATTTTTTTAATGAAATATTTAGTTGCCGTATTTATGCATGAATATAAGTTATAAGTCAAATCACGTTAATTTCTTATTTCTTTTAATTTGTTCTTATGTATATTCATTTTATGTTATTTTATTTGGATCTTTTGGATCTACCATGTTGCAACATCTTTAAACTTTAATTTTTATTTGAATATTTAATTTATGCATTTTTTATTTGTTGAAGTAAGATTATATTAACAAATTATGATAACAAAAATGAAAATTAGCATTAATTTTAGTAATTACGGTTAATAATTTAGACTAACTTAATGCAAAGGATAAAATTAAAATAAATTAACAACATTTTGCATATAAATAAAATATTAAAATAATCGTTAAATCTAAATGAGATAAATAGAACTTGGCCCTCAAGTTTATCTCTTGTACTTTGTTTCACGTACGGTTGAAAATGTAACTAAGTGAAACATTTTTTTTTTAAAATAATTTTACTCTTTATTAACAATTCAACGTACTGTCGTTCTATTTCAACAGTTATGACATCTCTATATGAGTCATTCATTTTATTTAGCATTTTTCCGCGGCCGTTATGATTATTAGCAACAAATTGCCAGAGAGAAGGGCTGAGAAAGAAATTTTCATTCAACTCTACTCTTCTGTACACCCTATGAGGTGGAAACACACGGAAGTGTGAGTGAGACTTAAAATAGGAGTGTGCGGCACTTTAGACAAAACTTTGTCATTTTTAATATTTTCACTGTCTTTTTTTTTTTTTAACGATATTTTTAAAGGCATTGCTACAAGATTAATCTTTCAAATATTATCATGACCAAAATGTCACCTTAACAATTACCTTTTAAAAGATTTGAATTGTAATTTTCTTCTTTGTGATGAAACTGGCATATCACTATATATACTCGACCCTTATTTTAGTGAAAAGTTTAAAAATTCCCTTTAACTTTTGTTTATGTGCATTTTGGTTCTGTTACTTAAAAAATATGCAAATTGATGTAAAACTTTTCAATATGTGTACGATACTATAATTTGGTAATGCATGTTTATTTTTTGATGAGAAAAGCCTAAAAAATCCCTTTTAACTTTGATTTATATGCACTTTGATCTTATTACTTTTTAATATGTAAGGGTTTCTAATGAGATTGTAGAGCCATGTGCTTCTCACGTGCAATTTCCTATCAAATAATAAATATTAGTTATCAAATTATAGTAACTTGCACATATCAAAAAGTTTAAGGATGAATTTGCATGTTTTCAAAAGTAACAAGATTAAAATGCAAATAGACTAAAATTGAAGAGGTATTTTAGACTTTTCCCTATAATGTTGTCTTTATATGATGTAAGTGAATTATCACATTATGTATGACCACATCATTACGTTTGTTCCCAACAAATATTAGTAAGGACAATGTCACATTCTAGTATGACCTAACTTTCCGAAAAACAGATGAAGACAAAATGTAGGCACAATTAAGTTTTGGATACACCTACTATCACACATAACTTCTAGCTAGCTTTAATTTGCTTGGCATGTAACCTTTGACTAGAGCTATATGTTTTCATATATATTCAAAAGAAGCTAGCCAGAGAAGTAAAGATTGCAGCTAATGACCATGGACTATCTTTGCACTTCTTCTGCTAATTTGTTTTGTGTGGGCAAACATTCATGTCCTCATCCCCAACTAAGGCATCAAAACACCCAAATCCCCCAAACTACCACCAGGGCCTAGCCCTTTTCCTCTCATAGGAAACATCTTGCAACTTGATAACCAGCCTCACCAGGTACTTGCTAAGCTTTCTCAAACTTATGGACCCATAATGAGTCTAAAGCTTGGTAACATAACCACCATAGCCATTTCCTCTCCACAATTGGCCAAAGAAGTACTCCAAAAATATGACCAAAGTTTCTCTTACAGAACAATGAACAATCCCAGATACTATCTGCATTTGACCACCACAAATATTCAGGGGGATGGATGCCACCCTTAGCTCAGTGAAGGATCCTTAGGAGAGCCTGTGCTACCAAAGTGTTCTCTTCAGTACAAGTTGATTCTACACTAGTTCTTCGTCAAAGGAAGGTACAAGAATTGATGGATTATGTCAAGGAAAAGTGCAAGAAACGTGAAGCTATGAATATTAGTGGGGCTTCTTTTACAATCGTGCTTAATTCCATATCAAACACTTTCTCTTTTTTTTTGGATTTGGCTCATTACACTTCTAATAAGTCCCAAGAATTCAAGGACATTATTTGGGCTATCATGGAAGAAGCTGGGAGGCCTAATGTTGTGGACCTTTTTTCCCAATCTTTCGTCTGCTTGATCCACAAGGTGCGCATGCAAGAATGAACAATTGTTTTGGGAAGTTGATTGCTTTTTTTTATGGTCTTATAGAAGAAAGACTGCATGCAAGAGGGTTAGAAATGGAAACCAAAGCATGCAATGATGTGTTAGATTCTTTGCTAGAGCTCATGTTGGAAGACCAGTCACAAGTTAGCCGCACTCGTCTATTGTACTTATTTCTGGTAAGTTTCTTGGTACTAAATTGAGAGAATTTCTTACTATTGGGAGATTGAAAAGTCTTTGTTATATTTGATACTCGACATCTCACCTTTTGTACTAAAATTATAGTTATGGAAGAAAAAGTGACTCACAAAATAGAATTTTAACATTGATAATATATATATTTTCCTTGTCTTGAGATTTGGGAGCAGTTTTTCCCAAATTAGAGTTATTTCTTTGCACCAAAAATGAAAATCTGAGTCTTGTATAATGAAAAAGAAATATTTGTTTTTTTTTGTTGGTGGGATGGGGACTAAACAGTGCCAAGATATTGTTGACGACAATAAGATGATGTGTCACAATTTAATTGGTAGTCGTCATTTAACCTTTATCCCATTTGAATTGTATTCGCACCCTCTGTGACAGTGAGCAACTACTCTTTTCGTAGTTTTGGGTACTGCACAGCTTCTTATCATATAGAAGCTCTCATATTTATATAGCTTTATTATAGAAAGCACAAAGGCAGTATGCACATATACGACAGTGGATGTACCAAAACCATGAACGTGCTGAATTGCCAATATCCCCAATATTTTAATGATTAACGGTTGACATAGCTAGAAAAAATGTTGATTTTGAGGGACCGCGAAGAGTAGTAGCCTAGAGTTGCCCCCATTAGCCCATCGCCCTTTAGCCAAAATTTTCTGCCTTTCTTTTGATAGTGAACTCTTATTATATTCATACACTTCATATCAATTTAAATTAGTTTTGGTCCTTTCATTAGGTCTAGTCCACATGTCATTAACATTCATTATTTAGAAGATTAATTTTTCGTTAAATGAACACAAACTTCTTTAGAATTTGTCAGCAAATTCTATAAATAATTAATGCTACATGATTTTATTAATCGATCATTTCAGGATTTATTTGTGGCTGGAATAGACACAACATCAAGCACCCTAGAGTGGGCAATGGTAGAGTTGCTACGCTAG
Source organism: Pterocarpus santalinus (assembly GCA_031439595.1). Lineage (NCBI taxonomy): Eukaryota > Viridiplantae > Streptophyta > Magnoliopsida > Fabales > Fabaceae > Pterocarpus > Pterocarpus santalinus. The sequence continues at coordinate 5,758,263 of CM062523.1, forward strand.
CCAAAAAAACTAGAAAAGAGCTTCAACAAGTCATTGGCAAATATGAACAACAAATTGAAGAATCACATATCTCAAAGCTTCCTTTCTTAGGAGCAGTGGTGAAGGAAACTCTCCGCTTGCATCCACCTGCCCCATTGTTATTGCCACAAAAGTCAGGAGAAAATGTTGAACTTATATGGCTTCATGGTGCCCGAAAATGCACAAATTTTGGTTAATTTATGGGCCATGGGGAAAGATTCAAGCATATGGACAAATCCAAATAAATTCATACCTAAAAGATTCTTGAAGAATGAGATTAAATTTAAAGATCAGGATTTTGAGCTAATTCGCTCTGGTGCAGAAAGGAGGATCTGCCCTGGGTTGATTGGCTTCTAGGACTGTGCCTATTGTGTTACCTTCTCTTCTATATGACTATGACTGGAAGCTTTCGAGTGGATTAAAGGAAGACAACATGGACATGTCTGAGAAATATGGGATTACCTTACATAAAGCCCTACCTCTCCAAGTTATTCCTATCCAAGCATAATATGAAGATGATATTTAATTTGCACAAAGAAAGTTTTCGTAAAGATAACACGAAGCTCATGCTAAATTTTGAATAACATTTTAGTCCTATTGTTAGAATTTTAAAAAAGTAAAGTCTGTAAGCTTCTATTTCGGATTTTGCTGTTCAGATGCAAGGTGATAAAAATTATGTGATGCTTTTATATTTTGGTTAGAAATGTTTTCTTTCATTAAAGACAAGATAATTATCTTCAATTTTTTCTTTTGTATTTTTCTCCTGCTTAGATGGTTGAATAATCAGAGTTGTTTTAGCTTCTCTTCCAACCCTCACTAACTGCAATATATATATTTTTTCCATCATTATTTTCCTTGCTCAATGTTTTGGCTCATTTCCATCATTATATTTAGGTCCAGCGGTTCCACGTGTCCAATCATTTTGTCATAACAAACCCTAAACGTTATTTGGATGGGAAAAAAAAAACTGGAAACAATTAAAGAATTAAACTTAAACATTCTTTACATGCTTTGGAGGATATAAACCGAATATTTATTGGGAGTAAAAACAAAAGTAGATGCAATATTTATAAGTAACGACTAACGAGCACATATTGAAGTATTATTCTCATTTTTTAAAAACTATTATGGTTACCGTCCTGCATAGCAAAATAGATCAACTAAATAAAAAATCTCAGAAGTTACTGGTGGCCAAAATCTACTCCATTTGCTACAAGAGATTAACAATAAGACAACAACGACACAACTATGGCCACAAAGTATAGCATGTAAAACACCTCAACCTGCAGTGCCCATTAGACGACAAGAATGCATGACTTGTATTTAATTTATTCTTGATTAAATCCATACGCGGGTTCTCGTAGTTTTACTATAACTTTTTTAGTAAAGTTTTAGAGTTTAATGGTTTATAATTGAGTTATTAAATTTTTAAAATTTTTCAAACAAAATCCGTACTCACTAAAGTTGTCTGATTCGACACAACTATAAGGACTTACTTAGAAAATTAATTAAACTATAGAGATTTGACAAATAATACAATTAGATATGTTCTTATAATTATTTAAATTTTTAAATATGTCTTTATAGTTCAATGTCGAAAAAAAAAAAGTCTTTATAGTTCAACAAAGGTTAACGACTGATAGAAAGTACGCTTTATAGTTGACAAAGTGCATTCTACATTATATTTATAATTACTTATATATGTTAAGCAGTGTATGGTGTATGGGAATTATCACAAAATATCCTAACCAATATATACAACCATATCGTTACGTTTATTCCCAAGAAAGTTCTTCAATTAAGGACAATATGTCACAAAGTACTAAACAGACAAAAACACGTAGGCGAAAGTTTCTGATACACCTATGTGTTTGATTTGGCGTTTCACAACCCAAAACTTGGTTTCATTTCTACCCTGATTTTGAAATAAAATAAAATAAAATAAATTGTTCGGCTGCTCTGTTTCAAAATCAATTATGTAATCTTTAACTAGAGCTATAATGCTAAATGTTTCCATATATATTCAAAAGAAACTAGCCAGAGAAGAATCCATTGTAGCTAATAACCATGGACTATCTGGCACTTCTTCTGCTGATTTCTTTTGTGTGGGTAAGCATTCATGCTCTCATGTCCAACTTAGGCATCAAAACGCCTAAATCTCTCAAACTTCCACCAGGGCCTAGCCCTTTTCCTATCATAGGAAACATCTTGGAACTTGGCAACAAGCTTCACGAGGCAATAACTAAGCTTTCTCAAACTTATGGACCCATAATGAGTCTGAAGCTTGGTAACATAACCGCCATAGTCACTTCCTCTCCACAATTAGCCAAAGAAATATTGCACAAAAATGACCAAATATTCTCTTATAGGACAATCCCAAATACTGTTAGAGCACTTGATCACTACAAACTTTCAGTGATATGGATGCCACCAACATCCAAAGCTTGATTCTACACAAGCTCTTCATCAAAGGAAGGTGCAAGAATTGTTGGATTATGTCAAGGAAAGCGGTTAGAAAGGTGAAGCTTTGGATATTGGTGATGCTTCATTTATGATTGTGCTTAATTCCATATCAAACACATTTTTCATTATGGATCTTCCTATGAGTCTCAAGAGTTCAAGGATATCATTTGCGGTATTATGGAAGAAATTGGAACACCTAATGTTGTGAACTTTTTTCCAATCTTTCGCTTATTTGATCCACAAGATGCGCGTGCAAAAATGAGAAGTTATTTTGAAAAGTTAATTGCCTTTTTTGATGGCTTTGTAGAAGAAACATTGCTCTCAAGAGCTTTAGAAATAGAATCCAAAACGTGCAAAGATGTGTTAGATTCTGTGCTGGATCTCATGTTGGAAGACAAGTCGCAAGTGAGCCGATCTCATGTATTGTATTTGTTTCTGGTTGGTATCTTGGCTACCAAATTCGACATCTTTCTTTACATCCAAATAAATAAATAATCAAGGTCGTAGCTTATGCGTGAGAAGGAGATATACTTATAGAAATCATAAAGTTATAAAGGTAATATGCACCTACATGAGAAGATTACAATGATTATTGTGAAGTGGTGCATGATTAACTTTATCAATTGGCATGAACTAAACCTGAAATGGTTGAAGTGGATTTTGGGGAATCGTAAATTAGAGAGTTGAGTACCACTTAAATCCCTGAAATTATATGCGTATTTCATTTTAATCCATGAAATTTAAAAATTAACTCTTTAGTCCCTGAAGTTATATTCTGTCAGTTACTTTAGCCCCTGATTAGTCGACCGTCAGTCAATTGTTACAGTTTTGTTGATGTATCACGTTAAATTATATGTCAGCATGCCACTGGCACGCTACATGGTACAACATCTGACGTGGCATGCCACGTGCTATACCACGTGGCATAGCCTTCTAACATGGTATGCTGATGTGTCATCAATTTTAAATTAGTTCAAATTAGTCCCTGAAATTTCTAAATATGTTAAAATAATCCAAAATTCCAAAATTTCTCCTCTTCTCCTTTATAAGCTCTAAATCTTTAATTTTCTTTAAACCCACTAATTTCTTTCTCATTTTCACACCCTACCTAGACTAAATCCTCCCCATATAAAATAATAGGAAAAAAATATATAGAAATGAAATACAATAAACAATTTTAATATAGCTCATCTTAGTTCAAGATTCAAGAATGTCTCTGGACTTAATGAATACTTATAGACATACTTATGTAAAAAATATAAATTTGATATGTTTTATAAAAAATTAACAAAGAATAGATTATAAAGGCAAAAGTAATAGAACACTAAATGAAAATTTTTTAAATATTCAAAATATTAAACATGGTCGAGTTATTGTCTATATATGGACTAATTAGCCATCATTCACTTATCAAGAGTTGATTCACTTGATTAATCTTTTACTCATACTTTATTATAAGTTGGGTTTAATTTGTTATTACCTTATTAATTAGTTATTTGTAAGTACTTATATAGATAGGTACTTAATGAATTTGAACATATTCTCTACGGCAAAATTAGGTTAAGTCTTTTTCTTGTCTTAAATTATAGTTTTTTAATTTAAAAAAAAAAGAAAAAGAAAAAGAAAAAGAAAAAAAGTTGATTTCAATTTTGACTAGGCCACATTAATGGAGCTTTTATAGCAAATGTATTAATTAAGTGCATGTTTGAAAACAATTGTTCCGAGAAAAATAATCCTTCTTTAAAATTGTAATTTTAGAAAATTCTTTTGATATATCGACTGCATTGAAGTTTTAAATTATGATATCATCTAACTACCAAATCCTTCACCATTTTCTAGTGGTCTATCTTAAAAAACTTTTGATTATAAATTATTTTGAGTTTTAAATTAGTTAATTCTAAACTTTAAATTTTAAATTAAATGAGACCAAATAAATATTTAGAATGTTAATCAAATCTATTTAAATGTTAAGCTTGAATTTAATAATTGTTAATAATTTTATAATTTACCAATCTTAATCTATTTAAATTTACTTTTCACTTTAATAAGATACACAAACTTCTATGTGGGGACGATCTAATCTAGGTAGAGTGTGAAAATAGAAAATAAATTAGTGGATTTAAGGAGAATTAAAGATTTAGAGCTTATAAAGGAGAAGAGGAGAAATTTAGGAATTTTGGACTATTTTGATACATTTAAAAAATTTCAGGGACTATTTTGAAATATTTCGAAATTTTAAAGACTAACTTGACATATTTAAAAAATTTCAGAGACTAATTTGAATCAATTTAAAATCTATGACATGTCAATATGTTACGTGGCATGCCACATCAGATATTGTGCCATGTGGCATATTGACATGTCACTTAACGTGACATATCAGCAAAACCGTAACAGTCGACTAACGTTTGACTGACTAGGGATTAAAGTAACCAACAGAATGCAACTTTTGATACTAAAGAGTTAATTTCCAAATTTCATAGATTAAAATGAAATATGCATACAATTTCAGGGACTAAAATGGTACTTAACTCGTAAATTAGAGTAGCTGCCTAGAGTTTCCCTCATCTGCCCATAACCTTTTTGTTTTGTAAGTTTGTATTATATAACACTTGTATTTATATTTACATGATTTCATATTTTTACATTTTTTATCATTTTAATTATAGACCAGGTCCAACGTTTTGTCATATTACCTACACTTACATTTTGACTTATAAGAAGAATTGAGAGACACACACTTTTAACATTTTCCTTTGTTTAACCCGACAACAAGTTAGCTAGAGTTACAACTTTATTTATTCCATTTTCTATACAACAACACGAAAAGACCTTTTCCACTATAAGGGAATGGCTACATTTACAATTCGTTATTCGTCTTTTCTTTAGAACAAAAACTTTTTTCTCAATTCGTCAATAAATTTTATCTTATATATATGTCACCTTTTGAGTTATTACTAATTGATCATATCAGGATTTATTTGTGGTTGGAATAGATGCAACATCAAGCACAATAGAATGGGCAATATCAGAGCTGCTACATAACCCAAAAAAGCTAGAAAATGTTAGAAAAGAGCTTCAACAAGTCCTTGGCAAAGATAAACAACTTGAAGAATCACACATCTCAAAGCTTCCTTTCCTGAGAGTAGTAGTGAAGGAAACTTTACGCTTGCACCCATCAGCCCCATTTTTAGTGCCACACTAGTCAGAAAATAATGTTGAACTATGTGGTTACATGTTGCCTAAAAATGCACAAATTTTAGTTAATGCATAGGCCATGGAAAGAGATTCAAGTATTTGGACAAACCCGAATGAATTCATGCTTGAAAGATTCTTGGAGAGTGAGGTTGATTTTAAAGGCTCGGATTTTGGGCTAATTCCCTTTGGAGCTAGAAGAAGAATTTGCCCTAAATTGCCTTTGGCGTCTAGGACTATGCATATTGTGTTAGCTTCTCTTCCATGGTGGGTGTTAACATGGTCCTGCTTGTGTTTTGGACTTTCAGATAGTCCTCATTTTATTTACAAAAATGCCACCCCATCAATGAATTTAAAATTACAATTTAGTCCCTTCTATTTTTTATTTGCAGTAAAGTCAAGGTTATTTCGCTGACGCCTAATTGGAGCCAGGATTTGGGCGATTGACCAACGCTTTCCCTACTTCACAAATTAACTACAACAACATCGACAAGTTACCTCCTTTCTTTAAGATGTTCTACTTCACCAACTACCACTGCTCACCCAATCATTTCTTTCATATACAAAAATCCAAGCAACAATCCTTACCATGAAAAATACATGGCCCTTCTGAGAACATCATTGGGGTAGTTTAGAGAACACAAAAAACTGCATAATCACCAATATGAATATTGCCATCCTCAAAATATGACCCTTCCCTACATTTCAACTCTGAACTTTTATGGTTTACGATTTTAACATGACAAAAATTATTATTATAACCTCTTATATGGATATTTTATCTACAAAGTGCGACATGAATCTGCCACCTCCTTCATCAATATTATAAACTGACAAACTTTATCAAGGAAACTTGGTTTCCATTTGAAAAGTGACAATTGCACATTATGACCACAAATTCAACTAAAGTATCAAAGGGTGCCCAAGGGCCGTGCCGCCTTAAGGGGAGATGATCTTCCAATATTTCAAATTAATTTGGGACTTGGGGTTTCATATTCCACCACATCTCAATGCTTACAGTTACTCACACCACAGCACCACTAGTAAAGCTCATCTATGGATTCTCCTTTCCCCCATTTGATGATTGGTTCCATCCACCATTGTATCCAACTGACGTCACCTTGCATGGGCCACCATTCGTCGATGACTCACCCTCCTATGCTCGACAATAAAACGAGGATTACTTTGCAAAAATAACACTTGATATATCAAATATTAAATTTACATTAGAAATGCACGGGTGAAATATCATACGTTAGATTTCACTTAAACAATATCTAACAGTTGTAAGGGCAGGACCATGGCAAGGTCCAAAACATGTGTTGGACCATGTTATCCAGCACCCTCTTCCTCATGGATATGATTAGAAGCTCTCGGATGGGCTAAAGGCAGAGGGTATGGATATGACTGAGAAATATGGGACCAGGCATAAGGCCCAAACCCTCCAAGTTATACCCCTCCAAGCATAATACTTAAGTAGATTAAATTTACACGAAAAAGTTCTTCATACAATCTCCTCACAAGAATACGTCAGTCATTAATTTTATTTTCTTTATAATTTTTTTCTGAATAATCTAAATGTTAGAATTTGTAATTGATAAAGAAAAACAAATTTTGTACTGGTATCATTAATTGGGTCATGACACTCACCGTAATACTCACCGAAATAGAGATGTTAAACATTATTTGACAAATAATACATTTTAATATGTTTTTATAATTCATTTAGGTTTTTAAATATGCCTTTATAGTTTAACAAAGGTTAGCGACTGATAGCGAGTATGAGTTACATTTTAACAAAGGTTACTAACCGATAGCAACAGACTTATATGAAAAATTTTATAAATCTATGGACTTGAATTAAAATTTTAAATACTTATTTAAAAATTTAATAAAGTTATAAAGAATATAGAGAATTTTATTTATTTGTACACCAGTGTTGATATATTAATTTTATACTTATTCCATAAAATTTTTAGTTTATCATATAAAAATTAGTTTAGAAAATATATAAATAACATTATTGATAAGCAAGACAACGCACGTTGTATGTAACCCATCGTTACGTCTCTTCTCAAATGAGTCTTCTTGTAAGGACAATAGGTGCCACATTCTAGTAGGGCCTAAGTTCCCAAAGTAAACTGACAAAAAAGAAGGCCATAGTTAATTAGGTTATTTGTAGATTCAATTTTAGAGATACATACAAAAAAGTGGGCTCCTACAATTTTATCATTAGCATATCATATATTTTCAACTCTTTTAGTTATAAAAATAGAGTGCCTATAGGTATTTACCACTTCAAATAGTAAAAAAATCATTTCTCTTCCTATATATCATCCCTAACTCCATGGTTTTCCGGGGCATGTGACCCTTGAGTAGAGCTATATGTTTGCCCATGTAATTAAAAGAAACTTGCCACAGAAGAAAAGATCGCTGCCAATAACCATGGACTATCTTGCACTTCTTCTGCTAATTTCTTTTGTGTAGGCAAGTATTCATGTTCTCATCTCCAACTTAGGCGTCAAAACACCCAAAATTTTTGTTCCACCTTCTCAGGTCGTTTTTCAAACTATAATAATTTCTTTTATTATTTCTTATGAAGTATTTTGCAGAGCAAGATTTTCTGCTCCGTTTTTTTTGGAAAAGAATACGAAAGTTTTTGTTATTTTCTTCCATTTGAGAATTGGAAAAGAATCGAAGTGAAAGAAGTGAAAAATTACAAAAAAAAAAAATGAAGAGAATGAAACTTTTTATTCCTGATTTTTCTTTTATTGGGTTCAAGGATTAATTCACAGTGAAGTTTTCTTAATGATTAGATAATATTTTATCATATAATAATATCAAAGCGTAATTTTTCATCTTTTCACGGACATTGTCTTTGTGAAAATTTTATTATAGTAATTGATGGATCTGAATATGAAAAAGGGACAAAAAAGAAATGAAAATATTTTACTGTATCAAACATTGTCTTTAAAAGTTATATTTTTAAGAAAAATTAGTGATAAGTTATGAGGATTTTATACTTTAATTAATATATTTTATATAATATGATGATATTTTTGTGTTGATTATTTTAAAATATATATAATAAAATATCTCTTAAATTTTATTTTTTATTTTGAAATTTTATAATTTTACTATTTATAACATCCAAATATTTGTTGGTTATATGTTGTGTTGGCTCAGTCTGATACGGTAGTTAGGTTGGATTTGTGTTCAAAGAAATATCTCAATCAAAAAATGGATCGGATTCGAATGCAATTTATAACCTAACTTATACATAATCCGTCCTTTTACATATACACTCCTAGATTCATGGGGGCAGGCAGCCAGGCACGGCATTGGCCTCCTCAAAATTTCAAAAAGTTAATATATATATATATATATATATATATATACACACACTAAAAAATTACAAAAAGTGACCACCACACTCTTATTCTAATCTTTTAAATATATCTAATAAAGTACTTCACACGATATTATCCCATTAACAGCTAAACTCTTCCAGTGAAGCGGTCACAAAGACGAAATGATGCATGAAGTAATATTAAAAAATAAAAAAGTCAATTGAAACTCTCTCTCTCTCTCTCTCTCTCTCTCTCTCTCTCTGATTTATTGATAATAGTGATATTTGAATTTAGGCTTGATACATAGGTGCGAATGCGCCTCACAAAAGTGAGGTGCATCACACATCTTCTGAATTCAATGGTTGGATTTGAAGAGTATAAATAGTTATATAATATACATCCTTATATCTAACCGTTAATTTCAGAAGGTGTGTGATTTATGAGGTACATCACAGAATTTATCCTGATACATATTATTAAAGTCCATCATCACTAAACTACTTTTTGTGACTTTCAATTAAAATTCTCAAGTAATCATTGCCAATGACATTTTGGCAAGAGATCTTTGATGTGTAACTTACAATTCAACTTGCGAAATAAAATTTAAAATATCTGACCCAGCAATCATCTTTATTTGTTTTTCTTTTTCTTCTTATATAGTTTACTTAAATTATTCTTTATTTAAATTATTTTTAGAAATAAAATATATATTTTTACAAGAATTTAGAGAGAATCCAAGAAGTTAAAAAAAAACTTAAAATTAAATTTGTATTTAAAAAAATTGGAATATAAAGAGAAAATAAAAGATTAATACATTCAGCCATCTAAGTTACTAAACTTACTATGCTCTATTTATTTTATCTATTGATTTATTTTAAAAGCATATAATATAATTATTAAATTAGTTGTTTATATTATTATTTTTTTATTAAATTTCAAGCGTGAGATATCACAATAGAGAACGAGAAGAAATTAGCGTCTTTTATGATTAAAAAAAAAAGTATGTAAAAACAATATTTTTTTACTAGCATATATATATCATAATATTTTTCTGATGATATGATTTATTACCTTAACTCTTATTCCTTAAGTATTTTCTAGATCCATCACTGAATGGATCTCTGATGACTGTCATTAATGGTAAGTTGAATAAAACTTTATCAGTTATAATGTTTCACACTGCATTCTACATTAACTTTATAATTACTATATGTATATTAATCATTGTATGATATATGGGAATTACCTCAAAATAGCCTTAATCACTGTATATAACCACATCATTACGTTTGTTCCCACTAAATTCTTCAAATGAGGACGGTGTCAGATTCAAGTCGGAGTGTAGGACCCTGCTATCACATGTAACTTCTCTTGGTTTAATTTGGGCGAGTTTTAAAATGGTCCAGGCATGTACTGGACATTGATGGTCCAGTTAATTATGACCATATATTGAAATAAATGGAACGGTATAGATTGTGGATGATAAATTTAATGTATATGCACAGATTTGCAGTGCATGGACGGACATCAGGTTACACAGTAAATCCGAAATGGAATAAAAATTTAAGACTTTTTGAAATGACCGTATTAGACACCGTTGGCAAAGTAGTGAGAAGCGGTGCTGTAGTGCTAGCTATGGAAGACGGTCCACCGCACCGGAAGTGGCCACAGAACACGTGGCACGAAGCAAAAGCAAATGGAAAATGAGTGGTGCAGAAGCAGCGAAAAAAGTGTAATTTTGGCCGTGAAAAAATGGCAATAATTATATTTAGGAAAAGAATTAAAAATGAAAGTAAACATGGCAAGTATAAAAATGTTATTGAATAAAAAACCGATGATAAAAACTTTATTTTATTTTTAGACTAATTTATAGTTCATATTAAACTAAAGTGTTAATTTTAGAAGTATAGTGCTTTTATTGCTCTATTTTACATTTTTAATATATTTTTCAATCTTTTCATTTTCTTTTTATTTTAGCATTAATTTTTCTTTATTTTATTTAAACCTATTTAAAAATTCTTAGTTTATGCTCATACTATAAGAGGAAAATAGTATCGTAAAATTAATGAGTCATTTTTTATTTGTAATTCTTGTGTCCTAATTATTGTAGTGAGAAGATGGATTCAATCGCGTAATAGAAAAACTAATAGAATCCTTCACTTAAGAAAAATAGGCATTCTATGAAACTGGAGACTCCAAACCGTAAATCATAAACCGTAAGTCCATAACCTTATGCAACATATATTCTAACATTTAACTCAAATATGTACAAATTTCTCATATATTCTGACAAGATAAGAAATGATAGTATGAAGTCTAATTATAGAAGACTTAATAAAATTTTAATATTATATAATATTTGGTATGTTATTATATAAGATATTATATATTATAAAATAATATTATTATTTCATTATCACAAAGAATTCTAATCAAAAGTATAAATTTAATATAAAAATAATATAATAAAAAATAATTTTTATTAATCATAAATTAACGAGTAAAAGACTTTTCATTTTTGTACAAAAATAATGACAAAGGGTTTGAGTTATTTGGGCGATGCCACGGTAACCAAGGTATGGGTGGATTTGAGAACACAAAATTAGTTGATATTCCTTTACCAATGGTGAGGAATATACTTGTAAAGACTCTAATATTTAAATCAGTAAATATCAAGAGGCACCAGTGTGTGGGATTAGAAGAAGAACGTGCTTAAATTTTCCATTTAGTCTTTATATAAAGATCTAAGAGACCAGAGTTCCACTTTTTAGGGGGATTTAATCCCCACCTTTCATGGTTTTAGGGAGGCTTTGAATAACAACATTGGGGATAAGCTCTAATCCTTTAAAGTTTGTCCCTTTTGATCATTTGTTATCTATGATTTATCCAAGTTTCGGATTTGGTCCTCCTTCCATGGATTAGGGTTTAGGCCTCTCTCTCACATTTTTTTAAGTATAAATATTTTAAATATTTCTTACAAAATATAAAAAAATTCATAAATATAAAAAAATGAAAGAGAGGTAAAACAAAGAGAGTCTTTAAATATCAAAGTTTAATCAGGCCTAATCTCATATTGAAAAATTTGATTTAGTTATACATCATATATAATTATTTTTATTATATATACTTAAATTTATATTAAATTTTCTTTATTATTATTTATATATTTTAATAATGAAATATTATTTATGTATTTTTATCTTAGTTTGAAATTTGAATAGATACTTTTTATGTTTAATATTATTTTTATTTATATATTTTTATTTGTTATTGTTTTTGTTATTTATTTAATATATTTTTATTTTAATAAAATATAAATAAAACAAAGAGTGAAATAGTTTCTATACATCAAACACTAATCTGGTCTAATCTAACCTCCCTAAACTTGATTAAGTTATCTATTATTTTAATATATAAAGAGGTAATAATGGACAAGTATATATATATATAGTATATTGCCTGTGCCAAATAGTAGATGGGAGTATAAAGTCTAGTATTAACTTGTCGTATAAAGTCTAATACGACATATCAAACACACCCTTTATAAGGCAAAATCATAATTCTAGATGATATAAATAATAGACAAAAAATAAACATTCAATTGACTTGTTTAATATATTGTATTAGACACAATAGGATAAGCTAATACTATACTTATGCTCTTATTCATTGTTTGGTGCAGGCAAGTTATTGTATTAGTTTATCCATTATAATCTCCTTATACATCAAAATGATGAAAAATTTAATCAAGGATAAGGAGACCATACTATGATTGATTAACTTTTGATATATAAGGACTTGTTTATTTATTTATTTATATATTTTATTAAAGAGTAATAGTAAAAAAAATAAAATTATATAAATAAAAATAATGTTTTCGATAAAAATATTTAATGATAAATAAAAACTTTAAATGTAGCATTTAATATAAAAGTAACTACGGAAATTAATAAAATAATATATAAATATAATAAATGATAGTTTAACATAAATTTATTATTATATAATAACTATTTAAACAATTATATTAATTTTTTTATTTTTAATTAAATAACTAATAATATTTATATGTATATTTTGTTATAATTTTTTTCTTGTTATATGTTATACGTTATAATTAAAAACTAAAAATTATCAAAATATAGAAAAAGAGAGAGTATTATATGTTGATTATTTTTTATATTTTATTAAAGCAACAAACATTTATTAAAAATTATATAAATAAGAGTTTAATTTATATATACTAACATATAAAAATTCAAGGATTTATCAAATTATTATAAATAACTACTCACTATAATAACTATCCATCATATTTTGGTAAATTCTTTAATTTCTATTGATTAATAGTGTAAAATTATTTTACACTTTTAGTATATACAAATTAAATTTAATAAATAAATACTAAATATTATTTAATATAAACAAAAATTATATATAAAGAATAAACTGTTTTATTCACTCTTTATATACTCTTTTAATTTTTTTTTTTTCAAAACCTGTACATAGCTTTTCTTTCCACGGACTGACACAAGTTTTCTTTCATTACTCTTTTAATAGTTTATTTGGTTTAAAAACAGTGAATCCTGTTAGTGTGTAATAATAGAACACTTTGATCAAAATAAAGGGTAGTTTGGTACTTCTATGCACAAAAAGGGGCGAGTAACCTAGACAAAAATGGACCATCGATGTCCAGTACATGCCTGGACCATTTTAAAACTCGCCATTTTAATTTGCCGGGCATGTAACTTTTAACTAGAGCCATATCTTCCCAGATTACTGTAAAGAAATATATAAATAACATTATTGATAGGCAAGACATTGTGCGTAATACATCATTACACTAGTTTCCAAAGAATCTTCTAGTAAGGACAATATGTTATATGTCACATTTTTGTACGGTCTAAGTTCCCAAAGTAAACTGATAAAGAAAGAAGGCCACGAGTTCTGATCTTTCATGCCCAGCTCTTGGTTTTCAGCAGCATGTGGTTTTCCTGATATATATCCAGTACTTCTAATTTCTTGTGTGTGGGCAAGCATTTGTGTCCTCATCTCCAACTTAGGCATCAAGACACTCGAAATCTTTGTTCCGTGTTGTCAGGTCGTTTTTCAAAACATATTTTTTCTTTTTCTTATAAAGTATTTTGCAGAGCAAGTTTGTGTTTTTTAGTTTTTGAAGAAAATAATACGTAAGTTGACTTCTATCATTAAAATATTAATAATAAAATTTTGTTATTTACTTCCTTTCAGGAGTTGGAAAAGAAACGGAGTGAAAGTAATACAAATTAAAAAAGAATAGAATAAAAAGGATTTAAAGGAAGAGAATGAGAAGTTTTTACCACTTATTTTTATTTTTCATTTTTGGACTTGCAATCCAAAAAGAGTGTTAATAAATACCCTGCTAATTAAGAGCTGGTTTCACAATTTTACGCTTTGTTATCAATTTTCCATGCCATCATTCTATTTCAACAGTTACGGCATCTCTGTGCGAGTCTGGTTTTATTGAATGAAATGTTATGGCTATTAATTAGGAAGAGTTTGTCAAGAGAAGGGCACTCTTGTCTTATGCAGACCCCACGAGGTGAAAACATCGAGAGGTGTGAGTGTGAGTCGCTATCCGATGACGCCACATGGTGGATAAAACTTTATCACCCCTGCATATTCTACCTTATCTTTTATGGCTTAGGCTTTGTTGGTCTGCCTTGACGTGTGAGCCAACGTTAGTCCCCTGCTTAAATTTTAAAATGCGCTCTATAAGTAATTAATAAGTAAGTCTAATATTTGTTTATTATAAAGACAGTCCTTTAATCAAATTGGCATTAATTGACGGGAAATCTTCTCCTAAAGATTGATGGTTTCCTTTTTGTCGACAGCTGGAGTGAGGATAAGGCTATGGTGTAGGTCTAGCAGGTTTTGGACTTGGTGGTGGTGGCTCGGCATTAGATATGGAGAAATATTTGAATAATTTGAGAGTATCATATAATAATATTTTTAAATTAATTATATAAGTATATTTTATATAAAATTTATTATTAAAATATAATTTTATAAAAATATATTTATATAATTAATTAAAAATATAATTATATAATATTTCTAGATCATATAAAAATTTCTCCTATACATAGTTTTAGATCTGCAAAAAAAAATTCTAGTAGAACGTAATAATCATTCAAATTACCCAAATTCTGATTAAAACGCTGGCACCTACCCTCACCATTATTGCCGTTCAGTGTACTGCCAGTACTGCCACCTATTATCACTATTACTGCCATTAGCTTGTTCAACCCATGACTCTGCACAACTATTCAATATCCTACCATCTGTCGAGTTTTTGGGGGAAGTTGTGGTGAACCATTTTTAAGTTTAAGTTGGTCATTGATATTAAATTTATGTTATTAAATTTTAATTTTATGATTAAAATTTTATATTTTTAATAATATTTAAAATTTTATTTTGTATTTATAAAAATTTTATATTTAAAATTATAAAATTATATTATAACCTTATTTTAATTTAAATAAATAAGATTAATGACTTAATATTATTAAAAATAAATTAAAAAGATTACATATTATATTATATTATATATCTATATTTTAAAGTAATATTATAATTTTTTATATTCTTGATACTAAAAATTTTAATTTAATATTTTAATTTAATATTTTTTATTTTTAACTTTTTTCAATACTTGCATTAAATAGTTACATAACCAATTTTAAATTTTTTTACTCATTTATTATCAGCCATTTTTCTTTCTCAAAACATAAATTTTCAATTTTAAAATAATTTATGCCTTTACAAAATGTTTTTAATTAGAAATCAAATTTATTTTTTTTTTTTCACAAAATCAAATACATTTTCAATCAAATAAATTTGATATGCTTGATCAGATTTTTTATTTGATATAATTAGCATATTGATTTTAAAAAAATATAATTTTTTTAAAAAAATTAATACATATTAATGGGTCAAAATTTTATTGGATGTTCATATAATTTTTTGGGTGCTAGTTATGAGTTAATAAAAAATTATTAACTTTATTTTTAAAATTAAAACTTTGCCTCACTCACTACTTTCTTTTCACAATATTCACCCATTACCAACTTGGACCAAAACTGGAGATGGTCTATCATAGACACTACCCTAGTTTTCTATCGAACACATCTGAAACTTGCATGTACAAGTGTGTTTAGAAATGTTGAAAAAATGAAATTATTTTAATAATTATTTTTTTATATAATTATTTATATGAGAATTAATTTATATTTAAATATTTTAATTAAACAATAATTTTAAGATAATATATTTTATTTAGATCGTATAAAAAAAGTTATTTTTATATAATAAAATTACTATAAAAGATATAAAATAATTATTTATATTATATAATATTTATTATTTAAGATCAATTTGATAAAAAATATAACAATTCTAAAATAATCAATTTTTACTTATAATTATAAGCTCTAAAAAATTATTTATGCTTATAAATTATTTTTTAATTTAAAATTATTAGTTTTAGATTATAATCTATTTTTAAAAATTTACCAAACGTACTTGATTTTTAAAAATAACTTTTTTTTCCAATAAAAAACCAATATTATGCAGGCATGCCATCTAAAGCACTCAAGACAATAACCACGTACCACCAACATGAAATTTATACCCAAAACAATACCTTCATACCCAACTAGTGCCATCGCAATGCTTGGTATGCTAAAAGAAAGGGATGGGGGCGAAGGGGAAGCAATTACAACAATTGCCTCCAGTCTCTTACCATTGATCTTCATATTAGGAGTGTACAAATGACGGGTTAGGCCAGGATATGCCAGACCCGAAGCCAACTCTATTTTGAGATTGGGTCAAATCGGGTTAACCCAGTATTTATATAACATATAAAAATTTAGATATTATATGTAGTGAAATCATAAAATTCTAGAAGTAAAAAATATTTTACAATATATATTTCAAAACAAATTATATTAAGATAAAAATAGTACCATATAATATAAAGTGTATTGATTGAAATATAAAAATATTATAATTTATCACTAATTTTTGGAAAAAATAAAACTTTTAAATAATTATTTAATTTCAAACTTGGTTGAGCCAACCCGAAGCATAACTTGAACTCTACTCAAAAAATACACCGGGTCAATTTTTACAACCTGAACCCGGCCCAACAAGTTTTAGGTCGGGATAAGTTAACGGGCCTACCGGATCATGAATACCCCTACTTCATATACTCATCTACGAGCTTCTCCACAACTTCTTCTCTATCAGATTGTCCAAGCTTACACCGCCGATGTTCTTCGATCACTACTTGTTTAACGTTTCTTACGGCCACCCGAAACACACGCAAGCCACCGACTGTGACAATAGCCCATCTCCGATCAAAAGCCACTAGGACCCAACTGCAAAATTTATGACTAGGCATCCTCATAATCAATATCTACCCGAAGAAGGCAGGAGTTAAACCACAACCGTGCGATTTTAAATAAAAGTTATCTAAAAGTTGATTTTGTATATTAAACAGGAGATTAACATTGGTCCCAGTGTTCTAAATTGCGGACCACATCATATGATGCGGCCGCAATATTGCGCTTGCGGTAGTGTCCGCAACCGCATCAAGCCGCATTTGCGTTGTGAAAACAAATCGCCAAAACAAGCGCAACAGAACGGTGTTGCGGCCGCAACGGAACGGTATTGCGGCCGCAACGGAACGGCGTTGCGGTCGAAACAGGACGCAACAGAGCAAAAGCAGAGCTCCTATTCTTCCGCTTGCTCATCCATCAGAATATTTTCAAACACAAGCTGACTAGAAAGCTGAACGACCAAGAAGAAACAAAAATCAGAAATGATATGCAAGGAGGGGTGACGATCGAAGGTGGGGAGGTACAGAAAGGGGTTGAAATAAGAAGAAAGGGAAACAAAAGGACGGGTGGGGGTGGGCCTCTGGGATGGCCGAAGAAGAAGAAGAAGAAGAAGAGGATGAGAGTGTAGGTGGGTCACATGACTATGGCTTTGCGTTGTGTTGAGTAGGGGTGCGGGGATCTTGTTAGAAGAAGATCAAAAAAGAGGAAGAAGGAGGAACAGGGGCGCCAGATGCGGTTTTGGGGGTGGGAACAGCAAGAAAGAAGAGTCTGGAGGCAACATTGGGGCGTGGGTTTTAACTTTCAACTTTTTCTGTTTTTAATTTTGACTTTCACGTTTACTTTTTTTTTTTTTTACTTTTTGCTTCTTCTTTTTTTTGGCTTTACGTGAGAAAGAGGGGTGGGAATTTTTTTTTTTTTTATTCCAATGTGGATGGGTGGTTGCTGGAAGCTTGGCGGAGGGTTGTTTGAGTTTTTTTTTTTTGGGAAAAGTGGGTTTTCAGATGAATTTTTTGGGGGGTTTATATAAAACGATAGAAGTGAATGATTTCTTAAAATTATGTTTTGATTATTACTGTTATTATTATTATTGTTATTATTATTATTATTATTATTATTAGCTTTTATGCGTGGCTGTGAGTATGAAAAGAAAAATATATTGTAAAAAAATGAAAAAATGTCAATTAAAAAGTACATATGTAATGTTTTTATCTAAAGCTATATAATTTAATGACAAAAAAGTAATAGTTAAAATAATTTTTTAAGCCATATTTTTAGTTGATTATATTTAGATATGAAGAAAAAAATTGATTTTCTTAAGCTCTTAAGATAATTAATTATAGATTATTATCATATTTTCTTTTGTAATGAAGTCATATATTTTAATGAGCAGTTTGCTTATTAGACTAGATAATTAGTGACTTGATCATAATTACAATGAATTGCATTCCTCTTAAAAATTCTAATTTTATTATATTATTTTAAAAATATTGCATATTCCTATCAAATTTGTTAGAAATTTGCTTATTTGGTGCTACAATAGTTATATTTTCTTTGGTCATATTGTGTGTGAAAAAATAAAAATCACACCGCAACGGCCGCAATCCGCATCGCAGTAGCCGCAATACCCGCAATCGCAGTAACCGCAACCGCGACCGCAACCGTGACCGCAACCGCAATTTAGAACACTGATTGGTCCCAAAGTTAGGATGGACCAATGAACCCTGAGCCATCTTTTATAATCACTATATATGAGAATTATCACAAAATATCCTAATAACTAAATATAACCATATCATTACGTCTGTTACACAGAAAAATCTTCAAGTAAGGAGACAGTATGTCGCATTCTAGTAGGACCCAACTTTCCGAAAAGTAAACAGACGAAAACAAAATGTAGGCAAAGTTTCCGATACTCAACGTAATATCTTTGTTTAATTTGCCGGGCATGTAACGTTTACCAAGAGAAATAATGGCATACGTTTCCATGTATATATATATATGTAGCTAGCGAGAGAAGAAAACATTGCAACTGATAACCATGGACTATCTTGCACTTCTTCTGCTAATTTCTTTTGTGTGGGTGAGCATTCATGTTCTCATCTCCAACGTAGGCATCAAAACACCAAAATCCCCCAAGCTTCCACCAGGGCCTAGCCCTTTTCCTATCATAGGAAACATCTTGGAACTTGGTAACCAGCCTCATCAAGCACTAACTAAGCTTTCTCAAACTTATGGACCCATAATGAGTCTAAAGCTTGGTAACATAACCACTATAGTTATTTCCTCTCCACAATTAGCCAAAGACATAAAGCATAAAAATGACCAAATCTTCTCTAATAGGACTATCCCAGATGCTACTAGAGCACTTGATCACGCCAAATTTTCAATGGTATGGTTGCCACCAACAACTCAGTGGAGGAATCTTAGGAGAGTTTGTGCAACCAAAGTGTTTTCAACCCAAAAGCTTGATTCAACACAAGTTTTTCGTCATAGGAAGGTGCAAGAATTGCTGGATTATGTCAAGGAAAGCTGCAAGAAAGGTGAAGCTTTGGATATTGGTGAGGCTTCTTTTACAACGGTGCTTAATTCCATATCAAATACATTTTTCTCTATGGATTTGGCTCATTACACTTCCTCTGAGTCTCAAGAGTTCAAAGATATCATTTGGGGTATCATGGAAGAAGTTGGAAGGCCTAATGTTGTGGACTTCTTCCCAATCTTTTGCTTGCTTGATCCACAGGGTGCCCGTGCAAGAATGAAGAGTTATTTTGAAAAGTTAATTACTTTTTTTGATGGCCTTGTAGAAGAAAGATTGCGCTCAAGAGCTTTAGGAACAGGATCCAAGGCGTGCAAGGACGTGCTAGATTCGGTGCTAGATCTCATGCTGGAAGACAATTCCCAAATTAGCCGATCTCAATTGTTGCATTTATTTCTGGTTAGTATCTTGGCTACCAAATTTAATGTCTTCTCTACATCCAAATAACTAAATAATCAAGGTCATGAGAAGGAAATATACAAATTTATGTAAAACATAAAGTCATAAAGGGAATATGCACATACATTAGAAGATTTCTATGATTGTGAAACTAATATAGAGTCGTCAGGTACCAAACACATAAAGGTGCTTAATTGCTAATCTCCACCATGGATCGTGATTAACTATTTTCGGCATGAACTAACGTGACATGATTGAAGTTGACTTTGGGGAGCCTGTCTGGGGTAGAGAAATGAATTTTTTCATGTTAAATTTTCACATAATTTTACCATATTTGATCTCTCACCATTAATAATTTAAAAGATGGGATTCAGACAAAACATATTTTAGAGTAAAAAATTATTTTTTATTAAAAAAATTACTTCCTATGTATTTAGATAATTTTTTTAAAATAATTAGAATCTAAAAAAATTATTTTCAATTTCTTTTAGAAATCGAAAAGAATAATTTTTGAAGAAATATTAATTTTTAATTTTTGAGTCATATATAAAATTTAAATTTTATAATTATTTTAATACATTTTTATAATAAGAGATCATACATAACAAAATTATATAAAAATTTAATATAAGAGGGTCCATTCTGCAGTAATTGCATATAATTTCTTCTATCATCCAGAAATTCATTCTGCCTTGTTTTATAACATGTATATTTTATATTTACATTACTTCATATTTTTTACAATTTTTTTTATCATTTAATTATAACAATCTCTCTCGAATTCCTTTACACACCTAAATTTACATTTTGACATTTTGGCACAAAGGCAGACATGAGAGACACACTTCTAACATTTTTTTCGTTTGTTTAACCCTACAAGTGCCGAAGGCTACAGCTAAAGTTACAACTTCATTTATTCCAATGTCTCTACGACAACCATAAAAGACCTACTCCACTATAACATTTACAAAACGTTATTTGTTTGTTCTTTAGAAGAACAACAACTTCTTTTTCAATTTGTCAATAAATGTTTTGAGTTTTCACTGATTAATCATATCAGGATCTATTTGTGGCGGGAATAGACACAACATCAAGCACAATAGAATGGGCAATGGCAGAACTGATATATAACCCAAAAACACTAGAAAAAGTTAGAAAAGAGCTTCAACAAGTCCTTGGCAAAGGGGAACAACAACTTGAAGAATCACACATCTCAGAGCTTCCTTTCCTGCGAGCAGTGGTGAAGGAAACTTTGCGCTTGCACCCACCTGCCCCATTATTAGTGCCACACAAGTCAGAAAATGATGTTGAACTATGTGGTTACATGGTGCCTAAAAATGCACAAATTCTGGTTAATGTATGGGCCATGGGAAGAGATTCAAGTATTTGGACAAACCCAAATGAATTCATGCCTGAAAGATTCTTGGAGAGTGAGATTGATTTTAAAGGCCAGGATTTTGAACTAATTCCCTTTGGAGCTGGACGAAGAATCTGCCCCGGATTGCCATTGGCTTACAGGAGTGTGCACTTTGTGCTTGCTTCTCTTCTATATAACTATGATTGGAAGCTCTCAGATGGTCTAATAGCAGAGGACATGGATATGTCTGAGAAATATGGAATTACCTTACATAAGGCCCAACCCCTCCAAGTTATTCCTATCCAAGCATAATAAATAAGTAGATGTTATTTACACAAATAAATCCTCCATATATTGTCCTCACAAATTTATGAGTCACTAGTTTTATTTCCTCTGTAATTTTTTTTTTCTGACGTCTAAAGGAATAATATCCCATCTTTAAATTTGTAAGAGATTCATAAAAATAAATTCTGTCTATAGGTATCATTATTTTGGTTATCAACGTAGCTTATATTATGGGTTTTAGTTTTTAGATGGAGAAAAAAGATGCGATGTTTTTATATTATATTAGAAATAATATTTTCTTTGCATATAAACAAGATAATATTACAAAGGTGTAGCACAAATATCTTAAAATAGTCGCCATACATATCCATCTCCGATATGTATTATTTTGTGTATATATATGATAGGAGGCATGCGGGGAGTAAATTAATTTAATAATAGAAATTTTAAAATTAAAATAGAACTAACCAAAAAGAATTGAAACTTGGAACAATTAAATACAATATAGTAGAAAGTCAAATGAGATAAGGGTGAAGAGAAATGCTCAACAATTTATGTTAGTTCGATTACAAATCGTAACTTACGTCCAGTCTCCAATTACTTGGAATATTCTTCACTATGAGTTGAAATTTGTCATACAAGGCTTTCAAGAGACCTTACTCTATCTATCTTTCAAGTAGAGTGATGTGTGATTTATTTCTCACAAGGTTATCACCAAACCTAACTCTTTCTCAACCAATAAAGTACTTCTAGAAAGGAAGGATACTTAGAATGCTATCCACACTCTCCTCTTCTCTCTAGAATAAGAACAACTCAATTATGAAAGCAAATGGATGCTGTTATATATGAGTTACAAGAAAATAACTCAGACTCTCTCTAAGAGTAAAATACATAATTGTAAGAGCAAGACAATGAGAAGCACTATAATCTTACTTTTTGCTTGGTGGAAGGTGTATTCCTCTTCTCTAATCTTAAAGGCTTTATATATTTGATGAAACATTGAAGTCTACTAGCTGTTAGAGAGAATTGTGACTTGAGTTCAAACTAGGAGATGCTTTTTCGTGCAACTACAGTAACTAGGGAGTAGTTGCTGGATTCTAATCCGTAATTGTTGGTGTAATTGCTGATTTTCTCTATTTTCACAATGAAGCACTAATTCACTCTTTTGAATGTTGCTTTCCTAATTTCATCCCTTAAACTTGATTTTTTTGAGTAAAAATAGATTAGAGAATACTTTCAAATCAGATTTGTTTTTAAATCAATTTAGATTTTAAAAGAGAAATTATTTACTAGGATGAATAAGAAAATTATTAAATGTAATATTCCCTTCTAATAGAAATAAGTAATCAAAAAGTATTCTACCATTATATATTTATATATATAGTTACATTAGTATATATAGTTACATTAGTGTTAAGATTAAGTTATACCAGTATAACTTTAAGTATAGCTACATCGCTTAATAACTTTCTATAGGATATATTTTTTTATTGATCCAACTGTTGAATCACAATTATCTATTAAAAGATCATTTGTGCCAAATTTTTATCAAAATTGAACATCAATAATATATATATATATATATATATATATATATATATATATATATATAAGGCGAGAATCAAGTGACAGAAATGATTTATTATAAAAATGAAAGAAGTAAATTTTGGTTATTTAATTTGATATGAATAGTTAATATTAAAATAAAATTATATGACTTTATTAAATGATAATATAATAATTTTTAATTTACTTTCAATCTTAACTATTTATGTGTGATTGTTTGACTAACATTTACTCTTTTCATTCTCGTAATATATATATATATATATATATATATATATATATATATATATATATATATATATTACGTCCGTGAGATTTGACGAAAGTTTTGATTTATCACATTTTTTTCCCCCAGTTTGTACTCCAAACGTTATCCATTTGCCTTCGATATGATCATTTGGTCAACTTTGTCTGAATTATTTACAGTGGTTGTTGGTGGATGTCACATGTCCTTCATCGATGACTTAGTTGGTGGAAATGGTTTCCGAGCAACTCCAACGGCTGTTTCGGCCGTCCTATCTCTCTCCAATGGGCCCCCATTATTAGTACAAATAATGCTATGTTGATAAGTTTTATAAAAAAAATTATTAATGTAATATTATTTATGTTGATAAGTTTTTAGATTAAAAAAATTAAATAAAAATAATAATAATCATATAACATCTATCATTCAAATATTTTTATCACTTTTCTTACATTTTTTATATATATCACATAATACGTTACAAAAAATAGGTTCACTAATCATTTTTTCTTTTTTTCATTGGAGCAACATGAAAAAATTGGGGGCTTGTTCCAAGTCATAGGATTCAAGACCAATTTCATATCCACCAATAGTATACTTACATGTGGCAATGACAACTTTTGCTCAATGACTTGGACGGCCATTGCATTTGATGGGTATTTTTTATTTTATTTTTATTTTTAATTTAAAAATTATGTGAGATTAAAATTAGCACCTTCTATTAGAGAGAAGGATCCTACTTTTACATTTTATAACACATTAATGAAATGATGACAAATAATAAGGTTAAAAATGAAATTTAAAGTGAGACTTTCACCAGAGATGCTCTAGTACTGTCTATTTAAATTGATCACGAATTTATTTTGGGTGCTTGCTCTAGTACCTTTGCTAGTTTGTATATTTGGTGCCTTTGTATCGTGTAGCAACATGAGAGTAAGGTGTGGGGGCAGTATTTGCCCTTTAGTTGGCCATAGTGAATTCTAATTTTTTTGCTTATGCCTGACTTCTGTCTGTCTTATAACCAGCTTTTTTAATCTTAATTAAAAGCAGGACTAGTACTAGATGAATTGCAGAATCAAACACGTGCACATGTAATGGAGAATTGGTTATGGTGGTAAGGTGGTGCCAATTCCACACCCCATCAGGAAGTAAGCCATGGCAAATCTTAAATTTATAAATGTTAATGACTTTTTAAGTTTCTTATTATCATATGTATACTTTATTAATTCTTCGGCTTCTGAAAAGTGTAAAATAACAAATAAATGCTAAAAAAAACAATAACAACTAGTTAAATTATGATAAGACATGAAGTTTATAATGATACCTGTGTCATTTTAATATCAAAAATATATATATTGAAAAGTATCTTACAAACATAATAAGCTTTGTGTTTAATAATAATTTTAAGGCAGAATTAATATAATAATATATTTTAATAATTAAAATTACATTACTTTACTTTGAGTTAAACAAAAATTTGCCTAAATATTTTTATGTAAATATTTTAATTATGAATTTTTTTATAAAAATAAACAACTTGAGATATGTATTAAGGATTTTTTTATTAAATACAAATTATAATAATAAAGTTTCATTCAAATAATTATGTTTAAGATTATTTTAAGCAAAAAGTAATCAATGATACTAATAACAATTAGAAATAAAATATAAATAACTACATTTAAAATTCTAAGTAAAAAAATTTGATAATATGATCACACTGATTTTAGAGATGTACTTTGCACGATAAAAGTTTTGTTCATGATTTTTCTTTCCCATTGAATCGTGTATCCATCATTAAGAAGTACATCTAACTTTTATAATAAATAATAATAAAATTGAATCATAACAGTAACAATTAATACTAAGTCTTGTCTTATGGGAAGCTACATCTAATACCAAACCAATTATTTGGTCAATACGTCCCAAGTTCTTTTTTATTTTTTTTTAAGCATAGAAATCGTAGGACCAAAAGTAGTAGGATTTATTCTCGTATTAAAATATATCATTTTTCATATTAGAAGATTTTCAAAAATAAAAAAGAAATGCTTGATAACAAAATAAGTTGATTGGTTAACTTAATAATAAATAAGAAATTGAAGTTAGTACTCCATTTTTTTGATACCATCCAAACAATTTGATTGTTTAACATTCTCCATTTTAATGATTAAATTTTTAAATTTCAACCAAGTCATATATCTAGCTATCAAAATGGGCTGGCCCAACCCATTCAAGTTGGGCTATTTTTGGGTTGAACTTGATCAGGATAAGCTAGTTTTGGATTAGTATTTTGCTAGCCCGGTCCAATCTTATTTAGGCCACGGGCTAGATATCGGGTCAGTCTACTAATTTTTTAAATATAATAAATATATTTTGAAATAATTTAAAAGATAATTTTTTTAAAAAAAGGAATGATCTTATTATTGTCTTATGGTCCATATGAAAAATCAATGGACAAAAGTATAATTTATTTCCCAGTAATTAGATTTAGCAGTTTTACTTGTTACAAAGTGAAAATGATGATTTTTTACTATTTTTTAATTTTTGTCAATATGTTTTTTTGTAATTTAAACATTCTTGAAATGAAGAAATGGGCCAACAAAATATAAGATCAAATAGTAATGACATATATTTAAAATTAGTTATTTAAAAAAATCAAAAAGTATTCGGGTTATCAGGCTAGCCTAGCCCAAAAGCGGACTGGCCCATTCGAGTCGAGTCAAATCGAATTGGGATGAATCAGGCTAACTTTATTTTTTAATCCAATTTTTTAGACCAATCCACATATTTTTTCAGGTTGTTCAGGCTAGCTCATCGAGCCCAACACATTTTGATAGCTTTATATATACATAGAGTAATCTTTCAAAAGTTTTTCATTTGTCTATAATTACAGACAATACCATATATATTTTCTATTGAATTCGAACCTAAATTTTATTTATAATTTGATTCTTCTATATCATTGGCCCTTATTTTCTCATATTTCATTAGCATACAATTTGTAGCTAGCTTTTTATTTTTTAACTATTTCTTTTAGTGGGTGAATTCTACCTATTTTTTCATTTAGGACTAATATATATAACATATATCACTATTAAGATCAAGAGTAAATTTCTTATAATTTAGATTAAATATTTCGATTCAAAAAGTAGTAAGAGATTAGAAATTTGAAAAAAATAAGGATTGGGTTGCGCTATACATATGAAAGAATATACAATAATGATGTACTTGGTAAATCAAATACCATGATTCAATAACAATATCATTTAGATTTATTAATAATATTAGTTTATCATTATTTGAAAGATTCCTGTGGAGTGACTATAGTTCAGTTGTTATTAATAATATTGAGTTCGAATAATATTGATAACAATAGATTATTAGTTTAACCATAAAAAAGAATTAAGGGCATTTTAGGATAATTAAACAAAAATTTATTAAATAGGGAGTCCATAAACAATAAGTAGTGGCAATAGTCACTCCCTCTAAGTGGTATAGATTTTATATTATTTTTTTGTGCTACCCTTTGTTTAATTTATTCATTTTGGTAAAACACTAAATAGATGGAATAATTATTTTGTAAATATTAGTTTTATCATTATTAATGTTAATTTTCTTCTGGAATATTGGCTTTCAATTTTATCATTATTAATGACACAAAAGTAAATTCTAGCCTAATTTTAAATTTGAAATAAAGATTATTGAACTAATTTTGTCAAGTAAATTATTTTTTTTTGAGATAACTATAATAATTCAATTAATTTTTAAATCAAAGATCTATTTATATAGTAGAATATTTATCGTTGCATTTTTCACTTTAAATAATGCATTTTTAGTTAAAAAGTACATTTGGCTATTGTTCTTAATAAAAATAAAATAATACTGAACCGTATAATTTTTAAATCTCAAATATAAACATCTCGATAGTGTATAATGATTCTGTTAATTTTATAAAAAAAATGACTCTATTAAGTGTTGACTAAATGTCAACGTAATAGCAAAACTAGTGTTATTACACTTTTTTACAATTAAGAAAAATATACGATTGTACTTCTTAACAATGAATACATAATTTAGTGAAAAAAAAAAAGATTATGAGCAAAACTTTTATTTGACGAAATAGATTTCTAAAATAAATAGTGATTATATTATACAAATTTTCTTAGAGTTTTAAAAACAGCTATTTAAATTTTATTACTATTAATTATTAGTATTATTAATTATTTTTCCCTCAAGATAATCTTAAACATAATTATTTAGATGAAAATTTATTTTTATAATTTTCATTTAATAATAAATAGTTATATATTTTTTTTAATTTGTTTATTTTTATTAAAAATTATAATTAAATATTTACATAAAAGTATTTAAATAGAATTTTTATTTAGCACAAAATAAATTAATATAAATATAAATATAATTTTTATAATATAATATTATATTAATTTCCTCTTAAATTATTATCAAACACAGAGCTTATTTTGTTTGTAAGATACCTTTAAATGTATACTTTTTGATATTAAAATAACACGCACACATTTATTTTCATGAACTTCATGTCTTATCGTAGTTTCCTTAGTTTTTATCTTGACATTTTATACCATAATTTTATATTTTTTAGAAATTGAAGAATTAATAAAGTGTATATATTTTTCAGAAATTATCTTCGCCGTAGATTGGGTCTTGATGTGTCAGATTTTACTATGCCATTATTTCAGTTTTGCCTTGCAGTAAATACTGCTTTGCAGTGATATTCACTATCACATATAGCAAAAAGCTGGTTAAAAAATAGAGAGTCAAGCTTAATAATTCACTATGGTCCACGAAAAGACAAAAATCATCCCTACATGTCATTCTTGTTTTTCTCCACGAAGCAAATGGTACCAAATGAACAAAGTTGCGCAGGTTCCAGAGAATCCACCCTTAGCTAGATCGGCGCTTTTTTGGACACTGAGCCAGCTAATTCAATGTCAACACTTATGAGGCACTGGAAATGGATCTAAATTGCTAATGGGTGAAGTGAAGG
The DNA here is from genome assembly GCA_031439595.1 of Pterocarpus santalinus. NCBI lineage: Eukaryota > Viridiplantae > Streptophyta > Magnoliopsida > Fabales > Fabaceae > Pterocarpus > Pterocarpus santalinus. The sequence continues at coordinate 5,787,083 of CM062523.1, forward strand.
TGCAAAGTTCCTTTCACCACTCCCGTGGATTTCGAATTATGATGGACCCATTTATTTAATGATCTGTTGACTCGTATTGGTGATATGTTGTCACTACGAAACAATTTTGATAAAAAAAGTTTCCATAAACAACAGCGATGCGCATAAAAAGTCCAAGCATACAGTTGTTGCAGTCGGCATGTGCTCGTACTTGCCAAAAAATCTAACAAAAAGAGACTCTCTAGTCAATAAAGGTAATTAGTTTTTTTTAAAATTTCTTTTTACACTTTTACCTTTTATTAACTATTTCACATACTATCAGTCTTTCATTACCTCCCCGAAAAAAAAAGAAGTACGTTTTTTAGTGGATTTATAAAATGGTTGATTTTATAAATTTTTGTATATTTATCATAATCTTAAATAAAGTTATCAATATTTTGGATAAATTTATTTATATTTTAGATAAATTTATTAATATATTTTACCAATTTATCAATATTTTAAATAAAATTACTAGTATTTTTAATAAATTTATCAATATTGATAGATATATATAATACACTGATAAATTTATCCAAAATACTATTAAAAACATTGATAAATACATAAAAATCCACAAAATCCACCATTTTATATATCCACCATAGCATGCATAAAAAAAAAAAAAAACCTATATCATTCTGTTCCATCAAGACATCTCTGTGAGTGTTTTACACGATTGAACTAGCTCCTTTATATTTGTCGCCACTGTTATGGTTATTATCGAGATACCATTTTATCCCACATTTAAAACTGTTGTCTATTTTCGCAACACCAGGGGTACCTCTTTTTCACACAACCGGTCGATGTACGTGGGTTTGAGTGAGTCTTCGACGCTAGTCAGCGTGCGTTGGATAAAACATTATCAGTTTCAATATTTTTACACTGCATTCTACATGTTATCTTAATATTAATTACTATATGATAATTGTAAATTATCACATAATATCACAAGGAAGATGATCAAGTGAAAGTGAAAAAAATAATTAATTATGAGAGTAAAAGAAGTAAATTTTTATTATTGATCTTATATGAATTATTAAAATTAAAACATGGTTAAAATATAATTTTGATATGTTCCTTTATATGTCATTGATATTGGATTTAGTCCTTTCGTAAAAAGGTTTTTAAATTAATCTCTCTACTTGCCATTGTTTGTAAAAATGTCCTTATTGTGGTTAATTAGAGTTATAGCTCAAGTAATAAGTCATTTTGTGTAATTAAAAAAATATAATTTAGTTATAATTTGCCGTATAATAGCCATTCAAACAAGTGGAATAGGTGGATAGGACGATTGATTAACAAAGTTACGACTCCAATTCCTGATGGTAATTAAGGACATTTTTTTAAAATAATTGCAAGTATAGGAACTTATTTAAAAACTTTTTTTGTATAGGGACCAAATTCAAAATTGATGATACATAGAGACTAGTTTTATATTTTAACCTTAATATAAAATTATATAATTTTTTTAAATAATTATGTGAATTTAAATAATTTTTAATTTTAATCGTCCATATAGGATTATATAACCAAGAGATTTACTTTTTTCACCTCTCATATAAAAACACTCCTCACTAGATATATTCATACATCATAATTATTATATAATCACATATCCTTACATTTTTTTTATACATAAGTGGCAACAAATTAAAATTTAAACCTATAATCTTATGCATACTACCTAAATCTCTCATTATTAATCGTCTCCTAATAATTTAACCTCGTGTTACGTTTGCTCCCGAGAGAGTCTTCTAGTAAGGTAATATGTCACATTCTAGTAGGAGCTAATTTTCCAAGTCAACAAATAAAAACAATATAGGCGTATGTTTATGATACACCTTCGATCACACGTAACTTCTCGGTTTAATTTGCCGGGCATTAACCTTTGACTGGAGCTATATGTTTCCATATAATAGACTAGTCTGAGAAAAAATATTTGCAAACCGATAATCATGGACTATCTTGCACTTCTTCTGCTAATTTGCTTTGTGTGGGCAAGTATTCATTTTCTCGTCATCAATTTAGGCATGAAAACACCCAAATCTTCCAAACTTCCACCAGGGCCTAGCCCTTTTCCGATCGTAGGAAACATCTTGGAACTTGGTCACCAGCCTCACCAGGCACTTGCTAAGCTTTCTCAAACTTATGGACCCATAATGCGTTTGAAGCTTGGTAACATAACCACCATAGTCATTTCCTCTCAACAATTAGCCAAAGAAGTACTCCATAAAAATGACCAAATTTCCTCTTATAGAACAGTCCCAGATACCCTCCGTGCACATGACCACCACATATATTCAGTGGGATGGATGCCACCTTCAGCTCAATGGAGGACCCTTAGGAGAGTTTGTGCTACCAAAGTGTTCTCTCCACAACAACTTGATTCTACACAAGTTCTTCGTCAAATGAAGGTGCAAGAATTGATGGATTATGTCAAGGAAAGGTGCAAGAAAGGTGAAGCTTTGAATATTAGTGAGGCTTCTTTTACAACAGTTCTTAATTCAATATCAAACACTTTCTTTTCTATGGATCTGGCTCATTACACTTCTTCTAAGTCTCAAGACTTCAAGGACATCGTTTGTGGTATCACGGAAGAAGCTGGAAAGCCCAATGTTGTGGACTTCTTTCCAATCTTTCGCCTAGTTGATCCACAAGGTGCACGTGCGAGAATGACTAAATATTTTGGTAAGTTAATTGCTTTTTTTGATGGTCTTATAGATGAAAGATTGCGCTTAGGAGCTCTAGAAATGGAAACCAAGACGTGCAAAGATGTGTTAGATTCTATGCTAGAACTCTTGTTGGAAGACAACTCTCAAGTGAGCCGCCCTCATGTATTGCATTTATTTCTGGTGAGTATCTTGGCCGCCATCGAATTCAGACTTGTTGAAAGCAAAAAAAATTTGTCAGAATAATGTAACATATTGATTGATCCTTAGATCAGTAAATGAACTTTGCTACTTTCTTTAATCTACTGGTCAATTTTACTCTGTCAAAAAATTCTGCAACTTTTTCCTGCTTGTGTGGCATTGTTTTACATCCTAATAAGTATATAAGTAAGTCCATGCCTAACATCGTGAGGAAGGAATTCATATATAATTTTGAGTTTTACTAAGTATACTGGTTAAAGAATCAAAAACAAAAGAAAAAAATTTCATTGAGGAGCAAGATTGATTCACAAAAATTTTTACTTTTATTTCCTTAACCAATATCTTAAGAGTATTGGTTGGCAAAATTCTATAATTTTATATAAATAATAAAGAAAATATGCACATCACTTCACTTTAAAAAAAAAAAAATGAAATATGCACATCTATAAGACAAAAGATTTAGAATATTGCATAAGTAATAGAGTCATCCCTTATTAGGGTAAGAATCTTCTCATGTTACTCATAATATAAAAGTATTATATTATAGAAGAGAGCTAGAGATACAATTTTATTAATTATAATAGGGTCTACTATTATTTAAATTAATCTATTAATTATATTTTCATATCTTTCTCTTTTATAACATTATAATATTGTATTGATTAATAAGTAGCCCACTGAATTGCTAATATCCCCAGCGGTGCTTGATTGACTATTGGCAACTTAGCATGTAAAGGGCAATTAAATTATATAAACAAAATCTTTTTTTTTTAATTAGAACGTTTCAATTTCAATAAGGGGCGAATCTCAATTTTTTTTTTTTTTTTGATGAAGCTGAAAGTGTTTTGTTTAAGCTGATTCTGGGGAACAGTTAAGAATAGCTGGCTAGAGTTGCCCCCATCATCCACAAGTACTTAACTATACAAGTACTCAAATCACCTCATAAGCTATTGCTAGAGTTACAACTTCATTTATTTCGTTTTCTTTACAACAACAAAAAAACTGTAGAAGGCTACATGTGTCAAACACTTTTTTTTTTTTTTTTTCCTTCAAAGGAACAAAACCTTTTTCTTGTACTTGTTGGTAAATCTTATAATATATTTTTTGTATGTTTACAAATTGATCATGTTAGGTTCTATTTGTGGCTGGAATAGACACAACATCAATCACTATAGAATGGGCAATGGCAGAGTTGCTACATAATCCAGAAAAACTAGAAAAAGTTAGAAATGAGCTTCAAGCGGTCCTTGGCAAAGGTGAACAAATTGATGAATCACATGTCTACAAACTTCCTTTTCTAAGAGCAGTGGTGAAGGAAACTTTCCGCTTGCACCCACCGGCCCCATTATTAGTGCCACACAAATCACAAGAGGATGTTGAACTATGTGGCTTCATGGTGCCTAAAAATGCACAAGTTTTGGTTAATGTATGGGCCATGGGGAGAGATTCAAGTATTTGGACAAATCCAAATGAATTCATACCTGAAAGATTCTTGGAGAGTGAGGTTGATTTTAAAGGCCATGATTTTGAGCTAATTCCCTTTGGAGCTGGAAGAAGGATCTGCCCTGGATTGCCATTGGCTTATAGGACTCTGCACATTGTGTTGGCCTCTCTTCTACATGGCTATGATTGGAAGCTAACGAATGGGGTAAAGTCAGAGGACCTGGATATGTCTGAGAAATTTGGGCTTACCTTGCATAAGGCTCAACCTCTCCAAGCTATTCCCATACAAGCATAAAAGATGATATTTACAAAAACAAATTGTTCATAAATTCTCATGTTGGTATTTGTATAACATCTTAGTTGTCTTGCATCTTTTATTGGATGATTTAGATAGAGATGTTGACTTTAATGTCATCTTAGGTATTGAACTTGGATTCTCTTAATTACACCACTATTAATTATTGTTCCAGGCTTCAACCTAAGAGTAGAGCCCAAAACATTTACCAGAGCTCGGATATTGTGATTTGTGCCAGCGCCTAAATGAAGATTCCAAGTAGCAAGAAACTGGCCTTCATGGCTCCTCACAATGCCTCCGCAAGCTACTATAGCCGAGACCCCCAAACAAGAACCATCAGTGTTGATTTTAATCCATTGTTGAGCAGGAAATGCCCACGCCAATAGCTTTATAACAAAGGTAGGATCATTGCTCAAATTCTGATGCTAAGAAGCGGATTTTTTTTATTCCATAAAATATAACCTTAAAAAAAAATATGTTTTGTAAAAGAGAATTGAAAGACTGATAAGATATATTTCATTTTTTTGCAAATTGAATTATTAATATACCACATCATTATCTTAATGATGTTTTAAATCATTACAATCAAGATTGTTTTTGAGCCTTTTTTAAGAATTTGTTTTGTTTAAAAGACTTGCATAAAAGTTTAAATTAAGATAAATAGGTTACTTTTTTGAAAAAGTAAAACCCAAAAAAGTTGTTTTGATTCTTTTTTCATGAGCTGAAGAGTGTAACTTTTTAGAAAAAAAAAATCCGAAAAAATCATATCATAAAATTATTTTTTTTCTTAACTTAAACAAATACACACTTAACAGATATATTGTTATGGTTATGTTGATGATAAGGCGTAATAAGGAAGAAAATCAATGAATAACTCAAATAATTGTAATAATTTGAATTTTACCATAATTAAGTGAAAATATAAAATAATTCATAATTTAGATTGTAAATAGACAAAAGCTAATATACTTAATTAAATTTTAATTTTAATACAATAGAGAGTCTATAAGTGAGAGCAATTTAAAAAATTATGATTATAAATAATTATTAGGGAGTATAATTATAAACAGATAATTGTGAGTGTAATTGCCATGTCTTTAGGAGGAATTGATTTAATTTTAAGCTTAAATTTAAATAAAATAAAATAAATTCTTATTTTCAGTCATTTTAGACACTACGTAATGAATTACAAACATAATAATTGATTTTTTAAATCAGTTCAAATCTTTTTGATTGCTACACAAATATTTGATTGCAAATCTATTGAAATCTTATATTTATAATTAAATATAAACATGAAACTTGATTTATAAATCAAATTTGTTGTTGAGCCGAATTTATAAATCAAATTAATTTAAATCAATTCTCATTTTTAATATTTTCAAATTCAATTACAGGGTTAGAAATATCTGAGCGTGGGATGGAGTCTCCTATGATAGCTATTAGCAGCGAAATAAAAAATTTTCTCCACTAGCATACTACATTTCCAACCATTTTGCCATAAAAAACCCGAAGCCTCATTTGGATTTTTTTTTTTGGATAAATCATTTGGATTTTTTTAGAAATTAATTTTGTTATGTATAAAAGTATTTTATATAAATATTTAATTATATATTAACACATCAATAAAAAGTATATAACTCATACACTCATTATCATAAAAATCTCACATATAGAAACATAATTGGATATTGGCACAAAATTTTTTTACACTAAAATTTTTTTACACTACAATGTATCAAAAAATTTTTTTTTTAATGCTTTGGAGATATAAACCAAATATTTATATAGGAAGTAAAACAAAAGTACATGCATTTGTAAGTAAAGAACATATATTTAAGTATTATTGTTATTTTAAAACTATTATTTTGTCTGGGCAAAATAGAATCAAATTAAAAATCTCGAAGTTACTAGTGGCCAACAACTACTCCATTCATTGCTACATGAGATTACCTATAACCACACAACTATGGCTACAAAATAGCATCACCTGTATGCTATATTTGCTAATTGAATCTTTATATGAACAACTAAACATCCATGACTAGGAACCCTCTGTAACGTAGTCCTATAAATTTATCCTCACCCATATCAATATCTTCTGCTTATTTGCCACTTCTAGTTGAAGTGGTGCAAAAGGGAAGCCACCATGATCAGTGCCTGCATAGCCTTAGAAGTCAGCGGTAATCGAGTGTAATCGAGGGCAAATTCTTTTGCCAACATCGAATGAAATAAGTTCGAGATTCAAATAAATTCGGGTTAGTGCAAATTCTTTAATCCCGTCTAATTAAATTGACCAGATATTCACTTGGATTGGTGCATTATTGGACACTGAGCCAGCAATTTCTACATCAACATTTGACTTATATATGGGGTACTGGAAATGGAGCTGATGGTTGTATGTGCGAAGTTACCTTTTCGCCACTGCCATGGATTTCTTATTAGGATTGAACCATTACTTAATCTTATGTGAATCTTACTATTGGTTAATAGAATAAACAAAATGTCAATATGTGGGGACAAGATTAGCTTCAGAAAGATAGATGCATGAGCCAAATTCTATCGAATGTGTGATCAAAATTCACCACTGAAAAAAGACAAAAATAAAAAGGTAATGTATAATTGAAAGTGTTGTTTCATCGAAACTTTCTTCTATGCGGTGAATTTTTTTTAAATTATTGATTTTTAAAATTTATCAAATTCTAATTAATATGTTCGAGTTTATTGGACTCAAGATAAATATAAAATTCTTTAAATATTAATTTTTTCTACATAATATTTAAATTTAAAATTTTATTTTAAAAGGAATAAATGTTGAATCACCTAAAATAACTAAACTAATTAATTAAGTGATAAACCTAATGCTTGTCAGCAAATAATCACGGGCTAAGACTACAAAACAATTTCAATAAAAAATTTGCAATTAACAAAAGCACCACACTATATATATATATATATATACTTTTTCATCATGACCTGAGCCTTTTATATGGTTAAACGAGCTCCTTCATATTTGTCGCCACTGTTACTATTATTGCCAAGATAGTGTTTTTTTCGGATTTACATCCTCTAAAATGAGGAGATTTGTAAAATGAAAAAGTGAGGAGTTAATAACTTTTGAATCATTTAGTGGGTCCCATGCTTAATGAAAGTTAATCCCTCACTTTCTTATTTCATAAACTCCTTCACTAAAGAGAATCCAAATCCCTAAAAAAACACTGTATCACAAAAGTTTCATACAAAACAAAACAACAAAAGACTGCCCTTACAGAAAGCCACCAAAGTCGAAATCAACCAATTCAAAATTATCAACTCAAAACTCCCTCAAGAAAACACCGCCAAAGCAATATATGTGCCATAAGAATAATCTCCACCTATGAACACCAACCATATCGACACATCCACCATCAGCAAACTACAAGTGCAGGATAAAACCAAATACATCCATCTTATTTATCTTCAATTGCAGCCACCACATACACTAAGAAGTGCTCAATCAAGTCACTTGTCCCTCGGTATGACAATATGACGTTTCCATCTTATAACTCTAGTCTCTTTCACACCACAAGAGGTGGACACATATATAGGTGTGAGTGAGTCCACGATGCTAGTCGTCGGCATGCGTTGGACAAAACATTTTCAGTTTTAATATTTTTATACTGTATTACAAGATTAATTTTGATGCACTCTCCATAGAATTTTACACTGTCATCTTGTTAGAACTATCTTTAGTCTAGTTCCCAAACTTCAGAAAAGAGAGGAGGGTACTCTGCAAATTTTATTAAACCAGAAAGAATGAGGACAATCAGATTTTGGAAGTTTCTTTTATAGGCGCAGGATCCCTCTAAGTTTAACTGTAATTACAACTTCCTAATCAACATAGATACTACTCTAAATCCGTGCATACCACAAAAGCATACTTCCTGTTACAACTCATAAATACTTTATGTTATCCTATCTTATACACTTAATCCTAATCAACTAATTTTTATTACAAGTCACTTGGCTAATTCAATTAACATAATTCTTTACCCAACTCGGTGCTTCTCTTAACCTTGTCCCCAGTTTTCTAATTACTTGGTTGAAGTATATCCGATCACATTCTATAATAAGACTTTTTAAGATAATAGATATAAAAATTAAATATTTTTATTGATATAATAATATATAATTAGATATTTATGTAAAAAAAAATTATATTGATAATATCTATATTAAAGTTAAATTCTTATGTTAATTACTATATGATATATGTGAATTATCACATAATATAATAATATTATATATAACTCCATCATTACGTTTGGCCTTCTAGATATTAAGGATAATATATGTGTCACATTCTAGTCGGACCTAACTCTTCCAAAGTCAACGAATAAAAAAATTATAGCCATGACTTTATTATACGCCTACAATCACACGAAATTTGCTGGTATAATTAGCTGGGTATGTAATCTCTGACTAGAGCTATATCTTTCCCTATATAGAGATTAGCCAGAGAATAAGGATTTGCAAACCGATAATCATGGGCTATCTTGTACTTCTTCTGCTAATTTCCTTTGTGTGGGCAACTATTCATGTTCTCATCTCCAACTTTGGCATCAAAACACCCAAATCCCGCAAACTTCCACCAGGGCCTAGCCCAGTTCCAATCATAGGAAACATCTTGGAACTTAGTCACCAGCCTCACCAAGCACTTGGTAAGCTTTCTCAAACTTACGGACCCATAATGCGTTTGAAGCTTGGTAACATAACCACCATAGTCATTTCCTCTCCACAATTAGCCAAAGAAGTACTCCATAAAAATGACCAAATTTCCTCTTATAGAACAGTCCCAGATACCCTCCGTGCACATGACCACCACATATATTCAGTGGGATGGATGCCACCTTCAGCTCAATGGAGGACCCTTAGGAGAGTTTGTGCTAGCAAAGTGTTCTCTTCACAACAACTTGATTCAACACAAGTTCTTCGCCAAATGAAAGTGCAAGAATTGATGGATTATGTCAAGGAAAGGTGCAAGAAAAGTGAAGCTTTGAATATTAGTGAGGCTTCTTTTACAACCGTGCTTAATTCAATATCAAACACTTTCTTTTCTATGGATTTAGCTCATTACACTTCTTCTAAGTCTCAAGAGTTCAAGGACATCATTTGTGGTATGGCGGAAGAAGCTGGAAAGCCCAATATTGTGGACTTCTTTCCAATCCTTCGCCTACTTGATCCACAAGGCGCGCGTGCGAGAATGACCAAATATTTTGGAAAGTTAATTGCTTTTTTTGATGGTATTATAAAAGAAAGATTGCACTTAAGGGCTCTAGAAAGGGAAACCAAGGCATGCAAAGATGTGTTAGATTCTGTGCTAGAAGTTATGATGGAAGACAATTCTCAAGTGAGCCATCTTCATGTACTGCATCTATTTCTGGTGAGTATCCTGGCCACCAAATTCAAGGTTTTTTTTCTTTTTAATTTTTTTTATAAACTCCAAATTCAAGATTTGTGATGGCAAGAATTTTTGGCCAGCAGAACGTAACATATTTGTTAATTGTTAGATAAGTTCAGGATTTATTAATTGTTAGATAACCAAATAAATTACTCCATTCATTTTAATTTATTTGCCCATTTGGACAACTTGGTTTATTCTTACATCAATGTATCTAGATATTTTGATTTAAGAATGAACTAAGTTGTCCAAATGGACAGATAAATTGAAACGAAGTGAGTATTTTTTTTATCATTTAATGGTCAACATGGTTTTCTTTTGAAAAAAATTATGACAATATTTTGAGTATTGATATATCTTCCTAATAATCAACTTAAAAATCCTTCTAATTCAAAAATCCACTTATAATAGGGTGGGTTATAATTTACACAATATTCAATGACTGTTTAACATATGTGAGTGAGATTTTAAATTAACAGAATTTTTTAGTACACCAATTGGGAGAATTTAGTATTTCTCCAATTTTTTCTACTTATGTAACATCCATCTTTTCTTTACACCCTAATAAGTAAATAGGCAAAGTCATACCCTACATCATGAAAAAGAAATAATTATGTTGTTGAAATTAATTTTTATGCAATAATAATATAAAATATCATTACACAATAAGGGGCGAATCTCAAATTTTTTTTTTTTTTGGTGATGAAGCTGAAAGTGTTTTGTTTAAGTTGATTCTGGGGAACAGTTAAGAATAGCTGGCTAGAGTTGCCCCCATCATCCATAAGTACTTAACTATACAAGTACTCAAATCACCCCACAAGCTATTGCTAGAGTTACAACTTCATTTATTTCGTTTTCTTTACAACAACAAAAAAAACTGTAGAAGGCTACATGTGTCAAACACTTGTTTTTTTTCCTTCAAAGGAACAAAACCTTTTTCTTGAACTTGTTGGTAAATCTTATAATTTATTTTTTGTATGTATACGAATTGATCATGTTAGGTTCTATTTGTGGCTGGAATAGACACAACATCAATCACTATAGAATGGGCAATGGCAGAGTTGCTACATAACCCAGAAAAACTAGAAAAAGTTAGAAATGAGCTTCAAGCTGTCCTTGGCAAAGGTGAACAAATTGATGAATCACATGTCTACAAACTTCCTTTTCTAAGAGCAGTGGTGAAAGAAACTTTCCGCTTGCACCCACCGGCCCCATTATTAGTGCCACACAAATCACAAGAGGATGTTGAACTATGTGGCTTCATGGTACCTAAAAATGCACAAATTTTGGTTAATGTATGGGCCATGGGGAGAGATTCAAGTATTTGGACAAATCCAAATGAATTCATACCTGAAAGATTCTTGGAGAGTGAGGTTGATTTTAAAGGCCATGATTTTGAGCTAATTCCCTTTGGAGCTGGAAGAAGGATCTGCCCTGGATTGCCATTGGCTTATAGGACTCTGCACATTATGTTGGCCTCTCTTCTACATGGCTATGATTGGAAGCTAGCGAATGGGGTAAAGTCAGAGGAGCTGGATATGTCCGAGAAATTTGGGCTTAGCTTGCATAAGGCTCAACCTCTCCAAGCTATTCCCATACAAGCATAAAAGATGATATTTACAAAAACAAATTGTTCATAAATTCTCATGTTGGTATTTGTATAACATCTTAGTTGTCTTGCATCTTTTATTGGATGATTTAGATAGAGATGTTGACTTTAATGTCATCTTAGGTATTGAACTTGGATTCTCTTAATTACACCACTATTAATTATTGTCCAAGACAATGTTCCTATACTCCAGGCTTCAACCTAAGAGTAGAGCCCAAAACATTTCCCAGAGCTCGGATATTGTGATTTGTGCCAGCGCCTAAATGAAGATTCCAAGTAGCAAGAAACTGGCCTTCATGGCTCCTCACAATGCCTCCACAAGCTACTATAGCCGAGACCCCCAAACAAGAACAATCAGTGTTGATTTTAATCCATTGTTGAGCAGGAAATGCCCACGCCACTTGCTTTATAACAAAGGTAGGATCAATGCTCAAATTCTGATGCTAAGAAGTGGATTTTTTTATTCCATAAAATATAACCTTAAAAAAAATATGTTTTGTAAAAGATAATTGAAAGAATGATAAGATATATTTCATTTTTTTGAAAATTGAATTATTAATATACCACATCATTATATTAATGATTTTTTAAATCATTACAATCAAGATTGTTTTTGAGCCTTTTTTAAGAATTTGTTTTGTTTAAAAGACTTGCATAAAATTTTAAATTAAGATAAATAGGTTATTTTTTTGAAAAAGTAAAACCCAAAAAAGTTGTTTTGATGCTTTTTTCATTAGCTGAAGAGTGTAACTTTTTAGAAAAAAAAATCCAAAAAAATCAAATCATAAAATTATGTTTTTTCTTAAGGCGTAATAAGGAAGAAGATCAATGAATAACTCAAATAATTGTAATAATTTGAATTTTAGCATTATTAAGTGAAAATATAAAATAATTCATAATTTAGATTGTAAATAGACAAAAGCTAATATACTTAATTAAATTTTAATTTCAATAAAATAGAGAGTCTATAAGTGAGAGCAATTTAAGAAATTATAATTATAAATAATTATTAGGGAGTATAATTATAAACAGATAATTGTGGGTGCTAATTGCCATGTCTTTAGGAGGAATTGATTTAATTTTAAACTTAAATTTAAATAAAATAAAATAAATTCTTATTTTCAATCATTTTAGACACTGGATAATGAATTACAAACATAATAATTGATTTTTTAAATCAGTTCAAATCTTTTTTATTGCTACACAAATATTTGATTGCAATCTATTGAAATCTTATATTTATAATTAAATATAAACATAAAACTTGATTTATAAATCAAATCTGTTGTTGAGCCGAATTTATAAATCAAATTAATTTAAATCAATTCTCATTTTTAATATTTTCAAATTCAATTACAAGGTTAGAAATATCTGAGCGTGGGATGGAGTCTCCTATGATAGCTATTAGCAGCGAAATAAAAAATTTTCTCGACTAGCATACTACATTTCCAACCATTTTGCCATAAAAAAACCCTAAGCCTCATTTGGATTGTTTTTTTTGGATAAATCATTTGGATTTTTTTAGCAATTAATTTTGTTATGTATAAAAGTAATTTATATAAATATTTAATTATATATTAACACATCAATAAAAAGTATATAACTCATACACTCATTATCATAAAAATCTCACATATGGAAACATAATTGGATAATGGCACAAATTTTTTTTACACTACAATGTATCAAAATTATGTTTTTTTTAATGCTTTGGAGATATAAACCGAATATTTATATAGGAAGTAAAAACAAAAGTACACGCATTTGTAAGTAAAGAACACATATTTAAGTATTATTGTTATTTTAAAACTATTATTTTGTCTGGGCAAAATAGAATCAAATTAAAAATCTCGAAGTTACTAGCGGCCAACAACTACTCCATTCATTGCTACATGAGATTACCTATAACCACACAACTATGGCTACAAAATAGCATCACCTGTATGCTATATTTGCTAATTGAATCTTTATATGAACAACTAAACATCCATGACTAGGAACCCTCTGTAACGTAGTCCTATAAATTTATCCTCACCCATATCAATATCTTCTGCTTATTTGCCACTTCTAGTTGAAGTGGTGCAAAAGGGAAGCCACCATGATCAGTGCCTGCATAGCCTTAGAAGTCAGCGGTAATCGAGTGTAATCGAGGGCAAATTCTTTTGCCAACATCGAATGAAATAAGTTCGAGATTCAAATAAATTCGGGTTAGTGCAAATTCTTTAATCCCGTCTAATTAAATTGACCAGATATTCACTTGGATTGGTGCATTATTGGACACTGAGCCAGCAATTTCTACATCAACATTTGACTTATATATGGGGTACTGGAAATGGAGCTGATGGGTGTATGTGCGAAGTTACCTTTTCGCCACTGCCATGGATTTCTTATTAGGATTGAACCATTACTTAATCTTATGTGAATCTTACTATTGGTTAATAGAATAAACAAAATGTCAATATGTGGGGACAAGATTAGCTTCAGAAAGATAGATGCATGAGCCAAATTCTATCGAATGTGTGATCAAAATTCACCAGTGAATAAAGACAAAAATAAAAAGCTAATATGTAATTGAAAGTGTTGTTTCATAGAAACTTTCTTCTTCGCGGTGATTTTCATACAAAACAAAACTACAAAAGACAGCCCTCACAAAAAGCCACCAAAGTCGAAATCAACCAATTCAAAATTATCAACTCAAAACTCTCTCAAGAAAACACCGCCAAAGCAATATATGTGTCATAAGAATAATCCCCAGCTATGAACACCAACCATATCGACACATCCACCATCAGCAAACTACAAGTGCATGATAAAACCAAATACATCCATCTTATTTATCTTCAATTGCAGCCACCACATACACTAAGAAGTGCTCAATCAAGTCACTTGTCCCTCAGTATGACAATATGACGTTTCCATCTTATAACTCTAGTCTCTTTCACACCACAAGAGGTGGACACATATATAGGTGTGAATGAGTCCACGATGCTAGTCGTCGGCATGCGTTGGACAAAACATTTTCAGTTTTAGTATTTTTATACTGTATTACAAGACTAATTTTGATGCACTCTCCATAGAATTTTACATTGTCATCTTGTTAGAACTATCTTTAGTCTAGTTCCCAAACTTCAGAAAAGAGAGGAGGGTACTCTGCAAATTTTACTAAACCAGAAAGAATGAGTACAATCAGATTTTGGAAGTTTCTTTTATAGGCGCAGGATCCCTCTAAGTTTAACTATAATTACAACTTCCTAATCAACATAGATACTACTCTAAATCCGTGCATACCACAAAAGCATACTTCCTGTTACAACTCATAAATACATTATGTTATCCTATCTAATACACTTAATCCTAATCAACTAATTTTTATTACAAGTCACTTGGCTAATTCAATTAACATAATTCTTTACCCAACTCGGTGCTCCTCTTAACCTTGTCCCCGGTTTTCTAATTACTTGGGTTGAAGTATATCCGATCACATTCTATAATAAGACTTTTTAAGATAATAGATATAAAAATTAAATATTTTTATTAATATAATAATATATAATTAGATGTTTATGTAAAAAAAAATTATATTGATAATATCTATATTAAAATTAAATTCTTATGTTAATTACTATATGATATATGTGAATTATCACATAATATAATAATATTATATATAACCCCATCATTACGTTTGGTCTTCTAGTAATTAAGGATAATATATGTGTCACATTCTAGTCGGACCTAACTCTTCCAAAGTCAACGAATAAAAACATTATAGCCATGATTTTATTATACGCCTACAATCACACGAAATTTGCTGGTATAATTTGCTGGGCATGTAATCTCTGACTAGAGCTATATCTTTCCATATATAGAGATTAGCCAGAGAATAAGGATTTGCAAACCGATAATCATGGGCTATCTTGTACTTCTTCTGCTAATTTCCTTTGTGTGGGCAACTATTCATGTTCTCATCTCCAACTTTGGCATCAAAACACCCAAATCCCCCAAACTTCCACCAGGGCCTAGCCCGTTTCCTATCATAGGAAACATCTTGGAACTTGGTCACCAGCCTCACCAAGCACTTGCTAAGCTTTCTCAAACTTATGGACCCATAATGCGTTTGAAGCTTGGTAACATAACCACCATAGTCATTTCCTCTCCACAATTAGCCAAAGAAGTACTCCATAAAAATGACCAAATTTCCTCTTATAGAACAGTCCTAGATACCCTCCGTGCACATGACCACCACATATATTCAATGGGATGGATGCCACCTTCAACTCAATGGAGGAACCTTAGGAGAGTTTGTGCTAGCAAAGTGTTCTCTTCACAACAACTTGATTCAACACAAGTTCTTCGCCAAATGAAAGTGCAAGAATTGATGGATTATGTCAAGGAAAGGTGCAAGAAAAGTGAAGCTTTGAATATTAGTGAGGCTTCTTTTACAGCCGTGCTTAATTCAATATCAAACACTTTCTTTTCTATGGATTTGGCTCATTACACTTCTTCTAAGTCTCAAGAGTTCAAGGACATCATTTGTGGTATGGCGGAAGAAGCTGGAAAGCCCAATATTGTGGACTTCTTCCCAATCCTTCGCCTACTTGATCCACAAGGTGCACGTGCGAGAATGACCAAATATTTTGGAAAGTTAATTGCTTTTTTCGATGGTATTATAAAAGAAAGATTGCACTTAAGGGCTCTAGAAAGGGAAACCAAGGCATGCAAAGATGTGTTTGATTATGTGCTAGAAGTTATGTTGGAAGGCAATTCTCAAGTGAGCCATCTTCATGTATTGCATCTATTTCTGGTGAGTATCCTGGCCACCAAATTCAGACTTGTTGAAAGCAAAAAATTTTTGTCAGAATAATGTAATATATTGATTGATCCTTAGATCAGTAAATGAACTTTGCTACTTTTTTCAATCTATTGGTCATTTTTACTTTCTGTCAAAATATTCTGCTACTTTTTCTGCTTGTGTGGCATTGTTTTATATCCTATTAAGTATATAAGTAAGTCCATATCCAACATCATTAGAAAGTAATTCATATATAATTTTGAGTTTTACTAAGTGTACTGGTTAAAGAATCAATAATGAAAAGCTTTTTTATTGAAGAGTAAGATTGAACACTTCAAAAAAAATTTACTTTTATTTCCTTAACCAATATCTTAAGAGTATTGGTTGGCAAAATCCTATAATTTTATATAAATAATAAAGAAAATATGCACATCACTTCACTTAAAAAATTGAAATATGCACATCTATAAAACAAGAGATTTAGAATATTGTATAAGTAATAGAGCCATCCCTTACTAAGATAAGAATCTTCTCATGTTACTCAAAATATAAAAGTATTATATTATAGAAGAGAGACATCCAAAATTTTATTAATTATAATAGGGTCTACCATTATTTAAATTAATCTATTCATTATATTTTCATATCTTTCTCTTTTATAACATTACAATATTGTATTGATTAATAAGTAGCTCACTGAATTGATAATATCCCCAACGTTACTTGATTGACTATTGGCAACTTAGCATGTAAAGGGCAATTAAATTATATAAACAAAATCTTTTTTTTTTTTTAATTAGAACGTTCCAATTTCAAGAAGAGGCGAATCTCTTTTTTTTTAATTTTGTTTTTGATGAAGCTGATGGTGTTTTGTTTAAGTTGATTCTGGGGAACAGTTAAGAATAGCTGGCTAGAGTTGCCCTCATCATCCATAAATACTTAACTGTACAACAAGTGCCCAAATCACTGCATAAGCTATTGCTAGAGTTACAACTTCATTTATTTCGTTTTCTTTACAACAACAAAAAAAACTGTAGACGGCTGCATCTGTCAAACACTCTTTTTTCCATCAAAGGAACAAAACCTTTTTCTTGAACTTGTTAGTAAATCTTATAATATTTTTTTTTGTATTTTTACAAATTGATCATGTTAGGTTTTATTTGTGGCTGGAGTAGACACAACATCAATCACTATAGAATGGGCAATGGCAGAGTTGCTACATAACCCAGAAAAACTAGAAAAAGTTAGAAATGAGCTTCAAGCGGTCCTTGGCAAAGGTGAACAAATTGATGAATCACATGTCTCCAAGCTTCCTTTTCTAAGAGCAGTGGTCAAGGAAACTTTCCGCTTGCACCCACCGGCCCCATTATTAGTGCCACACAAGTCGCAAGAGGATGTTGAACTATGTGGCTTCATGGTGCCTAAAAATGCACAAGTTTTGGTTAATGTATGGGCCATGGGGAGAGATTCAAGTATTTGGACAAATCCAAATGAATTCATACCTGAAAGATTCTTGGAGAGTGAGGTTGATTTTAAAGGCCATGATTTTGAGCTAATTCCCTTTGGAGCTGGAAGAAGGATCTGCCCTGGATTGCCATTGGCTTATAAGACTCTGCACATTGTGTTGGCCTCTCTTCTACATGGCTATGATTGGAAGCTAGCGAATGGTGTAAAGTCAGAGGACCTGGATATGTCTGAGAAATTTGGGCTTGCCTTGCATAAGGCTCAAGCTCTCCAAGCTATTCCCATACAAGCATAAAAGATGATATTTACAAAAACAAATTGTTCATAAATTCTCATGTTGGTATTTGTATAACATCTTAGTTGTCTTGCATCTTTTATTAAATGATTTAAATAGAGATGTTGACTTTAATGTCATCTTAGGTATTGATTTTGGATTCTCTTAATTACACCATTATTAATTATTGTCCAAGACAATGTTTCTATACTCCAGGCTTCAACCTAAGAGTAGAGCCCAAAACATTTCCCAGAGCTCGGATATTGTGATTTGTACCAGCGCCTAAATGAAGATTCCAAGTAGCAAGAAACTGGCCTTCATGGCTCCTCACAATGCCCCACAAGCTACTATAGCCGTGACCCCCAAACAAGAACAATCAGTGTTGATTTTAATCCATTGTTGAGCGGGAAATGCCCACGCCATTTGCTTTATAACAAAGGTAGGATCATTGCTCAAGTTCTGATGCTAAGAAGCGGATTTTTTTATTCGATAAAATATAACCTTAAAAAAAATATGTTTTGTAAAAGAGAATTGAAAGACTGATAAGATATATTTCATTTTTTTGAAAATTGAACTATTAATATACCACATCATTATATTAATGATGTTTTAAATCATTACAATCAAGATTGTTTTTGAGCCTTTTTTAAGAATTTGTTTTGTTTAAAAGACTTGCACAAAATTTTAAATTAAGATAAATAGGTTACTTTTTTGAAAAAGTAAAACCCAAAAAAGTTGTTTTCATACTTTTTCATAAGCTGAAGAGTGTAACTTTTTAGGAAAAAAAAATCCGAAAAAATCAAATCATAAAATTATTTGTTTTCTTAACTTAAACAAATACACACTTAACAGATATATTGTTATGATTATGTTGATGATAAGGCGTCATAAGGAAGAAAATCAATGAATAACTCAAATAATTGTAATAATTTGAATTTTACCATAATTAAGTGAAAATATAAAATAATTCATAATTTAGATTGTAAATAGACAAAAGCTAATTTACTTAATTAAATTTTAATTTTAATACAATAGAGAGTCTATAAGTGAGAGCAATTTAAAAAATTATAATTATAAATAATTATTAGGGAGTATAATTATAAACAGATAATTGTGAGTGCTAATTGCCGTGTGTTTAGGAGGAATTGATTTAATTTTAAACTTAAATTTAAATAAAATAAAATAAATTCTTATTTTCAATCATTTTAGACACTACGTAATGAATTACAAACATAATAATTGATTTTTTAAATCAGTTCAAATCTTTTTGATTCCGACACAAATATTTGATCGCAAATCTATTGAAATCTTATATTTATAATTAAATATAAACATGAAACTTGATTTATAAATCAAATTTGTTGTTGAGCCGAATTTACAAATCAAATTAATTTAAATCAATTCTCATTTTTAATATTTTCAAATACAATTACAGGGTTAGAAATATCTGAGCGTGGGATGGAGTCTCCTATGATAGCTATTAGCAGCGATATAAAAAATTTTCTCCACTAGCATACTACATTTCCAACCATTTTGCCATAAAAAAACCCTAAGCCTCATTTGTATTTTTTTTTTTTTTGGATAAATCATTTGGATTTTTTTAGAAATTAATTTTGTTATGTATAAAAGTATTTTATATAAATATTATTATATATTAACACATCAATAAAAAGTATATAACTCATACACTCATTATCATAAAAATCTCACATATGGAAACATAATTGGATAATGGAACAAAATTTTTTTACACTACAATATATCAAAATTAATTTTTTTTAATGCTTTGGAGATATAAACCAAATATTTATATAGGAAGTAAAAACAAAAGTACATGCATTTGTAAGTAAAGAACACATATTTAAGTATTATTGTTATTTTAAAACTATTATTTTGTCTGGGCAAAATAGAATCAAGTTAAAAATCTCGAAGTTACTAGTGGCCAACAACTACTCCATTCATTGCTACACGAGATTACATATAACCACACAACTATGGCTACAAAATAGCATCACCTGTATGCTATATTTGCTAATTGAATCTTTATATGAACAACTAAACATCCATGGCTAGGAACCCTCTGTAACGTAGTCCTATAAATTTATCCTCACCCATATCAATATCTTCTGCTTATCGGCCACTCACTACTAGAAAATATTGGCATTGCGACCAAATTTGCAACCGAATTTTTTCAGTTGCAAAAATTGAAATTTGCAACCGATTTTGCGATCGATTTTTGGGAATAAAAGTGGTAAAATGTAGAATACTAAATCAGTCGCAAAATCGGTCGCAAATAATGAAATTTATGATCAAAAATCGATTGAAATGAACAAATGAAAGTCAAAGATTTCATTAACTTTGAGACCGAAAAATCGGTCGCAAAATTTAACATAGTATTATTGAATTTTGCGACCGAAAATTCAGTCGCAAATAATGAAATTTGCAACCGAAAAGTCAGTTGCAAATTTAATAGACTAAAGACATTAGTTTTGCGACTGAAAAATCAGCCACAAAATTTAACATAGAATTATTGAATTTTAAGTAATCAAAATACAATAGAATAATGAAATTTATGACCAAAATCGATCGCAAATTTAATGTATTACAGACATTAATTTTGCGACCAAAAAAATGGTTGCAAAATTTAACATCTGAACGTAAAAGAATTATTGAATTTTGCGACCGAAAATTCAATCGAAAATAATGAAATTTGCAATCGAAAAGTCAGTTGCAAATTTAACAGACTAGAGACATTAGTTTTGTGACTGAAAAATCGGTCGCAAAATTTAACATAGAATTATTGAATTTTGCGATCGAAAAATCGGTCGCAAATTTAACAGACTATAGAGATTAATTTTGCGACCAAAAAAATGGTTGCAAAATTTAACATCTGAACGTAAAAGAATTATTGAATTTTGTGACCAAAAATTCAGTCGCAAATATTTAATTTTGTGACAAAAAAATCGGTCGCAAAATTGCAAAACAATGAGGTAAAGGTTGGGGAAAGTGTGTCGCAAAATTAACACTCTAACAAGATTTGCGGCCGAAAAATCAGTCGCAAAATTGCAAAGCAATAAAGTAAACGCTAGGAAAAGTGTTGAAATTTGCGACCGAAAATTCGGTCGCAAAATTAAAGTTTTAACAGAATTTGCAACTGAAAAATCGGTCGCAAATTTAAAAATTTTCAAAATAACAAATCTTGAAAATCGGTCGCAAATTTAAAAGCTTTAACGTAAAAATGCTGCAGAACCCGTCTCTCCCCCATTCTCTATTATTACCTTCCAACTCTGCTTCCTCACTTTCTCTCCACCACCACCTCTTCCCCCACCCCAACACTCCCCCCCCCCCCACCACAAGCCACTGTCGCTGCCGCGCTAATGCCAGAGAAGAACCGCCGCAACCGTGCTAATGCCGGAGAGGAAACTCGCAAAGACGCCTCTGTTGCATGTTGCTGTCCAGCCGCCGCTCCCTGCAACCCAATGCCGCCACTGCTGTCCCGCTATCATCACCATGCCAGATCCGCTGCCGTCGTTCCAGATCCGCCGCCATTGTGCCAGATCCGCCGCTGCTACTCCTTCATTGTGGTGGTCTTATTTGCCTTTATTTTTTCTTTTTTTTTGCACAAATTTACTCTTCTGTTTGTTCTTTTTGAAATAAATTTGAAGTGTTTATTTGTTGTTGTTAGTTCGCTGTTATGTTTCACTATAGTTTGTTTTTTTTTTTTTTACAAAATTTCTGTTCTGTTTGTTGATTTTTTTATTTTATTGGTTGATTATTATTGTTAATGGGTTGTTGTTTTGTTTGGAATTTGGGTTGTTCTAATTTTTTTAATTCCTCATATCTGTTCTTTATGTTTTAATTCCTCATATTATTAGATTATTTTTTTATATTAATAATTATTCAATATCTACTTAATTTGCTGAAGACTAAATGAATAGGCCAGAAGATAACATAGAGGTTGTGGAAGACTCCACTGAGCAAGTTAAAGACTCAATAGAGTTGGTGGAAGACTCAATAGTTGAAGACTCAATAGAGAAAGTTAAAGACTCAATAGTTGAAGACTCATTAGATAAATTGGAAGACTCAATAGAAATTGTTGAGGGCTCAATGGAAAATGTTGAAGATACAATAGAAGTTGATGAGAAATCAATGAAAGTTGAAGACTCAATGGAAAGAATCGAAGACCATGGAAATGAGAACTAGTTAGAAGTATGCTAAAAATTTATCTTCCAAAATTTTATTAAAAAGAACCTTGTAGTTTGGTTAATAATATATGTTGTTATATTTTTTAGTTTATGTATATTGTGTTTAGAATATATGTAGTTGATACTAGTATTGACAATATTGTGTATGTTGGAAAACTTGTTGTTGTTGAATATTATTTAGATAAAAAGATGCATTATGGATTATTGGATACTGTTTTCTGGACAGTTGTTGAATTCAAGTGTATTTAATTTGGATTTATAATATTCTAGTGATTTATTTTTCTTTTTTGTTTGTAACTTTGCAACCAATTTTGTGACTGATTACTGTTTGCCACTGATATCGAATTCCGTATTTGCGACCGAAAAATCGGTTGCAAAGACTGATTTCTCGGTCACAAAATCTTGAATTTGCAA
This sequence comes from Pterocarpus santalinus, assembly GCA_031439595.1. NCBI lineage: Eukaryota > Viridiplantae > Streptophyta > Magnoliopsida > Fabales > Fabaceae > Pterocarpus > Pterocarpus santalinus. The sequence goes on from CM062523.1 coordinate 5,809,910, forward strand.
CTAATTTTTCGGTGGCAAATTTGCGACCGAAAAATTGGTCGCAAAATAGTCAACAAACGACCAAAGTACATGATTGCACTAAATTGGTCGTAAAATCGATCGCCAATTTTTGCGACCGATTAAATCGGTCTCAAATATATTTGCAACCTGCTTAAATGCGACTAAAAAAATGGTCGCAAATGGCCTTTGCAACCGAATTCACTCATTTTGCGACCGAAAAATTGGTCGCAATCAGCCAAAATTCTAGTAGTGACTTCTAGTTGAAGTGGTGCAAAAGGGAAGCCACCATGATCAGTGCCTGCATAGCCTTAGAAGTCAGCGGTAATCGAGTGTAATCGAGGGCAAATTCTTTTGCCAACATCGAATGAAATAAGTTCGAGATTCAAATAAATTCGGGTTAGTGCAAATTCTTTAATCCCGTATAATTAAATTGAACACACATTCACTTGGATTGGTGCATTATTGGACACTGAGCCAGCAATTTCTACATCAACATTTGACTTATACATGGGGTACTGGAAATGGAGCTGATGGGTGTATGTGCGAAGTTCCCTTTTCGCCACTGCCATGGATTTCGTTTTAGAATTGAACCATTACTTAATCTTATGTGAATCTTACTATTGGTTAATAGAATAAACAAAATGTCAATATGTGGGGACAAGATTAGCTCCAGAAAGATAGATGCATTAAGCCAAATTCTATCGAATGTGTGATCAAAATTCACCACTGAATAAAGACAAAAATAAAAAGCTAATACATAATTGAAAGTGTTGTTTCATTGAAACTTTCTTCTTCGCGGTGATTTTTTTTTCAAATTATTGGTTTTTAAAATTTATTAAATTCTAATTAATAAAGAATAAATATCGAATCACCTAAAATAATTAAACTAATTAATTAAGTGATAAACCTAATGCTTGTCAACAAATCATCACGGGCTCAGACTACAATTTCAATACAAAAATTTGCAATATATATATATATATCATTCTTTTTCATCATGACCTAAGCCTTTTATATGGTTAAACGAGCTCCTTCATATTTGTCGCCACTGGTACGATTATTGCCAAGATAGTGTTTTATTCCACCTTTATAAACTCTAGTCTCTCTTTCTTTTTCTTTTTTTTTACCATAGTTAAAATGAGCTCAAACACTCCCAATAAGAGAGGAGCTAAGGAAACACCATATCACAAAGTTTCATACAAAACAAAACTACAAAAGACAGCCCTCACAAAAAGCCACCAAAGTCGAAATCAACCAATTCAAAATTATCAACTCAAAACTCTCTCAAGAAAACACCGCCAAAGCAATATATGTGTCATAAGAATAACCTCCGCCTATGAACACCAACCATATCGACACATCCACCATCAGCAAACTACAAGTGCAGGATAAAACCAAATACATCCATCTTATTTATCTGCAATTGCAGCCACCACATACACTAAGAAGTGCTCAATCCATCTTATAACCCTAGTCTCTTTCGCACCACAAGAGGTGGACACGTATATAGGTGTGAATGAGTCCACGATGCTAGTCGTCGGCATGCGTTGGACAAAACATTTTCAGTTTTAATATTTTTATACTGTATTACAAGATTAATTTTGATGCACTCTCCATAGAATTTTACACTGTCATCTTGTTAGAACTATCTTTAGTCTAGTTCGCAAACTTCAGAAAAGAGAGGAGGGTACTCTGCAAATTTTATTAAACCAGAAAGAATGAGTACAATCAGATTTTGGAAGTTTCTTTTATAGGCGCAGGATCCCTCTAAGTTTAACTGTAATTACAACTTCCTAATCAACATAGATACTACTCTAAATCCGTGCATACCACAAAAGCATACTTCCTGCTACAACTCATAAATACTTTATGTTATCCTATCTAATACACTTAATCCTAATCAACTAATTTTTATTACAAGTCACTTGGCTAATTCAATTAACATAATTCTTTACCCAACTTGGTGCTTCTCTTAACCTTGTCCCCGGTTTTCTATTTTCTTGGGTTGAAGTATACCCGATCGCATTCTATAATAAGACTCTTAAGATAATAGATATAAAAATTAAATATTTTTATTGATATGATAATATATAATAAGATATTTATGTACAAAAATTTTATATTGATAATATCTATATTAAAATTAAATTCTTATGTTAATTACTATATGATATATGTGAATTATCACATAATATAATAATATTATATATAACCCCATCATTACGTTTGGCCTTCTAGATATTAAGGATAATATGTGTGTCACATTCTAGTCGGACCTAAATCTTCCAAAGTCAACGAATAAAAAAATTATAGCCATGACTTTATTATACGCCTACAATCACACGAAATTGCTGGTATAATTAGCTGGGCATGTAATCTCTGACTAGAGCTATATCTTTCCATATATAGAGATTAGCCAGAGAATAAGGATTTCCAAACCGATAATCATGGGCTATCTTGTACTTCTTCTGCTAATTTCCTTTGTGTGGGCAACTATTCATGTTCTCATCTCCAACTTTGGCATCAAAACACCCAAATCCCCCAAACTTCCACCAGGGCCTAGCCCGTTTCCTATCATAGGAAACATCTTGGAACTTGGTCACCAGCCTCACCAAGCACTTGCTAAGCTTTCTCAAACTTACGGACCCATAATGCGTTTGAAGCTTGGTAACATAACCACCATAGTCATTTCCTCTCCACAATTAGCCAAAGAAGTACTCCATAAAAATGACCAAATTTCCTCTTATCGAACAGTCCCAGATACCCTCCGTGCACATGACCACCACATATATTCAGTGGGATGGATGCCACCTTCAGCTCAATGGAGGACCCTTAGGAGAGTTTGTGCTACCAAAGTGTTCTCTTCACAACAACTTGATTCAACACAAGTTCTTCGCCAAATGAAAGTGCAAGAATTGATGGATTATGTCAAGAAAAGGTGCAAGAAAAGTGAAGCTTTGAATATTAGTGAGACTTCTTTTACAATCGTGCTTAATTCAATATCAAACACTTTCTTTTCTGTGGATTTAGCTCATTACACTTCTTCTAAGTCTCAAGAGTTCAAGGACATCGTTTGTGGTATGGCGGAAGAAGCTGGAAAGCCTAATATTGTGGACTTCTTCCCAATCCTTCGCCTACTTGATCCACAAGGTGCGCATGCGAGAATGACCAAATATTTTGGAAAGTTAATTGCTCTTTTTGATGGCATTATAAAAGAAAGATTGCACTTAAGGGCTCTAGAAAGGGAAACCAAGGCATGCAAAGATGTGTTAGATTCTGTGCTAGAAGTTATGTTGGAAGACAATTCTCAAGTGAGCCATCTTCATGTATTGCATCTATTTCTGGTGAGTATCCTGGTCACCAAATTCAAGGTTTTTTTTTGTTTTTATTTTTTTTATAAATTCCAAATTCAAGATTTGTGATGGCAAGAATTTTTGGCCAGCAGAATGTAACATATTTATTAATTGTTAGATAAGTTCAGGATGTATTAATTGTTAGATAACCAAATAAATTACTCCATTCATTTCAATTTATCTGTCCATTTGGACAACTTGGTTCATTCTTAAATCAATGTATCTAGATATATTGATTTAAAAATGAGCCAAGTTGTCCAAATGGACAGATAAATAGAAATGAATGGAGTATTTTTTTTTTATCATTTAATGGTCAACATGGTTTTCTTTTGAAAAAAAATTATGACAATATTTTGAGTGTTGACATATCTTCCTAATAATCAACTTAAAAATCCTCCTAATTCAAAAATCCACTTATAATAGTATGGGTTATAATTTACACAATATTCAATGACTGTTTAACATATGTGAGCGAAATTTTAAATTAACAGAATTTTTTAGTACATCAATTGGGAGAATTTAGTATTTCTCCAATTTTTTCTACTTATGTAACATCCATCTTTTCTTTACACCCTAATAAGTAAATAAGCAAAGTCATACCCTACATCATGAAAAAGAAATAATTATATCGTTGAAATTAATTTTTATGCAATAATAATATAAAATATCATTACACTATTAGTCAATAGAATTATAAGAAATTGCTAAATTCTGATTAGAATGATTTGGTAATTTCTTATAATTGGCTAACCCTGTAAAATTTTATATTACCTATGCATAAAAATTAATATCTATATAATGCTATAAAACAATAAAAAAAAGGCACATCATTTCACTTAAGAAAAGAAGGAAATATGCACATTTATAAGACAAATAATTTCGAATATTGTGTAAGTCACCCAGTTGAAATAATCTTGTAATGAGAGATTTAAATAATTTATATAAGGTCTTATATTCAAATCTCATTATTGCTGCTGGCAATAAAAAGTAATAATAATAGTAATAATATTGTGCAAGTAATAGAGTCATCCCTTACTAGATGAGAAATCTCATCTCATGCTACTACATAATATAAGAGTATCATGTTATAGAAGAGAAAAATATAAATTTTATTGTAATAGAATTTACTATTTTTGTATTGATCTATTAATTTATTTTTTTGTCTTTAATATTTTTTATAATATAATACTCTTATATTAGTAAGTAACAGAGATCTAAATCGCAAAGGTGTTGAATTGCTAGTATCCCCCGCTGCTTTATTGACTATTGGCAACTTAGCATGATGGAATAAGTACAGATTTATTTTAGTCTCTAAAATTATAGTTACACTTCATTTTATTCTCAAAAATTAAAAAATTAATTACTTAGTCCTTGAAGATGCAAATTATATGTTACTTTAGTCTCTAAAAGGAATTAATTCGAGGACTATAGTGACACACGATTTACAACTTCATGAACTAAATAGTTAATTTCTTAATTTCAAGAGCTAAAGTGAAGTGTGCCTATAAATTCAGGGACCAAAGTGAACCTTTATTTATGGAAGAAACTTAAAATGTTGATTTTGGGGTCCATCATCCAAAACACAAAAGTTCAAATTGTAGGATAGAGGTATATGAATAGTTTTATATCTTAACATACTCCCTCATACAAATGCCTTTTTTGAGTTTGAAGCGTGGACAATGTATAGGTCCATTCTACTTTGTACTGAAATTAAATTTTTATTTTAAAGAATAGAGGCAAATGAGCATCGAACTCTAGACCTCTTGATTATAGAGAATTTGATATTATGTCACAAGCTATCTATTCAAAAAGTTTAAGCTACTGGATAGAAATATATGGATGATTTTATATTTTGGCAAAACAAAATGTTTTTTCTTAGCTTGTCAGTAAATATAACAGATATTTTATCTTTCATATTTTTTGCTAATTGATCATGTCAGGATTTATTTGTGGCTGGAATAGACACAACATCAATAACCATAGAATGGGCAATGGCAGAGCTGCTACATAACCCAGAAAAACTAGAAAAAGTTAGAAATGAGCTTCAACAGGTCCTTGGCAAAGGTAAACAACAAATTGATGAATCACTTGTCCCCAAACTTCCTTTTCTACGAGCAGTGGTAAAGGAAACTTTCCGCTTGCACCCACCGGCCCCATTACTAGTACCACACAAGTCAGAAAATGATGTTGAATTATGTGGCTTCATTGTGCCTAAAAATGCACAAGTTCTAGTTAATGTATGGGCCATGGGGAGAGATTCAAGTATTTGGACAAATCCGAATGAATTCATGCCTGAAAGATTCTTGGAGAGTGAGATTGATTTCAAAGGCCATGATTTTGAACTAATTCCCTTTGGAGCTGGAAGAAGGATCTGCCCTGGATTGCCATTGGCTTATAGGACTCTGCACATTGTGTTGGCCTCTCTTCTACATGGCTATGATTGGAAGCTAGTGAATGGGGTAAAGGCAGAGAACTTGGATATGTCTGCAAAATTTGGGCTTACCTTGCATAAGGCTCAGTCTCTCCAAGCTATTCCCATACAAGCATAACAATGAAGATGATATTTACAAAAAGACTTTCTTCATAAATTCTCATGTTGGTAATTGTATACCATCACAGGTGTATTGTATCTTTTATTAATTGTATTGTGTGTCTATAATGAGTCCCCAAAATAAGTACAAAAAATATTACTCTTTTTCACTATTACTTGTTGGTTTTAAAATATGTAAGAACTACTTACAAAATAAAATGAGTAAAAATATTATTATTCCAATTATTAAAACTTTCATTTCGGGTTTTGATATTTGCAACTTTTTAAGGTAAAAGTGATGTGATGTTTTTATCTTTCGGTTAGAGATATATTTTCATCAATAAGATTTGCCACCTCAAACATACCACATCTCCCATCTCATTTTACCACGACAATCCCTAAACCCCTCTAGGATGAAAAGAATGAAAATAGAAACCTTTTGTACTTTGGACTTCGGTGCATATGGTCAAATATTTATTGGCACTAAACAAAAATTAAGTTTATGTAACGAACACATATTTAAGTAAATAATTTTATTTTGGTAGAAGAATTTTTTCCACTCATTTTTTTTTTTTGTGGTTTCTATAGCACCCCTTCAATTTGAAAGGTTTTAAATCTCTTTGTATGTGGTCCAATCGTATTTAAATACATGGCAAGTAATTAACTACATCAACAATAATGTGGCAATATTTCAAAATTTTGAGTTAGATCCCTTTAATTTTTATTTGTTACAATTTTTTCTCGGGGTCTTTTAAAGAAAAATAACAACTTCTCAACCTAAACATCAAATATATTTAATTATCCTAATTCTCAATATTTTTTCATCCCCAAATTTGTGAAAACCCTAACCCCAAATTGAACAGCACTAACTCTTATTCTCTAAACTACAAATCCTAATTTTTCAATTGTTGGCTGCAACCCCATCACCATCACAACCTAAATTTCCCAGTTCATGCTTTTCCAGTCATAGCTTCCTTTGCAAAAGGCATCGCGACCAAGACTCTATTGCTAGTCGTGGCTCTCAAACATGTATTTAAGATCTTGCATAATTAGATGATTTGGGATTGCACACATGTATAGACTCAATTGCATGCATATACCAACTCAAAGTATTGATAGAATATTTTAGGCTTAGAAAGTGGTTTTTTTCTCCCTCTTGAAACTTATCTTCGCAAATTACTAGAATATGTCCTTTGTGTCAATCACCAATATAGTATAGTCTAGAAACGTGAGTATTGAAGCGTAGCTTGCTATTTTGGCCACGATGTTTTTGGCAAAGGGAGCTATAGCTGGGAAGGCATGAACTGGTGTGTGTTGTGTTTGATAATTGGAAAATTATGATTTGTGCATTTTGGGAAGTAGAGTTGTGATCTTTAATTTTCGGTTAGGGTTCTCACAAATTTAAGAATAAAAATTTTTTAAGTGCTTGAGAATCAGAATAAGAAATTGTTAATTTTCTAAAGATTTTTAAGGAGAAATTGTAATAAATAAAAATTTAAGGGGTTAAAATTTAAATTTTGAAGTATTGCCACATCGTTGTCCATTTTATTAATTGATTACTTATTATATATTCAAATATGATTGAATCAAATAAAAAGGGTTTCAAATCCCTTTAAATTAAAAGGTGCCATAGAAACTACTTTTTTTTTTTTTTAGGTGATTTCTACCATATTCTTTTAATTTAAAGGGGTTGGAAACCCTTCTTATGTGGTCCAACCATTATCAGCCATGTTTTTTAATAAATGACCATATCATTATTCACATGTTAGTCCCAATTACCGATTAATTTTGCAATTTAGCCCCAAAGGTATTACCAAATTGATGAAGATGCTTTTCCTTCCACTCAACCAATGTTCGTCTCAACAGTGATGATAACCAGCGTTTGATTGGTATATGAGAATCCTAGTGGGCAAATGGCCAACGCATAGTGCTAAACAGCCATAGCTGCATATGTACCCATTGTCATTGCCAGCTTCGAGAATGAAAGAGAAATGAAGTTGGTGGGTAGAGAGGCAATTAGGGTTGTAATTAAGGATTTGGTCTTTGGTTCAAGATTGATTACGGTCCAACATAGCACTGCTCCGTGGACCTACCACGGTTTTGATTTGGCTTGTATGCTATATATGTTCCTTTGATCAATGACCTTTCACTTGAACCGAATCCATTGCAAGTACAAACACTAACCATGGTGGTGGTTAAACCATCGTATATATAATAGGCGATTTTCTTTTCTTTTATGTGCATTGCATTGTAGAACATAATGAATCCAGAAGCAATTGTATGCTTAAGGGATCTATGGTTTTATGCAGCATCAGTTGAATACATTGTGATGGTGAAGAATTAGTGGAATGGGAAGGAGAAGCGTCCACATCCATTCGATCATAGAAATAGGCATGATTGGAAATTATTTTAATTTCTTTAGGAAGGATTTTGGGGTTGATTTGCAAAACTGACGGACTAATTGGGCTCACATGTAAGCAATGACATCTGTATTTATTAAAACATATGGCTCATTATGGTTGAACCACATAAAAAGGGTTTAAACCTTTAAATTAAAAAGGTATCATAAAAACCACCTTTTTTTAATATGGTTCTTTATCTTTAATTTTCTCAATTTACTTATATTACAAACCGTCTACATAATCACTTTTGTATCAAAAACTAATAAAAAAAATATTAACATGGCACAAAATGGTGTTGATATAACACACACGTGAATATGACATTTGTGTTACATCAGTATTTTCTATGACTTCTGTTATAAAAATGTAACTAGGAAATATATTGATAGAAGATTCGTAACATAAAAAATTAAATTAAAAAAAATATTAAAGATAAGTAACTACATTGCAAAAAATAAAATAAAAGACAAAAAAAGAAAAGTCCATTTTACCTTTTAAGGACTGCTACTACTGTCTTGCGCATTTATGCTAACAAGAATTAAGGGGGGAAAAAATCAATAACGCCACAACTACGGCCACAAAGAGCATCCCATGTAACTACATTTGCTAATTTAATCTTTATGTTAGCAACTAATCTTTGATAATTACGACTGTCACAGCTAGCTTACAAATTATGCAAGTGCTGTAATTCAAAAAGATCATTCTATAGAGATTACAACTAAAAGGACAATAAGAAGAGAAAAGAAGAGAACAGGGGAAACAGAGCGAAGGGAAGATGAGCCACGAGAGGGGAAAGTAGAAACTGATCTCAATGTTCTGATGCCCCCAATTCTAGGGATGTTCAAATCCAATCCAACCCAATAAAAACCGCTAAACCAATTCAATTCAAATCGAAAACTGATCAAAATCGCAAAAATTTGGATTGGATTGGATCTTATTTTTTACAAGCCGTATGGATTGGATCGGATTTCGGATTTAATTTTCAAAACCGATCCAATCCAATCCAAACCGCTTAATCTTGGATAATATAATCTTTTTATTATTAAGTTTATACTTTTATTTATAATAGTTTAAATTTATTACATAATTTTTTTATTTATATATCTTTTTTACTTAAATAATATTTTATAAATATTTAATGACTTGTTTTTATTTTTTATTTTTATTTATTTATTTTATTGGCTTATGTTACTTTTATTTTATAATATTATAAATTAAAATTTTTCTTTTTAAAAATACCGATCAAATCGATCCAATCCAAACCACAAATAATTGGATTGGATCGGATTGGATTTAAAATCTAAAGTAAACCGATCCAATCCAAACCGCTATAAAATATATTGTTTGGATCAAATGAATTTTTTACTCAAAACCGATCCAAACCGCACTACGAAGACCCCTACCTAGTTCCCAGTCCAAAACGGACTAATTACAACGACCTTGCGTAAAACTTTCCTTCCCAAAAAAAGAAAAAAAAAAAGCTTCAAATACTTGGGAACACTAGGCAACACTCCAAATATTATACGTCTCATACGTTAAAGTAAGGATTCATAGTATCAATTCTAAAAATTCATTCTACCAAAAACAATTCTAAAAATTCAAATTGAATTAATTAAATTAATTTAAATAAACGGATTATTTAACATTAATTGATGTAAATAAATTATTATTAATTTGGTTCTCAAATTTATAAGTTTTTAATCTAAAATTCGTAACACTCAACTTATCAATTAATTAATTATTTTTTTAATTTATCTTTAAATTTCTAAAGTTATAGATTTAGACTTTAGTAAATTAGGCTATTTTTTAAACTTTTCTTTATTTGTTTCAGACATTCACTTACCTAATCATTACTATTTAGTGGTTTGTGACCTCGTCTTACACCGTTATTAATTATTGTTAGGACAAAAACCGAAAGAAAACATAAACTTCTATATTTTGCTTTAACACAATGATGATATAAACTAAACCAATTAGATTTTTGTTGGATTAATGTAGTTCAGATTTACCAAAGAGAAAATCAATAATCAAACTAAATTAGTTCAATTAAATCTAATCAGTTTGAATTTTTTTTTTTTTTTTTTTGCTTCAGACCTAAACCGACTGTTGAGCATCCCTATGAAAAATATATAACCCTGATCTATTTGAGTAAAGTGGGGAAAAAGGGAAATGATCCACTTACTTCAACAATACAATTTTTCATCACATATTAAAGCAGAAAAGAACAAGAAAGCATATCTATGACAAATAAAATAAGGAAAAGATACACTCACTCTAAGAATAAGTCTCTGTATATTTATTCCATTAAATATATATATATATATATATATATATATTATTTTGATGGTCAAATATATCAAATTTTGGAAAAAATTTGATATAAAAAGATATTTTTTGTTTGGACCACTAGTATATTAAAATCTACCTATCTTCAATTAATATAATTCAATTTAAGTTGAGTCAGTTTATTATTGGGTAAAGCTTTTTTGGTGCTAATTTTTTTTTTTATTTACAAAACTTGAATATGATATTTTACTTATGGAAAACAACTGCTGGATAGCTTGAACCAATCAAACGGTGGTTAACAGATACAATCTTATAGTTGATAATTTTTAATAAATATATTATTGGTCAAAATAAAGTGGCTCGAGGAAGTATTAAATTATTTTTAAATTACATACAATTTGTAAACTTTATTTACTTTGTGGAAATTTTCATTTCAGCAATTAAATTGATGAAATTTAGTATCCATAAAAAGGTATTTAATGTAGTAATTGTCAATACTTGTTGTCTAGTGTGTGAATCTCCACCCAATAAAAAATATAGAGATACAACACAACCAGAAAATCTTTGTCAGAATTCTTGACAAAAATCATAGCATTTGTTGAATGAGATGATCTGAGATGGTGCGTTCATCCATTCAAAAGTTAATAATGTTTCACATAGTCTGGCAAATCAATTTTAGAAAATTTTTCTAAGTATCTAATATTTTTTCTAAAACAATATACAGTTAACACTTTACAAGTACTTGTAAGGCAAGTATTATGATCACTTTATTCTTGTTATTTCTTAAAGGTTTAATTAATTAATAGGTTTCTATAGTTTGACAAATTTTCAATTATGTCCATATAATTTAGAAGTTTTTAATGAGATCCTATATTGGATAAGTTTTTGTAATGAAATCCTTAGAGCAACCTAATATTACAAAATTTTTTAAAATTTTATATAGTTTAATGAGTTCTTACCTAATTTTGTAAGCTTAAACATAAAATTCTATTCAATTTAGTTGAAAATTTTGTAATGATGGATTGTTTTAGGGACTTAATTACGAAAATTTATTGAATATAGAGATCTAATTAAAAATGTTTAAACTACAAGAACCTAATTAATAATTAGGTCAAACTATAGAAATATGGGTGGCAATGGACGCGGGTTAGGTGGGTTTTAACTCAACCCAAACTCACCACACACCCCATTCAACAAGTTTCAACTTGCCCCTATCTTACTCGCGGGTTTTGATATTCAAAACCCAAACCCTTATGTAGACAATCGACCTAACCCGTATCCTATCCACCCCTATCCACTACTCCTTTTAAATACTTAAAAAATTATTTTAAATTTTTTGAGATGAAAATCATTTTAAAATTTAATTTGTATTTGGGGTGTGTTTAATATAAGGGTTAAAAATGAAGTGAAAATTTTCATAAATTAACATCAAAAAATTTTATCTCTATCTTTACTTCCATGTCAAACACAACCTTAGAGTAATAGAAATATTTAGAAAAAAAAATCTTACATATATGTGAATTACATAAAATAAATATATCTTAAAATTCACATTATATATATGGGGTGGGATAGGGCAGGGGCATGTTTGCCTTGAATCCAAACCCACCCCTGACCCCATGGTTTAAAACACATCTCGTTGTGGAACTGGTTTAAAACCCGACCCGACCGAGTTAGGGCGAGGTAGGTACCCGCAGGTAGGATTGTAATTGCCATCTTTATATAGGAACCTACAGATTAATTGAGCCTTTATTAAATGAGAATCCATCTTTCCATGTGATTGTAAATAAACCCCGAGTTGAAGTGACATGAAAATTTTTGCCATCCCTACATTTTTTACTTTTTGGGATAGATGGATAAAGCACAAAACTCTCAATATGAGAGGAGCATTACACACATGAGATACAAATGCTTAAGTGTCATAATTTTTGCCTAAATTTATTTGCCAGAATAATATAGCATATATATTAATTATTAGATAGGTAAGTGGGTTATATTATTTTATTCCATCCAATAACCAACCTTGTTTTCTATCAAAATATTCTGGTTGAACAACAATATTCATATGGACAACTAAACTTTGATAGGTACAACTCGAAGAGGTAGGGGCCTTTGTAAAGTAAACCCGAAATTATAATTCATATCCATATCTTTTGTTTTCATCTCATGAGCCAACATCCAATTGAATTGATGCAAAAGAGAGGCCAACGTGAAGTGCATGGCCCTAGAAGCAAAAGGTAATTCAGGGCACATTCTTTTGCCAGCATCAAATGGGATTAGCTCAAAATTTTTGCCTTTAAAATTAATTTCACTCTCCAAAAACCTTTCAAGTTCAAATAAATGTGAGTTGGTCCAAATACTTGAATCTCATCCAATTGACCACACATTTACTGGAATTTGTACATTTTTGGGCACTGTAAATCCAGCAAACTCTACATCATCATTTTACTTGTGGGGGACTAGAGATGGAGCTGGTGGGTGAAGGCGCAAAGTTTCTTTCACCACTGCATTAAGGTAAGGGAGTTTTGAGGCATGAGACTTCCCAAGTTGTCCATTTTTGCCAAGCTCTTGTTGAAGTTCCTCTTTAACTTTAAACAATTTTTTTGGGTTGTGTAGCAACTCTGCCATTGTCCATTCTAGTGTGCTTGATATCTATCCCGGCCATAAATAAATCTTGGTATAACATCAATTGAAAAAATGAAGTTCACCAGATTATTTTCCAAGGTAAGCATGATGATTTGTCAAGAAAAAAAGAGAGCATTTAAAATATATAGGCAGATGATTGAATTAATCCCCAAGTTGAAGATAGACCATTATCAATCAATTAATCAATGTAATTTGACGTGTAAGCCAAACTATACACTATATTAAAAAACATTGATTGAAGTTATGGAGGGAAAAAAAATTAAAGTCATATACATATACATTTAACACACTAAAAATATCACTTAATGGGGACTTGCATATTTGGAGGATGAACTTGATTGATAGCCAACAAATGCTTAAACATTAAAGCAACAAATAAAAATATGGTATGCAAATATGCAACAAACTTCATGATTAATTATTCCAGGAGAATTTGAGAATAATATCCTGATATGGAAAGATGACTGAAATAATCACCATAAATAAATTTAGAACATCATGGCGGCTCAAATCTGAACTCTCTTGCTTGATAAGATCCAGAAAGGAATCTAACATATCGTTGCACTCATTAGAATTCATTTTTGAATCTCTTGAATGCATTCTTTCTTCCATAGCACTACCAAAGAATTCTTGCAACTTTGTAAAAAGAATTCTCGTTCTTGCACGTGCACCTTGTGGAACAAGTAATCGGAAGAAAGGGAGAAAGTATGCAGCATTAGTTCTTCCAGCTTCTTTGGTAAGACCAACTATTGTATTCTTAAAATCTCGAGACTTATCATGTGAAGCATTATAATGAGCTAAATCCGCAGAAAGAAAAGTGTTTGATATGGAATTTAGGACTGTTATATAACGATAGCCGCACCAACGTCCAAAGCTTCACCTTTCTTGTAGCACATGTAAATAATCTAGTAAGTCTTGAACCTTTCTTTTGCGGAGGAATTGGCTAGAGTCTAGTTGTCGAGGGGAGAATATTTTTGTGGCACAAGCTCTTCTAAGGGTTCTCCACTTAGTTGATGCCGGCATCCATATCAATGAAGTTTTGCAATAGCCTTGGAGTGACCATGTGGTAACCGGGACTTTCCTGCCAGAAAAGACTCTTATCATTTTTATGGAGTGCTTCTTTGGCTATTTCTGGAGAGGAAATCACTATGGTGGTTATGGAACCCAACTTGAGTGTCATTATAGGTCCATGAGTTTTAGAGAACTGAGTGAATGCTTCAAGAGGGTTGCTGCCAAATAGCTCTAAGATGTTTCCAATGATAGGATAGGGGTGAGGCCCTGGTCGAAGCTTGGAAGGTTTAGAGCTTTGGCTCCTATGGTTGGATATGAAGGACAAAAAAATTGCGGACACAAATGATATGATGAGTAGCAGTGGCGTTGGGCAGTCCATTTTTGGCTAATTCGGTTTGTAGTTCCCACTTCCCACAAGTCGACCATTTAAATAAATGGAAAGTCTTTGAAGCACATCTCCACTACCGAGCCAATCAATATTATTGGAATTTTTCTATTGAAAACTATAAATCATAAACCCTAAATATTAAGAAACATGTGTGGCTAGTATTGTAAATGATTAGTGGCCAGTGATCCGGAAATTATGCAATGATGTTAGCTATAATAAACTTAATATAGCAGTAAAAAATTGTATTTTTTTCTCTTTGGCTTATTTTTTTTTATCTAAATTACTAATATCTGAAATCTATTAAATCCCAACTAATCTGATTCGAGTCAAATCAATCCATTATAGAGATAAAACTTTCTTAATGCTAATTTTTTTAGCCATAAAACTTAAACTCAAGATCATATTTAAAGATTATAAGTGTCTAATAAACACTTGAATCAACTACATTGGTTATCCAGTATATCTTTGGTATAAATCCTACTTCTTAGAATCTGTAGATAAATTTATAATCACCCTAACCACCTGTCTTACGCTGGGTAACTTGATTTTTTTTTTTTTAACCCTATTGCTATAGGTGGCATTTTTAACATATTTAACGCTTTAATTATTTCAATACCCCATTTATAAAAGAAATCACAACAGCTGCCGCTTATTTAAAAAAAAAAAAATCCAACATACAAAGATGCACGCACGGTTAGCAACTACTAGGCACCAACCCCCCGGGCGGCGGGTCTAAAGATTAAGTTAAAATATTTTTTTAATTTCTATAAATATAAGTTTTTTTTTTAAATTTTAACTCTTCTAAAATTTTTATTTTGGTTTCTATTTTTTTTAATATTTGATCTTTATTATTCTAAATTTTGATACTTATAAATATTTTAAAATAAGCTATGCCAATTGATGTGAAAACTTTCAACACGAAAGGTGACGAATCAACTATGGCCAATGGTATTTGTGCATAACTAATCACGGGCATGTGGCAGTCATGATTGGACGACAAATACAATTTGATAAAAATTGCATACTTCGTTAGTTTGTACCAATCGTAACTTCTGTTTTAAAATATACATTTAATCTTTATAAATAGGATTTAATTTAAATGTACTGATAATGTAAAATAGTTTTATATTATTAGCCAATAGAAATAATGAAAAATATCAATCCACACGAATAATTACTTATTATAATAAAGAATCTATCATGATTTCTCACTTTTCCCTATTTCTATTGATTGACAGTGTAAAATAGTTTTACACTGTTAGTATATACCAATTAAACTCTTATAAATATTAGAGATTTTGTTTTAGATTATTAAAAATATTTTAAGAATTTTTTAATTCTTATAAATATCATCACTTAATACTAAATTTAAAAGGGAAGAACCAAAAATTTAATAATAAAAGAAAAAGAAATTTAAACCAAAACAAAAATTTTAAAAAGATAAAAATTAAAATAATCTATATTTATAGAAAATAAAAACATATTAAAGCCTGAGATTTTATCTAACCCTGGTCAGCGCATTCACGAGTACGGTTGCAAAAGTGAGTTTACTTGGTATATAATGCCGTACAATCTACGCGATGCACTTACTATGTACCTTAAAAGATACAGGCTCTACCAAGGTCAATTAACAAAAATTTGACCTCATGTATAAAAAATAATATTTGACATGCAGATTTTAATTTGATAACCAGAAACCAAAAATTTTACCCCGCTGCTAATGAAGGAACCATATTAACGAGAGTACGCAGAGGAGAAATCAACGTCTTTAGTTCCTTTTAAGTCTAGTGAGATGAGTTTTTAAGATATTTTACAAAAGAAATACACCTTTGCCGTGATACCTACTAGCTAACAACCGAGTATGGTGAGGGTAGAAGAGGAGGGGGTGGCATCATATGAGCATCTAGAATGGGGTGCTACATATAAGGCTGCTAGAGGAGCAATCATTCACGGTTTTTGTTGACAACTTGTCATCTTCAATGTCTAAAGGCTGGTTATATCAGCTTCTTGGTTTTGAGAGGATAATCACAGATGTTTACATGTCGAGAAAACGTAGAAGAATGTGCTCTTCCCCATTAATTTGCCTTTGTTAGGTTTGCAAGAAGAGGAGATGCTGAAAGCGCCACAAAGAAATTTGAACGGAATGGAAATCGGGCCATAAAATCTCAGTAGGTGAAGCGAGATTCAAAAGGAGGTTTGAAAGGAATGTTAATCGGGATAATGAGAAAACCAAAGAGTATGAATGGAGATCTGGTTCGTGGAGAAGAGGTAATTGGATGGATGGGAGGTCATATAAAGAAGTTGTCTCAAGGAGCTATGGGAAGCCATCAAACGTTAAAGGAGTCCTCTCCGAATGATGTCCAGAAGAATAGTAATCTCGACAGTGGAAAGAAGAAGTCTATGAAGGTTGAGCAAATGAAGTTTCTGGGAGCAGTGCTATACCAAGATACAATGGAATGGCTTCAGAGTTCAGAGAAGTATCATAGGTGAAACAAGCAAGCCAATGAATTTCAGTCTGATTGCTGATATCCTGGCAATGGAGTGGCTGTGCATTGTTGACACAAGAGAAACGGGTCCCTATAAAGCACTTGTAACAACCTTTGACTGAAGGGAGAGCATGGAGGAAGCTTTGTCTTCTGCTAAAGAGCTGTTATTAAACCATTTTGAGGATGTAAGGAGGTAGACAGAGGATGAAAGGTGCAAAACAAGAAGAATATGGATTGAGTGTAATGGTATCCCACTCATGCATGGTCAAAAGAAAATATCATCAAGATTGGCGAAGTTTGGGGTGCTGTGATTTGTCTATATAAAACTACTGAAGAAGGGAGATCGTTGAAGTCTGCCAGGATTCTCATTGATACTTATGTGTGGCAGTTTATCCATGGATGGATATATCTAAATTTTGGGGATAGAAGTTCTGACATTTATGTTAAAGAAATTAGCAGAGATGTTTACAATTTCATGTGCTTCAATAACTCAGCTGCAAAAGGCGATCATTCTTCAGGCTGTTATGTTTCTTCAAGCGCTGCAGATTCTCAATCTGAACGGAAAGGGATTGAAAAGTCTCAGTCACATGCTGAACTTCAAGAGTCAGTGGGTCAGAAAAACGACAAGGCGGAAAACCAAAATAAATTTGGATTATTGGGTGAGGAGAAAGATGTTGGGTGCAAGCGTTGCGATCGGAGAACGCGAGTCCAGATGTGATTCAGTATGCAGATATCGAGGAAAGAATGTTGGATGTTCTGGCGGCGAAAAATCAACAGAGAAAGGAGAAAAATAAATGTAGTTCAAAAAGAAAAGTGATTTCAAGGGGTTCTGGGATTGGGATCCAGGCTGCGCCGAGCACAATCACAATCGGTCCTGCAGTGGTTGAAGATGAATTCGGAGGTGTTGGTGTATCCATCAGGAGATTCTGTTGTGATAAGTTCGCGTTTGTCAGGGCAGTTCGATTTTGGGGTACTTCTCCCTAATGGTATTTTTTGGCGATCTCTTGGAACTTGTTGGTGTGTTTAAAAATTAAAACTCAGGGGCTGTGGGTTACCATCTGAGGTTGTTGCAAGCTTTGCGGGGTTGGCTGGTTTTGTTTTCAGCGAGAGTTTTGAATTTAGTATGTTGCGTTTTTTTTTTTTTTAAATCGAATTTGCTGGGTATCTGATTTTTGGTTGCTGTTTATTGAGGAGATGGTTGGCTTTGAAAGGAAGTGGGTGCAGTATGGTCTTGCTATAACGGAGGCCCGATATGCTATATTAACTATTGGTGGCTTTGCAAGTTTTGTCAATAATCTTATTGAGGGAGGTCGATTACCATGGCGGAATTGGTGGGATTGTTAAAACGAAGAAATTCGTTTTGCTGGTTCTTATTATTTCTTTTTTGGATCTGGTTTTTAATGTTGAGGTGTGAGGGTGCTTTTTGCTTAAAGAATAGAATCCTTTGGAGTTAAGTGCTTAGGTGGTGGGTGTAATTGGTTTTGTACTTTTTTGAATCTTGGGGGTGGTTTTCTAGATCATGGCCATGGATGGTTTTTTGGATTCATTTTGTAGTTCTGATGCAGTGACTCTGTGTTTTTGAGATGCTGCTCCCCTCCTGTTGGAGGGTTTTGAGCATTTCTACCTATCAAAAAAAAAAAAATGTCCGAAGCAGTCATGAGAGAACATTTTTATTTTGATCCATTAAAAGATACATGTTTCTTAATTTGGCCTCTTCATTTTAGTTTTAACCATTGAATCCTTGGATATAAATCCATTTCATTAAACATAAACAACCAAGACGATGCCTAATCATGAAAAGGAAAGGGAAGGGAGTCAGTCGGGTTATCATGCAAAAGGGCGCAAAAATAATCAATGAAGTGTGCCCAAATGTGTGTGCTAAGTGGGGACAAGCATGACCCCAAGTCTTAAAGAATGAAAAGGTTGAAATCTTTCCAGATTTTCGGACAATGTTGAGATTATTGGGAAAGAGTTTTCCAGTTGAAATTTGATAAAATGAGAGTCGAGGTGAAAGTAGAATAGGTGGTTTGTTAGGGGGTTTGGCCTAACTCACATTAGGCATGATAAATAAAATTTTCAACTTATATTAAAGTAAAAAAGAAAAGGAAAGCATAAGATTGGTAATAAAATAAAATATGTATAGCTAGGAGTTTACAAATACTAATAAGGCAAGTAGTATGATCCTCTTCTCATTTTTATTTAGTATCCATCTCTCCATGCGATTGTGAATAAACTTCGTGAATTGTACTAACATGAAAACTTTTGCCATAACATGGACGGCTCAACTTTAATAACTACAACTCGAAGAGGTTGAGCCCTATTGTAACATAAGCCCAAACTTATACTTCATATCTGTATCTTTTGGTTTCATCTCTCGGTATCATGATGTATTGAATTTTATGTTTCTTTGCCCTGTAATCTGATTTTGACTTCGGCTCCTCTTTCCCTGAGAATTTTTTGAGCCTTGATTCCAATTATTAAAAAAAAAAAAAGAAAAAAAAAGAAAAAGGGACCCTTGATACGGTAGTAAAACCTTGCAATTTTTTTCTCAGGTGTATCATTGGTATATATAAATCCTACTAATTAATAACCTCTACATGAATTTCTAACCACCCTGATAGCCTGTCTTATGCTTTCTCATTCATATATAATTCTTGGCTACACGTGCATCTTAACAAAGCCAACCCCCTAACTTGCCTAACACGCAACTGCATGTTGACAAAGCCAACCTCCTAGCTTGCCTAGCAGACATTGTGTTTTACATGCTGCACATTTTTATTTCTGGAAACTCCAGACTATTATCAAGAAAAATGATTGTTAGAAACTACATTAAGTTACATGCTTGTTCAGTGTAAGTAACAAGAGTCAAGAATAGCCGCAAGTGGATAAATATCAGAACATGCTAGGTTTCTTCTTCATAGGCTTAGAGCCTTTTTGGGGAGTGAATGTAAGTTCACGGCCATTTTTAATTTCAAACTTTCTTAATTTATAGATTAATAAGAATTTTGGCCATGTATTGTGTACAAATCTCATTATAAGAGAACATTTTTAAAATACATGTTTCTTAATTTGGCCTCTTCATTTTGGTTTTAACGATTGAATCCTAGATTATAGATTCATTTCAACAAATAAAAACAACCAAGAAAATGCCTAATCGTGAAAAGGAAAGGGAAGGGAGTCACTTCTCATACAGAAGGCCACAAAAAATATCCAATAAAGTGTGGCCAAATGTGTGTGCTAAGTGGTCCAAGCATGACCCAAGTTTCTAAGAATTGAAAAGGCTGAAACCTTACCAGATTTCAGACAATATTGAAATCATGTGGAAAGAAATTTGGAGCTGAAATTTGATAAAATGAGAGGGACGTGCATCTACTTCTTGACTTAGAGATGAAATTGGGGCGAGTAGAGAAGGATTTCAACTCAACTCGACTCTGTCCCCATTTCACGCTATTTTAAACAGATCCCAACTCTTAAGTGAATATATTATGTATGAGATACCGTATCAAATTGAATGGGGTGTGAACTTCGTACAAGTACGATCTATACCCTATTCAATAATCAACGAGATATGAATCAGTACAGTATTCCATACATATAATATATTCATCAAACATTTATCTACTCTTAAATCACACCCTATGAATTCTAAAAACGAATACTCACCCCGCTGACAAAAAAATATCAGGATTTGCACCACGCTCATTACTTCTTTTTTTTTAAAAAAAAATCTCCATTCATATTTTTAAATTCAATTTATACAACAATCACTTAGGGCATGTTTAGTTTCTATAATAAGATAAAATTTGATATTATAAAACCAGATAATTAAAATAAAGCCAATTAAAACTTCAATATTACTCAACAATGTATAAGATACTATATTATATAATATTATATTCTCCCACTAGCCAAAGTAATTATAATCATAAATAAAAACTTAAGAAAAAATAAAATTGTAAACAAGAATAATTTTTATGAATTATTAAATATAAATTTTAAAAAAATATTATTTTTAAATATTTATTTTTATTATCATTGTCTTAAATATTTATTATTTTTTATTAGATAAAATTTTAATTTACATTACATATATTATTTATTATATATTTCAATTTTTTATAATTATTTTTTAAGTAAATTTTTTAAAAAAATTAACAAATATATAATACTCTTTATTTATTGAATTATATCAAATTATAATTTTTATTAATTATTTAAATTTAAAAGTAAATATTATAGTTGATATATATTTATTTATTGAATATAACTATTTTGAAATTTTTTATTATGTATAAATGTCATTTATATTAAATATTATTTAGTATAAATTATTTATATATTATTAAACCTCTTTTATAAAAATATTTTTATTTATTTATTTATATAATTTGCGTTGATATTTATTTATTACTTATTTAATAATTATTTTTATTTTAATAAAATATGAAAAAAAATTCAAAGAGTGAAAGTGATTGACCAGCTTACATATTAAAGGCTATATCATGTAACCACAAGGTATTCGGAATTTTCCTCCAGGAAAACACTACGTGCTTGGATTAGAGTTTAAATAAACTTGATTTTGTTTAAAATTGAGTTTACATGAACGTGATTTACGTTTGAAAATTTTTACTTAAAAAGTGATTTTGACAAAATTAGTATTATCTAGATGATGTTGACAAAAACTACTCTTAGATGTATAATTATTATAAAAAATATAATATTTTATTTTATATGTTTTTGTAATTTTTAAAAATCACAATTTAAACAAAATATTTAAGTAATTAAGTATAAAACACATTTATTAAACACAATTATTACACATCACATATTCATTAGTAGTTTAATAGCATGTGAAGATAAAAAATTATTTGTAACTAATATAATATAACTTATAAAACAAAAACATCAAATAAAGGGATGGTATAGAAAATATGTTAATTTTATCATCAATTTGTTGAGAATTTGAATGCAGAAGCAACTCGCTTTTGCTTCTTGACAAACTGGAGTTAGTAACCAAAAATGAGTATAGAAATGGTTGCAAATGTTTAACCAAACGCAAAGTGACAAAAATCATGTTTGTAGAGGTTAAGCGTGGGCTTGGATTTCACAAGCGTGAAACCAAATGCTCACTAAATCATCTTTATGGAGTGCTTCTGTAGCTATTTCTGGAGAGAAAATCAGCATGGTGGTTATATATCGCCCAACTTCATATAGTGTGATTGAATTAGAGTTTGCAAATTTGATTTTGTATCCAATTATGTTAAATTGAGCATAATTTTCATAAAAGTAAATAAGGGGACACAGGGACGGATCCATATATATGGGGTGGGGGCTCATGCCCCTACTTAAATTCGAAATTTTTTTAATAGTATAGAATTATATATATATATATATATATATATATATATATATATATATTTGTCTCCTATTATTTTATTACATTTAACTCTACAGTAAAATAAAAATTATATGAAATTTTTTATTATATTTATGTTTTATCTTTATCCCTGATTGCCTAAATTTTCTGAATCTGTCACTAAGGAGATGTGATGTTACTAACAATGTCCTCGTTCGGTGTTAATCAAGCGAGTATCTATTTACCATTATGTCATGGTAAATCTCAGAAATGATTCCTAGAAGCATGGAAATTTTGTCATCCCTACCTTCGACTAACAACTTACATCTTACCAAGTACATGAAAATATAGCCTTCACTTACTACAATTTTCAGGTTGGCAAGTAAATATAAATTATTAAATTTGATTTTATAAATCTCCAATGTATATACAGAATTATTGAAGAGGAAAGGGGTGGTAAACATGATACTACAAAAATAAACCCCTTTCGGATGGAAAGAATGAGCATAGAACATATTTTATACTTTAGAGCATATAAAATAAAAATTTATAGTAAGGAAAACAAAAATTATGTACAATTATATTACACACACATAAGTATATATTCATTATTGTCTTTCATATTCAGTCAAACAATAATTATACATATCTATGTAGTGCCAAATTCTACGTTTACTACATGAGATTATTAATGCCACAACGACGGCCACAAGCGCACTATGAGCTTCACATGTATGTATATGTGCTAGTTGATCTTTACATTAGCAGCTAAACTTTGATAGGTACAACACGGAGAGGTTGGGCCTTGTGTAATGTAAACCCAAAACTATAATTCATATCTATATCTTCTGGTTTTATCTCATCAGCCAGCTTCCAATTGAAGTGATGTAAAAGAGAGGCCAACACGAAATGTATCGTTCTAGTAGCCAAAGGTAGTCCAGGGCAAATTCTTCTGCCAGCACCAAATGGTATAAGCTCAATATTTTTGCCTTTAAAATCAATTTCACTCTCCAAAAATCTTTCAGGTTCAAATAAATTTGGGTTAGTCCAAATACTTGGATCTCGTGCAATTGACCACACATTTACTAAGATTCGTGCATTTTTGGGCACTGTGAAGCCAGCTAACTCTACATCATCATTTGACTTGTGGGGTAGTAGAAATGGAGCTGGCGGATGAAGGCGCAAAGTTTCTTTCACCACTGCATTAAGGTAAGGGAGCTTGGAGGTGTGAGACTCCTCAATTTGTCCATTTTTTCCAAGCACTTGCTGAAGTTCCTCTCTAACTTTAAGCAATTTTATAGGGTTGTGTAACAACTCTGCCATTGCCCACACCAGTGTGCTTGATGTTGTATCTATTCCGGCAGCAAATAAAGTCTGGTGTAACACCAAGTAAAAATGAAGTCTATCAGATCGTTTCCTAGGTGTACCAAAAAAAAAAAAAAAAAGATTGTTTCGTAGGTGAAAATGAAATTTTGTCTAAGGGAAAACAAGAGAGAGTAAGAAACACGAGCAAAAGTAATAGACCTTAGATAAACAATAATGAGTCATGTTATAATCTATGCCTTTTTCTAATGCCAGTCTCTCATAAGTAACAAGGGAAGTACCTTATGGATAAAATTCAAAGACAAAGAAGAACCAAATGGTTAATTTGCTCCTAAAATACATTCTCACTAATGCTCTCAATTATAACTAGACTAGACTATGGTAAAATCCTTTATTTTACTTAAACCCACCACGTGGATTTTTTGTTTCACATGAATTTTACACCAGCTACAGCTTGCATGTTACCATAACAATAATAATAATAATAATAAGTTACACTCCCCTCTCTTGAAGGATGATCTTATTACACAATCCTCCTCTCTATTTTCAAAATATACATTTCTTTCCCCCTCAAAGATGGAATTGTGCTACATTTTAAGCCATTTTTATGTTTTTCATTAAATTTTTCTTTTTTTATATTTATTATATTATTATTTTTTTACAAAGTAAAAAGTATGTATGACAAAAACAATGTAAAAAATATGTGGCTGATAATAACATAAAAATATTGATGTGCATGTGTGTATAATATTATTTCGTTAAAGTTTTTAATTATCATCATGTTAAGAAAAAAATTATTAATAATAACTATAATTTGTGATGATTATTAAAAAAGTAAGAAATACATATGTGATAGTTATTTTTAAATGTTAATAAGATATTTTTTGTATGAATGTATTGAAACAAAAATAAATGATAATTTATATTAAATGTTATATTTTTAAAATTTATTAAATAGGGATTAGATAATCTTAATAAATATAGTCTCATTGACACAAACATATCAATTTTCAAGAATTTATAAAGATGAAATAATTAATAATAAATAATTCACATAGTATTAAATATTTTGAAAATATATTAATATTAATTAATAGAGTACTTTGTATAATAGATAATTTAATAAATTTACATTTATATTTTAATTAATAAAATAGTTTGGACTAAAGAGTATATTCTTAAAATAGAGAGGAGAGCTGTAATAAGGGTATCTCTCAAGAAAATTAAAGAAAGTGTAATTTACTCAAAAATAAAATAAAAGATAAGAAGAAGATCAAAATAAAAGAACTAAACTGGATACTTAATAAACTGTAAACAGTAACAACGGTAAAATAATAATAATGTTATTTATACATAAAACATAGATATCTAGAGTACACACTCAAAATAGAAAATGACACAAAGTTATAACCTGCCTATCACCATTAAACGCTTTGTCATTTTATTTCTTGGAAGTCGATTCCAAATGTCATATTCTATTAACAAATAATATTACTCAAAAATCAAAGTCATATAATTGTGTCTCGTCAAAAAAATAAAAATAAAAAAAGGTCATGATTATATTGTGTTCCGTCAGAGCTTTTTTGTTCTATCAAACTCATATTGCTACGCATAATTTTCAATCAACAAATGAAATTCGTAAAACATGTCAGATAAATCTTCAAATTTCATTTTAAGACGGAGCCGTTTATTCTTCTGCCGAGAATTTTAGTTTCCTTATGTGAGTTTATAAGTTATTTAAAGATAATTGAAAGTTAATTGAAGAAAATTTACAAAAGAATGACACTTCAATGTTACGAAAGAAAATTGCTACATTTCAGTGTTTAATTTCAATATATATATATATATATATATATATAGTTCACAAGTATATCAAGAGAATTTAATTCGGAAATAATATCTGATGAGTAAGGCATATTGAAATACTCACCCCAAATAAATGTAAAACATCATGGCAGCTCAATTGGGAACTACTTTCTTCTTTGATAAATTTCAGAAGGGAATCCAATGCATCCTTGCATTCCTTAGATTCTGAAGCTTTCAAACGCATTCTCTCTTTCATAACACCATCAATAAAAGCAACCAACTTTGTATAGTGATTTCTCATCCCTGCCCTTACACCTTGTAGGTCAAATAACCGGAAGAAGGGGTAAAAGTCTGCAATATTTGGCCTTCCAGCTTCTTCCACGATGCCAAATATGATTTCCTTAAACTCGTTGTGAGACTTGTGATCACGTGCATGATAATGAAACAAATCCATGGAGAAGAAAGTGTTTGATATGGAATTGAGAACTGTTGTAAAGATAGCCTCACCAAAATCAAAGGATCCACCTTTCTTGCAACATTCATGCACATAATCTAGCAAGTCTTGTACCTTTTTCTTACGGAGGAATTGGGTAGAGTCTAGCTGTTGAGGGGAGAATATTTTTGTGGCACAAGCTCTTCTAAGGGTCCTCCACTTAGCTGATACGGGAAGCCAAGCAATTGAGACTTTGTGATGGTCCAATACCCTAGCAGAATCTGGGATTATCCTACTAGAAAAGACAGTGTCATATGTATGGAGCACTTCTTTGGCTAATTCTGAAGAAGAAATCACTATTGTGGTTATTGTGCCCAACTTGAGAGTCATTATAGGTCCATAACATTTGGAAAGGTGAGTGATTGAGTGGAGAGGGTTGTTGCCAAGCTCCAAGATGTTTCCAATGATAGGATAGGGCTTAGGACCTGGTGGAAGCTTGGAAAATTTGGAGCTTTTGCTGGAGATGAAGAGGAAAAATATTGTCCACACAAAGGACACGAGTAGCAGAAGTGTTGGGTAGTCCATTATTGCCTCGTTATTGGCTTAAACCACTTCCTTCAAGATATATGGCAAGCTTGAAGTACGGGTACCTCTCTGCAGCTGGGATTGGACCATCAGTAGTTTTTAAAAAACTCTATCATATCTTAGCCCCCCAAGAAAAAAGTCTCATTTTTATTTTTCAATTAACTAAAGTTTAGGTTTAGGAAAATGATTGCCCCATGATTAACATAGACCTCCAAACTTATCGAATATTTGTAGATATATTTATAAATTATTCATCAATTAAAAAACTTAAAAATTAAAATTAAGTCACGGTGATGTAAGAATGGAAGAGCGAGCAGATATGTCAATCTCATTGGCAAAAAATAAAATAAAAAATAAAAAAAGTCTCATTTTAAGCACCTGCTTTGGTACTACTTTTTAAAAATTAATATGTTGCACCGTTTTTTGAAAACGAGAACCTATGATATAAAAGTTATAACTCGGGACAAAAAAGTTATAGATTGAGTATTGAAACTTGCAACATTATAGCGTCAAATAACTTTCACCGCCACTTTTTCACAAGTTTTGTTTGATCGTTCACTTTTCAACTTATATAATAACAAATATTTTTAACATCATAAGTTTTCTATCCTAGTTTATAACTTTCCATTCTTAGAAGTAGCTTTTAAAAATATTGTAGCGTACCAGGTTTTTTGAAGCCAGTACCAAAGTGAGTGCCCTCATTTTGAATACTTTGTAAAAATTGAAAAATGTATGACAACCCTTCGATAGATAATTGTACCACAGATTGTATAAATATGAATCTAACACTTAATATTTAAGAAAATTTATAATAAAATTAAGTTTTATTAATTTTGTTTGAGATATACTTATTTATTTTTCAACTCCACCAACTTTATAATACATTGTTTAAAAATAAAATGTTATATTTGTATTTATACAAAAAAAAATTTGTCTGTGAAATAATTTAGTTAGTTTTTCAACTATAGACAGTATTATTTTCGATATCTCCACTTCTTCAGCACCTATTTTGGCAATGTATGTTCTGAATGCAGTAGTTTTTAAAATTTACCATGTATGATAAAAAGGTTACAATCTAGAATATAGAAGTTACGATATTATGAATATTTATTACAATGCAGGATAAAAAGTGTGTGTTGGGACAATATTTTAAAAAGGTGAATGTATATTTTTTAATTTATGCAATAACAAATATTTTTAATATTGTAACATTTCTATTCTAATCTGTAACTTTTTATCTAAAGTTATAACTTAAAAGATAAACGTTACTGTACTATTTTTAAAACAGATAATAAAATAAATTCCAATATAACATAGTATAAAATCTGTTATGAAGTATAGAAAAAATAAATTTTTTTAATAATATAGTTTTACATAATTAAATATAATAACTATATAAAAATATTTTACCGTAACAATATACCAGAGTTAAATAAAAAATAATATCAACGTCAGCATCTTTTTTAAATGTCATGTCAAAAAGAAAGACAAATCTAAATTATTGTATTTCACTCTGATTTGCGCCACATTTATAACAAGATGAAAACGGTTGTGATTAAATGTTTATGAGGTTTATAATATTCTTTTTCGCAGTTACTATATACATTACTTATACATAGTGACTCAAGTATCTCAATTGATATCCGATAATTGTAATTTAAATAAATTAATTTTAGTTATATAAGTGTTAAATTAATAATAAATATGCAATTAATAATATATCGCAATTTAAATAAATACAATTTTAATTATATATATAAATACTGGATCAATGTATTAGATTCATAAATAATATACATCTTATTACCAATTAACCTTATATTTAACACTTACGTACCTAATTTAAATATAACTACCAAATATCTATTAGAATATCTGACGGATCACTAAGTAGAAATAATATTTCCCATTTTTCTGGCTCATTACTTATTATATCATCCTATTCATAACTAAAAAAGCATCTTCAGAAACGACATGAAACAAGTGGCTGGTGTCATTCACCATTTGTGGCGTATGACCCACAATGTTTAAGGGTGTGTATGGAATGGTGTATTAGATATGATGAGATAAAGTAATATAATATATTATAATTTTATTCATTGTTTGATATAATTAATATATTGTATAAATTTATCTATCAAATCTCTCTTATAAGTTAAAATGATGGATAATTTAATTTAATCTAAAAAGGTCATATTAGATTTGATTAGTGTTTGATGTATAAGGGTTTTTTTATTTTTTTTATTTTTTAATATATTTTATTAAAAGAAAAACAATTGTTAAATAAATAATAAAAATAAAAACTATAAAAACAAAAATAATGTTATTTAATAAAAATATTTAATAATAAATAAATATTTTTAAAAAATAATAATTATAAAATAATTATTCAATCTAATATAAAAATATAAGAGTAAAAATTTATTAATAAAATATGTAAATAATATTTAATATAAATTTAATTATATATAATAAAAAATACAACCAAATATAGAAATATAATATTAGACTTGCTTGAAGTTTGATGTATAAAAACTCCCTCCCTCTCTCTCTCTCTCTCATTTTTTATATTATGAAAAAATATTAAAAATAAATAAATAATTTATAAATATAAAAAACAGATAAAATAATTATAATAAATATTTAAATTGTTATATTAATTTTGAAATTTTAAATTTAATATTCAAAAATTATATTTATTATAATCTCTTTTTTTGGTTATATTATACTGAATATAATATCTTATACAATAACATACCAAATACCGCATAGTATTAAATTTTTATCAGGTCTTATACAATCAGGCTTATATTATCAGCCCTTATTCTATCAGACCTTATACTATCAGGCATACCAAATGAGTCCTTTCTTCTTTTATTTATTTATTTATTTATTAGTATTATTCTGTTAACGGGAGTTTAACGGAAGATAACAGTAGAGAAGACGTTATTTGGTTAAGCTTTTTCCCCCAAGTGGTACTTATCAAGAACGGACGAAAATCCTTTGTCCTAGCCTTCTGTCACATCCCCTTTCCCGCGATAAAAACCTACCATGTGGAATAATAAAAAAAAAAAAATTACAAATCAATTATACTTAATTTTGCTAAAATTTAAGTCCGTTGGTTAGCTTATTACTCTAGTTGTCTCCATCAAAGCCTACCTGCTCCATTGACCCTCACAACTTTGTACCAACCCATCCTGGTCCACAGGTGACGACTAACCCCACAGCAAAGAGCAAGAGTTGGTGCCTTTTTCGATTCAAACAAAACCCTTTTTCTTTTCTTTTTCTCTCCTAAGGCCAAGTCATGATTCTTCTTTCCTTATTTAACAGGTTCCTCCTTGCATGCACGTAGTTTGAATATAACAAAAATGAAAGGTGTGGTGCTAGTGGCTATTGCCGCTTCCATTGGCAATTTTCTGCAAGGACTTACCGCTCACTAGACCAAGTGACATAGATAGAGACAAACATAGATAGAAAGGAAAAGGGGGGGTTTATTTGAATTGGAAGAGACACCAACTCTTAACTCTTGTGAAGGGTCTTAGGAGAAGGTCAGCTTTTGACGGAGGAAAACATAATTTTAACAAAATTAATTATAATTGATTTGTAAAATTTTTTTATTTTACATGGCATATTCTTATTCGTGGGACAGAGAAGGTAATAGAAGGCGGCGTTTCCTTACAACACAATTAAATTTTAATGCTTCAAATGTTTGCAAAAACATGGCAACACTTGAAATATTCATAAATCACATAAAATTTACAAGAAATTAGTTATACATGCACAATTTGCAACTCCCAGGTTTTTGGATGCGGATTCCTATGTAAACCCTACCTAAAGACTAAGGAGAAGGCTACTATCCTCATAATTGAGGTTGGAGTATTACATCCTCACATTAGGTGTAAAATATTTTTAGTCGAAGATATATTTATTCATATTTTGTCAAACAAGAATTACATATATTTATGTAAAGCCAAATTCTACTTCATTTACTACATGAGATTATTAATGCCCCAACCACGGCCACAATCACATGTATGCTATATTTGCTAATTTGCTCTTTATATTACCAACCAAACTTTGATAGGTACAACACGTAGAGGTTGGGCCTTGTGCAATGTAGTCCCATAACCATAACTCATATCTATATCTTCTGGTTTCATCTCATCAGCCAGCTTCCAATTGAAGTGATGCAAAAGAGAGGCCAGCATGAAATGTATGGCTCTAGAAGCCAAAGGTAATCCAGGGCAAATTCTTCTACCAGCACCAAATGGTAAAAGCTCAAAATTTTTGCCTTTAAAATCAATTTTACTCTCCAAAAATCTTTCAAGTTTAGATAAATTTGGGTTAATCCAAATGCTTGAATCTCGTCCAATTGACCACATATTTACTAGAATTTGTGCATTTTTTGTCACTGTGAAGCCAACTAAATCTATATCATCATTTGACTTGCTGGGTACCAGAAATGGAGCTGGCGGGTGAAGACGCAAAGTTTCTTTCATCACTGCATTAAGGTAAGGGAGCTTTGAGGCGTGAGACTTCTCAACTTGCCCATATTTTCCAAGCACTTGCTAAAGTTCCTCTCTAACTTTGAGCAATTTTTTTGGATTATGCAGCAACTCTGCCATTGCCCATTCCAGCGTGCTTGATGTTGTATCTATTCCGCCAACAAATAAATTCTGGCGTAACACCAAATAAAAATGAAGTCTATATCAGGTTGTTTCTTAGGTGAAAATGAAGTTTTGCCAAAGAAAAAACAAGAGAGGGTAAAACACACAAGCAAAATTAATAGACCTCGGATACATAAAAAATAGTAACTTGTAATATAATTATGTCTTTTTCTCTAATATTACCCTCTCATATTTGTAACGTTAGAAGCTCGTTGTCATTAAAATTCAAGGACACAGAAGAACCAAATTGTTAATTAATTAGCTCGTTAAATATATTCTCACTAATGTGATCAATTATGACTAAATAGTAAAATCACTTTATTTTACTTCAATGCCAAGGGGATTTTTCTTTGACATGCATTTTACACCAGCTACAACTTCGAAGTTACGATCAAAACAAAAAAGAAAGAAAAAGAGCTGCACTGGAAGTTTTAGTAAACTGTAAACAGTAACCACACAGTAAGAATCATAGTCATATGATTGTGTTACATGAGAGCTTTTCATTTTTAATTTTAATCAAACCAAAATTGCTTTCAATCCATGTAATTCGAAAAATAGCTAAGGAGAAACCTTCAAATTACACTTCAATGCTATTTCTTCTACGACCGCTAGATGTGCATTAATTTCAACCATCAACATCTGGTAGAGAAGAGATCTTGCTTGCAAGACCATTAAGTGATAAGCACCTATGTCGGGTAGATTGGATACAGGTATTTTCAAGAAAAGAAAAAAAGGAAGACATTGCCTCTATATTTTCTAGTTTCTACAAATCATGTAGGTAATTACCCCCCCCCCCCAAAAAAAAAACCTTTTTTTTATTTTCCACCCAAATCTACCCTTCTAAAATCTGTTCAATTATAAGTAGGATGAAATTCTTCTATTGCATAAGCCAAATTCTTCCAAATAAAAAGCATATATGTGGTTAAAATTCAATGTATAAAGGGAAAAAATACGGTCCACTTACTCATGTAGACAAACAGAGGCGGAGTTTAATAACCCCTAAAAAAAAACACAAAACCGAAAAAACAACACAAAAAAAGATTGTTTTTAAAAAATTAACTCTCTCTCTCTCTCTCTCTCTCTCTCTATATATATATATATGAGAATGCTAGTGTCCATATTTTTATGTGAAAGTTACCTAGAAGCTAGCAATCTCTATATTTTATTTTGAACAAAAAAATTCATATCGTTCCTTTCTTAATCAACCTGTTATTATACCCAATTTTGTTATTTTATTTTACTTATATTAATTACTCCCCTTGAAGTGAAATAACACCCTACATGAAAAATTCTTAAAAAAAGAATACACTTTATCCCAATCCACTAAAAGTGTGTTTGGATTTTTTTTTTTTTAAGAAAAAAATATTTTTTTAACTAAATTTTGTTTTGAAAAGTGCTTTTACAAGTTTTAAAATATGTGATTGAATACAACTTTAGAAAAAAAAAAAGCTCTTATAGAAAAAAAGTCAAGTTAACATTTTTTTAAAAAACTTGGTAATAACCAACTTTTAAAAAAAAGCATAAGTTGAAATGGTTTTCAAAAGAGAAATTGGGGTATATTTGTTTGTACTTCTAGTTAAAAAAAAGTACCTTTTTAAAAAATTCAAAAAAAGTACTTATAAAATTTTTAATATTATTTATTTGTACTTCTAAAAAAAAAAGTAAAAAATAATCAATTTTCCATTTTTTAATAGGAAGATAGATAACTTCTTTTTCCAAAGAAAAAAATAATAGAAGGGAAAGAGTTTTGCTCTTAAAATTTTGGATTCATTACCTTCTCACTCGATTACGATTTTATCTTTAATTTTTTTAAAATATAAGTCCCTTTTTATTCTCATTCTCTCTCTTCTCTCTCATTATGTCTTTACTTATAATTTTATGAGAAAAAATCACTTATATATTTATCATATTCAAATAATTTAACAAATTTTAATTTTAATAAAAAGTAATTGTATAATTATATATTTAAATATAAAATATTTTTTATTTTTTTTTAATTCTGAAAAAGCACTTCTTCTAAAATCTTAACTAAATAGATCTTTTATTTAAAATTACTTCTATTTTTACTTTTTTTTTTATAAGCTAGGTATTATTAATTTTTAAAAAAAATGATAAATTAACCTTTTTTTCAAGTTTTATCAAAATACACTTAAGAACTTATAAAAGCATTTTTTTTGAAAAAAATGCTTAAAAAAATGCTTTTTCTTTAAAAACTAAAGATCCACACATACTCTTAGTAAATTGAGATGAAATGTATATTTAGTAAACAAATTAGGTGGACTGTCATTTTACTCTATAAAATATAAATAACTCATTTCGTATTCCCCTTTTTTTATTTTTACTAATTTACCATATAAAAATAATTATTTTCATATAATCCAAATAAAATATACTACTTTAAAATTACTTTTAAGTTAATATATCCATTATTATAAGGTATTTTAGTTCTTCGCTTTAAAATAATTTTATCGTGTTAATTATTTGCTTTAAAGTTTATATGTATGATGTGCAATTAATTTTAATTTGATTGTTATCATTTAATTTACATGTTAAACTCTAGCCTCTAAGAATTTTCCACAAGTTCTACCACTGTAAATATGTATTGTCAATGAAGACTGGACACGTTATATTTTGGAGTTATGAATAATCATGGCTAATCAACAAATACTTAAACTGTAAAATAGCAAAGTAAAATGTGTAAGGCATGTTGAAATACTAACCCCAACTAAAACTAAAACATCATGGCAGCTCAATTGGGAACTACCTTCTTTTTCGATAAGATTCAGAAGGGAATCCAATACATCCTTGCATTCCTTAGATTCTGAAGCTCTTAAACACATTCTTTCTTCCATAACATCATCAAGAAAAGCAAGCAACTTTGTATTGTAATTTCTCATCCTTGCCTTTATACCTTGTGGGTCAAATAATTGGAAAAAAGGGAAAGAGTCTGCAATATTAGGCATTCCAATTTCTTCCATGATGCCAAATATAATTTCCTTAAACTCGTTTCGAGTCTTATGATCACGTGCATGGTACTGCGACAAATCTATGGAGAAGAAAGTGTTTGATATAGAATTGAGAATTGTTGAAAAGATAGCCTCATCGAAATCAAAGGCTTCACCTTTCTTGCAGCATTCACACACATAAGTTAGCAAGTCTTGTACCATTTTCTTCCGGAGGAATTGGGTAGAGTCTACCTTTTGGGGGGAGAATATTTTTGTGGCACAAACTCTTCTAAGGCTCCTCCACTTAGTTGATGGGGGCAACCACAAAATTGAGACTTTGTGATGGTCGATTGCCCTAGCAACATCTGGGATTGTCCTACTAGAAAAGACTGTGTCATATGTATGGAGCACTTTTTTGGCTAATTCTGAAGAAGAAATCACTATTGTGGTTATTGTGCCCAACTTGAGAGTCATTATAGGTCCATATCCTTTGGAAAGGTGAGTGACCGAGTGGATAGGGTTGTTGCCAAGCTCTAAGATGTTTCCAATGATAGGATAAGGTCTAGGACCTGGTGGAAGCTCGGACGATTTGGAGCTTTTGCTAAAGATGAAGAAAAAAAAGAATTGTCCACACAAATGATATGAGTAGCAAAAGTGTTGGATAGTCCATTATTGCCTCGCAATTGGCTTCGATCAACTTCTTCCTTCAGGATACGACAAACTTGAAGTATAGGTACTTCTCTGCAGTTGGAATTGGATCATCAATAGTTTTAAAGAAACTATATCAAATCTTAACCACAAAAAAATGTCTTCTTTTTTTTTTTTTCCCAAAGAGCTATTAGTGGAATTAGAAGGGGAATAGGAAAGGAGATAAGCAAATAGGGATAGAACTCCTAATCTACTGCCAAGATGTCTCATTTTAATCAGCTTGTTTGGTGCTACTTTTAAAAAATTAGAGTAAATTATACTCCTCTCTTTTTAAATATATCTTTATTATAGAGCCTTTTTCCTTGTTTCTAAAGTATACACTTCTTTTAAATTTTTTTTCTTATATTTATTACCTTATTATTTTGAACCAAAGTACCCTTTTATTAATGTTTATACATATTGAAATCCTGTTTACAAAATAAATTTACAAAGTAAAAAATATGTATGACAAAAAAAAAATAACAATTATGTGGATAATAATAATATAAAAATATCAATATATGTGTGTATATATAATCATTATATTAAGAGAATAAATTATTAACAATAGCATGTGATACTTATTTTTTTTAGAAAAAGGAAAGAAATGCATGCTTTTCCAATTTTCTATAATGTTTTTAGACTATAATATGTGACAATTATTTATGAACATTAATAACACATTTTTGGTATTGATTTATTGAAACAAAAATAAAATGTATATTTTATATTAAAATTTATATTTTTAAAAGTTATTAAATAATTTTAATAATTATAATGTCATTAATATTAACATATCAATTATAGAATCAAAATGATTTTAATAATTTTAAATAATAAAAATTTAATAATAAAAAATAATAAATATTTAAAAAATATATTAATACTAATTAATTAAATATTTTATATAATGGATAGTTTAGTGTATATATATGGGATATATCTAATAAGAAAGGTGTTTTTATATAAGAGATGAGAAGAAAACATTTTAATTCCAGAACCACTCAAATACTTTTATAGTAAAAAGTCATGTGACTCATGATAACCCAATCCTACCTAAGGCTAGACCCGCCTCCGTGTGTCTGCCCCACCCCGATACCCACCGTTCCTACTTAATCACCATTTGCCCAATTTCGCGGCCCACTTAAGTACTTGCAACGCCAACGTCGTTTTCTCGGTGGCTATCTGTGGAGAGCACAGTCTGGCACTTTGCAGGTTTGTTTCCATGTGCACTTCATTATATAGCCATGCAAATATTATTTTTAACTCTTGATTTGTATTATTCTGAATAAGACATTTATTACTTTTTAATTTTGATATTCATCTCTTGACATATCTAATCCTATATTCTGAATAAAATATTTATTACACACTTTGCAGGTTTGTATTATTACTTTGTTAAAATTTACCGTTGTTAAAGAGGTGGTCACAAACTCCTTTCTGCTGTGAATCAAGTGGTCCCAATCCCTTTGAGTAACATATTTCTTTCGTTTCCATGTCTGCAACATATTTAGGACCTATTTTTAGATAATTTGAGTTATCTTTTTGTTTATTAATTTTTTACTAATAATTTACTCATTAATTTATTTTTTTTTATGTATTTATTAGGTATATTTTTATGGAGATCGGTGCTAATGAAGTTGATCTAGCTTCGCCATCAAATAACTTAAATAATCATGAGCAAGTTGGAGGAATGGATTTCTGAATATGATAATAAGTTGAAACCTACAATTGGAAAAGTATAATCGATATCGTAGAAAAAGGAGGAAACTTTTACGAAAGGTATGCACATGCTACTAGATTTAGTGTACGCAATTCATCCGAAACAAAAAGACAAGAATGGGGTTAGATGAAAATATTTTCTTTGCTCAAAAGAAGGTTTCAAAGTAGAGAAAAAAAATAGTTTACGCTAAATTGTTACTTGATAAAAAAAGCTTGCCCAAAATTAGAAGAAGAAAATTAACGAGGGAAGGATGTCAAGCAATGATTGTTTTCAAGAGGACAACTAAAAAAAAAAAATCTGAAGTTGAATGATTTTATACACATATATTAGTTGCACCTAAAAAGAGACAATTTCTAAGATTGGCAAAGAGTATAAACACTATTCATAAAAACTTATTGCTTTCTTATAACAAAGCAAATCTGAAGCCTTTGAAAGTTTATCAATTATTGAAAGAGCAAATTGGGAGTTATGATAATATTGGGTGCAAACAAAGAGATCTACAAAATTATTCAAGGGATTTGAAAGCCTAGATAAAAAATTCTGTTGTACATATGTTCATTAAAAATTTTAAGAGAAAGCATGAGATGAACCATGCATTTTATTATGACTTGGAGATTGATGACGAAGGACAACTGAAATATATGTTTTGAGTGGATGATCTTTGTAGAAAAAATTATTCTTTATTTAGAGATGTGGTTTCATTTGACACAACATATAATACGAACAAGTATAGCATGAATTGTCCATCATTCACCGCTGTAAGTCACCATTAACAAAGTATTACGTTTGACAAAGGCAAAGTATTACATTTGGTGCTACCGCCTTAGCAGATGAGGAAATTGATTTATTTGTATGGTTGTGACAAAAATGTCTAATATTGTAATATTTTTATTTTAAACTATAGCTTTTTTAATTTCAAGTTGTAATTTTTAAACAAAGGTTATAATGTACTACTTTTAAAAAAGACAATGAAATTAATTGTGATATATTATTAATGTAAAATTTCTTTATATTATTAATTATATGTTATTTTTATAGAACTTTTAAATAATTATAAAAAATCAGACTCTTTTAATAATGTAAGCATATATAATTATATATCTATATAAAAATATTTTTTAATAATAATATATCAAAATTAAATCCAAAAATAATACCCAAACCAGCGTCACTTTCAAATGTCAATGTCCAAAGGAAAGACAAATCTAAATTATTGTTCTTCACTCTTATTTGCGCCACATGCAAATTGTAGTGATCGAGAAATCGCACTTGAACAAAATGATAGAGCCAAAAGATATTAACAGTTGTGATTAAATGTTTGTGGGATTTTCTGGACAACTGTCATAGCCTATTTTGGATGGTTTCTTGGCTTCGGTCGGCTTTTTTACATTTTTAAATTAAAAATCTTCAATACGACATGAAACAAGTAGTCAGCGTTATTTACTATTTGTGGCATATATATGAACCACAAAGGAGGACTTTCTTTTTCTGTTTAAGGAACGTAACCTTGTGGTTATACTACAAGAAAATAATGATTTATCGACAAAAGTTTTGCAGCAAATGCGTATCCGCCGCAACTTGTGGAGGACTTTGCAGTGGACAAGGATTTGCAATGCCAAATGCATAAAATTAAAATTTTGCGATGGCTTTTTTCGGAGCATAAAAAAAATGGAAATTAATAGTTTGTGGTGGACTTGCTCATCACAAACATTTGGATTTCTTTAAAAAAATTAATAGTTTGCAGCAGACAGTTCGTTGTAGATTTAGAAAAATTATGCAAATTCAAAAAAATAAAAAATGAAAATAATAGTTTTCAGCAGATTTATTCAACTTAATAGACCCGCCAACCAAACTCAACCCGAAATTTTATGTTTGAGTTGGGTTATGTTGGTCGGGCATGGGTCCACCCGTATCCATAAACACCCTTAAAGCTAACACTAAGAAAGGAAGTTTTGTTAAAACCCAAATAACTCATTACATCTATAACCATTGATTATGACACAACAATTAAGTCTTGTTCCACGAGATGGGATTAGCCACATAAATCAAATAATACCATATTATATCTATTATAAATCATATTTATATTTAAATTATTAATATCTAAATCTCTTTTGATAGTTTCATATACGGTTTTCTAGATCTTCCTCTACCTAACTACAGGACTATCCTCCATCTAATTCATTCTCTTTACTATGACCTCTATAAGTCTTCTCCATATATATTTAAACAAGCTAAAGTGTGATTTCATAATTTTTTTTGTTTTTTTACAATACATGCTGCTTTAACTTTCTCACTATGAATTAATTTCTAACCATATCTTGTCTAGTGTGTCAACTTATTTGTCGCAATATCCTTATTTTTGCAATATTTAACTTACTTTTTTATTAACTTTTTGTCGCTTAATATTTAGTCTCACATAATATTGCCACTCTTATAACTTATCTATATCCATTGACTAAAGCTGTTAAATAGGCTAGCTCATTCTAGTTTCTGTTTTTTGTGGGTCAAAGCTAGCTGATTTCATTAAACACTGGTCCATGTGGACTACGTCAAAAAAGAAACTTATGGGGCTAAAAGAACCACCCTTGTAGAAAGCCCTTTGAGTCAACAATCTTGCACGGCTTAGCAACAGAGCTAACTTAAAATTAAAAAAATTCAAAATTTATCACTTTTAAAATGAGCTAACCTGCACATAAGGCCATAGTTGAAGAAAAATGTCAAGGGGATTCACTTTTTATGGAATACTGTGTCGACTAATCACTCATCTATCATTAGATGGGGTGTGGATCCAATCTAAGTGAGGTCCATACTCTATTTAATGGTGGATGAATAGTAAATTGATATGATGTTCACAAGAAATGAGTCCCCCTATCACTTCTCATAATTGAATTAGCAAAAAGCAATTGGTGTCTTACTGTAATATACTCAGATTATGGATGAAAGCATGTTCGACTCCTAGGGAGTCAAGCTCCCACGTCCTCCCCACACCCCTTCCCCCCCCCCCAAAAAAAAACTAAGATGGGGGGGGGGGTTTATCTGAATTGGAAGAGGCACCAACTCTTGTGAAAGGTCTTACTAGAAGGTGAGCTTTTGATGGAGAAAAAACATAATTTTAACAAAATTAATTATAATTGATTAGTAAACTTTTTTTATTCTATGTGGCATATTCTTATTCGCGGGATAGAGGAGGTGATAGAAGGCTGGGTTTCCTTACAACACATTTAAATTTTAATACATCAAATGGATGGAAAAACGTGGCAACACTTGAAATATTCATACATCATATACAATTTACAAGAAATTAGTAACACACGCACAATTTGCAACTCCCAGGTTTTTGGATGCGAATTCCTAAGTAAACCCAACCTAAAGGCTAAGGAGAAGGCTACTATCCTCATAATTGAGATTGGAGTATTGCACCCTCACATAGGTATAAAATTTTTTTAGTCAAGGATATATTTATTCATATTTAGTCAAACAAGAATTACATATATTTATGTAAAGCCAAATTCTACTTCATTTACTACATTAGATTATCAATGCCACAACTACGGCCACAATCACATGTATGCTATATTTGCTAATTTGATCTTTATATTATTATTAGCAACTAAACTTTGATAGGTGCAACATGGAGAGGTACGATGTTTACGAAATGAGTCCCCCTATCACTTTTCATGATTGAATTAGCAAAAAGCAATTGGTGTCTTACCATAATATACTTAGATGATGGATGAAAACATGTTCGACTCCCAAGGAGCCAAGCTCCCACGTCCTCCCCACACCCCCTCCCACCCCCCCCCTCCAAAAAAAAAAACTAAGATGGGGGGTTTATTTGAATTGGAAGAGGCACCAACTCTTGTGAAAGGTCTTACGAGAAGGTGAGCTTTTGACTGGAGAAAAACATAATTTTAACAAAATTAATTATAATTGATTAGTAAACTTTTTTTATTCTACGTGCATATTCTTATTCGCGGGATAAAGAAGGTGATAAAAGGCTGGGTTTCCTTACAACACATTTAAATTTTAATACATCAAATGGTTGGAAAAACGTGGCAACACTTGAAATATTCATATATCACATACAATTTGCAAGAAATTAGTAACACACGCACAATTTGCAACTCCCAGGTTTTTGGACGCGAATTCCTAAGTAAACCCAACCTAAAGGTTAAGGAGAAGGCTACTATCCTCATAATTGAGGTTGGAGTATTGCACCCTCACATCAGGCATAAAATTTTTTTAGTCGAAGATATATTTATTCATATTTAGTCAAACAAGAATTACATATATTTATGTAAAGCCAAATTCTACTTCATTTACTACATTAGATTATCAATGCCACAACTACGGCCACAATCACATGTATGCTATATTTGCTAGTTTGATCTTTATATTATTATTAGCAACTAAACTTTGATAGGTACAACATGGAGAGG
Organism: Pterocarpus santalinus; assembly: GCA_031439595.1. Lineage (NCBI taxonomy): Eukaryota > Viridiplantae > Streptophyta > Magnoliopsida > Fabales > Fabaceae > Pterocarpus > Pterocarpus santalinus. Next base: position 5,850,979 of record CM062523.1, read on the forward strand.
TTGGGCCTTGTGTAATATAATCCCATAACTATAACTCATATCTATATCTTCTGGTTTCATCTTATCGGCCAGCTTCCAATTGAAGTGATGCAAAAGAAAGGCCAACATGAAATGTATGGCTCTAGAAGCCAAAGGTAATCTAGGGCAAATTCTTCAATGGTAAAAGCTCAAAATTTTTGCCCTTTAAATCAATTTCACTCTCTAAAAATCTTTCAAGTTCAAATAAATTTGGGTTAGTCCAAATGTTTGAATCTCGTTCAATTGACCACACATTTACTAGAATTTGTGCATTTTTGGGCTCTATGAAGCCAGCTAATTCTATATCATCATTTGACTTACGGGGTACTAGAAATGGAGCTGGCGAGTGAAGGCGCAAAGTTCCTTTCACCATTGCATTAAGGTAAGGGAGCTTTGAGGTGTGAGACTCCTCAACTTGCTCATGTTTGCCTAGCACTTGCTGAAGTTCCTCTCTAAGTTCGAGCAATTATTTTGGGTGATATGGCAACTCTGCCATTGCCCATTCTAGTGTGCTTGATATTGTATCTACTCCGCCAACAAATAAATAAGTAAAAATGAAGTCTATCAGATTGTTTCTTATGTGAAAATGAAGTTTTGTCAGAGGAAAAACAAGAGAGGGTATATAAATAAGGATTTGATTTGTATGTATTGTCAGTATAAAAAAAATTTATATAAACATCAAATCATATATTATTACATCAACGAAAATGTTTGATTCAATCACCTACTATTTTGAAAGCTTTACAAATAGAAATATTTGATTGGATGACAGTGTGAATTTCTTTTATATTGTCAGTGTATTAAAATTAATTTCCATAAACAGTAACAGTAAGTTGTAATATAACTATATGTCCTTTTCTCTAGTATTACCCTTTCTCATATTTGCAAGTAACATTAGATGCTCGTTGTCATTAAAATTTAAGGACATAGAAGAACCAAATTGTTAATTAATTAGCTCCTTAAATGTATTCTCGCTAATGTGATCAATTATAACTAAATAGGAAAATCACTTTATTTTACTTCAATGCCATGTAGGTTTTTCTTTGACATTCATTTACACCCGCTGCAGCTTGGAAGTTACAGTCAAAACAAAAAAGAAAGAAAAAGAACTGCCCTGGAAGTTTGAGTAAACTTTAAACAGTAACCACACAGTAAAAATCATAGTCATATGATTGTATTACATGAGAGCTTTTTATCAAACCAAAATTGCTATCAATCGATGTAATTCGAAAAATAGCTAAGGAGAAACCTTCAAATTACATTCAATGCTATTTCTTCTAAGACCGCCAGATGGGCATTAACTTCAACCGCCAACGTATAGTAGAAGAGACCGTGCTTGGGAGACCACTAAGTGATAAGCACCTATGTCGGTTAGATTGGATACAGGTGTTTTCAAAATAAAATAAAATAAAAAAGGACATTTCCACTGTATTTCTAGTTTCTACAAATCATGTAGGTAATCCCCCCCCCCCCCACCCCAAACTTTTTTTCTGTTTTTACTTTTATTTACAAAATGTTATCTTATTTTTACTATATTTCAGTTTTTAAGATTTTAGAAAAGGAACAGTCAGAACAAATTTTATTTTTTAATTTTTACTATTTTCTTTACAAAATCATGAAACCAAAAAAGAAAGTGAAAACAATGTGACATTTTTGTAAATAAAATTAAAAACAGGAAATTAATGAAAACAGAAAACATTATGTGAAATCAAACGTAGTCCTAGGGAGTGGTTAAAAGTCGACAATAAACCATATTGTAACTTGTGAGTGTAGCATGAATGAGGGCGAGTGTAAGTTGACAGCCATTTTTAATTTCAAAGTTTCTTAATTTTATATATTAATAAGAATTTTGGTCATGTATTGTGTGTATAAATCTTATTATAAGAGAACATTTTTAAGATACATGTTTCTTAATTTATACATGTTTTTAACGATTGAATCCTAGTTAATAAATTCATTTCAGTAAATATAAACAACTAAGACAATGCCTAATCGTGAAAAGGAAAGGGAAGGGAGTCACTTCTCATGCAGAAGGCCACAAAAAATACCCAATAAAGTGTGGCCAAATGTGTGTGCTAAGTGGTCCAAGCATGACCCAAGTTTTTAAGAATTGAAAAAGGCTGGAACTTTACCAGATTTTAGCAATATTTAAATTATTTGGAAAGAAATTTGGAGCTGAAATTTGATAAAATGAGAGAGACATTCACCTACTTCTTGACTTAGAGATGGCAATGAGCTGAGTAGGGGAAGAATTTCGACTCAACTTGATTGTGTCCCTATCTCACACTACTGTAAACAAATCCCAACCTACTCTTAAGAGTTATATTGTGAACATATTATATATGGGAAATTATGTTGATTCATATCACATCCAAATCATTGATAAAGTGTGGATTCAGTCCAAGTAGGGTCCACATCCCTATTTAATAATAGATGGAGTGTGAGTTGATATGATATGTTATATATAACATATTCACCAAATATTTCTTCACTCTTAGATCATCCTCTATAGATTCTGAAAACAATGCTCACCTGACTGCCAAGAAAATATTAGGATTCACATTATGCCCATTACTTTTTTTTTTTTTAAATATTTCCATTCACATTTTTAAATTCAATTTAAATAACAATCACTTAGGGTATGTTTAGTTTATATATTAAGATAAGACTTGATAATATAAAACTTGATAATTAATATAAAGCCAATTAAAACTTTAGTATTACTCAACAATATGTAAGATGTTATATTATATAATATTATATTCACCCACTATCAAAAGTAATTCTAATCATAAACAAAAATTTAACCAAAAATAAAATTGTAAAAGAGAATAATTTTTATGAATTATTAAATATAAATTTATGAATAAATATTATTATTTAAATATTTATTTTTAATATCATTGTTATAAATATTTATGAATTTTATTAAATGAAATTTTAATTTACATTAAATATATTATTTATTTCAATTTTTTATAATTATTTTTAAGTAATTTTTTTAAAAAAATTAACAAAATATATAATACTCTATGTTTCTTATATATGTTATATTTTTTATTTGTCCTTTTTAGCATAGTATATAAAAATAAAAAATATATATTATATTAAATTATAATTTTTATTAATTATTTAAATTTAAAAGTAAAGATTATAATTGATATATATTTATTTATTGAATATAACAATTTTAGATTTTTTTATTATATATAACTATCATTTATATTAACTATTATTTATTATAAAATATTTATATAATTTTTGTTGATATTTATTTATTACTTAATAATTATTTTTATTTTAATAAAGTATGAAAAAAAAAATCAAAGAGTGAAAGTGACTGACCAGCTTATACATTAAAGGCATGTTACCAGATGGTATTCGGAATTTTCCTGCAAGAAAACACTATGTGTTTGAATTAGAGTTTACAAACTTGATTTGAGATTAAATTAAGAATTTAATTTGAATGTACTATCAGTGTAAAAAAATTTTATATAGATATCCAATCATAAATTGTCACATCAGCAAAACTCTTTGATATAATTACCCACTACTTGAATGGCCATACAAATAGAAGGTTTTGATTAGAAGTACATCTAAATTAAACTCTTAAATTAATTTAACTTGATTTTGTTTAAAACTGAGTTTACATGGCTGTAATTTATATTTGAAAACTTTTACTTGAAAATTGATTTTGACAAAATTACTATTATTTGGATAGTGTTGATAAAAACTACTTTTAGATGTATAATTACCATAAAGAATATAATATTTTATGTTTATTTTATATGTTTTGTAATTTTTAAAAATCACAATTTACATAAAATATTTAAGTAATTAATTATAAAACACATTTATTAAACACAATTATCACACATCACATATTCATTAGTTGTTTAATAGCATGTGCAGATAAAAAATACTATTTGTAACTAATATAATATAATTTATAAAACAAAAACATCAAATAAAGGGTAGTATAGGAAATATGTTAATTGTATCATCAATTTGTTGAGAATTTGAATGCAGAAGCAACTCGCCTTTGCTTCGCGGCAAACTGGAGTTCGTAACCAAAAATGAGTTTAGAAATGGTTGCAAATGTTTAACCAAAAATTGCACAAGGTAGCAAAATCATGTTTGTAGAGGTTAAACGTGGGTTTGGATTTCACAAGCGTGAAACCAACTATACACTAAATCATTTTTATGGAGTGCTTCTGTGGCTATTTCTGGAGGGAAAATCACTATGGTGGTTATAGATTATCCAACCTATTTAGAGTTTGCAAACTTGATTTTGTGTCCAACTATGTTAAATTGTGCATAATTTTTATAAAAACATGTAAATAAGGGGATCTGGGGATCTGATGTTACTGACAGTGTCCTTTTTCCCTATTAATCAAGCGAGTATCTATTTTCCGTTATGTCATCGTAAATCTCGTAAATGATTCCTAGAAGCATGGAAATTTTGTCATCCCTACCTTCAACGAACAACCTACACCTTACCATGTCGATGAAAATATAACCTTCACTAACTATGATTTTCAAGTTAGTAAGTAAATATAAATTATTTAATTAGATTTTATAAATCTCCAATTTATATACATGATTATTGAAGAGGAAAGCGGCGGTAAACATGATACTACAAAAATAAACCCCTTTCGGATGGAAAGAATGAGCATATATAAATTAAAAATTTATAATAACAAAAACCAAAATTATGTAAAATTTTATTACACATACATAAGTATATATTCATTATTGTCTTTCATATTTAGTCAAACAAGAATTATATATATCAATGTAATGCCAAATTCTACTTCTTTTACTACATGAGATTATCAATGCCACAACTACGGCTGTAAGCCCACAGTGAGCATCACATTTATGTACAAGCGCTACTTGATCTTTATATTGGCAACTAAACTTTGATAGGTACAGCACGCAGAGGTTGGGCCTTGTGTAATGTAAACCCATAATTATAATTCATATCTATATCTTCTGGTTTTATCTCGTCAGCTAGCTTCCAATTGAAGTGATGCAAAAGAGAGGCCAAGATGAAATGTAAGGCTGTAGAAGCCAAAGGTAATCCAGGGCAAATTCCTCTACCAGCACCAAATGGTAAAAGCTCAAAATTTTTTCTCTTAAAATCAATTTCACTCTCCAAAAATCTTTCTGGTTCAAATAAATTTTGGTTTGTCCAAATACTTGAATCTCGTCCAATTAACCATATATTTACTCGAAGTTGTGCATCTTTGGGCATTTGAAGCCAGCCAATTCTATATCATCATTTGACTTGTGGGGTATTAGAAATGGAGCCGGCGGGTGAAGGCGCAAAGTTTCTTTCACCATTGCATTAAGGTAAGGGAGCTTTGAGGTGTGAGACTCCTTAACTTGCCCATGTTTCCCAAGCACTTGCTGAAGTTCCTTTCTAACTATGAGCAATTTTTTGGGTTATGTAGCAACTCTGCCATTGTCTATTCCAGTGTGCTTCATTTTGTATCTATTCCGCCAACAAATAAATTCTGGCATGACACCATATGAAAATGAAGTCTATATCAAATTTTGTCCTAGGTGAAAATGAAGTTCTGTCGAAGGAAAAACAAGAGACGACCTTGATAAATTGGGCCTAGTGCATGGCTTAGAAAGCTTGGATATAGGCAATGTGGATGTAGCACCTCAAGCCCATCTCTGTCTCTGGCTTATCCTCTAGGATTCAAGCCTTGGGCTGTTAATTGGCGACCTTCCAAGCAAGAATGGGCCATTGATTGCAGACCGTAAGGTTGTGTTAGAGACCAAACACATCCAATTGCCTAAGAATGGTTGCATAGAAGATGTGCTAACTGCGGATCTAGTTAGAAAATGCAAGACGAAAGAAGGGTCAGCAAAAAATAAGAAGAAAAAAAAGCATAGATGGCACCACTTTTAAGAGATAGGGTTCTCTAGTCCGCACTCTGTTCTTTCAGAACGAGGTTGCTAGATCTTGTTGATGTTCCCAAAACCCTAATCTCTCATTCATGACCCCAAAACAAAAAGAAAGAAGAATGTATACATGAAGGTTGATGAGGGCTTTCTCAGAGAATCACACTACCATTTTGAGGATGATCCATATGAGGAAGCAAAGACCTATTGGGCACTGGGGAAAGTCTTGGATTATATGCTGAGAACAATGAGGAAGTGATTCAAGTAGTGGTTGACGTCCGTAAGGGCAATGAGAATGCTTGGACACTCTATAGATCTAGACATAAGAAAGGTTTTAACAAGGGCTTTGTGGTTTATTTTGGGTTTTGTGTTTTCTTTTAAAAGGGTAGGCTTCTTTTGTGTGTCTCTAATAGTTTGTTTAGGGATAGCCTTTCCTTCTTCGATGAATGTATTTTCTCCACTCTTTTGAGTGTTATGACATCAATAAATTATCACAAAAAAAAAAAGAAGGGAAAACAAGAGAAGGTAAAACACCCAAGCAAAATTAATAGACCTTGGGTATATAAACAATAGTAAGTTGTAATATAATTATGTCTTTTTCTCTGATATTATCCTCTCATATTTGTAAGTAACGTTAGAAGCTCGTTGTCATCATTTTCGTCATGTTTTTAGAGAAGCCAATAGAGCTGCGGATGGTCTTGCAAGTCACAGTCACGAGCTATATCTTGGTGTCACTTTTTTCTTTAGTGTTCCTTGTGTTTCTGACATTTTGCTCTCCGATACTTATGGGGTCTCATTCCCCACATTGATATAGTCATGTTTTTGGGCTTCTGGGCCGTATTCCACCAAAAGAAAAGAAGCTCGTTGTCATTAAAATTCAAGGACATAGAAGAACCAAATTGTTAATTAATTAGCTCCTTAAATATATTCTCACTAATGTGATCAGTTATAACTAAATAGTAAAATCACTTTATTTTACTCCAATGCCATGTGGATTTTTCTTTGACATGCATTTTTCACCAGCTACAGCTTGGAAGTTACGGTCAAAACAAAATAGAAAGAAAAAGAGCTGCACTGGAAGTTTGAGTAAACTGTAAACAGTAACCGCACAGAATCATAGTCATATGATTGTGTTGCATGAGAGCTTTTTATTTTTAATTTTAATCAAACCAAAATTGCTATCAATCCATGTAATTCGAAAAATGGCTAAGAAGAAATCTTCAAGTTACACTTCAATGCTATTTCTTCTAAGACTGCTAGATGTGCATTAATTATTTAATTTCAACCCTCAACTAAGTGATAAGCGCCTATGTCTAGTAGATTGGATTCAGGTATCTTCAGGGGGCCCAAAAAAAGACATTGCCATTGTATTTCTAGTTTCTACAAATCATGTAGGTAATCCCCTTACCCCCAACCTTTTTTTATTTTCCACCCAAATCTACCTTTCGAAAATCTGCTAAATTATAAGTAGGATAAAATTCTTCTATAGCGTAAGCCAAATTCTTCCAAATAAAATAGCATATATGTGGTTAAAATTCAATGTAAAAAGGGAAAAAATATGGTCCACATGTAGACATACAAGGCGGAGCTTGATAGGGGCATTGGCCATCCCCCCCCCCTTTCAAAAAACAAAAAAAAATGTTCACACCACTCTTTTTTAATCAACTTGTTATTATGGGTAATTATTATGGGGTAATTTTACAATTTTATTTTACTCAAATTAATTATCCCTTAAAGTGAAATAACACTCCACATGAGAAATTCTTACATAATCATAGAATACTTAGGTGGATTGTATTTTATCCAATAATAAAGTGATATTTCAACATTAATTGTAATAGGACCTATCCTTTTACTTGAAATATCATTTTATTATTGGATGGAGTACAATCCACTTAACTAATCCATAACCATGCAAAAATTTCTCCACTTTATACATTCGTTTACAAAATATACACTCCATTTTAATTTACTAAAGGAGCGTTTGGTAGGGGGAATGTTTTCACATTTTTAGGAATGTGAAAGCATTCCCATATTTGGTAGATGATTTAGAAAAATATTTTTGCAATATTGCATTCTTGGAATTGATTTTCCCCCCAACATTCCACTAAAATAATCCTTTTTTTCACATGAAATTATAACATTTCTATGAGAAGGGAATGTTTTCTATGTGAAAAGATCAAATTACCTCTATCACCACTCATTGTCACCCGTCGGCCATCACCCTCCATTGCTGCCCGCTGCCCTCCACTAGGAATATTTTCATAAATATACAAAATATTCCTTGGAATCCAACTCGTATACCAAATGCTTTCAGAAACACATGCCTGGATTGGTGATAGTATTCTCAGGAGTAGAATTCTCAGGAATTAAAATTCAACTCTTCTACCAAATGTCACTAGGAGTGCATTTGGATTTTTTTTTTATTTTAAGGGGGAAAACACTTTTTTTTTAACTTTTTTTTGTTTAAAAAAGTGCTTTTATAAGTTTTAAAATGTGTGTTTGGGATACAATTTTAGAAAAAAAAAATCTTATAAAAAAGAGTCAAGTTACCATGTTTTTTAAAACTTGATATTACCCAACTTTTTAAAAAAGAAAAAATTAAAATGGTTTTTGAAAGATAATTTTAGGTGCATTTATTTGTGCTTCTATAAAAAAAAGGTACTTTTTAAAAAAATTCAAAAAAATTACTTATAAAATTTTTAATATTATTCATTTGTACTTATAAAAAAAATAAATAAAAATTAATTAATTTTTTATCTTTTTGAAAAGCAAATAGAGATATTCTTCTCCCAGAAGAAAAAATAATAGAAAAGAAATAATTTTGTTCTTTGAATTTAGGAATCATTGTCTTCTTACTCTATTATAATTTTATTTTAAAATTTTTAAAAAATAGCACTCCCATTTCACTCACTCACTCACTCACTCTCTCTCTCTCTCTTTCTCTCTCTTCATGTCCTTAATTATAATTTTATGAGAAAAAATTACTTATATATTTATCATATTCAAACAGTTTAACAATTTATAATTTTGATAAAAAAAAAATACTTAGGCAATTATATATCCAAGTATAAGATATTTTTCTACTTCTCTTCTATTTTTGATTCTAAGCAAGTATTTTTCCTAAAATCTTAATCAAACGGGTCATTTATTAAAAATTACTTCAATTTTTGCTTTTTTTTTTTTATAAGTCAGGTATTACTAATTTGAAAAAAAAAAGCGATAAGTTAAACCTTTTTTTTTTCTTCAAGTACTTTTTTCTAAAGTTATATCAAAATACACTTAAAAAACTTACAAAAGTTTTCTTAAAAAAAATGTTTTTTCTATAAAAAAAATCCAAAAGCACTCTTAGTGAATTAGGATTGAATGTATATTTTGTAAACAAATGAGGTAAAATGTTATTTCTTGATACTTCAAGGATATTAAGTATATTTTACTCTGTAAAATATAAACAAATTATTTCATATACCTTTTTTTTTTAATAATTTATCATACAAAAATAATTATTTTCATATAATCTAAACAAAACACACTACTTTAAAATTATTTTTAAGTTAATACATCTATCACTATAAGGTGGTTTAATTCTTCTCTTTGAAATTATTTTGTCACATTAGATATCTGCTTTAAAATTCACATATATGACGTGTAATTAGTTTTAACTTGATTGTCATTATTTATAATTTACATTTTAAACTCTTTAGCCCAATAAGAAATTTCCTCCAGCTCCACCACTGTAGACATGTATTGTCAATGAAGACTAGACATGTTATATTTTGGAGTAACAGTCATTGCTAGCCAACAAATATTTAAACTGTAAAATAGGAAAGTAAAATGTGGAATGTAGATCTTTACCAAAGATCAAGTATTTTCAAGAGAACTTGGGGATAATATCTATGTGTAAGGCATGTTGAAATACCCACCCCAACTAAAACTAAAACATCATGGTGGCTCGATTGGGAGCTACCCTCGTCTTTGATAAGATTAAGAAGGGATTCCAATACATCCTTGCATTCCTTAGATTCTGAAGCTCTTAAACGAATTCTTTCTTCCATAACATCACCAAGAAAAGCAAGCAACTTTGTATTGTAATTTCTCATCCTTGCCCTTTACACCTTGCAGGTCAAATAATCGGAAAAAAGGGAAAAAGTTTGCAATATTAGGCATTCCAATTTCTTCCATGGTGCCAAATATAATTTCCTTAAACTCGTTTCGAGACTTATGATCAGGTGCATGATAATGAAACAAATCCATGGAGAAGAAAGTGTTTGATATGGAATTGAGAATTGTTGAAAAGATAGCCTCACTGAAATCAAAAGCTTCACCTTTCTTGCAGCATTATGCACATAATCTAGCAAGTCTTGTACTTTTTTCTTCCAAAGGAATTGGGTAAAGTCTAGCTTCTGAGGGGAGAATATTGTTGTGGCACAAGATCTTCTAAGGTTGCTCCACTTAGTTGATGGGGGCAACCATAAAATTGAGACTTTGTGATTGTCCACTGCCCTAGCAACATCTGGGATTGTCCTACTAGAAAAGACTCTGTCATATGTATGGAGCACTTCTTTGGCTAATTCTGAAGAAGAATCACTATGGTGGTTATTGTGCCCAACTTGAGATAGGTCCATAACTTTTTGGAAAGGTGAGTGATTGAATGGATAGGGTTGTTGCCAAGCTCCAAGATGTTTCCAATGATAAGATAAGGTCTAGGAGCTAGGGAAACTTGGAAGATTTGGAGCTTTTGTTGGAGATGAAGTAAAAAAGAATTGTCCACACAATGGATATGAGTGGCAAAAGTGTTGGATAGTCCCTTATTGCCTACCAATTGGCTTTGATCAACTTCTTCCTCCAAGATATGACAAACTTGAAGTATAGGTACTTCTCTGCAACTGGAATTGGATAAACAATAATTTTAAAGAAACTATTGCCTTTATTTCAATTTATCTGTCAATTTGGACAATTTGATACATTCTTAAATTAATGTATCAAATTGATAGATAAATTGAAACGGAAGGAATATATCAAATCTTAATCACAAAAAATTTTCTCATTATTATTATTATTATTATTATTATTATTATTATTATTATTTTATGGGTTTTAGATGGCTATTAATGGAGCTAGGAGGAAAATGGAAAAGGAGATGAGCAAATAGAAATAGAACCCCTGACACAATATCAACAAACCCCTAAATGTCTTGTTTTAATTAGTTTGTTTGATGCTACTTTTAAAAAATTAAAATAAATTATACTCACCTCCTTTTGAAGATGCCTTTAAAATAATATCTTCACCGATAATTATCTAAAGTATACACTTCTCTCCCCCTCAATGATTTTTATGTTTTCCATTAAATTTTTGTTTTCTTATATTTATTACCTTATTATTTTGGACCAAAATACCCTTTTATTAATATTTATACATATTGAAATTTTTTTACAAAGTAAAAAAGATATGTACGACAAAAAAAATGTAAAAATTATGTGACTAATAAAAATATCGATATATATATATATATTGTTAAAGTTTATTATTATTATTATTATATTAAGAGAATAAATTATTAACAATAATATGTGATACTTATTTTGTTTTTTAAAAAGGAAAGAAATACATATTTTTTCAATTTTTTGTAATGTTTTTAGACTACAATATGTGATAATTATTTATGAACATTAAAAAAATATTTTTTGTATTGATTTATTGAAACAAAAATAAGATGTATATCTTATATCCAGTCCTTTTCTCTACTTAAGGCTTAACCCAACTCCCTCAGTCTGCCCCAACCCCAATGCCCACCGTCCCTTCGCAGTCACCATTTATCCAATTTCGCAGCTCACTTACTTGCAACGCCAATGTCATTCTCCCCTTTTCCTTTGCAGTCCAAGTTACTTAGCGTAACTTGTGACTATAACGCATTAGATGGTAGGGATTTGTGAAATATATCGATATATCAATTACCTATAATATATTATAGTAATATATTTATTTTTAAAAATTAAAAATATAATTAAATATATTTTATAAATTAACTTTTATATATTAACAGTATAAAATTATATTAATAAATAAAATAATTTTATATTATTAATATAATATTACATTGATAAACAGTATAAAATTATATTGATAAAATAAAATTATACTAATAAAATTTTTATGAATTTTAGAAATTAATTTTTATACATTAATAGTATAAAATTATATTGACTGTATAAAATAATTTTATACTATGATAAAATTTTGTAATTATATTGAAATATAAAATAATTTTATACTATCAATATAATTTATACTATCAGTATATAATAATTAATTTTTAAAATATATTTAATTATATTTTTAAATTTTTTTAAAAATAAATATTATTATAATATATTATAAATAATTGATATATTAATATACGTTATAATCTCATTATCAGATTATAAAATGCAGTACGCTGCTTGACCAATGAAGTGGCCCGTAGAACGGGACCTCTCGCCGTGGTCATCTGTGTAGGGCACAGTTTGGATCAAAAATCTGTGCAGAGCACAGTCTGACACTTTGCAGGTTTGTTTCCATGTGCACTTGATTATGAAGCTATGCAAATATTATTTTTAATTCTTGATTTGTATTATTCTTAATAAGATATTTATTACTTTTTAATTTTTAATATTCATCTCTTGACATTCTGAATAAAATATTTATTCAGCACTTTGCGCGTTTGTATTATTACTTTGTTAAAATTTACCATTGTTAAAGGGGCGGTTCAAATTAATAATATAAAAAAAGAGATGGTCCAAACTCATTTCTACTGTGAATCAAGTGTTCCCAATCCTTTGAGTAAGCCAAAATATATTATTCCTAAAATTTATTTTTTCCTTTCTCGTTTCCATGTCTGCTACATATTCTGGACCTATTTTTCGATTATTTAAGTTATTTTTTTGTTTATTAATTTTTTAGTAACAGTTTACTCATTAATTTTTTAATATATTTGTTAGGTGTTTTTTTATGGGGATGGGTGATAATGAAGTTGATGTAGCTATACTATCAAACGACTTAAATGATCTAGTGAGCACGTTGGAGGAATAGATTCCTAAATATGACCATGAGTTGAAACCTACAATTGGAAAGGTATTTGATATCTTAGAAGAAAGAGGAAACTTTTATAAAAGGTAATCACATATACTATTAGATTTGGTGTATGCAATTCATCTGAAACAAAAGACAAGAATAGGGTTAGATGGAAATATTTTCTTTGCTTAAGAGAAAGTTTTAAAGTAGAGAAAAAAAAAGTTCATACTGAATTATTACTTGATGAAAAAAGCTTGCCCAAAACTAGAAGAAGAAAGTAAATAGGGGGAGAATGTCAAGCGAGGATTGTTTTTATGAGAACAACTAGAATCTGAAGTGGAATGATTTTATGAAGGACATACACATATATTAGCCATACTTAGAAAGAGACAATTCCTAAGATTAATAAGAAGTATAAATAATATTTATAAGAATTTATTGCTTTCCTATAACGAAGCAAATGTGGGACCTTCAAAAGTTTATCAATTATTAAAAGAGCAAGTTGGAAGTTATGATAATATAAGATGCAAACAAAGGGATCTACAAAATTATTCAAGGGATTTGAAAACCTTGATAAAAAATTTTGATACACATATGTTTGTTGAAAATTTTAAAAGAGAGCATGAGATGAACCATGTATTTTATTATGACTTTGACGTTGATGATGAAGGAAAGTTGAAATATGTGTTTTGGCCAGATGGTCGTTATAGAAAAATTATCGTTTTATTTGGAGATGTGATTTTATTTGATATAATATACAATACAAACAAATATAGCATGATTTTTGCATCATTCATCAGTGTAAATCACCATTGACAAAATATTATTTTTGGTGCTGCCATATTAGCAAATGAGAAAATTGATTCATTTGTATGGTTGTAACAAAAATGTCTAATATTGTAATATTTCTATTTTAAACTATAGCTTTTTTATTTCAAGGTGTAATTTTTAAAGAAAGCTACTTTTAAAAAAGACAATGAAATTAATTGTGTTATATTATTAGTCTAAAATTTTTTATATTATCAATTAATTATATATTATTTTTATAGAAATTTTAAATAATTCCAAAATTATACATAATTATATATTTCTATAAAAATAATTTAATGATAATACGTTAAAATTAAATCCAAAAATAATACCGAAACCAGCGTCGCATTTAAATGTCAATGTCCGAAGGAAAGACAAATCTAAATTATTGTTCTCCGCTCTGATCTGCGCCACATGCACTTGTCGTCCTGGAAAATTCCTACTTGATAGAGTCAAAAGATATTAACGGTTGTGATTAAATGTTTGTAGGGTTTTCTGGACAATTGTCATAGCCTATTCTGGACGGGTGTTGGGGTTCGGGTTCTGTGTTTGTTTCCGCTTTTGGTAACAAACGCAAGTTGAAATGCATTGAACCAGGGGTGTTTAAAATCGATCGAAACTAAACTAAAATTAAAAATCGATCCAAAAAATCAAAAATCGATTAAAACCAAAATAAATTGGTTTTAATTGGTTCTTATTTTATAAAAATTGATCGGATCGATTCGGTTTTTAGTTTTAATTTCTAAAACCGAATTAAACCGAACTAAACCGATAATATATTATATATTAATAATTATATATACATATGAGATATATTATATATTATATATTACTTATCTATATCTATATTTTTACAAAGATACATATAAATATATTCTATAATATTATAATACTAAAATTATTCAAATATTTTTATTATATTTTAACTCAATATTTTAAATTTATAATTATTGATTAATTCTTTTAGTTTACTCAAAATAAAATTTATTTTTTACACTTTATAAAATTTTTTATTAAAAAACCGAAAACCGAACTGATCCAAACCAATTTAAATTGGTTTGGTTTGGTTCGATTTCTCAATTGTAATCAAACTGAACCAAACCGAACCGAAATAAAATTTATTATTTGAATCGATTAGTTTTTCCTCCAAAACCGAACCAAATCGGACCGCGAACACCCCTACATTGAACGCAGCATTTAACATGTTCGGGTGTTTTCAATTCTAGCATACTCCAACGGGTTTTAACTCTTAAATCTGGGTTGGACCAAAAGCAACAATTTGTTGCTTTCACGTCCAATTTTTTCTGTTTAAGAAAAGTTAACTTTTCAGTTTCCATTTTTAACCTTTCAATATATATATATATATATATATATATATATATATATATATATATATATATATATATATATATATAATCTGAAGTTTTATTTTAATTATTTTTAATACAATTATTTCCTACAATTTGTTAATTTTCTATTTATAATTTAATACTAATATCCACAATTATTCAAGTATCTTCAAAATAATATTTATATAATTTTAATTAAATTAATATTAACATAATTTATTCAAATATCTTAAAAATAAAAATAAAATAAAAAGGTAATGTTAAAAATATAATATAAAACTCATGCATTTTTTAGTAATTTCATATTTAAAAGTGATTTTTATTAATAGCATCCAAACAATATTCATTCCATAAAAATTAATTTTGAGATGAATATTTTCAAATATAAATCACGTTAATATAAACTCACTTTTGATCAAAATCAATTTTATAAAATCAAGTTGATACAAACTCTTATTTACAAACTCTAATCCAAACACACGTGAAATGGTTGAGTGAAAATAATTTCAACCCAAATAATATAAGTTATTAGATTAGATCGGTTTGATCAATTTTTGATAAAATAAAATTATAAATTTTGAATATTATAATATAAAAATAAATTAATTAATAAAATAAACAAATAAAAAATAATTTATTTAATATTTATAAAATATTATTTAAATAAAAATATTACGTAAAAATTAAAATTTTAATAATAAAAAATTATATTTTATAATATTATATCATTTTGATTTTAAAAATTAAATCTAAAATATGATTAAATCCAAGTTATTTGTAAAAAATAAAAACTAATTCAATTTAAATTTTTGTGATTTTTGATTTTCAATTTGAATAAAATTGATTTAATAATTTTAATTTAATTGGATTAAATCTGAACACCAATAAATAAAATTGCCATTGCCTGTTATATCATCCTATTCATGCCTGAAAGCTCATCTTCAATACCATATGAAACAAGTGGCCAGTGTCATTTACACTTTGTTTGAATTGTAAGAGAAAATGAAATGAAAGAAAATAAAGAGAAAAGAAAATAAAGAGAAAAGCTAGTTTTCTCTCCTACTGGTTGGATGAAAAGAAAATAAAGAGAAAAGAAAATGATAGATATTCTTTCTTTTGTTTGGATTGAAAGAAAAGTGAGAGAAAAGAAAATGAAATTATATTAAATGACATTTATACCCTTATAATAACTTCACATCTAATTTAATTATTTATTTGACTTTATTTTATATCTCTAAAATATTTCTTAGTAAATAAGTAAAATAGAAATTCTATAACAAATATTAAGAATTATTATAATTTTTTATTTATTTGTTGTCACTCTTCTAAACTAATTTCTTTATCTCATGTATAAAATGACTTTAATCAAATGATTTAGTTAAACTAGTATTTAATTATGGCTTCTACGACTATCAAAAATTAATTAATAATTATAACAATTAATTTGTAAAAATGTCTACTATCATGCATTATTGGTATGTATTCCTACATATCTCTTGCTTCTCTTATTTAACTAATATTTATTAATTAGTTAAAAGATGAGCCTTTATATGCATATATTGTCTCAGACTTTATAAAGAACGTAATCAAGTATTCATATGGCCTTTCCTTACTTTCATTATGGCTATTCCTGCAAAGCAAACAAATGGATCCCATTAAAAAGAAAAAAAAAAAGAACCCAAATGGGTCTTTGAAAAAGAAGAAAAAGGTGGCAGCTTTGAATGCATTACTTGTATTTGAGAATCAGAAGGTTGAAAAGAAAAATCAGATCCAATTTTGCATAATTATCAGAAGCCCTCTTTTATCTGAACGTGATCATCAATTTGCAAGTAGAAGGTTGAAAAAAAGGGATAATTTTGGAAAACAATAACTAATAGCAACGTTCTCCCCTTCTCCCATTTTCTCCTCATCTATGTAGAGAAAAAAATTTTATGGGATCCCCATACTATATTTTTATTTCTCATTTTTTTCTTTTATGAATTAAACGAGTGAAAAGTTCATTTTTCACTCATTTTTTTTTTTTATTTATTTTCTTTCTGTTCATGTTCTCTCAACCCAAACGGTGTGTTACCATCTGTTGCATATATGTGAACCACAACTTTCGAGGAGGACCTTTTATTTTTATTTTTTTTTTAGCGTAACTTTGCGGTTACCAACAAAAATTTTACGGCCAATGCGTATCCACTGCAATTTGTGGAGGACTTTGCAGCGGATAAGGATCAGCAGCGGCAAATGCATAAAATGGCGGCTTTTTTAGCAGCAAAAAAAAATTAAAAGAAATTAATAGTCTGTGGTGAACTTGCTCGTTGCAAACTTCTGGGTTTTTTTTCTCAAAAAAAAAAATTACTAATTTGCAGCACGCAGTTCACCATATATTTAGAAAAATTATGCAAATTCCAAAAACGTTAAAATTAAAAATAATAATTTATAGTAGACTTGTTCAACCTAATAGACTCGTCAACCCAACCCAATACAAAATTTTATTGTTGAGTGAGGTTGGGTTGGTTGAGTAAATGAGTTTATCCGTACCTATGAATGCCCTTAAGACTAACACTAAAAAAGAAAAGTTTTGTTAAAATCCAAATAACTCATCACATCTATAACCATTGGCTATAATACAACAATTAAGTCTTATCCTATTAGATAAGATTGGTTGTATAAATCAAACGGCACCATATCATTTCTATCCTAAATGGTACTCACGTTTAAATTATTAGAATTTAACAAAAAAAAAAAAGCTAACAAAAAAGAAAACGTAAGTTGGGGCCACCCCTCCAACCCCTAGGACAAAGAAAAATGAGCTAACCCCATTGACCCCAATAAAAAAATTTGAACTGACCCTAACCCACCTATGGACTAACCCAATTATATAAGTAAAATAACATCAATTTTCTCGATGGTCAAATATTAAAATACCAAGAATAACAGGATTCAGTCCCCTGATTAAACCACAGGCTCCAACTGCAATAAAATTTGAGGTGAAACAATATGATTGATCTATTGTTCATCAGTCTTTGATTCATTGATGCTAAAGTAATACAATGCATGTCAGTATCCTAGAAGTCTTTCTTCACTGGGTTTAACTTTCACACCAATTCAAGGCCATTCAACAGTTATCCATTGGATAGTTTTAGCTATTGTGGAAAGCATAAGGTTATCACACTTTGAGATCTGCCGGGACACAACCCAACAAAGTCTGCCATCTTAACAAATTTGTAAATTAATGTGACATTGAAAGTCATGTAAATGGTGTTAATTAATAAGAATTACTTAAACTTGATATAAACTTCAAATATGAAATGCATTGAATCCTTAAAAGATACAAGATGTAAAAAAAAAAAAAAAATGTAAAACTTTCAGGATTTAAGAAGTAAACATAAAGAAGCATTAACCAGTAGCTCTGATTAACCCTCCCCCCTCTCCAACAAAAAAAAAAATCAGGTCATAAAATTCGTTGGCAATAACTGCAAAACAACACATTTCATCATGCCACTAAATTACACAAACTAAACAATATACTTCAATATCTGCCTTCTGTGTTAAGATTTCCAAAACACACCATTGTAGAGACTGATCAACCGTGATGGCAATGAGGGCTTCTCCATATAAATTATGTTCTATTGTCACAAATATCTTCTTTCACAGCCATTCTTAATTCATCTGTGTTATCATCTGTCACAAATGGAGTCATACAACAAACGGCAAAGGAATCAACACAACTCATTTCTTTTTATGTAAGAACTAAGAACACATTTTCAAAACAATCTCTCTTCTTCCTTTTTTGGATGGATCAAACCAATCTCCTGAATACAGTAAGTTCCCTCGTTTTAAATGCGTGCTATTTTAAAATAGGGTTGTTCCTTGACAGGCCATTGCTGCCTACACTGAACAAGGCTGTTTGCAAAGTGATATCAAATAGATTTCCATTTAGAGCAATTGCTGTAACATTAGATGGAGAACTGGGTAGGAAAGGAAAAGAATTAGTAAGCCTTGTTTCAATAACATTATAATTAATTCGAAAAACAATGAAGGTCTGACAACAAAAATTAAATCATGATCAAGAGCCAGCAAGGAAAAAGCTTGAAATAATCCATAAAAATAATATGCTACTTTTAATCATAAGAATCGAAGCATACAAATTCAGGTCAAATAATTTATTAGCACTGTTTAATCTCACTTTAATAAATAGAGACATGAAAGAACATTCAAATGCATTAAATATTTTTACCAAAGTAAGAATAAAAAAACAAACAATATTATGGGTTCTAGAAATGATATTTCACGAAGGGTCAGAAAGGCCAATACATCCAATATATGGAGGGCAAATTTGGGGAAGTGTGGGTCAATGTCCTATAATATAAGAAGAAATTCTAGTATTTATAATAAAAAAAGAGTATTTTTTTCACCACAATAAATTGTGGATTCACAAAATTCTATATCAAATCTATTTATTGCACTATTTATAAGAATTTTATAGTAAAAAAATAATATAAAGAAAGAAATTTATATCCTATAATAAATACTAGAATTTCTCTTCCTCTGACAATACTTCTCGGCCCCACCATAGTAAAACTTGCCACCCCGGTCATATCACGTGTGCAGAGTGCAGACCAAAACAAAAATGCTATCGTGTGATGTGACATTGTTTGTGCATGTCTGGTACATTGTAAAATAGCTTTTTTTTTAAAAAAATTATTTATATTTGATTCAAAAATAAAAATAAATTATAATTTAAAATTAATAATTTTAAGTTAAAAAATAATTTATAATATAAGTAATTTTTTGAAATTTATAATTTTAAGCAAAAGTTGATTATTTTAGAATTGTTATGTTTTTACTAAATTAATCATAAATAATAAATATTATATAATATAAATAATCATTTCATATATTTTTTTAGCAATTTTATCATATAAAAATAATTTTTTTCGTACAACTCAAATAAAACAGATTACTTTAAAATTATTTTTCAGTTAAAACATTCAAACATAAATTGATTTTCATATAAGCGATTATATAAAAAAGTGATTATACAAATAAATAATTGTTGAAATAATTTTAATCTCACAATTTTTCCAAATACACGCTTTGCTATCTCATCACTTAGCCCATCCTGAGATATCTTATGGTAAATAAAATGGAATAAAATGTTGTAAGGAAAAAAATTGGAATGAAATGTGATATAAGAGAATAAAATTTTTACTCAATTACTTGAAAATACAATAGAATTAGATAGAATGATAACAATTTTAAGTTATTTATTTTCATTCTATATCATATCATCCCATTTTATTCAAATTAAAAATAAAAAATGAAAAATAAAGACATTGAATGGAGTGAAATGAGTTTTATTCTATCTAATTTTAAAATATCAAAATAATAAAATCTTATACTGTTGTATTTCATTCGATTATATTCTATCACTTTCTATTATTTCAAATATAGTCTTATCATCTGTATATTTCAAATGCCCAAAGTGAACATCTAACACTTTTGAGCGTTAGATCATACGAATTTTAAAAGAAAAAAAATATTTACATAAATAAATGATTTATCTTATTTTTGAAATAACTTGTATTTCTTTAGTCCGTATTTAGGCTTAATAATACAAGAAAAATTCACTTACAAGTGACCCCGAACTATTCTATTTGCTGCATGAAGAAAATAAAAGAATGCCAATAATGCCACAACTGTGGCCAAAGGATGAAAGACATCATTACATACATAATTTACTTTGTAATTGAATATTCACATGAACATCTAAACTTTGATAGCTACAGCACGGAGAGGTTGGGCTTTATGTAACGTAATCCCATAACTATAACTCATATCTAAATCTTCTGGTTTCATCTCATCATCCAGCTTCCAATTGAAGTGATGCAAAAGAGAGGCCAACATGAAGTGTATGGCTCTAGAAGCCAAAGGTAATCCAGGACAAATTCTTCGACCAGCACCAAATGGTATTAGCTCAAAATTTTTGCCTCCAAAATCAATTTCATTCTCCAAAAATCTTTCAGGTTCAAATAAATTAGGGCTAGTCCAAATGGTTGAATCTCGTCCAATTAACCAAACATCTACTAGGATTTGTGCATTTTTGGGCACTGTGAAGCCAGCTAATTCTACAACATCATTTGACTTGTGGGGTACTAAAAATGGAACTGGTGGGTGAAGGCGCAAAGTTTCTTTCACCACTGCATTAAGGTAAGGGAGCTTCGAGGTGTGAGACTCCTCAATTTGTCCATTTTTGCCAAACACTTGCTGAAGTTCCTCTTTAACTTTAAGCAATTTTATAGGGTTGCGCAACAACTCTGCCATCGCCCACACCAATGTGCTTGATGTTGTATCTGTTCCAGCAACAAATAAATCCTGATGTATCATCATCAACAAAAGAATGAAGTTCATCAGATTATTTCCAAGGTGAGAATACTGTTTTGTTAGGTAAAAATGAGAACAAAAAAAAAAAAAAAGAGACTTTGAAAAGGATAATCAAATAAGTCTATCCTACAACAACAAGAATTCTTTTCTTATTGAAAAAATTTAGATCAAGTTCTTTATACTTATTTCATCCAATTCTCAAATCAAATAACTTTAAAATTATTTACTCAAAAAAAATGTCCACTTGTCATTATTTAATTTAAAAATTGGTTGAAATGGATACGATATTCTTCTAATGCTAGTGAAGGATCCCATAAAAATGTGACCAAAATTCACTGATGAATTAAAAAAAAAAAAATTCAGCCAATCGTGTAGATATACAAGTAACAATGAAAACGTTGTTTAAAGGGAACCTGCTTCTTTGGACTGATGAAGTTGTTTGCTAGCACACAAAAGCTTAAACAGTAAAATAGCAAAGAAAAAAACATGGGCTTTAAATCTTCAACAGAATTCATGAGTATTTCTAGAGAATTTGAGATATCTGATATAAAAAGTTGACTAAAAAAAATACTCACCATGAATAGATGCAAAACGTCATGGCGACTCAATTCGGAACTCCCTTCATTAACAAGATCCAGGAGGGAATCTAACGCATCATTGCACTCTCTAGAATTCATTTTTGAATTTGAATCACTTAAATGCATTCTTTTTTCCATAGCACTATCAAAAAGTGCATACAACTTTTCATAACGATTTTTGGTCCTTGCACGTGCACCTTGTGGATCAAACAATCGGAAGAGAGGGAAAAAGTCTGCAAGATTAGGCCTTGCTGATTCTTCAGTTAAGCCAACTATTATCTCCTTAAACTCTTGAAACTTTTCATTAGAACCATTATAATGAACTAAATCCATAGAAAGAAAAGTGTTTGATATGGAATTGATTATTGTTATAAAGAAAGCCTCACCTATATCCAAAGCTTCACCTTTCTTGCAGCATTCATGCACGTAATCTAATAAGTCTTGAACCTTTCTTTTGCGATGGAATTGCGTGGAGTCTAGTTGTCCAGGGGAGAATATTTTTGTAGCACAAGCTCTTCTAAGGGTTCTCCACTTGGTTGATGTAGGCAACCATACCACTGAATTTTTGCAATAGTCCTCAAGTGATGACCATATAGTATAAGGGATTGTCCTGCTAGAAAGGATTATATCATTTTTATAGAGTGCTTCTTTGGCTATTTCTGGAGAGGAAATCACAATGGTGGTTACACTACCCAGCTTGAGACTTATTATAGGTCCATAAGTTTTAGAGAGCTTGGTGAATGCTTGAAGAGGATTCTTGTCAAGGAGCTCCAAGATGTTTCCAATGATGGGATAAGGGTGAGGACCTGGTGGAAGCTTGGAATTAGGCTTAGAGCTTTGGCTACCAAGGTTGGATATGAAGAAAAAAACTATTGCTGATACAAAGGATATGAAGAGTATTAGAAGTGTTAGGTAATCCATTTTTGCCTCAATGGCTTCCACTTCCCACTTGTCCTCCAAGAAATAGAGAGAGAACTGAAAGCACGGGGCAATCCCTTCAAAAGCACTGGTAACCAGATGCGAAAGAACATAATTATTGGACTCCTTATCTTGAAAAAGATAAGAAAGTATGGAAAATGTGCGGTAATGGTAATTATATTGAGAGAGAGAGACTCGTGGAATATTGTATCGATTCATTACTCATCTATTATTGGATAGGGTGTAGACCCAATCTAAGTGGAGTTCATATCTCATTCAATAATAAATGAGTGATAAGTCGGTATGATATCGCACAAGAAGTGAGTCCCTTCAATATTTTTTTAAAATATTATTTGTAAATGATAATTATAATAATGATAATAATAAGTGATGGATGTGTTTGTTGTGGACCCAATTTTCCTCCAAGTCGTCTTTTTCAATTTGTCTTTTGATGGCAACATTCTAACTATTGTATTATAGTTATAGTAGACTCTCGTGTCTCGTGACCAAAAAGAATACTATTATATACTATCTAGTGAGAGTAAATATCTTTTTCAATATTCGCGGAATGATACATGTAAAAGTAGTGATTCCAGCTACACGAGTGGTGCATTTATGATAGGAAAATATTAAAAATTATGTGTTAATAATGGTAAATTTTAATTATATAAATAATAAATTTAATGAATTTAATAAATTTTTTTCATATATTATTAATTATTTTATTATATTCACCATGTTTATAAAAAATAGAACTAAAATCTTAAATTACTTACATATAAATTTCTAAATGTCTAAAGAGATATATAAAACCTAACCACAATCTAAAAAACTGCGGAAAAATATAGCAGTAATTTTTTTTTTTGTAATTTTTTTTTTTTACTCGTGTCTTTGGTACATATCCTACTTAGAATCTTGTTTCTAACCACCCTGATCACCAGTCTTAAGTTGGGTTATTTGAGTTTTATTCTTTTTTATTGCTATGGATGGTATTTTTAACACATTTAGGCTTTAAATATTTCTGCACACCATTTGGAAAAGACTTCACATTACCTCATAATAATAATAATAATAATAATAGCACACAGATATTCGCAACTACCAGGTAAAGATGTTCCTGAACCTTTCTAGCCTAAAGATTTTAGCTAACCTTGGTCCACGTATTTTCTTTTCCGAGTAAAGTTGCAAAAGTGATTTTACCTAATATATTATAATTTTTTAAAAAAGTGATTTTAAAATTTAAATTTTATATATAGTTGAAAAAATTGAAAGTTAATTTTTTTCAGCTACTCCTTTTAATTTCTACTGAAAAGTTGAAAATAATTTTTTTTGAGAATCTGATTATTTTTTAAAAATTATTCAAATATATAAAAATTAATTTTTTTTTATAAAAAAGTAATTTTTTACATTAAAAAAATCTCAAACAAACACATTGATAATTGCTGAACAATCTAATACGCGATACACTTATTATGTACCTGAAAGATATTTCTTTGAAGTTAGGCAAATCATGATGAAGCTTTTTCTTTCATATCCACCTCTTGGTCACAACAGCATCTTAATCACATGTGAGAATAACATTCAAATCTAATAGTTTGGGAAGTTAGGAGGTTGGCTTTGTTAAGATGCTGTAACACGTAAGAATAACATTCAAGTCTAACACAAGAGACAATGTTAGAGCAAGCTGTTCGTTTGTTTAAGAAATGTTATTTGTATATATATAATAGACATTATATAGACACAAAAAAGAGAAAAAGACAAAAAAAAAAAAATAGTAGATTCACCACTTTTTCTTTTTTAACATCTCCTATCTTTATGTCTTTTTCTCTCTTATTATGTCTATATTATATCTATTTTGTATATATAAATTAAATAACATTCCTAGTCTAGACTGTTATCAAACAAAATGACCGCTAGAAACTCCATTAAGCTACACTTGTTCAGTGCAAGTAACATAAGTCAAGAATATACAGCAGCAAGTAGTTAAATATCAAATCATGCTAGACTTCTTCCGAGGCTTAGGAAGTCGGTTGAAGTAGTCCATAATTAACCAAACCATGCTGTAACTTGCATTGTGAGTGTTCTAGTTTTCGACAGCACAAAAAGAAAAATATTGTAACTTGTGAGCGTGGTTGAGGGTGAGTGTAAGTTAACCTCCATTTTTAATTTCAAAGTTTCTTAATTTTAAATATTACTAATAAGAATTTTGGCCATATTGTCTAGATCTTATTATAAGTGAACATTTTTATTTTGATCCATACATATTTCTTAATTTGGCCTCTTCATTTTAGTTGTAATGATTGGAGGAGAGATGTAAAGACCCTGATAAGGAGAGTAGATTAAATTAAGGATAGTCTTATAACTAAAGGAAGAGACAAACCTAAAAAAACTATAGGTAAAACATTTAAAAGAAATATAAATATTAATGATTTAAATATAAATATAATGATCTATAATAGAGCACTATAGTGTCATTTGATCCATGTAATTGATCTCATCTAATGGGATAAGACTTAATTATTTTTGTTTGTTGTTGATTGAATCCTTAAATATAAATTCATTTCAATACACATAAACAACGCAAAGGATGCCTAATCATGAAAAGGAGAGGGGAAAGAGTCGGTCAGGTTCTCATGCAGAAAGCCACTAAAGATCCAATAAAATTTGCTCAAATGTGTGCTAAGTGGCGCAAGCATAGCCAAGTTTAGGAGGAGTTTGATATTGGGGGTATATTTTTTTTATGCCCATGAATATGATTGCTATGTTTGGTAGAAAATTTGAAATAACATTATTAAAAATATCATATTTTTGGGAAGAAAAATTACTCTAAAAATATTACTATCTCCACAAAAATTCAATATTTCTATATGAAAAGAATATTTATAATAATGAAAAGATCAAAATACTCTTATCACTATTTCCATCAAAGATATTTTTGAAAATTTATCAAATATTCCTAAATATTTAATTTACATACCAAACACATATAAAATGTCATACATAAAAAAATTATTCCTAAAAATAATATTCCTAATAATGCTATTCCTAAGTACGAAATTCATTCTCTCTGCACCAAACGTCCCCAATAAAAAGGCTGCAACATCGCCATATTTTTGAACAAAGGTCGAAATCATTGGAAAGTAATTTGCACAAATTTGGTAAAAGAGAGCGATGTGCATTGACTTTCTAAGGCGCCGTTAAAAGGTGGTGTCTTAGGTGCACTTCGGCCAGGAAGGTGCGCCACACACCGTGTCCGTATAATGGATGAGATATGGTAGTACATCGGTACACCGACCACTTATTATACACCATAGACTTGCTCAATCTCTCCTTTTCCCAATTGCAGATCACCTTTATCACGCGGCCGACACGACCCAACTCTTCCCACTTCCTTGCCCCCAGCGCCCACACTTCGGCAACACCGTTGCCACCCACAGCTCCCAGCGACAGTGTTGATAATCAAATGAAAAAACGAATAGACAAGTGCTCGGCGATGAGATTGACGGCTTCCTGCTGGGTGTAGAGAGGGCGGCCAAAGGCGTCAGCGGCGGTGACCATGGCGTCGAGGACAACGCCGATTCCGGTGCCATCGACGATGTCGAAGAATTCAAATCCTTCATTGTAGAGTACTTTCAGTGTGGGTATCCACCATTGCTCTTTCTATGTCTTTCGGTCAGATGTTAACCAACCGTCTTCATAAGCTAGGCCAACATCACCTATCGAAGAAGCCTCGGGAGCAACTTCAAAATCCTGCAAGTTCTGTCGCCGTGTTAAGCGCGCCATCAACGCAGTCTTATGAAGACCCCGTAGTGGCATCGCTTCGCTGCTAACGACAACGACCGTGATGGTGGCTGTGGCCTCGATTGAGATTAGGGTTAAAGGTGGAGTTAGTAGTGACTCTAGTTCATGGCCGAAAAACGTAGCTCAAAAACTTGGCAGCATCTGTATTTGCCATTAATGCTAAAATTGGGGCACAAAACTTACGTCAAAAGTTTCAAATCAATTATAAACAAGCACATATTTTTTTTTGAAATAAATAATTTAAAAATTAAGAGCATGCACTTTTCTCCAAAAAAAAAAAAAAAAGAAAAAGAAAAAATTCATTATTTAATTTGAAAATAAATATAACAAACGTGTAAAACTTGATCTGAGTTTTTTCCTGCTATAAATTGATCTCCAGTCCGAGAACTAAACGCGTGAGGAAAATTACATGCAGATTAGGACTAGAACTTTTACCCAATTAACAATCAGAAATTACTACAGAGCACATTGCCTCCTGCTGCTTTATGGTATGGACAATAGTTTACAACACAAGACTGGCATGCACCAAAAATATTGCGGCGCAGATCCCTCAATGACGTTTGAAAACACTTTTCAACTCCAAAAACTTAGTGAGAAAACAAAAAAGACGCGATAACCTTCTTATTATATATTGAACTCTTCCATGTTATGAAATTAGCGACGAGGGACGTGGGAATAAGGCAATGATATAATAGTCTGTTCTGACAACCAAGTAGTTGCCTTGAATGCCAAACAAGAACATTAGTGCACAATTATTAGACGGATTTGGTTACTTATATACGTACACATCATTAATTTATACTCTCTATAATCACAAGCTGCTTAGCACTCCATTCATAAATCAGTACATCCTTTCAATATAATTGTCAAACGGAAATTAAATGGAAAGAGTGTTTTCCTCACAGCAAGCTGCAATGCTAAATAAAAATAAATTATAGCTACAAACTTTTCTTTTATACTCTTCAAGCTGGAAATTAAAATTCCAAAACCAAAGGCGGGGGCAAAAGTTAAAAGGAAGGGGAAACTCTGACACCGGAACTCTCCACATAAAAAATTTGCTATAAATTCTAACATCATATTCATTGGTTGAAGAATATGAATCTCAGTAAAGTATGCAATCAGAGAATCACCATTCACAACGACAAGGGACCAAATGAAAATGGCAAAGACCTTCCCCCACAACATAACACAGATGTGGTTGTTAGCAGATTGCCTTTTAGAGTAGAGGCACCTCTTCCCATCCCCTCAAACTCCATTACCTAATACTCCACCTAGATTGAGGTCTCCCACCTTGTCGCCAAAATAAATATATAAGTAAATAAATAATTGTTAGTAAATCAAGAGTGGATTATCTTTTTTGGCTATTCAACAAGGTATTATGGTTAATCCCCAAAGATATTAGACAAAAATACATCTACCAGTATTTTTATATTTGGTGCTAGATACCAGTATAACTAGCGTATAAAAGAACCTTATAGAGTTAACAACCTTATTCCACATCGTCACCAGATCTACGATATGGCATGTATCTATGGTCCTTTGCAGCATTCCTCCTCCTCCTTTTCTCAACAAATGCTTCAAGTTTGCCGGATGTCTAAAAATAGTGTGTAAATATAGAGTTAGTCGAAAAGACAATCATAAAATGAGTAAATGACATAATGGGGACAGGTGGAAACACAGAGATATTCTAAGATGCATACCTTGAGGTGCTTATACTTTTCAATAAGTCTTTGCTTGCGGATTTCAGCTGCAAGGAACAAAAAGAAAGGGGTCAAACATATACTTGATGTTAATTTTCTTATCTTTTGTTTGATAAACCTTAAGCTTATTTTGGCAACACTGAACCCTCAGTAAGATTGATAAGATTGCCATTAAACCTAATTTGGAGGCAACAATGAACTAGATTGCTTTCAAATCACACTACATAAATATGGCTGCAAGTGATACAGTGTCACACAACTATCATAGATTGCAAGCATCATCACTATCAAACATATTACCATTAATGTGCTACAAGTGGAAGCTGGAAAGAGAATTCAGTTACTCTTATATTGAAACTACGAAGGGTTATAAGAGTCTATCTGATCAAGCAGCATTGGCTCTATATTCCAAATACGTACTCTATATTCTGGAATTAGCATGGACATTAACTTCTCTCATAACAAAGCAGACAAAATCAACATAAGCAGAAATTGCATTTCAAACATATGGGGGGGGGGGGGGAGAGAGAGAGAGGGAGGGAGAGAGAGCAAGGACGGAAGGAGCATCATTACATCTCTTGAGATAAAATGGACGTTTTCCCTGCTTTGCTGCTTCTCTCTCTTTCTTCTTGTGTTTAGCCAATATCTCTGCATTAATATGCTTTGCTGAACCAGACTTCAACTGTTTATCCTGAAAATGTATGCATATGTGATCAAGTAAATCAACATGTCATGCTTCAGAAGGCAGAAGACAAACTCGTAGGACAAGTACTTACAATCCAGGATATACGTTCTTCTATTTCATGGATTTTCTCAGGATCTTTGCTTCTTTTCAATTCCTTCTTTAGAGCCTGTCATGCCCAGAAGATGTCATAAGAGGAAAGTCATACAATAAGCTTGAGACAATCCAATCAGAATCAGAAAGACTACCTCTCTTTCAGCTGGAAGATCACTTTCATATAAAAAATTATACCTCTTTCTAAACCTGCAAGTCGAAGTGTATATATATATTACTAGTGCCACTCAGTTCCCATTGCAGGAAACAAGAGAAGTTTCCAGATTTATTTATTTTTTCAAAAAAACACTTAAAATAAAATAGCAACATAAAAAACACTAGCATTGAATTGCTCAAATCTAAAATCCAGCAATAATTAAATGAAGTCTACTAGAAAGCAAATGCTATGACCTAGGCTAGAACTATTCACTATATGATTAAATACTAATTCCCAAGCAAATGCTACCTAGTTAAAGGAAAGGGCATTGCAGAAATCAAGAACTAGCTATAGCATCATGCCCCGAAAGAACATACCAAATGTCACTCCCGAACAAACATGATTCAGTAATAATGTCAAACAAAAAATATGCCCATTTCTACCACATCCCTATGATAAGACCAACATCCTATCTTACAACATGCTCAAAGAACAAGCTTGGCTATGGGTCTTGAACCAAATACAGAATTGTCTAAATTAGACCGTTTGGAGATTTACCAATAGTTTCAAATCAAATGCAATTGCTTGTCATGAACTAAAAAATACATATCAGCAAAATGGTTTTCCAACATTATCTGACAGCTTCTAATGCATAGTTGAGACATAGTACAATTTTTGATTGAAACATAATACACTTTAAGTCAGCATCGGAGGATTTTTTTCTGTGTTTTTTTTTTTTTGACAAAGAATTATCAATGACATCAAAAAAACTATTATCTACGACATAAGAACATTCTGAAGGAGGGGAAAAAAAAACCTTGAGCATGGGAATGGAATTTGCTCACATAAAGCAAGACATTAATGGAAAATTTGAATTCTTCTATGCACTGCTTTAATCATTCTCTGTTCTTACTATGTTGACTACTTTACATGAATGATAACAAGATTTTTTATTCAAACAATAATACTTGAGGAAGGGCACTTGGCCAGACATGTTCTCAAATGCTAAACATTGCCATGGTGAACGCTACAAAAAAAATACATAATATCTCAACACAAGTTTGCTAGACAAAAATTAAACTGCAGAAAAAGAGCAAACATGTCTAGAAATGAACATACCCCTCAGGGTCAAGTTTTCCACAAAGAGATTCAAATCGTGGATCGCGTACAACCTGCAAATCATTTAAGGTATACATAATTCAGCAAGAATATCCAGATACATAAAATGGAAAGTTCATATCAATATTCAAATTCAACATAATTTCGACACCATACAGCACAACCCCCTAAAATTCGAAAACTTCTAGGTATTTTTTACATAGCAAAAGACAATGCTGTAATACACTTTCAGAGGCTTAATCAAGTGTGAGGATGTGTGTGCACATATAAAGCAAACAATAAGCAGCATGTTGCACAAGGTCTTATGCCCCTGCATGTGCCTTGCAAATGGCTGTTATTTCATTGTGTTAATGAAAAGCATCATCATAAATAGAAGTAGAGCACATTACACTCTATACAAGAAACAAGCAAACTCACACCTTCTTAGGAGCTTGGATGACCTCTCTAAAAGCGGGAACTGGCTTCTTGCAACTAGCCTCCATTGGCCTAGGCAAGCACAGAAATCAGTTATTCATGTGTTTAACCACACTGTTAAATCAGGGCTTGTCTGTTTAAGCTTTTTTTTTTTTTTCCACACTATATATATATATATATATATGTAAAGACCAGACATATTCATCTTAAGAAATGAAAATATGGTCCCCAAAAATTGAAATGTCAGCCAAATTAGTCCTTTTTAGTGACTAATGTGTCAGGTGAAAAGCATCTCTTAGAACTAGTTTGTCTCTTAAAAGGATGTATATGACCAACACTTTTAATTTTCAGGACTAGGCTTGGAAACGAATTTGTTTAGTGAAGCTTTCGTCTATGGCCAATTTGGGGGTTTACTCTTTAATTTTTTTTTTTAAAAAAAAAAACACTTTTCTAATTCAAAGACATATATAAAAATTTAAGTAATTCAATAATTTATTAAAAAAAAAAAAGCAAAAACCCAAGCTCCTCAAAAAAAAAAAATAAAAAATTACATCATAAAGTCACTTTTTTTTCCCCTAAGCTTAAACAAATGCACCCTTAGTTACAAAATTTACTATAATACCTCTCTTTTTTTTTTTTTGGGTATAAAATTTACAATACCTATTCTTGTTAGCCCTTTTCAGCTTTTTGTCTTCTCTTTGTTTCTGGAAAAAAGCAAGTGTCCCATTTGAGCGTGCTCTCTGCAACTCCTCAAACGTTACATCAGCCAGCTCCTTCTTTATCTCCTCCTCCTCTTCTTCCTATATCATCAAAATCAAACACACTTCCTATCAATTTTGTCATCATTTTTTTTATAAAAAAATTAAAACAAAAATAGAAAATTCATAGCATTATGGTTTTTGAAGTTACCCACATCTTCTGAGGAGCCAGCAGAAGAACAAGAAGACTCTTCCATCTCACTCTCCTCGGATTGGGTTTCAGGGGAAACTGGGATTCTGCTTTTGCCATGTTTCTTCATCTCAATAGATTTCGAATTTGGGAGACACGATAAGGAATCGGTGGTGTGATTTCAAGGTTATAGCTGCGGCCACTGGTGTGAGTTGTGAGAATACAGAGAACTGAAAAGGGAAAAAGCAAGGTTGTTAAAAACAAGTTTTCAACAGAAGGCAAAAATTTTACATACTACATTATATTATAACACAAATTCGAATAATAGGAGTCCAGCTCAAATTTAAGTACTGAAGTAACAAATTTCATAACATAATGCAAATTAACAAGTCATATTAGTAAGCAGCAACCACTAACCTAACCAGTATCCAAAATAAGAAAGAGTTCATCATAAGTTCATTAGTCATAACTCATATTACACAAAGCAGCTCCAAAACTGGGCATTTGTACAACAGAAAAATCAGAAACTTATAACATAATACATCAAAAACACAACGAAACCGTAAGATCAGAAAACACAGTACAAAAAAAAAAAATCCAAATGACAAAGAAAAAATGCAGGGAAAAAAAAAATTGGAGAGTGAATCGACAGGAAGCAATAAACAAGTGAAGGTAGCATACCAAGAAATCGACAACGTGCGGACACTGGCGACCGGCAACCGGCAGCGACGAGCGGTGAACGGCAAAGGTCGGTCGAAGGAGGGGAAGCAGCTGCGGTATTCTCTAGTGAGCGTGAGTGAGAAAGAGTTTGCTTCATTATTGCCCTAAGGTCACACTTTTAGCCCAAAGCTTCTTTTGGTAATCTAAAGCCCAAACCAAAAACCAAAAGCCCAACGACACATCTTTTGTCGAAAAAGGCCCAACGACTTAAATAACTGAAGTAGAAGCTATCAAATTCATGATCCAAAAAAAAAAAAAAAAAGCATTAAGTTATTTGGATATAGTAAATATGAAAGTATCTTTTCTTTGTAAGATTAGTTTTGAGCATGTGGAGAGGCAAAGAGAAGAAAGTAGGAAGGGTATCTATTGTTTTTAAAATAAATTAAGAAAATTGTTTTTTTTTTTTTGAAAAACTTATCCAAACATATAAAACAAATTTAAAATGTACCATTTTCCATTCTAGAAGCACAAACAAACACAATTACTTTTATATACTTGTTTTATTGAATATAATTATATTATTTTATCTTAAATATAAAATTTATTTATAACTCGGTATTAAATAATTATAAAATATATATATATATATATATATATATATCCAATTTATACTTATATTAAAATAATAAATATACTACCGTGTATAAAATCCAACATCTCTCAATGAAATGCGCATCACCACTTATTTTAAGATTCAGTAAGTATATAATTAGATTATAATTTTGACGCACTGATAATATAAAAAAAATTAATTTTTTATTATCATTTAATTAAATCTTTTTATTTGTATAACTTTTTAAGTAATGAATTTGAGAGCAAGTATATATGTTATTACGGTAATTTAGAATTGGATGACAATGTATTTTATATTGTTAATATATTAAAATTAAATCCATATAATTATGAGTTTTATTTTATATTTAAAATAATTTACAATTAAAGTTTTGTTAAAACAACAACTAAATCTTGTTTGCCTATGCAGGTCAGCTACAACAAGTCAACAACAACTAGCATAAGTGTGAAACAACTAAGTCATGGTATGCTGTCACAAATCATATCTACATTCAAAACAATTAAAATATCTCTTGTATTAAAATAATTTTCCCTAAAAGTTTAAAGGAATCTAAACGCCAGTATATGTCCCTGTCATCGCGGGCAGTTTTCAAGTGAATTTAATCCACAGGGCCCTCTTGATAGATATAACTGGGAAATACAATGAATCCAATCTGAAGTGTGGATAGACTTTTCTCGTAACCTTTTGGCCATACAATTTTATATATGCTACAAGTCACAAATACCTTGTCTATGTTTGGAGAAATATCAAATGCACCAACATTACCGTGTTATTTATTATATCATTTTGATTTTCAAACAGGTAAAAATGTACAAAGCACGTTTTTCCCCTGGCTAACAGATTTCTATTTTCTAGTACCATAACCCAATTCTTGCACTCCCACAACAAAGTGAAGACGCGTTATCAGATTCAGACGCTATGCTTAGTGGGAATAGCTCTTAGAGGCTTGGCCTTTTTCAAAGTTAACCCATAACTCTCACTCATATCAATGTCTTGTGGCTTTAAACCATTTGGAAGGGTCCAATCATACTTGTGCACAAGAGTAGCCAAGATCAAGTGCATTGTCCTTTCAGCTAGAGGTAACCCAGGACACATTCTCCTACCAGCTCCAAATGGAATCAACTCAAAATCACTGCCTCTAAAACTCTTTTCACTTTCAAGAAACCTTTCAGGCACAAACAAATTTGGCTTGTTCCAGACACTGGAGTCTCTCCCTATTGCCCACACATTGATTAGTACCTGTGCATTTTTGGGAACTATTAAGCCATCTATCTCTACATCATTAATGGACTTGTGGGGTACTAGAAATGAAGCTGGTGGATGCAACCTAGGGGTTTCTTTCACCACTGCATGTAAGAAAGGAAACTTTGAGAAGTGTGATTCCTCAGTTGTTCCATCTTTGCCAAGGACTTGCTGAATCTCCTTTTTGGATTTTGCCATTTTCTCTGGGTTACAAATAAGTTCTGCCATTGCCCATTCCACTGTGCTTGATGTTGTGTCTATCCCAGCAACAAACAAATCCTAGTACAGTACATATCAAAATGAGACATGCAACATGAAAATTAAGGTTGGATGTTCTAGTTTTCTTCAAGAAACCTTGAGGATAATGATTTTAAACTTCAATCATGGACGGCAATATAGATGTTTTTTGTATTCAAAATTCACAAATTCAATTATAGGATCAATTTAAGACATTCTAAGTAGTAAAGATTTTCAACTATTCAAATTAGTTGAACCAAAGATGAATAGCTAGAGATTCCAAGAATTGTTTATAAAGTAAACTATAGTATCATCTATGTAATTAATTAAAAGGCTAAGGTACTGACCACAAATAAATGTAACACTTCATGGCGGCTTAACTGATTATCTTGGATGAGATTAAGAAATAAGTCGAGAAAATCATTGTAAATATTAGAATCCATCTTTGAAGCTCTTAAATGCAATCTTTCTTCTAAGATACCATCAAAAAATTTAAGCAACTTCCCAATATGCTTTTTCATCCTTGCACGTGCACCTTGAGGATCAAGCAAACGGAGCATTGGGAAAAAGTCTACAATATTAGGCCTTCCAGCTTCGATCATCATACCCCATATGACATCCTTAAACTCTTGAGACTTATCAGAGGTGTAATGAGCCAAATCCATAGAGAAAAAAGTGTTTGATATTAAATTAAGCACGGTTGTAAATACAGCCTCACCAATATCTAAATCTCCACCTATCTTGATGGTCTCATTAACAAACTCTACCAATTCTTGCACCTTCCTTTGGCGAATAATTCTAGTAGAGTCAAGTTGTTGAGGGGAGAATATTTTGCCACAAACTTTTCTAAGGCTCACCCATTTTGCTGAGGCAGGTAACCACACCACTGAAACTTTGTGATGGCCAAGTGAACAAGCAGTGTTAGGGACTGTTCTACTTGACAAGGCTTGGTCATTTTTCTTTAGTGCTTCTTTGGCCATGTGTGGGGAGGAAATGACAATGGTTATTATGGTTCCTAACTTGAGGGTCATTATAGGTCCATAAACTTTGGAGAGTTCAGTTAGTGCTAGGTGAGGTTTGCTTCCAAGTTCCATAATGTTTCCAATGATGGGAAAAGGATGCGGCCCTGGTGGGAGCTTGGAAGATTTTGAGATTTGGCTGCCATGTCTGAAGATAAGACTAAGGCATGCCAATAGAAAGGAAAGCAGTAGTAGAATTGTGAGGTAATCCATGGTTTGTGGCTTGAAGATTGATGCTTTGCTTATGTGCTTATATACATATATATACATATATATATATATATATATATATATAGGGTTAACAGTATCAATTATTGTTGGAGTTACGTGTCATCCTTGTAATTATTTTTAGTTTAAAGGCTGATATTGGGGAGTGGTTATTATCACTCCTTTTACTTAAGAAATTTTTTAATTAATTTTTGTAAAAATATTTTTCCTTTCTCTCATAATTAAATTAAAAAATGTTTAGCCTTATGATTTTTTATAAAATATATCAGGTTAAGTCTTTTAATTAACAAGGAATAAATTAAATAAAATAATCTATATTTGACCTATATTTATTATATTGGTAATGAAAATATTTGGAGATTGAATTAAATCTTTAATTCACATTATTTTTCAAGATATAATATTTTGAGTAAAATCTCAAATTAGTCCTCGAAAAAGTTATGAGACATCAATTTAGCTCTTGAAAAAGTTATGACATCAATTTGGTCCTCAAAAAATTAAAATTTATTTTAGGTTTGTTAAAAAAAAATTAGACTAATTTAAAATAAATTTTAATCTTTTAATAATTAAATTGATATCACAAAATTTTCAAGTACTAAATTGATATCACAAAATTTTTTATGACCAATTTAAAATTTTACTCTAATAATTTTTTTTTTTTACTTGTGAGTAGGATATTTTGTCACTCCTATGTGTCTTTTTTTTTTTTGTACATATATATATTTTTAGTATGTTCACTACTATGTGTCTATTATCACTTCTATATATGTCTATTGCCAACTTTATCTAATTAAATTTTGTTTAATTTCTCTAAAATATATTTCTTCCTTCCTTAAGAGAGTGAGCCTTGGTATAATAGTAAGATTATTACCTTATGACTTGTATGCACAAGTTTGATTTCTCAAAATCATTTTTATGCAATTATAGGAGAAAGCTTGCATACAAAAGTTGAATGACTACCGACAAAATTTGGGTGCATTGGTAAACGAATTGCACAAAAACCAATGTTCAAAACTTAGAAAAAACAATTGTTGAGATAACCTTTTAATTACAATAGTATTTGAGAATAAAAATATCTTAAATGTAAAAAGAAAAATAATTGAATGATTGTATAATTTTTTTTTATATTGATTATGTATCAAAAAAACTTATTTCTAAAGTAAGAAATTAAAAATATTTTTATTCTTAAATTATTTGTACTTTGTTAATTTAAAGATAAATATACTCTTTCTTTCTTACATTAAACGAGTCTTATCTTAAATTGTGGTCAAATTATTATTAAGGTTATGATTAAGAGAGGTCCTTCCCAAATTAATAATTCCAACACAAGATTTAAACATATTATTACAAGTTGTTAACCACTTGATCCAATCACTTTAGATGGACTAATTATAAATGTTTTGGACAAGTAACATATATTTCTTGTAATAAACTACAAGTAGAGGAGTGAGCATGGATTGCATCGAAAGAATCGGGCTTCATTATGCGATTTCTGATCTACTCAAAATTTTATTGAAAGCTGCTTCATATATCTTACACTTCCTTTTGATGCATTCGCAATCAACGCAAAGAGGTAAAAAAATGACCCTTGATTAGTTGAAAACCCCATGCAAGTAAGCTGGCAGGTTGTTGAAAAACAAAAAAGGCAATCATTAATAAAGGAGCAAAACAAAGAGAAGGAAAAAGCTTTACAGAGATCAATCACATGCGGACGTAGCAATCCCCCCCTCAAATGGACAATTGAAGTAACCAATTTTTGTTGGCATCTTTTTCTCATTAGAAGTTCCTCAAAAAAATTCATTGAAAAATTGTCAACAGTATAAATTGTTTTATGATGTTAATAAATATATATATAGGATTGATATTTATTTTTTTGGTTGTATTTTTAATTATCCACATGATTAAATCATCTTTCATCATGAGATGATTTGTTGACAACTTTTTTTGTTCATGATAACATAGTAGCGCGTAAAGATTAAGCCAAATAACATGATGTCAAAAATTCGACAACCAATAATCACTTCATATTTGAACACTTGGTCCAGTTACATTTACTTCGCTGTGTTTGCTGGGGTGATTTTTTTTTTTTTTTTTTTTTTGTGGGGGGTTTGATTTTGATGGATGAGAGTGTGTTAGGTTAGGAGGTGAAAATTTTATAGATGTGTTTCATATATAAAATTATACATGAAATTTATTCATAAAATTTTCATCTCTATTTTTATCTCCTAACCAAATACAGGTGAGAAAATGTCTCTAGTTAAATACTTTATTTCATTTTTGCCAATCCCTTGCACAGTAATCTGTTTAATGTTTATATATCTAATTTGAATTAAAAGTTGTTTCGATATCGTTATTCGGTATTGTATTATTACATAATTAATAAAGCTTTACTTTTTAATATTATTCGCATTAGTTAAACTCTAATAATACTATAGGTATGTCTCAATCTGTAATTTTTATTTTATTTTTGGACATTATTATAAAATATTTTTTAATTTTAATTTCGTAACAAGGAGCATCAATGTTCATGTTAAAAAAAAAATTACATAAAGTACCTCAATAATTGAGTGTGTGTTTAAAATTGAATGAGTCACAGTAGGTGAAAAAAAAAAGAGTAAAGGAGTTAGATAAAGAAAAATGTTATAATTACTAATTTTTTATTGATTCGAGTAATTTAATATTTATTTTTATTAAATAAAGTCTTTGCTTAAAATATTATGAATAAAAATCAACATGTATGGTGTTTTACTCTCATAGCAAACTAACTTGATTTAACCAATTAATTTAAATCTAATTAGTTGCAGTTATTAATAATTTAGATGAAAAAAAGAAAATTAGATAGTTAGATAAATAGTAATTATAATATAAATAAATAATACGAACAAACTTTAAAAGAAAATATAACCAAATAAAAGTTAAAATGTATATATATATATATATATATATATATATATATATATATATATCTAATTGATGGAGTCAACTCAGTAGGACAAGATTAAGTTGTAATTGTTGTTGAGATATAAATTAAATTTTTACTTTATGACTAGATTTGTTCATAGGTATTGTTATACAATAAATAACTAAATCTAATAAAATTCTCATAGATTATAATTTATTTCTATTCTTTAAGTTTTTTATAAATTTAATTTAACATAGTATTATTATAAAACTTAATTTTATGTTATTATAATTTTTTGACTAGAAAATATTATTATATTATTAATCATATTTATTTTCTATAATAATTACTTTTAAAATGTAATATATAATTAATTAATGATGTCAATACCTTCAAATTGATGTAATATTAAAAATAATTTTTTTGGGTGCAAATTAATATTTTTTATTTGAAAAAGTTTACTTTTTCACACATAATTTCAGCTACTTATATAAACCCAACCCCCCCCTCTTTTTCTTTTTCTTTTTCTTTTTTTTTTTCTCTTTTTCCTGTATCTTTTGTTTTTTGGGGGTTATCTTTTCTTGAAAGCCAAGACACACTTGAAAATCCACTAATACTAAGGAATTTTAACAAACGGGCAATTTGGAGCGAACTAAGAGGCAAGAGCATGCACCAAACGAACCGAACCAGCATCGGTTTCTCAAAGAAATGTTTTCATATTTGACTGAGCAACCAACACACAGAGCTATTGCCAATAGCCTTATTACTCTCGCGCCCAATTCGCCTTCTCTCTCTCTCTCTCTGCCATTTCCATTCGCGCTTCGATCGAATCCTCTCTTTCGCTCTCCACGATCGAATTCATTGGATTCTTCTGCAAGGTAACTGATTCCAAATCACTCTTTTTTTTCCTCTCCTCTGTTTTTTCACGTACTTGAATCGATGATGATTTCGAATCTCCGAGCTACGTTACGAATGCGTGAAATGTGAGCATGTGCATGTACGTGGTGCGCTGAGAAATGCGCGAAATCCGTTTCGTTGATCTGTTTCTCGCAGTGTGAGAGGCGACGATCGAAGCCGATTCGGTTTCTGGATTTCGTGAGCTGATAACAACTTTTTCATTTTTCCTTGAATTTTCCAAGTGTTTTAGATTTTCGCGTGCTTCATCACTGCTTCCACATCTGTCTTGTGCATTGAAGAACGTTTTCGTGTGTCTAGTGAAGCTCAAGCTTTCCATGGATTGCGGTTTTTCGCGTGTTTTAACTGTTAATGTAGTCTCTGTTCAATCGAAGTGGTGTTATTTTATTTTATTTTTTAATGTTAGTTCATTATTTGTAATTTGATGTTTTAACGGTTAATGTAGTCCATGTTCAATCGAAGTGTGTTTTTTTTTTTTGGGGGGGGGGGGGGGAGAAGTTTAGCAAAATTTGCAGTAATGCTGGTTTATTATTTGTAATTTGATGTTTTAACGGTTAATGTAGTTAATTACTTACAAAGCGCATGGGTGCGTTATTAAAATATTAGATATTGTGGTAAATTTATATCGGTTATTACGTTTTCTTTAAGAAAATTTATTAGTTTTGTTGCTTGCAGTTGGATTGGGGTTTCCGTTACTTGAATGAATA
Source organism: Pterocarpus santalinus (assembly GCA_031439595.1). Taxonomy (NCBI): domain Eukaryota; kingdom Viridiplantae; phylum Streptophyta; class Magnoliopsida; order Fabales; family Fabaceae; genus Pterocarpus; species Pterocarpus santalinus. The sequence continues at coordinate 5,891,391 of CM062523.1, forward strand.
TTTGCTGGCATCTTCGGAAATAGTATGATGGAAGAAGAGGATGAACCGAAAGGGATAAAAATATCTGGTAATGAATTAGACAGTGGTGAAGTAATAGATAGTGGCGTGGAGCAATTTCATAAGAATACTCAGAAGGAAAATGTAAGTGTCGGCAGTGGCAATGGGGATGAAGAGGAAGATGAAAGGGTGGATTTGCCAGGACATGGGGTTGATTCTGCAACATCAGTTGTGGATGAGAGCCAGTTTGATCAAGTGTCATTGAAAGATCAAGGGAAGAATAATGAGTATGTGGATTCAAATCAATCTTCAGGTTCAGATAATGTACAACAACCAGTTGATGGAAATGCAGAGGATTTTCAATATTCATCTGGGATGTACTTGACGGAGTATAATTCTTCCCCAGTTGCTGATATGCAGCATGATAATCTTCCATATAACCCCGGGTCAGAGGGGCATTTTGGTCAGTCTGCCTCATCAATTGGCTTCGATTCACCTGGATTTTCTCCTGTTAGTTCTCCACCGAAGCCTAGGCAAAAAAGTGCTATACCAAATGTGTCTGCAGAGTTACTGCATTTAGTTGATTCTGCTATCATGGGGAAACCAGAAAGTATGGAGAAGCTGAAGAACATTGCAAGCGGTGTAGAAATTTTTGGGAGTGGTGGAGAAATGGAGAGTGTGGCTTTCTTAATAGTAGATTCACTTCTTGCAACAATGGGTGGTGTTGAAAGTTTTGATGAGGATGGTGATAACAATCCTCCTAGTGTAATGCTGAACTCCCGGGCTGCCATTGTGTCAGGTGAACTTATTCCTTGGCTTCCTTACGCAGGTGATTCTGACATTGTCATGTCACCTAGGACACGAATGGTAAGGGGACTACTTGCCATATTACGGGCTTGCACAAGAAACAGAGCAATGTGCTCAATAGCTGGTCTGTTAGGAGTACTGTTGAGAACAGCAGAAAAAATTTTTACAGTAGATGTTGGCTTAAATGGGCAAATAAGGTGGGATGGAACTCCCTTGTGCCACTGCATACAATACTTGGCTGGGCATTCTCTTAGTGTTTGTGATCTTCATAGATGGTTTCAAGTCATTACAAGAACTCTTACCACAATTTGGGCTCCACGCTTAATGCGTGCAATGGAGAAAGCAATGGGTGAAAAGGAGTCAAGTGGACCAGTTTGCACTTTTGAGTTCGATGGTGAGAGTTCTGGCTTGCTTGGTCCAGGTGAGAGAAGCTGGCCATTTATCAATGGGTATGCATTTGCAACATGGATCTACATTGAATCATTTGCTGATGCATTAAATACTGCCACAGTTGCTGCTGCAATTGCTGCAGCTGCAGCAGCCAAGTCCGGTAGATCATCAGCTATGTCAGCCGCAGCAGCGGCTAGTGCACTTGCTGGTGAAGGTACAGCACACATGCCACGGTTATTCAGTTTTTTATCTGCTGATAATCAGGGTATAGAGGCTTATTTCCACGCTCAATTTTTGGTTGTTGAAATTGGCACTGGAAAGGAAAAGAGATCTGCTTTGCATTTTACTTATGCATTCAAACCACAGTGCTGGTACTTCATTGGTCTTGAACATATAGGCAAGCATGGAATTATTGGAAATGGAGAAAGTGAAGTTAGGTTATATGTAGATGGATCTTTATATGAAAGTCGTCCTTTTGAGTTCCCTAGGATTTCCAAGCCCCTTGCATTTTGCTGCATTGGAACTAACCCTCCTCCTACTATGGCTGGTTTGCAACGCCGTCGTCGTCAGTGTCCTTTGTTTGCAGAGATGGGCCCTGTTTACATCTTCAAGGAACCAATTGGCCAAGAAAGAATGGCACGCTTGGCTTCTAGAGGAGGCGATATAGTGCCTTCTTTTGGTAATGCAGCAGGGCTTCCATGGCTTGCAACAAATGGCCATGTGCAGAGCAAGGCAGAGGAAAGTGTTCTATTGGATGCAGAAATTGGAGGTTTCATTCACCTGTTCTACCATCCTAGTTTGCTTAGTGGCCGTTTCTGTCCAGATGCTTCACCTTCTGGTGCTGCAGGTCAGATAATTTCTGTTTTTTGATATTATGGTAACATATAAATTGTTATGCTACTGCATAAGTCCATGCTGATTTTTCATGCAGAAAGGTCCCTGATCCTGATAAATAATCTTTCAGATGTTTATTTGTAGACTTATATGATGGTTTTTTTTTTTCTTTAAATATCCTTTGGGTTGGAACATTTTTAGGCACCACAAGGGTTGTTCTTTCTCACTTAGTGAAAACCATTTGTTTGGTTATTAACTGGTTGCTTTCTGGTGTAATTCTTCTTTTGTTCTCTTTTTGTAAATTGCAAGTTTCTTCTTATTTATTCTTGACATATAAATTAGGAATTTGCTTTGAGTTCAGTTATCCATGCATTGAACGAAACTAAGTTACTTTTTTGTTTGAAGTTAAAATTGAAGTCGATATAGCTGTCTTGTGAGGATATTCTACTGTGTGTGCTTGATTTAATTGTAATCAATTTCTCTAATCCTCTATTGGCTTTTAATCTATTAATAAACTGTTAGATATAAAACCGTTCATATTCTTAATAGCTTAAGCTTTTAGGAGAGATGATTCATGATATGGTATCAAAGCCTCTATGACAAAGTGGTTTAGAGTTCGATTCTTGTTGTCTCCCATTCCTCCAAATAAATGTTAAATTTCAGCACAAAGCAAAGGTGGGTCTGGGCATTATTGATGCTTCAAGTCTGGCGTGCTTTTGCATGAGGTGTGTTAGACATAAAACTATTCATATTCTTCTACCTAATAGCTTAAGCTTTTAGGAGAGGTGGTTCATGATATAGTCTATAAATTAAGCAAAGCTGGTACATTTTTATGCATCATTCTTTTTTAGTTTCTTTCCTTGTTGTTGATATATGTAGTTCTTAAACCTATTTCCTTGATAAATGCTGGTTCTTTTTATCTCTTGCCAGTTTTGAAATGATTACATATTTTTACTATCACAACATGATAGAATTTCTTGAAGGTGAGCCTCGACACAATGGGGAGGTTGCTACCTTATGACTTGGAGGTCATGAGTTCAAATCCTAAAAATGGCCTCTTTGCTTGAGGGGCTAAGGCTGCATATATCTACCCTCCTTAGACTCCACTAGATGGGAGTCTCGTGCAGCAGGCCACCTTCTTTTTCAGCATGATAAAATTTCTTTTATGCAGTGAAAAATACGTTGCATTATTTTCTATTTTTGTTTTGGTTCCTTTGTCATGATTTAGGAGTGCTTCGACGTCCAGCTGAGGTTCTTGGACAAGTCCATGTTGCCACACGAATGCGACCTGTTGATGCGTTGTGGGCATTGGCTTATGGTGGTCCATTGTCTTTGCTTCCATTGGCAATAAGCAATATACATGAGGATACTCTGGAACCAAAGCAAGGGAATTTTTCTGTATCTGTGGCCACCACATCTCTGGCTGGTCCAATATTAAGAATTATATCCATGGCTATTCAACATCCAAAGAACAATGAGGAGTTGTCTCGTGGCAGAGGACCTGAGGTTCTTTCAAAAATTTTGAATTATCTTCTCCAAACCCTATCTTCCCTTGATGTTGAAAAGCATGATGGTGTAGGAGATGAGGAACTTGTTGCAGCTGTTGTCTCACTTTGTCAATCTCAGAAGATCAACCATACACTTAAAGTGCAGCTCTTCACTGCACTGCTGTTAGATTTAAAAATTTGGAGTTTATGCAGTTATGGAATACAAAAGAAACTTCTATCATCACTTGCTGACATGGTTTTCACTGAGTCGACAGTGATGCGAGATGCCAATGCCATTCAGATGCTTCTTGATGGCTGCAGAAGGTGCTATTGGACTGTTCCTGAAAAGGATTCAGTAAATACTTTTTCTCTAACTGGGGCAACAAGACCAGTTGGTGAAGTCAATGCTTTGGTTGATGAGCTCTTAGTGGTAATTGAACTTATAATAGTGGCAGCATCTCCTTTGTTAGCATCAGATGATGTCCGATGTTTACTTGGGTTCATGGTTGACTGTCCACAACCTAATCAGGTAAGTGGTGACATAGAAATGCTTTTATTCTTTTTTCTTTTTTGTGGGATAATGAAAAGAAATTCTTAGGCAAGATGCTAACATGAAGCACAAGAAACAATAGAATTCTAAACTGCACAATTTCTTCTAGTAGAATATCTATGCATGTTTCTGTGGTTATTGTGTGGTCTTGAACAAAATTTACAGTGAATGTTGAGTGAACATAGTAGGAAAGATAAGATCATGAACAAATATATTTGGGAGAAAGTTGAGGCACAGAGGAGAAGATAATAAAACTTGCTGAAGGTTTGGTCATGTGAGGAAAAGACCAATAGAGGCTTCAACGAGAAAAATGGATCAGTTGTATGTGTAAAAGAGATAGAGGAAGTCCAATGAAAACTTTAGGAGAAGCCATTAAAAAACCACCTTTATATAAGATTTGGTTTTTGATACAGCTAAATGGTGCCATTTGATTGATGTAGCCTACCCCACCTAATGAGATATTGCTGGCTTTTATTGTTGTTGCTGTTGCACAAAGATGGTTATCATTGGTTCCATTTACAGCAATTTTGTTGCCGTATTCAACACTTCTACTGTAATTGCCACAAAACTGACCTCTTTCCCATATAGCATCACATGCTCTAGTTTTATGACCATTAAAATAGGAAAATACCCACCCTATGGAATAACTTAGCAGAGACTCTGGGTTACTGATAATTTATAATCTTCTGTGCATTGTATTTGATTGAACACAAGTAATCTACATCTTTTGCTCATTGGCATCACTAATCTCATCTGAAGTGGCTTATTTGAATTTGAAATATCTAACATGAAATTATAATGTGTTTGTTTTATTTTAAAAAATATCTATCAGTTATTTAAAAAATGTACTCATTAGTTACTTCATTTTCCAGGTTGCTAGAGTGTTGCATCTGTTCTACCGGTTGGTCGTGCAGCCAAATAAATCTAGAGCTCACACATTTGTAGAAGCATTCCTAGCATCTGGTGGGATTGAAACTCTTCTTGTACTTCTCCAAAGGGAAGCTAAAGCTGGAGATAGTGATGTCCTGGAATCAATGCCAAAGCATCCTGAACTTTCAAAAACTGAGACTAATGCTAGCAGTGAAATCAGAGAAAGATGTCAGGATGATGAAGGATCTGAGGAGAAAAGTGAATGCATCTTACAAGACAATGACCAAGGTTCTCAATCTGTTGATAGTGGCAGTTATCTTGATGATCCTAGTTCTCCTGATGTGAATAATGGAAGGATGACATTTACCTCTGAACTTCCTTCCGTCAAGAACTTGGGAGGCATAAGTCTATCCATTAGTGCCGACAGTGCTAGAAAAAATGTTTACAATGTTGATAAAAGTGATGGCATTGTTGTTGGGATCATAGGTCTCTTAGGTGCTTTAGTAGCTTCTGGGCATCTGAGGTTTGGTTCCCATGCTGGTCCTGATACATCGAACAACCTTTTGGATGTTGGACTACATGATGGAGGTGGTACTATGTTTGATGATAAGGTTTCTCTTCTTCTTTATGCGTTACAGAAGGCTTTCCAAGCGGCACCCAACAGGCTAATGACTAATAATGTTTACACAGCCTTATTGGCTGCCTCGGTACGACAAACTCCCTCCATCTTATCCATACTCCTTACCTTTAGAAACACACATATTAGTGACAGTTAATGCTATATGGTTGTGAAAATGGCAACAGACTTGTCTTTTTATATTTGTTATTTTATTATTTAATGAAAGTGCTATATGCTATGTCATTGCCATGCTTTATTTGTTTTGAGCTTGTTGTTCTTTTTTGGCCATTATAAGCTTATAGCTTTTGGTTGTTGAAATTTCAGTGTATCTTTGTAATTATATAAGGAGTTGAACATGTTTCTGTTTGTAAGTGTGAACAATACTTATAGTTCTTCTCCTTAATTTTGATTGAATTATAGACAATGTATCTCTAATTAATATTGATAAACCTGTGTGCCATTATTTGTGTTTTGCAGTTATGAATTATATATACTTACCATATGAAATGGATATATTCTCTTTTTCAATCTTGGCCAGTGTCATTTTAGTGTCACGTGTGTCCATATTTTATGTTACTAATATATAGATATTGTCTATGTCTTACCTGTACATGGCAATGAAATTTGTGTAATGTTGCACCTTTGCCCTATAATTGCTTATGATTGTCCATTTTAAAATTTTTTAAGGGCATTTGGATACTGTCATTTTTACACTAATGCTCCTCTATGAAATTCCTTGATATCAAATGCCCCGATGTTGAAGATTCCCATGTTTTTTATGCCAACAAAAAGTAACTAAAAACACAAAATCCAATGTGGATATCTTGCATTCCCCATTTTTTCAACATTTGCTTGATTTTGGCATTCTGAACGGCTCATTTCCTATTGATTTGAATTTGTTCTGTCAGGATGACATTTTCAATGATGCATTCTCTATTCAAATGCTATCATCTCGTTCTTTCACAGTTTATCTGCCACTTTTCTGATAGTGGGCATGCAATTTTCTTGACCATTTATACTGAATTTTTTTTTTCTCAGTAACAAGGAAACTTACTAATTGAAAAGAGGAGAAAACACTCTATTGTACATGACAAAATTCCTCCTATCACTATAGTAGAATCATAAAACTAAGCCTTCAAGCCCCATACAATGTGTATTGATGAAACCCCTTGAAAAATGTCATTAGCTAGCCAAGTTGCTAGAAAGGAAAGTCTATCCTCATTAGCTGATGTTTTCTTTGCCCCATGTTTCTTTTGGTCTTCCTTCTTTCCATTTCAGATCAATGCTTCTTCAACTGAGGATGGGCTGAACTTCTACGATTCTGGTCATCGCTTCAAGCATTCACAACTTTTATTGGTGCTTTTGCATTCCCTTCCATTTGCGCCGAGGCCTCTGCAGAGCAGAGCACTGCAGGTATTAGCTTAGCCATTTGCATTTTTGACAATATCCATCTAATATTTGTAGATTGTATTTTATTTTGCTTTACGAGGTTTTTGCATTATCATGTTTTTGCACTTGCTTTATTTATGCATTTGATTTCTTTTTACAACTTACTTCTTTATGAGGTACTTGCTTAATTGATGCACTTGAATTTTATGTTACATATTTCTTCATTGATTATTTTTCTTTGCTTTAAGTTTTCCGTTATTTTAATATCAAAGATTATGGTTGAACATACAATTCATTTCCTTATGCCTATTAGAGTTCCTTCACAGGCAGGCTGAGGCGGGTAAAAAGCTTAAAACCAATCACAAGATAGCTTCTTACCATGTAGGCTATTTTCTTTTTTTAAATATTAGTTGTGTAACTCTAGTCTATATTTAGATGACTTGCTTTGAAATGGAAATGGTTTCATAGCCTCTCTATGGTGTGCAGTACATGTGGCAGTGGCAGACATGCAGAGGACTGAATAGCTCTTTTGTTTTAATGTCTTTTTGCTATATATTCTTCTTTCCTTGGTGGATTTCTGAAAGGAGGATATCTTGTTTTTCCTCTTCGTTATTTTTAGTCAGTTCTTTTTAGTATATTTTCTGTATATTATGCTTTTCTTTAGTCTTTCCATTTCTTTCTGGTCCTGTGAGAGCAGTTCGGTTTACTGCAAGTCTTGGCCTTAAGTTTTTTTTTTTTTTTTTTGCTAGAGTTAAGGAATGTAGTGCATGTATATGCCACAACCATATAGAAAGTCTGTTTATGGAATTTAGTTAGAGGAAGTAGGAGTTCCAGTTTTGGATACATTTCCTACTGGAGAACTTGTTTTATACCACCCAGTTTTGAGCTGCCTGTTTGTGTATGATTTCAGGATCTTCTATTTTTGGCTTGCAGTCATCCAGAAAATAGAACCAGTCTGACAAATATGGAGGAATGGCCTGAATGGATTCTGGAGGTCCTGATATCAAACCATGAGGTAACACATGGTAGCTCACTGATAGCCATTTGATCTGAGTGGAATAGATGACAAGGATTTACTATATATATATATTGCCATGTGAATGAGAAGTTTAATGACTGTTACTGTCCACAACAACACGGCTGCCAAAGGGAAAAGCACAGCTACGAATAACTAGAAATAATTGTGAATTTATGTGTGTGCATGAAATACCTGCCAACATCTTGTGTGAAGTTATTTTTTTATGCCATAAATCTTGTGTGAAGTTCTTTAACGTGCTACTTACATACTTTGGTTTGACAGATGGGTTCAAACAAATCATCTGATCTGAAAAGCGTAGGAGACATAGAGGACCTCATACATAACTTCCTTATTATCATGCTAGAACATTCAATGCGCCAAAAGGATGGATGGAAGGTTGATATTATTTGAATTATTACCTTCCTTTTAAACCCACTTCATGTTGCTGCTGATTCTTGTCCATGATGCACTGTAGAGATCTCTCTATTGACAGCCTGCATGTGGAATAGTTTTTTTTTTTTTTATTTTTTTTTTCCGTCTATTATGTTTTAATTCTTGGTTCTTAGGCAGGAGCTGTAACTGTTGAATGTCAAAATATTAGACATACTTGAACATGAAATGAATTTTGAAAATAATTTGCCGGTTCACTGGAGTTTCGTTGGGTGTTTGGTAGAGCCTTATGGGTTCATTGCACCTTGTGAGATAAAGTTTGGTTGTTGTTCTTGTTGAGTTTCATCCGGCTTGCAGATATGTCTAAGACTACTTTCTTTTTCTTTTTTTCCCTTTTAATACAGAAGGAATTTTTTTTTTTGAATTTTTGGGATAGAAAAGAAAATTTATTAAGGAAGAAATTTTGTTCAATAGGGAAGTAAAAAAATTATCATGGGGCTCATAAATAAAGCAACCAAATGAAATTTGGGAGCCAAACAGACTGGAAAGTGCAACAAAGCTGTCTTGTATAATAATATATATATCTTGAAACATGTGATTAAAAAGCATTTTTGGAATGTTTACTAAATTTACCCTTGGTGTGCGTATATATATATGAAGTAACAAAATATTAATTTTAAAAAATTTGTAATGTCTTACATATCACATAATTGTGATATTTTGTCCTGGAATATCTATATGGATCAGCATTTGAATCTGAAATGCTGTGGAATATCTTAGTCATCATGCAATATCTGTCTGCTGGAATTTCACCAGTATCACTAGCTCACCAAATTAGTCATTTTAATGTACTTTTAGATGTTCATATTTTTTTTCTTGTATGATTTCTGGTATTATCAGGTTCATTAATACTGTTAAAGTGTTGCTAAAATTTTGTGTAGGATATTGAAGCAACAATTCATTGTGCTGAATGGCTTTCTATTGTGGGTGGATCTAGCACAGGAGAACAGCGAATTAGGTAAGTTTATGCTTCTATTATGAGCTCTAATAACTTATCCTTCTCTATTTTTACTATTATGCATACATCATGGTGTTCAGTTCCTTTTGTTACTTGATGCAGTTTGACACTGTTTCTGAATTAAACATTATACTATTTCTTAGTTTAAAAACAGACCATCACAAGCTTTGGAAGTGACTACATTTCTAAATCCTTATTTGGGCAGAATGATTTTGGAAACTATAACACTACCCTATTTCGTGGTTGCCAGTGAAACATATATTTGCCCAAAGGGCTTTGGGATTGGATAGACAAAACATGTCATAGCTGTTAGAATTGATGCATGTGAATAATGTGTCCTGCCATGGATGCAATATTCACTCTAGTATTGAATTGAAACTATTCTGCCTTACATTGTTGTTACACTCCTCCTCTTTTATATTCTACAAATTCAAAAGCAGCTATGTATGTTTTGGGCTTGTGAAGGTGGTCTCAAGGTTGCCTGACGGAAAGATATGCTGGACCTGTCGAAAATTTTACATTTGATTCAAGTTTACATCAGTGTGTTGGTAGGATCTAGAACTAAATAAAAGTTGCAGAATCTTGATGAGGAAATATGAAAAGCAGTAGGGATATATGTTCCACATTGAGTGACTGGACCCCAAAAGAACACTTATTGCCATGTTTGGATTATAGTTTGTGCACCTGAAACCTACGTTGGGGTTTGGAGTTTGCAAATTTAGTCTTATCCACAAATTACATGTTTGGCAAGAGCATGGTTGTGTTGTGTTTGAACATGATTTTGGCTCTCACATCTTGGTTTTGAGTGGATGTGAAAAAGGTTGCTTTTCTCAAGTCAAACATGGTTTTCAAAATATAAACCGGACATGCTAATATGTCTAAGGCAGCTTGAAGAATTGTCATAAGTAGTATTTATGAAACTATGATACTTGTTAAGGACCAACTTTCCCAGAAGCTTAAACTGCTAGGTGAAGGTTTATGAATGGTTTTACATTTAACACATTCTCTCACACAAGAGCCCTTTGGGTTTGACGCATGGACAAATGCCCAGGCTCACTTTACTTTGAGATGAAATTCAAATTTTATTTAGAAGAATGCGGGCTGCAAGGGATTGAATACTAACCACTAGTGTAGGAAGCTTTGATACCATATCAAGGACTGATTCTCCTTAAAGTTGAAGCTATTAAGAGAAACTTTGTGAATGGTTTTATATTTAACAATAATGAATATGCAGTTCTTTGAATAAAGCTATTCTACACAATTATTCAGCTGGAATGTACTTCTTTGTTTTCTTGTGCTTTATTTAACTGTTTTCTCTCGAAATACACAACTATGATCCTAGTCTAGCTTTGTAGATAAAATTATGAAGAATTTTGGGGAAGACTTTCATAAACTCTTTCTATTCTACCAAATTATTCCATTTTCTCGATAAAAAGTTTCCAGTAACAGATTACAACTTTTTTCATCATGATTTATATGATCATTCTTCTTTAATGTCTTGAAGACGTGAGGAATCATTACCTATATTTAAGAGGAGACTCTTAGGTGGCTTGCTGGAGTTTGCTGCTCGAGAATTGCAGGTTCAGGTACATATTGTTTTCTGTCATTAATGTTCCTTATAATAGTTTCATTTATGCCATGGCACTACAGTTCTATCCTTTTTGTCTGCTGATATTCTATTTTCATTGTCAGTCATTTTGGTTCTCAATGTCTATGCTCATCTAGAAATAAATGGCTTCACTTATGCCCAAGCACACTTAGAAATTAAAATCTGTATGTACAAGAATGATTGCAGATGCACTTCTGTACTATTTATTGCTTTTGGTTGAAAGATTGAAAGGAAAACAGCAATAATGTCTACATTCAGATTTTCCTGACTGCAGACTCAAATTATTGCTGCGGCTGCTGCTGGTGTTGCAGCCGAGGGTTTGTCTCCGGATCATGCGAAGGCGGAGGCTGAGAATGCTGCTCTGCTGTCTGTGGCTTTAGTAGAGAATGCCATTGTGATACTTATGCTTGTTGAGGATCATTTACGGTTGCAGAGCAAACAGTCATCTTTACGTGCTACAGATGTCTCTCCATCTCCCCTTTCTCTTTTTTATCCAATCCATAATAACTCGACATCATTGTCAGCAATTGGAGAATCAACTGACATTAAGGGTGATCGGACATCATTATCTAGTGACTCCGGAGGAGTTCCTCTAGATGTATGTTTACAGTAATTTAAAAATAGACATTCATGCTACATGTCAAAAATCGATATGGATGTGTACTGTTTATAGTTTTGCTATCCAATTTTTGTCATTCCTCTAAAATTCATGCAATGGTTGCATGCCATTCTATTCTTCGTGAGCATTTTTTTTAGGGAAAATATTTAATAAGCTTCTTGTATAACTTAACTTTCTTTTACAATGCTTTTTATATTTTCTCCTTATCTCCAATTTTTCGCTATGTTCTTTGAATGGTCTCTTTCTCTCTCTCTTCCCCTAGTTTTGCATATGTTTATTTCAATATAGTTGCGACTCATGCTGTCCAATCATTTTAGGTCCTTGCTTCAATGGCTGATGCAAATGGTCAGATCTCCGCTTCAGTGATGGAAAGGCTTGCTGCTGCTGCAGCAGCTGAGCCTTATGAATCTGTTTTTTGTGCTTTTGTATCCTATGGGTCCTGTGCTAAAGATTTATCTAATGGCTGGAAATATAGGAGCCGTTTGTGGTATGGTGTCGGCCTTCCTTCAAAGGCAGCTTCATTTGGTGGCGGTGGGGGTGGATGGGATATTTGGAAGTCAGCTTTGGAGAAAGACACTAATGGCAACTGGCTTGAGCTTCCTTTGGTGAAGAAGTCCATGGCAATGCTTCAAGCATTATTGCTAGATGAGTCCGGGCTTGGTGGCGGTCTTGGTATAGGTGGAGGGTCAGGCACTGGAATGGGAGCAATGGCTGCATTATACCAGCTGTTAGACAGTGACCAACCATTCTTGTGTATGCTTCGGATGGTTCTTCTATCAATGAGGGAAGATGATGATGGGGAAGAACATATGCTGATGAAGACTTCAAGTACTGAGGATGCAATGTCTGAAGGAAGGAAACAACGCTCAGCACTTTTGTGGAGGTAAAGCAACCTTTGCAATCTAACCCACTTCCAGCCCTTTTTTCAATCATGAATGATTAATTGACCTTGAGCAAATTTGATCGTTACTTGGAAAAGTTCTATACAGGACCATCTACATTGACATTTGCTCATTTTTCCTACCACTCTTTTCCTCTCTATGGCCAGTAATTAAGATGTACTTTTTTTTATGCCACTTTTTACGCTATCATCTTTTCTCTATAATATAGGACTATAGGTACTACAAGTTCAATTTCACAAATTTTCATATATATGGCAGGCAGTATTCAATAAACTGAAGTAAAATGAGTTGGATTACAATTAGTTCAAAATATAGAATACATTGCTCATTTTTTCTCCCTCATTTTCACTCTCTACGGTCAGCGAGTACTTACGATGTACTTTTTTGACTGCTATTTTTAACTTTATTGTTTTCCTTTTAACACAGGCACTGCAAATTTAATTTCACAAATTTTCATTTTTTCATTTTAATAGCAAACAGAACTCAGTAAACTAAAGCAAAATGAGTTGGACGACAACTAGGTCAAACGGTACAGTACAAGTATGACATAACTCAAGCTTAGACCAAAGCATAGTACACAAAACAAGAGTAATCTTATGAAAATTTTAAATCTTCCTACTTATTGTTATCAACTTCCTTAGCTTTCTACCCTCAAGTCTTTGACTCTGTATTTTGTGTATGCTCAATGTATATATTGGTTAAAAAATACTGTGTGGTATTTTGGGTGGTATTTTGGGCATAAGCAAAGTGTGATAACTTTTTGTATTTTCAATCATATTTCCTTAGTGAAATATCTGTTGATCACCTTGGCACTTGTATATATGCTATAAACTGAACCAAGTAAATTCCTTGTGTCTTTTGTTCCTATACTTCGCAGTTCACACAAAATTTGTGCGGCATTTCTCGTGCGCATAAATCTATTTGGACATTATGTTAGAGAAAATTGTTATCCTAGCAATTTTCTTTTCTTCTGTACTATTTGAACGGTTGTTTAAAAAATTAAAAAATTTATAATTTTAAAACAAACTAATGGCATGATAAATGGGTTAATCTTGCCCTTTTTTTTCCATTTTTTTTTTAATAAAAGAAGAATTTTATTAAGATAAAGAGAAGAAGAATACAGAGATATAGAAGGACAATAGATCCTCTTTACAAAAACAAGAACTATCAAAAAGGGAAAAAAAAAATCATCAAAGTAAAGCTTTTCAATCTCTCAATGTATGTGAGAGAAAAATCCCTCTAAAAAGATCATTAGCTTTACACTAAATAGATGTCAGCTGCCTAATTTTATTCCACAAGACTTGCTTGACTGAAATTTGTCATTAAAGATATGAGAATAATGCTCCAGACAAATACAACAAATAGTCATAGATTGTGCATTGCCACAAAGATTTGGCTTGCTTCCTTTTACCAAATCTTGTCTTATTGATTTATTCTTGTAATTTGAACAGTGTCCTCTCGCCTGTTCTCAACATGCCAATTTCTGATTCTAAGAGACAAAGAGTCTTGGTAGCATGTTGTGTACTTTATTCCGAGGTTAGTATTTTCATCTTTCAACATTTTCATTCTTGCTTACTGTGTTAGACTGTTACCCAAAGTATGTGTCATTTGTCTTTCTTTTGTGCGCAACCATTGTAGTTACTATAGTACAACATCTGGCCAGGTGTACCATGCTGTTAGCATAGACCAAAAGCCTCTTCGTAAACAGTACCTTGAGGCTATTTTACCACCATTTGTTGCTGTCTTAAGGAGGTGGCGACCCATTTTGGCTGGAATCCATGAACTTGCAAGTGCTGATGGTTTGAATCCTCTTACTGTGGATGATCGTGCACTAGCTGCTGATGCCCTGCCAGTCAAGGTAATTAAATGTGCATTTGCACACACACACACACACATACACACACACACAGAAATAGATGTATGTGCATACATTATACTTACACATTTGTATATGTGGATTATAATGCAGATGCAATGGTGTATATATGCATGTGTTGTTCTCATTCCTGCCATTTTTAAAATGGATGGGTTTATCAGCTACAAGTTGGGTTTCCTTCTACATTATTACTGCATACTTTCATAAAACCTTCTGCTACCATCTTTGGGTGACAAGGGATTTTCATTAACTGAGTGCTGACTGTAAAAAGTGGACACTGTTGAATTTGTATGTTCTTTTGTTTTGGTCATTCAGTTAAGCGTCTCCGCTCCTTTGCTTGTTACTGAAATAATGGATGTAAAGAAAATTCAAGTAATCTGCTAAAAATGAGCTTCTTTATGATGCTAAACTTCTATTCATTTATATGACTTTACTGCAATAATTTAGTTATGCATCTGACATTTCTTTCAGGCTGCTCTTGCTATGATATCTCCAGCCTGGGCTGCTGCTTTTGCATCTCCACCTGCTGCAATGGCATTGGCTATGATAGCAGCTGGTACTTCAGGTGGTGAAAGCCATGCCCCTTCAAGAAATACCCAACTTAGGCGTGATACCTCATTGCTGGAACGCAAACAGGCTAGGCTTCATACATTTTCAAGCTTTCAAAAACCTTTAGAAGTCCCTAATAAAACTCCTCCCTTACCCAAGGACAAAGCAGCTGCAAAAGCTGCTGCTTTGGCAGCTGCTCGTGATCTTCAACGATTTTCAAAGATTGGTTCTGGAAGAGGTCTTAGTGCTGTTGCAATGGCTACATCCGTTCAGCGAAGGAATGCTAGTGATATGGAGCGTGTTAAGAGGTGGACTATTACTGAAGCAATGGCAGTTGCCTGGATGGAATGTTTGCAGCCAGTTGATACAAAGTCAGTGTATGAGAAAGATTTTAACGCTTTGTCATATAAATTCATTGCCGTTCTTGTTGCTAGTTTTGCCCTAGCTAGGAATATGCAACGGTCTGAGGTTTGTTTCCTAATATTTTACTATGGTTTTCAGGTTATATAGAGAATACTGTATGTTAAATATTTCTTGTTTGCCAGATTGACAGGCGTGCTAATGTTGATATAATAACTAGGCATCGAATCAATATGGGAATTCGTGCATGGCGCAAACTTATTCGGCAGTTAATTGAGATGAGGACTCTTTTTGTGCCTTTGGCAGATCATTTATACAGCCCACCTCGTGTATGTTGTAATATAACTCTCTACATTGTCATCACCAAACTGCATTCTCTGTAGCTTCTCATCTCTTTCTGGCCTTCAATTCTCTTTTAATGAGTATAAGGAGAGACTCAAGGGAGATGTGCATTTCTCGATGTTGTTTACTTTATATGCCTCGAACAAAATAATAGAATTCAAAATAGTAAGTTTAGCCTTCTTGTACATGTGTTCCTGGCATTAATGTGGAGGGCTTTTAGTCTTGCAAAAGAAGTGGAATGGTCTTTTGACCTGATGCTCTGATTTTTCTGCTTATGTTTTCTTTTCCCTTTTGGCCTGTTCTTGGAGGATTTCTTATCTGCACAGCTCATACCATCTTCTATTAAAATCTTAGATTAAAACAATGTGTTATTTCACCATGCTGATTATTTTATAATTTTCTAGGTTTTCTGGAAGCTAGATTTTATGGAAACTTCTTCCCGGATGAGAAGATGTTTGAAGAGGAATTACCAAGGGTATGATCATATAGGTGCTGCAGCCAATTATGATGATAATTTGGGGAAGAATAATGATCAGAGCACGCCAATTCTATCAGCCGAAGCAATCTCAATAGAGGGTGTGAATGAAGATGAAGAGCAGGTGGAAATCGAGAATTTGGATGCTGGGGTTAATGATATTGAAGATAAAGTAGTGAATCAGCCTACACTTGCAGCTGAGCAAACTGTACAGGAATCTTTGGCAACCAGTGCTACTGAACTTGCAAGTGTGGAAGGTATTATTCAGAGTTCTTCGGCTATTGCACCTGGGTATGTTCCAAGTGAACTTGATGAAAGGATTGTTCTTGAGCTACCTTCATCAATGG
Source organism: Pterocarpus santalinus (assembly GCA_031439595.1). Lineage (NCBI taxonomy): Eukaryota > Viridiplantae > Streptophyta > Magnoliopsida > Fabales > Fabaceae > Pterocarpus > Pterocarpus santalinus. The sequence goes on from CM062523.1 coordinate 5,907,839, forward strand.
TCCAGCCACTTAGGGTTTTACAGGGAACCTTCCAAGTAAGTTTATTTGGTCTAATTTAAAAGTAATTTACTATGTTGCACGCATACGGATACGGATACGGATACGGGTACGGAGTACGAAAATTTTGTAAAAACTAGGGTACGGGTAAATATATATATATTTAAAAATATAAAAAATGTTACAAATTTTATAAAATAAAAATAAAAATTTCACATCATAAATAAGAAAATATGCCAACTTCAACATTAAATAAGTCTAAATTATTCAATACACTACATGGTCTAAACTTATTACAAGCATTAACTTTGCCTCTATTTCAAGGATTCATTCACATAATACGTTTGCAAAATCACAAAAAACAAATAAATGAAACTAAGCAGTTAGATGGCTAGTTATTTTCGGTAAAATGTAAACTAGCCATTATCCATCTCACTGCTCCTGCTATTGCATACCTCACCAGCATCCACCAAGATCACGTGCAGAGTAAAACCAATCCCACCAGCTCCCATGCATTCCAATAAAAACAACCACAATCAATTCCACTAATGACTTCATTAATCAATAACCACAGAACAAAATCCAAAACGACTCAAATAACAAACAGTACCAAGCACGTCCATCTACTTCTTTCCAGAGCCAAGGGGCCTCCTCTATGCTTCTTGGCCAGGGGCTCCGATGAGGGGGTGTTGCCGCCAGCGACAGCTGCGGAGGAATCAGTGCGTGGTGCAACGGCAGGAGGAGCGATGGTGGCTGGTGGTAGAGAATGAGAAACTTGGAATTGGGTGGGGTGTCTTCGCAAATCGTCGAAGGAAGAAGACGGGGGTTAGGGCCAACTCTACTTTTGGGAAAGAAAAAGGCGAAGAAAGAAGACAGGGTGTGGGGGTTAGGGCTCTACTTTTGGGAAAGGAAAAAGGGAAAAAGGGGCCAAAAACAACATAGTTTAGAATAAGCTGCATAACCCAGCCGTACCCAGTCGCATTAAAAAAAAAAAATTAATAGGTACTTACCTAGGTGTACCCAAACGTAGCCATACCCAAAACGTAGCCAATATGGGTACTTTTACATAAATGCTGTATACATGTTTCAGAGGTAATTTATAATTCTTGACAATGAATTATTTATTTTATGCATTTGAACTCCTCTGCAGGTTGTGGAATTGTCTTGATAATATTGCATATATGTAAATATAGTTTTTTGGAGAAATTTGTCTGCATGTATCTATTGCATTTTGTAGCCACTTTGAGGTTGAATAGATTGGTGGAATTTTAAGAAGGCGGTTGGTAGAGGAAAGGAACAAAAGAAAATTCAAAAAATATAAGTGAGGAGAAAAATAATATTGGTGTAAATTTAGTAGTTTTTAGTGTAAAACCCCAAATTGGTTCTCAAAAGAGTTGTAAGACATCAATTTGCTCTTAAAAGATTGGGTGCATTAATTTGGTCTTCAAAGGAGTGTTAGGTATACCCTACTATAAAGGCCATGTGCATTGCCAAAGGCAAAAGGGAGTGTTGTTTTGTGCTTATTTTTGTAGTGGTTTCTCCCTTTTATTGCGAGTATTTTGTTGAGGGTAGTTCCTAGGGAGGGTTTTGGGAAAGTTGTCGTGGTTCCTTTTTCTGTTTTCTTTTTTGGATGTGTTTGTTTTGTGGTTTCCTATAGAGGACTTCCATTTTTGTTTCCCTTTAGCTTTGTGGTTTCTTATGGAGGATGCTTATTCTCTCTTGTAGTTTTCCATTCTTATTGTTAGGATATAAAACATTCATGTGCCTCTTTATCTAACAGCTTAAGCTTTTGGGAGAGATGATTCATGACATGATATTAGAGCTTCTATGGCCAAGTGGCATTATAAAAATTTCAGCACAAGATAGGGTTTAGGGTGGGCCTGTGCGTTGTCATACTTCAAGCCCAAAAGAGGCTCGTGGTGAAAGGGTGTGTTAGGATATAAAATCATTGATGTGCCTCTACTTAGCAGCTTAAACTTTTAGGAGAGATGGTTCATGACACTTATCTTATAATATTACTTTTTTCTATTAAAAAAAAAAAAATCTAATTGCCTGATCTTATCTGTATCCCAAATCAAGTGTTGTGTCATAGAAACCTTCTCAAAATTAAGATAATTACAACTGAACCAAATGGAACAAAGTGTAGCATAGGTTGCACATTGGCACAAAAATTTTTGCTCCTTCGCTTTTGCTAAACTATGAACACTAAATCATAATAAATTTGTTCGCTTACCTAGGACAAGGCCAACATTTGCCAAAATGGCCAAATAAGGAATCCAATAGAGATTAGAGAAATAGCAGCACAACAGTGTGAGAACAGACATGGAATTGATTTTGAGCATGCACCATACATAACACAAATATCAAGAGGAGAGGCCTTATGTTGCCTGGCAACATGTCATTAATAAACTGTAAAAAGGCATGGATAATGCAATCACAATTAGAATTTCTTGGTAAATACTCTTGCACATGATGCTCGAGAGTTTTTGTTGATCTATCTTCTTTTCTTCATGATTTTCTGTAGCTTTGGTATGCTTTCTAGAATCAACATACTTGGAAACTTTTCGTTGGAGGTCCTTAAAATCTGATATTGAAGATTTGTACTCATATTTTTAGTGTGGGAAAGGTGCATGAAGGATTTGAAATTGTTTTCTTGGCTTAGGTTTTGTAATTGTACTATTGTGAATTGCCATTGTCTTACTGTAGGTAACCAGTAGGAGGATAAATTTTATAGTTGATAACAGTGAGGGCAGCACCGCGATGGATGGTTTGGATTTCAGTTCTGAGGCAAGGGACCAAGAGAAGGATCGTAGCTGGCTAATGTCATCTCTTCATCAAATTTATAGCCGGAGGTGAATTCGATAATCTTTTCATTCTATTATATGTATGTGTTGTCATTTCAATTACGATGTATATGTTGGCAGTACATTGACACAGGTCAAATTTGCCTGTTGGCGACCGTTTTTGGTTTTTGGTTTTTGGTTTTTTTTCTTTTTTTTTCAAATTCACCATTAAAGTTGTGGAAGTTTCTCTGCTTTCCTTAAGCTTCATCGGTCTAGAGATGATTTTTAGAGGCAAATTTTGGTCCTTACACTTGCTATTGGAATTGGACTGAAAAGACTTTTTGGCTTCCATTTGGGGCTTTGCTCATGGTTTGTTTCTACTTTCTAGGAGTCACCTAGAAAGACATGCAAATGGATTTCTAAACTCATTTCTATTGATAAGTTTGTATGCATTTTTCTTTTCTTGTGAAGCTATTTATGGGTTTTTGTCTTTTAACTTTTTTATTATCTTGATATTGAGAATAGTCTTTCAAGCACTCGTATGTCAATTGATTAGGCAGTATGCTTCAACCAATAGTGTATTGTATAATGTTGCAGGATGGCTTTAAGCTAAAAACATAACTGTAACAAATCAAAGGTTGGAGGCAAACAAACCCCTAAAATTGCTCTCCATCCACGATCACTAAAGGACTACAAAAACTGCACACTAATATAAAAATATTAGGTTGTGTTTGGTTTGTTTTTTGTTTTCATTTTCAAATTATATGTTTTCACCAATAATTACATTAGTGACACCTTGTTTTCACTGCTTCTTGTTTTCAGACTTTTATGAAGGAAATGGTGAACATAAAACAAGAATATTCTCACAATTTCATCCCAATAAGTTTGAAAATAGGAAACAAAGTGAAAACACTGTGCCATTTTTCTAATTATTGGTGAAAACTTATCTTCTGAAATTGAAAACAGAGAACAAACCAAACACCCCCCTTAGTCTCCTTATTTTACCATGATGTTTGTATTGAACCATAAGAATTGCTCCAGAGTTGAGGGCCACACTCAATGCACTTCGATAATCCTAAAATGGTCATTCCAAAGGAAAGTAGCCACCTTACGGTGCAAGACTAAGCGGCCTAATAATGTAGGCAACTTACAATATTAGTCATGAGTTGAGTAAAGTGAGAAGCACCATCTTCCTTTTTTGCTTAGGTACATGAGGTTTTCTGGTTGATACTTGATAGCTTCGATTATTATGTTAATGTCCAAATGTAGTGAGGGAAAAAAAAAACAAAGCTTTCAGTTGTTTATCAGTATTGGTTCCTGTTACAGATATCTCCTTAGAAGAAGTGCGCTGGAACTATTTATGGTGGACCGTTCAAACTTCTTCTTTGATTTTGGGGTATTTCCTTTTGAATGTGCCACTTTCTTTCTTTAATTTTTTGGGAATATAATCTTGGATTTGTAATATCTTCAATGTTGCACGCTTATAATCCTAATACTTATTCCCTAACAAAATTTCCTCTTCAGTGTAGTGAGGGGCGAAGAAATGCATATCGAGCAATTGTTCAAGCACGACCTCCTCATCTAAACAATATATATTTGGCTACTCAAGTAATAGCTTTTCTTTGACTATTCTATTTTACAAACCGCTCTGCATCTGGGCTTAGCATAACAATAATTGTTATAAACTTCACGACTTTCTATTGTGAAATTTTTTGGAAATGTTACCTCTGTATCTGAGTGATTCTGTCTTCTTTTGGTCCACTCCCACTCCTCTTTTGTTAGTTCTATGGTTGTATTGATATAGGATGTAGCCCAAGAACCTAAGAGTGTACCTCTTTTTGCAGAGGCCTGAACAACTTTTGAAAAGAACTCAGCTTATGGAGCGCTGGGTTAAGTGGGAGGTACGAATTGAGCCTTAAAGACATTAGTTTCTGATTAAATTTGCACATGCATCACTATGTTCATTGATTTTATAATCCCTTGTGCAGATCAGTAATTTTGACTATCTAATGCAACTCAATACGCTGGCTGGGCGTAGTTATAATGATATTACACAGGTGATCTTTTTTCTTAATTTGTTACTTTATATCATTAAACTCTTCATCCTATCTCATGTTGTTATTTATTTATCATTATTATTTATTTTTGGCAGTACCCAGTTTTCCCCTGGATTCTTTCTGATTACAGTTCTGAGAGCTTGGATCTTTCTAATCCTTCTTCTTACCGAGATCTTTCAAAGGTATTATATAGTGAATCTTGATTCAATCAGTTCAATGGAAAATGTTTTTATGTTTTCTCTGACAATTAATGCTCATGCTGTGATGCAGCCTGTTGGTGCCCTGAACCCAGATCGTCTGAAGAAATTTCAGGAGAGATATGCTAGCTTTAATGATCCAGTCATTCCCAAATTCCATTATGGATCACACTACTCGAGTGCAGGAACAGTGGGTTTCCCCTCTTCTTTCTTTTTTAGTAAATTTGCTGGTTCATTCTTGATCATAGTAGTTTGTAAGCTTTCTAACAGATATGCTTTTTTCGTACCTTCAGTGCTGCACTTGATGTTGGGTCTTCTGATCTGATCATTTTTAGAGTGTGTGTTTATTCATTAAAGTAGTGCTATCCAGATGATTTGATCCATATGCAGCTTTTCTTAAGTTGTTACCTGGTGCTAATGTGGAGTTTGATTCTATGGCATGTGCTCCCAATTCAATTATTTTAGCGATTTCTCCTGCCAAGACCCACCTATACCGAATTACTGTCAATAAGTTGATAAAGGTGGGGCTTAGCAGGAGAAGGCATTTTAGATTAATAGTAATGCTAATCCAATTATGACTGCATAGCCTGGTCTATTCCTAGTAATACTAATCCAATTATGACTGCATAGATATTTAGATTAGACTGGTTAACATTTTAGCAATGTCAACCAGGTCGTAATAGGAAAGCAGACTAAAAAAGTTAACACCTCACTGAAGCTAATAACCCTAAACATTGTGATATTTAAGCTTATGCTTTTTTGATATCATGCCGTAGGATTGGTATTTCTTTTTTGCTACTGCATTGAATTTTCCACTTTGTTTATGTTGATAACATAGCATAAATCATTATGATGATGTGTGATGTTTCACTTTTCTACTAAAATAGCAATAGAAGCAATTGCTCATTATGTAAACGATGTCCTCTAATATTGTTGCATCTTAGTTGCTTATTTTGCATTAGTTAATGGTTGTTATTTTCCTTTTACAGGTTTTGCATTATCTTGTCAGGGTCGAACCATTTACCACCCTTGCAATCAAACTTCAAGGTGGAAAATTTGATCATGCGGATCGTATGTTTTCAGATATTTCTGCTACTTGGAATGGAGTTCTTGAGGACATGAGTGATGTGAAGGAATTGGTAAGTCTATCAACTTTTATGACACAGTGATTGGTTCATATACTTGTGCACTATGCATAGATTCTTTTGTCTCTTAAGCATTTTTTTTGCGTCCTTGTTTCTAATTATTAGGTTCCTGAGCTATTTTACCTCCCTGAGGTCCTCACAAATGAAAATTCAATTGATTTTGGCACAACACAATTGGGAGGAAAGCTTGGTATACTCTTTAACATTTTCTGCATTTGATTCTTTAGAAGACTTCGTGTTACATTCAAATGCGTGTTGTAGTTAATAGCTCTGTGGTTTTCTTCTGCCATATCAGATACTGTAAGACTTCCTCCTTGGGCTGAGAATCCAGTTGATTTTGTCCATAAGCATAGGATGGCTCTCGAGAGTGAGTATGCATCTGCTCATTTGCATGAGTGGATTGACCTCATATTTGGGTATGCTTGTTTTTTTTTTTTTTTTTGGTTCCTTATTTTTCAGTTTCGCCACCTTCTTTTGGTGTGTGCACCTGCTTTAAGTTTTCCTCTTGTCCTTTGATAACATTCATTTTTTTTTCATAAGTTTTCCTTTTCAGTACAGATATCTGTAACATTCCTTTCTAAATTGCCATTATTTTCATAGTTCCTTGGCAGTTTGGGGCTGATTACATTAGTGAGTTGGGACCATGCAGGTATAGGCAACGAGACAAAGAAGCTATTGCAGCAAATAATGTTTTCTTTTATATTACCTATGAAGGGACAGTGGATATTGACAAAATATCTGACCCAGTATGTTTCCTTTGCTTCTCAATGTTTTCAATTCAATTGAATGTTTGAGTAAAATGCAAGCCCAATCAAAAGAAAGGAGAAAGGATCATCAAGATATGCATTCATGCTGCTTGAGATATGGTTTTGGTCCCTCAAAAAATTTCTGCATTGTTTCAATTCCTCACTTTTTCATATTGAGCATAAATGATTCCTCCCGCAGCTTTTCCAGACCCCGTATAAAGGGGCACTTATGCTCACTTTTAAGAAATAAGGGACTGAAAGATGCAAAAAAATTTTCGGGACCAAATGAAGAAGTACTATATTCTAGGAACAGAAAACATATCTAAACCTTTCTTTTTTTCTTAGTACTAGAGCATATTAGTTTTCAGTTTGTTTAGTTTTTTAGTATATGAATTTATTTGCCATTATCGATTAGGAAAATTTTACGTCGTAAGAAAAGCATAAAATTTTATGCATCATAAATTTATCTGTGGAGTTCATTTTGCCAAAGCATTTACTAGAAACCTTCTCAGTTGCATCTGACCTTAACAAAATCATAATTTATTCATGTTTCTCTAACTTATTACTCCCTTCTGTGCATAACAAGTAAAGGTACAACAGCATGCCACACAAGATCAGATTGCTTATTTTGGACAGACACCATCCCAACTTCTTACTGTTCCTCACTTGAAGAAGAAGCCGTTAGCTGAAGTTCTGCATTTGCAGGTAACTATTTCCATTCGTTTGACACCTTTATTGGCACAAGTACATCTTTCTGAGTGCGCATCTATGCAGGCTTCAGTACGCTTCCCGTATTTCTTATGCTAATGTTTTATTTGGCTTTCTATAATATATGTGATACAGATATCGTCAGGCTAATTGGTAATTCATGATTAGTCAAGCATGGTTAGCTATTGGCTGATTTGTTTAATTTTAGTTGATAACACGAGGGTGAAAAATCGATAGTAATAGAAATAACCATAAACGTAAAATGCTCAAACACCTCTCCAAGTTTGAGTAAATTGTAGTCTCTTCCCTTGAACTAATAAACGTAGCTATTAAGTACCTGAACTATATAATTAGTATCAATCAAATAATATGTCCAAAACTTCAGTTATATTTTACAGATTTTCAAGCACATGCACGTGATTTTAATTTTTTTTTTTCCCAGATAACTCATTAAAATATCACGTTTAAATTAAAAACAGTATAACACTAATCATTTAAAAAAAAGATAAAAAATCTAAATGTGGGTATGTGAAAAAATCAGAACACACCTGTATATGAACAAAGAACAAGGATTTCTTGGCCGGAAATGACAGCAGTGGATTTCTCTCACAAATAGTATGGATTTATTAAATGAAATGGTTTGGAGTGAGTGACAAATTGCTACTAGTTATATAACATAGGTATGTAATGGCTGCTTTTATTGGTTCAGGGTTGCCAGCCTCACACGAAGTTGAACAAGGGATGATTGAGCTTTTTAACCAAATCAAATGATGACAATGATGATGATGCTGTTATTTACTAGTGAATTATTTTTCTAGAGGCTTTTCCTCAATTATATTTTCTTTCTCTTGTTGCATTATTCTCGTATCCTTGATTTCTAAAATATATTCAAGAGGCCAAAATCTTATGTTGCTTGCTGACTACTATTTGGTGAAAATGGCATGCCCACTTAGTCTTGTTGATAACATTGGCAGGAGTCATAAGAGAAAAGTGTTCTGTCTGCGTGCTTTCTGGGAAAACTCCTTATCCTTAGGTCTGCATTTGGCATAAGATTGTTTTCATGTCTTCTATTTGATGCTCCCACATGGTTTCTTTCAATGCAATAGGGATTTGAAAGTTTCTTCATTTGTCTTTTTTCTTTCATTCTAATGAATATCTTATCTAAATAACGCCCAAAAATGGTCTCATATCCTCCAGCCAAATGCTCAGTGTGTCAACAAAACTCAAATATTGAGATGAATGTAGCTCCACTATCCGCCCTCCCCCTTCTCGGATGGCAAAAACAGACAAAAACTGAACTTGTATTAGACACTACCATGTCAGGAAGAATCCCCGTTTGTCTGTTTGGAGTAGTTCTGACCATTATTGTTCATGTCTTCATGAGTATGTTATGGTTCTCATTGCATGTAAGTACAGGATGGTGTCTCTATATATTTTAAGATTTGTGCCAGAGCCGTTGGGATGAAGTGCTTTTTATATGCCCTTACTATTGATGACAAGTGAATGTGATTATAATGATAATCCATATATTTCTTTGCATATCAGACAATATTCCGAAACCCAAAAGAAGTCAAACCATATGTTGTTCCATCCCCTCAACACTGCAATCTACCTGCAGCGGCCATTCACGCATCTTCAGATATGGTTGTGGTTGTTGATATGAATGCACCAGCAGCTCATGTTGCACAACACAAGTGGCAGCCCAATACACCTGATGGCCAGGGTACTCCATTCCTTTTCCAACATGGGAAAGCTACATCAGTCTCTGCTGGTGGACTTATGCGCATGTTCAAAGGGCCTGCTGGTACTGGCGAAGAGTGGCTATTTCCCAAGGCATTGGCTTTTGCTGTTTCTGGAATTAGAAGCCAAGCTATCGTTTCTATAACATGTGACAAAGAAATCATTACTGGTAAATCTAGATGAGCTAACATTGTTCAGATATGCTGCTTGTAGTATTTACTTTGTGAAATGGTATCTTATATCAGTTAAGTGGTTAGCATAAAATTTATAATCATTAGAGTGGATTTGTAATCATGCCTGGCAACATTTTGAAAAATTAGATAATACCATTTATCAAATTTGAGGAAATCTTCTCAACGGAATGAATCTGCAGGGGTATTTTTTGGATGTTTACAGTGTTTACTTACATAGCAGCTTGTATTTCTTTAGTTTGCTGTACCCTTTCTTAGAAAGGATAGAAAATTGTATGTGGCATTACCTATTTTGTTCAATGGAAGAGGAAACTTGTTAAGAAAAAGATTTGGGTACAAGAATCGAACGTTTATGAATGGAACTTGCCGTCAACTATAAAATCATAGAATTAATGGTTGTAGAACCCAAATCATTGTAGCCTCTACGTAAGATGAAACCATTTACTATAACCCATAAAGCATGACAGTTGGGCATCAGAAATCCTTTTTCTAGGATATAGTCTTTTTTTACCTTTTCTGGATTATATTTGTTCACGCCTTTTAGGATCTTGCACTACATTTGTAGTTGTTGCTTTTGTATGGTGGGTATTTAACATCTAATTAGAAAATCTGGCTTCTGGTTAGGTGGACATGCTGATAATAGTATTAGGGTAATATCCTCAGATGGAGCTAAAGCCTTGGAGACAGCTTATGCGCACTGTGCTCCTGTAACTTGCCTTGGTCTTTCACCTGATAGTAACTACCTGGTGACAGGATCCCAGGATACAACAGTATTGCTCTGGAGAATACATAGGGCACTTGCATCTCGCAGTGTCCTGTCAGACTCTTCCAGTTGCTCACTGCCTTCAACCAGCAGTAGTTCTTCATCACACTTGTTGATAGAAAAGAATCAGAGACGCCGTATTGAGGGTCCTATACAGGTACTTCGGGGGCACCACAGTGAAATATTCAGTTGTTGTGTCAACTCAGATCTTGGAATAGTTGTTTCATGCTCCCAATCTTCAGATGTTCTCTTGCATTCTATAAGGAGGGGACGTTTAGTCAGAAGGCTGGATGGTGTGGAGGCTCATTCTGTCTGCCTTTCCTCCGAAGGGGTTGTCATGACCTGGAATGAATCACAGCATACTCTCAGTACCTTTACTCTTAATGGTGCTCTGATTGCTAGAACAGAATTATCTTTCTCTAGCAGCATTAGTTGCATAGAAATATCTCTTGATGGAAGGAATGCATTGATAGGAATCAATTCTGTAGAAAATAGTAAAGCCTATGATAACAGTTGGAATTTGCAGTCGAGTAAGTCAGGTATTACTGATGTTGATTCAGAATCAGAAGAAACTCATGAAAGCAACAGAATAAATGCTCCATCCCCATCGATTTGCTTCCTGGATTTGCACACTCTGGAGGTATTTAAATTGAGATGCCAAAAATAAATCACACCTTTTATCTCACATTAAACTGTTACATTATGTGCTCCATCCCTATCAATTGTGTTGTTCCCTCCTTACCTGCATGTGTAGCATCTAAATTATTTTACTTCTTTATTTGCTGTTTTTGGTTGAATTATCATAGAAGACATCTTCATATTTGAGCTTTTAAATTAAATAACTCAGTTGTGAGTTCTAATGAAACGAAGTAAATGTTCTCCATCTTGCTCCAGCATTTTTTTATTTGTGTATGCGTGTGTGTGTGTGTGTGATGGCGTGTGTTCTCCATCTCCTGCAGATTGTTCTTCAATGTTAACAGCCCTACCATACTATTTCTGTAGGTATTTCATGTATTAAGGCTGGCAGAAGGACAGGATATCACAGCTCTTGCTCTAAACAAGGATAATACGAATCTTTTGGTTTCAACTTTGGATAAACAATTGATTATCTTCACTGATCCAGCTGTAAGTTAAGATCTTTCTTAATAACGATCCTTGTCAAATATCAATCGCTGCTTATGAGTAGATTATTGTGTTTAATTATCCACAGTGTGTCGTTGGAGGCAGGTTTTTTTTTCCTAACTCTTGTAAATTGTCTAAACGGATGAACTTGCTATATTTCACTCGCAATCTAGTTTCTTAAAGGAGTAAACACAATTTGCACCCGTGCAGTGTGGTAGATTTTGATATTTCTGTGTGCCTGTGGGACCAACTGCACAAAAATCATATTGCCTACATTGCACTAGCGAGTGTGGTGTGACTATAATTGGTGTGTGACTTTCATTATTCTGAAAATTAGATAATTATATTTTTTGTTTAGTACAAAAATCGAATTAGATTTAATTCCCTGAACAGCAGGTCACAAGTGTGAATTTGCCATGCACGACATGCATTATCAAAAATATTATTCCTCCAACCAACCAGAATAGTGATAAAAAATTATACCAACAACAGATGTTAATGCCCATTCTATGTACAATGGCTGGTAACTCTTCTACTTATTGCTTGCAGTTAAGCTTGAAGGTGGTCGATCAAATGCTCAAGCTTGGTTGGGAAGGTGATGGGCTTAGGCACATCATAAAATCATAGCTTTTAGGATATACAAAAAGTCGATTATAGATCTTCCATACATAATAACAATTAGGAAAATTAGGATGGCGGTTATACCACTCTTGTTTATAAGCATTTTTGTTTCATCCCTTTGGTTCCGAGATGTCTTGTAACATATGTGACAACCAACTCTTCTTTTTCTTTTCTGATAAAAATGTGACAGCCAACTCCTACCACCACAGTATTAGGATTTTAGATTTAGCTCAGGGTTCTCTTTGCTCTCCCAGTTTTACTGAAGTACTGATATTTGACAGACTTCTGGCTGAGGTTTGAGCCATTAAATTTTTGTTCTTCAATTTTTTTATTATAGTGAAAGAAAATATAATAGCTATTCTTTCTTGTAATGCTACTGTTTTTCGGACGTTGAGGTTCAGTATATTTCGACTAAGGCATGAATCTTCAATTGACATCGATATAAATCTTTCAATGGTTATTCTAAATCTTGCTTTCTGTTTCTTTTTAATTTTTTCCCTTAGTAGAAAGTTGGCGAATCAAAGTTTACAGATGCGTCTATGTTAGGCTAGCATATCAGCGCAAGTCTAAACAATTATCGCAGAAAGCTACCTGCGTTGCGTCATTCTTTGCTTTAATTGTCATCTATTACTAAATACTGGTCTCTACCACAAGTCAGTTTAAGCATATATTTATAAGGGGTTATCATCCCATAACATCCTACTAATTTCATTTGTCAGCAAATTTGTAACTTAATTAATAACTGTCCTCGTATTAAAATAAATAAATAAATAAATAATACTTGTGCTATTCTCTAAGACTAGTTTGCGATAATGATGTTAGAAGTTTTATCAAACCCAAACCATATGAAATGTCAACACATGGAAATGAAATAGAACTTTACTGTATGAAAATTTAATCCTTCGAATTTCGAAACACCAACCCAAATGTAACCTTTACAGTTAGAGATCGAGGACGAGGTGGAATTATCGTATGAGGGCTGCAGTATGGACATGTGGAACTGGTTCGATTAAAGCACTCAAAACTACCCATAAAGAAAATGAAAACAGGTCACATCATCCACCCAAAAATGGTTTAGTCATAGTATAGTGAATTGCCACAAACTTCGCCTGAAATTTTCAGAGTCCAAATTTCGGGTCCGCCCTTCAAAAAATTAGCAATTCTTAAATCAAAAAACTCGTCACAACTTCCATAGGATGGCCTATGGAACAAGAATTTTGTTGCTAAACTCCCACCATACCAAAAATGGTAGAGTTTGACATTCAGTTATAGAGTAAGGAAGCCCAAACTTGCAGTCTGTCCCCGAAAACCCAATAATTCTCTCAAGAATCAAAATGTTTGCCTAACTGTTTTCTGACACTGCATTGCCATTAAGGTGCTGCTTGAACCGTCAAATTCAAGTAAGGTGCTGCTTTAGGTGGTAAAACCCATGTCTGCTGTTATCTCAAGTAGACAGCATACGCATGGTTAACGCTCAGTCATATTTGTTACATGCTGAATTGCATCAAAATTGGCATGACGTGGATCAGATGACTGCCTGCCCACGAGATATTGTTCATCTAGTATATATATAGGAACACGTTTGATAGCTGCCACTCACTGATCATACTTAATTGGTTCTAAAACTTGGAATGTCTTTTTGTGGTTAAGGCTATTAGTAGAGACTCAAGTGATCCAGATACTCAGTGTTGCCATCCAAATCTTTTGGAGATCATATATGTTTTGTTTTTGGTCCATGCATAATAAGCAATGCCATTCGACTGTTACCAATGCCATAAGAATCATACCATCTTGATAGCTCATAAACCATGCTGTGTTAGTTAGAGGTTTCAGCAGGAGAAATGAGAGGAAAGTATTATGGCAACGTGTCAACTATATATATATATGTATGTATGTATGTATATACAAGGTCAGGATATACAACATTCTGATGAAGGACAATCAACAAGAATCGTTAGAGCACAATGCTTAAAGTTTCTAGAGCTAATTTCGAATCTGAGGAAACAGACCTGACAGCTGAGACAGGACAGTTTCCAAATTTTCAAGGCTTCTTTGCATTTTCAGTACTTAATTCTTTCTGGGGTTCCTTTTGGTAGAAATGCAATTTTTATCTGTTCTGCATAAGGATACTTTCTTATCCTCTTTATCCGATGTATTTTTCTTGTAATATATTTCTTTTGTCTAACATAGAATAAAGTCCTTCATTAACTTGGTGGAAAAGAAAAAACTGTCAACTACCCTTGTCTATGAAATACATTTTCATTCTCTGTTATTGAGTTACTCTGAGCTTCTCTGTAGAGCTTGGATGCTTCTAAAAATCATCTGCTAATCCCAATGTCTGTGGAAGGCTTTGACTTCAAGACCTCCATCAATATGAAGATTTATCATCGTCTTGTAAGTGACAACTTTCATTTCATCATTCAACTTGAAGCGGAAACAACCTAACAAAACTGCTGAGAATATCTTCATCTGTCTATAAGCAAACTCTTTTCCTAGACAAACCCGAGGACCTGCCTGCAGATGAATGGAAATTCATTTGGATTAATGAAGAAGCACCTGAGCACGTCACTTGCAGCATCAGAATAAAACTTTGCATGTAAATATGTACAGATGTCAAATGCACTAAGCAAAACTCTACTAACCTGGAAAGCTGTAAACTTGAAAGGGCTCTCTGGCTGGAAAATGCCATTCTCATCAAGCCATCTTTCTGGTCTAAATACTTCTGCATCATCACCCCATATGAATTTCATCCTACCCATTGCATAAGGTTGATAAGATACCATATCTCCTTTATTTACACTATATCCATCTGGTAATGTATCATCAGCAAAGCAAATCTTTGCATCCTGCATGAAAGAAGTCTGAGACTTAATTCATATTTTATCTACAGCCATGCCAAATGTTAAACAACTATTAACAGGAACATCAATGCAAGTTGTAGATTTTTAGCTCCAGTTGTAAGTTGCTTGTCTCTCTTTTCTTTTCTTGTTTTTTTTCCCTTTTGGTTTTGCTTCTGTCATGTTTATATTATGATTTCAAACACTGCAAGAATAAGTCAATCTTGGGATTTTAGGAGCCAGAGAAGTTCATCAACAGTCTAAGCCTAGCAAGCACAAAACATCTGGTCATGTCACCTTATGTGATGTTTTAATGCAGACCATTTATCCTAGAAGGACTAGTGGTCAAGATTGGCTCCTCCTAGAATCAAAGTGATGGTGTGGTAAATTTCAAAATTATCCTTACCACTGGAACTGCAGGATAAAGTCTGAGAGTTTCAGTAATTGCTGCATGGAGATAATTCATCTTTTCAAGAGCTTTGTCCGTTACACAAGACACAAACTCGGTACAGCTACTAATTGCTTTCATGTTTGTTGCTTCTTTCACTTCTTCTGCAGCTTTTTCTTGTACTGCAGGATACTTACATAGCATGTAAATGAACCATGCAAGTGTGGCAGCTGTTGTGTCTTTTCCAGCAATAACAAAGTTCAGAATTATATCTCTTAAGTATGTTGAATCATATTTCTCCTGTTGCAGAAACCTTGAGAGAATGTCTCCATCTTTGCTCTGCATAGTCCATGCAAAGTGAAAAATGCATAATCTATATATATTTTCTTTGTAATCACAAACACAACTTGTAATTGGTAGACTTACAGCAGAATCATCCTTTGAAGTCTGCATGTGCTGAATTCTTATGTTAATTAGTTTAAAGACAAATTCGTTTAAAATTTTGGTAGACCTTCTTAATGTGGCCTCTGATCCAATATTCAGAAATTTCTTTATCTTCCAGAAGACATCAACATAACGGAAAAGGGTAAGTGCACTTGAAGTTTCAAAAGCATCGGCAAAGTTCTTCCCTTCTTCGCTTGATCCACACATGCTGTCAAGTTCAGTTCCAAATGCAACTTGGAATATTGAATCCAGAGTTGATTTCATTAAAAGGTCCTACATAAGTTGTTGAAGCAAGTTAACATGCTAACCAAGGAGATAAGAGAAGGAAATCTGGTAGTATCTTTGAGAGAATATATACACCCACTTGGATTTCCAATGTCTTATTAGAAGTTGCAGCTTCAGACACTATGTTTGCAACTTTTGCTGCATTCTTTCTGAATACGAAAGTGCTGAAGTCTCTTAACATCTTGGTGGAGAATTCATGACTTGATATCTTTCTTTGTTCACGCCATTTCTCACCATCAACGGTGAAAATCCCATCACCTAGGAAATCCTTTAAATTTTGGTAGTTGTACAAACCCTGAATAAAATTTTGAGGAATAAAAATGAAGCCATTATGCCTTATTTCATCATTTTAAGAATTGAACAGACTCCTTTATGTTATGTTGATTAATCAAAATAGTTCCATCACATAACCCCATCTATATGTATCTATTATTATTTTTTGCTCTTATCAACCTGCCTTTATATTACTCACTACTTCCAGAAATCTATGTTTAAGCTTCTTTTCAATATTCTCCAAATGCTAATATATGAAAAATATTCCTAATGTGACAACCATAGCATAGAAAGAATCTACTTTAAAAGGAAGGGGGAATCAAATTAGTGAAAGTACGACGTCCAGATTTTGAAGGAGAGCAACTCAATTTGAAAGACATCATTGTTGATAAGTGATCGCACATAAAGAGGGTGATAGGAAACTCAGAACCTCCTTGTCTTTTAATAAAGTTAATCAATCTTATAATTAAAATGAGCAACCAAAATAATTGTGACTGTTGACTCACCATACGTTACAATGTTTTCCAAAAATTCAGTATAAGACCCATTTCAAATCACTTTGAAAATAACAAAATCCATCAATGATTCTATTGGGCTGCACAAGTTGTTCGTATATGGCACCAGGAAAAAGGACCCCCGAAAACTCTTTCATCATTAGCACCAAAAATACTATATAGTTATCTACTATCTCTATTCATCCCCAAAAGTGAAAGTCAAATATCAACAAATACCAGTCCACTCTGCCATGACTAAAGCATCTATCTACCTTTCCATAATTCTCAAAATGGGTTTTGAGAATATACTCAACATTCACGGGGTCTGCAGTGTAAATCTCATTCCTGAAGGGGCTCAGCAACCTGTAAGTCTTGTATTTGCCTGCAAGGTCAGTCATATAATGGTGCAGCCTGTTGAAGTTCAGCAGCTGGTTGAATACTGTGCCAGCAACAGGATGGCACTTCTTTCTGTGCCTTCGGTCCAATTTTCTGAACAGAAGTTGGACCAACAAAAGAACTAAACCTGCAGAAAGAGCTGCAAAGAAGTAAGGCTTTGACAGAAAATCCATGGATGGCATGCTGAGTAGGGGAAACAAGGTGATGGTGTGGAAGTCAAAAGCTACAGTTGAGCTGGAACTAATGGCTGCAACTTCATTTGTGGGATCCTCGGATTTATTCATCGTCTACTCAGATACTACACGTTGTTTGGAAACTTATCTATTTTTGCGGGAGGGATTCTTAGGGGCTTTGACAACAAGAAAAATTATTGTACAGTTGTTGATGTAATTTTGAAAATGATTGCCAAGTAAAGTTTTAATCAGACTTGCATTGTATATGCATATAGAATTTCATTTCGATGTATTGATAATAGAAAATAAAATTTTACAATCATATTTAATTATATATTATTAGAAAAAATATTTAATTTATTTATTTATTATTTTAAAAATTTTACAAATTATATAATTAAATAATAATATAAATTCTTTTATATAAATAATATATCAATTATGTATATTCTCTATTATAAATAACTTTATTTGAAATATAATCAACACTAAATATGAGCATTCTTCCCAGTTGATACTCAATCAATAACTCGGCGATATATAGGATCGATAATCCGAATGATAATATATAAATGTGTGTGTTAATAAAATGAGTTTACTAACAAGAACTTTTAGATACTTATTAACAAATTAAAAAGGAAAATACTGTGTATATTAAACATTTTAAATTTTTATTTTTATGTAATTATAATTATTTAACAAGTGCCTAGAACAGTTGTTAACAAAACTCATATAAATAATATATTCATAAACAAATCACTCACTTTTTTCTTAAGGAAATCACTTTCTTTCTTTTTTTTTCAATAAAAACTAATCAACTCTTGACAATAAATTTTTAGACGAAATATGCGGTTTTAGGGGTAAATTTTGTGCAATTTATAAAAAAAAATTAATTTTTATATACTGATACTATAAAAATTTACACAATTTTTATATTATCATGTAATTAAAATATTTTATTTATATGATTATTTAAATAATAAATAAGAAATTTAATTATATTTATTAATATAATAAGATAGTATAAAATTAACCTTTAAACACATAAAATATTTAAATTTAGAATTTAATATTTTCATTCATTTGACGAAGTTGCTTCTTTTTAAATTTTTATAGGGCGGGCTAAGTCGGTAATATGCGATAGTAGGATTTCTTTTTTTTTTTTTTTTAATTAAAGGATTTTCTAATTATTGATTTTTGGTTTTGGCAGCCTGTTTTTCAAACAAGTGGTTACGGTATTATTATGATTATTTTTTTTTCTTTTTTGGACGTGGTTACGGGAATTTATTTATTAAAGGGTCACTTGATTGATGCATTAAATAACTCATCAAAATATATGTTAAAATAAGTACTTGACTTTTTAACAGGGAAAAAAATAATAATTACTTGACTTTTGCGCCAGAGTAAATATTCATTCTAAGTTAACGCCTTTTTTTTTTTTAACCTTTTTCACATTGGTGAGCTTTGGTGCTTCTCGTAGGATAAATCGGTCAAGTACGTATGGCAGTTTAGACCATGTTATTTCATCACAAGAAAGGATGCAACCATGTTACATTCTATAGTTTAGACCAATATATATCATCTTTATTTTCCTAGTAAGATAGAGCTTGTAAGGCCATGTTGCATAGCTTTCTTCTTGAATAACGAAAAGCATCAAAAGTATATGGCATTGTTCTACAGGTAATGAATGTCAATTCGTGAGCGAAGATTAATTAGCATCCATGTCATAATTTTACATCTTCAACAAGCATAACAAACACATAAGCTGAAGCTTTTAGAGATGCCGAAGTTAAACAGATCTTATGATGCTCATCCAAATACATCACTTTACTTTTAGATTGCATTTCTCATAGCCTACCTTTGAACTACACATAGAGAGAGGCTCTGGTCAATGTGAAGTGTAAACATAGTTCTATAAATCACATGATTTGTTTCACATGCAAGCTTAAATCTAAAGAAGCAAAGAAGAGTCATTGCTACAATTTTTATCTATCTATAAGCAAAGTCCTTCCCTAAGCATACATGAAAACCAACCTGCAATTACAAAAAAGAGAAATATTTTTTATACATAAAAAATTAAACATCAAGTGAACACTAAAATTGTTTTTTCTCTCAAATAGAAAAAATAGTTGAAAAAATTCCTTCTTCTTGTTTTTTTCTCTAATCTTGCGTGTAAGTGTCCCCTTGGTGTTCCAAAGTGTGCATTTAAATAACAATCATCTATGTTAGAAGCTCAAAATGTGATGATATGTGTAATGTGTAACAAGAATATCTTAGCCTACAAGAATAAGGGGAAGATAGTGACACTGACATGGAAAGCTATAAATTTGAATGAAGATTCAGGTTGAAAAACTCCATCATTTAGCCATCTTTCTGGCCGGAATTTCTCAGCATCATCCCCCCAAATATAAGGCATCCTGCCCATAGCATAGGCCAAGTAGTACACTGAATGCCCTCTATTCAGTCTGTAGCCATCAGGAAGGATGTCAGATGCTTCTGCTGTTCTTCCATTCTTGCATCACACCAAAGAAAAATTTATCAGAATTTAAATAACATTGCCTAGAACAGTTGTTAACAAAACTCATATAAATAATATATTCATAAACAAATCACTCACTTTTTTTTTTTATGGGAATCACTTTCTTTCTTTTTTTCAATAAAAGCTAATCAATTCTTGATAATAAATTTCTAAACGAAATATTCAATTTTAAGGGTAAATTTTGTGCAATTTATAATTTTTATATTATCATGTAATTAAAATATTTTATTTATATGATCATTTAAGTAATAAATAAAAAATTTAAGTATATTTATTAATATAATAAGATAGTATAAAATTAACCTTTAAACGCATAAAATATTTAAATTTAGAATTTAATATTTTCATTCATTTGACAAAATTGCTTCTTTTTAAATTTTTATAGTGCGGGTTAAGTCGGTAATATGCGATAGTAGGATTTCTTTTTTTATTATTATTAAAGGATTTTCTAATTATTAATTTTTGGTCTTGGCAGGCTGTTTTTAAAACAAGTGGCTACGGTATTATTATTATTATTTTTGGACGTGGTTACGGCGAATTTATTAAAGGGCCACTTGATTGGTGCATCAAATAACTCATCAAAATATATGTTAAAATAAGTACTTGACTTTTTAACAGGGAAAAAAAATAATAATTACTTGACTTTTGCGCCCGAGTAGATATTCATTCTAAGTTAACGCCTTTTTTTTTTTTTTTAACCTTTTTCACATTGGTGAGCTTTGGTGCTTCGCGTAGGATAAATCGGTCAAGTACGTATGGCAGTTGTTGCATAATAAAGTTGGAACTAGGAAGGGGTAAAAAGGGGTAGGAGGACAACCAAATTTTTTTCTTCACTTTATGGAGAAAAAAATAAAAAAAATTAGAGAGGAAGAAAGAATTTATTTAAAATATTAATTTTATTTTTGTTTATTTATATATATTATAATATATTAAGGATAAATAAATTATTTAATATGATTATTATTTTTTATTTTTTTTCTATTTTCTCTTCATTTAAATAATAGATAAATTTCTTTTTTCTTTTTCATTTTATCTCCTCATCTAAATAAAGGGTGAAAATCTAATATCGTTGTAAGCCATTAATTGCTGCATGCATGTGCGAACGAGACAAAGGGTGCGTAAAATCTTCTATCTAGTACTTTAATTTTGTTTTCATGATTTTTCCACCAACAAAAGTTGCCCACCTAACATAAATTTTTGGATTATGATATTTCTACTTTCTTATTTGATGTAATTTAAGGACACTCCTCAAATACAAAGATAAAAAAATATTTGTAATTTTTTTCAATTTTTTTATTATATAGATCTCTTTGAAATAGTTGTTGGCGCAGAAATCAAATTAGTCTGGGAAGCACGAAGAAAATTCATAAACAATTCTTCTATAAATGTGATACCATCAAGTGTTATTCATAAGATTTTACATTTTATGTTGTAATGCTGCCTCATTTCAGACCTTGAGAGTAAGATTCATTTCAACAGAGGAGGTAGCCCAATAAGCCTGATAGGCTCAAGTATGACTTGAAAGGCATAGTAATGGTATTAAAGTAAAGGTTTAATACCACTAACTCAATATCACAGACACACAATCAACCGTCACAGGATTTTCTCCCTTCCACCCCTCTCCTTCTCCCCTGAAACCACCAGTGCCCCCTTTTCTCTATTTTTCTCTTCAACCTTTTTGGAAGGGAAGCTGGCCCCTTGGAGATAGCTCAGCTCCTCCATAGAGGTTTTCGACAACCCCTTTCATTGCAGTTGGTTTTTATTTTTGTTTTCTCCCTACCTCCATTATAAGATGGTATGTTGATATCTTGCCCTATAAGTTTTTTTTCAATGGCAGCGACATTTAGACCATGAAGAAACGTAATTCTTGCACTGGCTGTTACATTAGGTTGGATTAGAGGACAGTGATAGTATCAGATGATAGATCTGCCTCTACTGGTGAGTGTTTGGTTGTTAGTTGTATGCCCTAAAGCTGATATATGTATAAACAATTCTTATTAATGATAGTTTATTATTCTTTTATTCATAATATATGTATGTTTATTAGAATAAGTCCATTAGATACTTGTTAGATACTTTATTATCAAGAGTTAAGAATATAATGGACGGAATAGTCTAGTATAAGATCTTTAAAATAGTTTACTATAATAGGAATATTAACTGGGCATTATTATTCCGAAAGATTATCATCTCTATCTGTTTCTATAATTAGTAGAATATACTAATGAAGATAGAATAGTGAGTCTCATGCTATATAACATTAGATGTCAAAACAGATATGTGGACACTTATGTGATAAGTGGGTCGAACGTGACGTATAGATAATGTTTACATGGTATTTTACTAATGTCAATGAAACATTATCTAGATCATATTAGTACATATAATCCTTTGACCTGAGATGGCACGGTTATCTTGTACATAGGTAACTATAGTTTGCTACTACTTATATACTTATGTTATGTATTATCGTTAGGCAGTTTGTGGCTAGAGTTAGTTACGTATAGAGATAGGTGAACAGTCAAGAAGAAATTCATTACCTTGAGTAAACAAGGATATGTCCTATGGATATAAGGTGATTCTTGATCAAGAAATCCTTGGCCAAGGTATTTGGACTTAAATACAAAGAGTTTCTATTTCATGTCCTAGTGATCAAAGAATAGAAACCTAGAAAGTCCATATGGTCTAAGCTATAGGGTTTGACATTATCCATGAACCTGGCTGGATCGGGATGCTATAATGAAAGAATTCGAGTGCATGGAAAATATGATTGCTAGTTCATTAGAATATTTTAATTAATATATATTCGTCCCTAATTTGGTGGTCATGACATGCTATGCTAGGTGTTACCCATGACTTATGAGAGCCGAGGGTATTTTGGGAATTTTACTTTAGGTACGCAAATAAGTTTCCGATAAAATCAAAAGGTTGATTTTATAATCTCATTACCAATTAAAGATGAACCTAGTTAGTTGCACACAATAGGACATGTACTCAATGAATTAATTCTAATTAAAATAGTTAATTAGAATTTTAATTATTGGATTAGACTTACAATTTGATTGCAGGGTTGCTAGCACATCCCGAAGTCAAGTCCAGGGTGAAGGTGGATCCTCATAAGAAAAGTTTCTATAAAATGGAAGGTCCACATTTTAGAAACTCATGTCAAAGGGTTTTTGGTATTTTCTAATTTTGGGTTAATATAAGACATGAGATGACTTATATATATTAATTGGCTGATTTAAAATAAGAATTATTTGAGAAATAATTCTAGTTTAAAATGATTTATTTGTTTATTATGGGAATCAATTAGGAATTGATTATGACATAAATGTTAACCCATATTTTGTAAAATTGTAACCCTAGAGAAAAGAAAAGGAAAGGCCACTATTGATTACAATAAATAGACAGAGAAGGTTGAGGGTTAGAAGAAGCAGACAGACACCTTTGAGCGTAAACAAACTCTCTCTTTTGTTGAAAAACTCTCTGACACCACCACCCACTCCAAAAAGTCATCTGAGATTCTTGTTCTTCAAGAGGGCACCAAGGAACGAATCTTGGATTGAAAAGAGAAGCTCCTTGGCAGATCGTGTTCGTGTGGACGAGCTAGAGGTCGTGCGATTGTGTGTTCATGAGACGAACATCAAATTTCTACGGGACATCGCTTCAAAAGACAAATGCCTCATACGATCATTTTATATTTTCAGGTATTTACATTGTTTAAATAATACGAGATGATACCAAACTCATGAGATATGATTTCATGAGTGTTATTTAATCCTATATGAATGTGTTCATATAATTAAAATTTTGTTTGATCATTCCGCTGCGTTCATCTCTTATGTTTTCTATCAGTTTGGTTGGGTTTTATTTTATTTTATTTTGTGGTAAGTGCACAAATTAAAAGGCATAAGTCCTCTAACCTTGATATTCTGCTATGCTCTAAGCTTGTTGGTGAGATTATGTGTACCATGATATAGGCTACAAGTAAGTTGATTTGTACCACAGAGTCGACTTGGACGCCCC
This sequence comes from Pterocarpus santalinus, assembly GCA_031439595.1. Taxonomy (NCBI): domain Eukaryota; kingdom Viridiplantae; phylum Streptophyta; class Magnoliopsida; order Fabales; family Fabaceae; genus Pterocarpus; species Pterocarpus santalinus. The sequence goes on from CM062523.1 coordinate 5,931,764, forward strand.
TGTGTCCAGTGAATTGTATGTCCCTACCCCTGTGGCCCTACACAATTTTCATATTGATAGGTGGCACCTGGTGATTGCACAAGAGAAAATTGTCTTGGTCCCAACTTAGTGAGACTGATGGCAATTCAGACATGCACTCAAACAGACACCCAAAAATTGAATAGGCTTATTTAATGGGACTCACCCAAAATTGGGACCGAAAACATCCCCATTGGAGATGGTTGATGGTCAAAATTTTTCTTTTAGAAGCATGCAGAATTTTCCATGTTCGAAACGTAGAGATCATGCAAAGCATTTATAACATTTGTATATTTTGGTGAGAATTTATATTGTATGAGCTGCAAATGCAGCCTATTAAGAAAGGCTTTGAACCGTCCACTTCTCTGAATTCACTTTTGAAGTCAATTCTCATAGAAAGTTTTGGTTCATTATAATATTAAATGCACTTAACAATATTTGAAAAGAAAAGGTAGCGGCATTTTTTTTTTTTAAGAAAGGATTTAAGTTCAATTTTTGTAATAAAATTTTTTAGTTTGAATAAAATTTTGGTCGCTATACTTTTTTATTGAATTTTTTATTATGATCCATAATTTTATTTTTTTAAGCTTTAATCTTTATAATGTCACGAATTTAATTTTCTTGACTTTATAATTAAATATCGGTCATTATTTTTATTAATTTTTAATATTTAAATTACTATTTTTTTTAATGAAGGATCAACCTTTTTTTTTTGAAGGAGTAATCCCTATATTTTATTTTATTTTATTTTAATTTTAATCAAATTATAAATGATAAAAACTATAAAAACTTTACTTAAAAAATATTATAAAAACTAAAATTAAAATTTAATACAACTAAGGAAAAAATTATTTAACCTAAATATTATACGAGAAGGAGTTTATGCACAAAGTCAAATAAATCTTTAATGCAGATAAAATAAAAATTATAAATTATCTGTCCCTCTTTTTTTTAATCAACTTATAGCCGTGGATAATTTTGTAATTGTAAAATTTATTATTTTAACTCTCATAATTAATCACTCTTTTCACTTGTTATGCTATATATATATATATGTTGTATGAATGAAAAGAATAAATTGTTGTAAATATTATTTTTAATTCTAATATTTTGAAGAGTTGATATTAGTTTTGTCATAAAAAAAATTTTGATATCAATTTAATCCTAACACTTTAAATTTTGACATCAATTTAATCTTAAAAAAATTTGACGTTAATTTAGTTTTAATATTTTGAATTTTGACATCAATTTAATTACTCTAATTTATTTATCTTCTAAATTTTTTTTATTTTCAGATTGATATATATATGAACGAGAAGAATAAATCGTTATAAATGTTATTTTTAATCCTAACATTTTGAAATTGATATTAGTTTTGTCATAAAAAAATTTTTGATACTAATTTAATTTTAACACTTTAAATTTTAATATCAATTTAATTATAAAAAAATTTGATATCAATTTAATTTTAATATTTTAAATTTTGACATCAATTTTATTACTCTAATTTATTTATCTTCTAATTTTTTTTTTATTTTTAGATTGATAAGATAGAAATTATGTCCCATCATTAGTCAAGAATGACAAACACGTAACATCAGTCTATTAATGCATCAACTAGAATGAATTTTAACAAAAGTTATTGATAATTTGATCAAAGGATTAAATTAATATTAAAATTTAAAATATTAGAATTAAATTGATATAAAAATTTTGTAATATTAAATTAATATCAATTTCAAAATATAAAGACTAAAAATGATATTTACTTCAAATAATTTTATATAAATGGATAAAATTAAAACATAAAGTTTCATAAATTTATTACTTATCATACTTTTGAATAACTTTTAATTTTGACCTGTTATATATAGTTTAATAACTAAGATTTGCTCTTTTTACCTCTAATCTAAATTATCTCCTTCAGTTGTGTGTCTTTGCAGGTTCCAACGTACAGAAGCTATTTCATCACAAGAAAGGATGCAACCATGTTACATTCTATAGTTTAGACAAATATATATCGTCTCTATTTTCCAAGTAAGATAGAGCTTGCAAGGCCACGTTGCATAGCTTTCTTCTTGAATAACGAAAAGTATCAAAAGTAGATGGCATTGTCCTACAGGTAATGAATGTCAATTCGTGAGCGAAGATTAATTAGCATCCATGTCACAATTTTACATCTTCAACAAGCATAACAAAAACATAAGCTGAAGCTTTTAGAGAAGCCAAAGTTAAAAAGATCCAATGATGCTCATCCAAACACCTCACTTTGCTTTTAGATTGCACTTTCTCATAGCCTACCTTTGAACTGCACATAGAGGGAGGCCCTGGTCAATGTGAACTGTAAACATTGTTCTATAAGTCACTTGATTTATCTCACATGCTAGCTTAAATCTAAAGAAGCGAAGAAGAGCCATTGCTATATCTGTAAGCAAAGTCCTTCCCGAAGCATACATGAGGACCAACCTGCAATTACAAAAAAGAGAAATATTTTTTGTACATAAAAAATTAGACATCAAGTGACACTAAGGTTGTTTTTTCTCTCAAATAGAAAAAGTAGTTAAAAAAGTTCCTTCTTCTTGTTTTTTTCTCTAATCTTGCCTGTAAGTGTCCCCTTGGTGTTCCAAAGTGTGCATTTAAATAAAAGTCATCTATGTTAGAAGCTCAAAATGTAATGATATGTGTAATGTGTAACAAGAATATCTTTGCCTACAAGAATAAGGGGAAGATAGTGACACTAACATGGAAAGCTATAAATTTGAATGAAGTTTTAGGTTGAAAAACTCCATCATTTAGCCATCTTTCAGGCCGGAATTCCTCAGCATCAATCGCCCCAAATGTAAGGCATCCTGCCCATAGCATAGGCCAAGTAGTACACTGAATCCCCTCTATTCAGTCTGTAGCCATCAGGAAGGATGTCAGATGCTTCTGCTGTTCTTCCATTCTTGCATCACACCAAGAAATACATTGAATTGATGCTTATTTGGGAAAGCATAATGTCAGTTTATGTAATTGTAATAGCCAGGATTTGTTAAAGGATCACAAAGGGTGGTTGGATAAGTCAAAAGAATGAGATTTACTCATCTGTTCACATACTTTGAATAATGATGCATTGTTCTGACAAAAAAATGCGATAAGATTCTGACTGTCTAATATTTTTCATAATTATTAGCAAAAGAAGTCAGAAGCTCCAAATCCATATATGGTATGTGATAATACTAGTATGATGAAGAAAAAGAAAAAGACTGAAAAAGTTTGGACAATCAAATTGATGATTTATTTTAGAAAATAAAAAGATTGTACAAACTAACCACTAGGATTGCAGGATACAGCCTCAGTGTTTCTGTTAATGCTGCATGAAGGTAATGCATTCTCTCAAGGGTGGCATCAGTTATATTGGTCACAAATTCATCTAAATTGGGTTGACTTTGCAAGGTGCAAGCAACATCCTTCACTTCCTGTGCAATCTTTTCTTGTATAAGAGGGTTCTTGGACATCTTGTAGAAGAACCGTGACAAAGTGTTAGCATTTGTGTCTTTCCCAGCAATCATAAAGTTCAGAATTATATCCCTCAGACACTGGTCAGTCATATTTTCAGGGTCCTTCTCACGCTCCAGCAAAACCTTGAAAGTATGTCCTCCTTATCACTCTGAAAATCACCACAAAATTTGGTCTTTTTTTATCAATGCAGAAATTCAAACAAGCAGAATCAAAGAAACCTGCCATTAGGAAGATCCAAATAAGTGCAACATCTAGAGTTAGATTTCACGAAAAGCTAATGAAAAATTGAATCTATAGATCAAAAGCTTATTAATATGTTCCAATATGGAATATCTATTTTTGTTTGCAAGAGGTCATTTGTCGAGCGATTCCAAAAATATCATGTCAGGATCCAAAATTTTAAGACAATAAGTATATGAGTCTTCTCAATTATATAGTATTCACTTATAAATTCCTAATTAATATAAGATTTCATTATTCCCACTTGAAATTCAAAATATCATGACTTGCATGATGGTGCATATACAAAGAACAATGTGCACATCAGATGTTATTCAAATGGAATAAAAACAACATTGAGCACAATATCATGGAAGTTATTGAACTCATAGAATCCTTCTTGATGGACAGAAGTTCCCTTTTAGTCTTAATCAGACTATCCACAAAATCATCAATTATTTTGACATTCTTCTTGAGGGCAGCTTCTGATCCAATGTTAAGAACCCTCTTGAGCTTCCAGAATGGATCCACATAGCGCCTATAGACAAAAGCATTTGAATCATCGAAGGCCTTAATGAAGGCATTTGCCTTTTTGCTTGATCCCTCCAAACAATGCAAATCAACTCCAAATCCGACTTTAAATATAGATTCCAAAGTGCATTTCATTAGAACATCCTAGAGGGGGAAAAAAACAGTATTTAAAATCTTGCTCTATATACTACCACAGTAACATTGGCAGATAAAAACGACAAACTGCAAAGGATAAAGCAACCCTTGGGTTTTCTATATACTTAATAGATCAAGATGCTTTAGTATACATTGCACTATGCACTATCCACTTTAAAAAGTAAAGTTCAGCGTTGATAGCCACTGACTAATTAATCAATGGTTTAGATTTTGATAAAATATAACTACATAGTTAATAAACTATTGAATTTTTTAGAGCTTGCCTTCTTGATTTTCTTATCGGCCAGATTTTATTATTTGTACTTTAGTTTACTCTTTAAAGTGCACTTTGATCATTTACATTTATCTTTTTTGGGTGAAATTCTTGCACCCCCTTTGAGTATTCCTAAAATAAACTATGCCTATGCAAGAAAAATCCAAATTTCTGTACTCATTTTAATAACAGGCCAAATACTAGCATTAAATTGATTCTACAAATTTAACAAAATTATTGACTGTACACTTCAGCTTACAACACTAATTTCACAAGCCAATTATCAGTACTATCAGAACTGTATTTTCCATTCTGTTGGGCAAATCTCATCACTTACTTGCATATCAAAGACCAGAACACCACTGGAAAATCCTGAGATAACTCTAGCCAACTTGGCAGCATTCCTTCTGAAAACAGTGCAGCTGAAGTCTCTAAGAACTCTTGTGGAAAACTCAAAACTGGCAAGCTTCCTCTGGTGCCTCCACCTGTCAGCATCAACATTAAAAATCCCATGACCAAAAAGGTCAACCAAAATGCCATGGTTATGTTCTCCTTTGGAGTACTTCTCAAACTGGGTTTTGAGTATGTGCTCCACATTTCTTGTATCAGCTGTGTAAATTTTGCTTTTTCTTGGAGCAAGAAGCCTGAAAGTTGGATGTGTTTTGGCAATGTCCTTTTGGTAATCATAGAGCGTGGTGAAGTGGAAGAGCTGGTTGAAGACTGTGCCCTTCACTGGTGGGTATTTTGGGTCTCCAATTGATTGTCCTATGAGTATGGTTAGTGTGAGAAAAGAGAAGGCAGAGACACAGAAACAGAGAGGATAGCAATGAAAACAAAGCAAAGAACATGTCCATCTTTGCTGGGTGTGAATCTGCGGGTGAAAGTGTCTATCCAAATAAAACCATGATTTCAGAGAAATTTTTATATTGATATAAATGTTGTATTGTTATAAATTTAAGAGAATAATTTTACCAATATTATAGAACAATTTTACACTCATAACTAATAGAAATTTAAAGACGTGTCTTTTAAATCAAGTCTATACAACTATTATGCATGGTTTGACATTTTTCTATATTTTAATTAATTAATGGTGTAAAATTATTTTATATGATCACTACATAAAAATTATCTTCTAAATTTAATACCTTGTATTGAGATATATTTCTTACTATCTTCATTTGAAAATAATTTTTTACTTTGAAATTATTTTTCATAAATAACTATTTATTTAGAAAATTTAAATAATATTAATTACTTTTTTTAGTTATATTCTTATTAAATAGGAGAGAAAATAAATAGAAAGAGATAATTAAAAAAATAGACTTAAATAAAAATAATTTTATAAAATGTACCTAAATTTATCTAATATTAAAATTTTTTCAGTCATTTTTTTAATTTATATACATATTTAAAATTATATAGCTATTTGCAAATGGAGGCAGTATAATATTAGAACCTTCTTTATGATACATTTATTTAATTATGAATACCATCAAAATATATATATATATATATATATATATATATATATATATATATATATATATATATATTGGTCTGCAAATTAAAGGTTGTTTAAGTTGACATTTACCTACGTGCATGGTCTCGGGATCCGGAGCAAACTCGCATTGATGCCGGGACAACCACATGATGAGGATATGAAATTTATCTGGGCTTTGTAAAGTTGTGGAAACTATAAAAATAAAAATAAAAATAATAGAAAATATTAATAATTTTTATTTTACGTAATTAAAATGCTTTTTTTAAAGTAATATTAGTGAAGATAACTTTCATGCCCTTCTGGCTGATTTTTATAGGTAGTTAAAATACGTTAAATTTATGAAAGTACCTTGTTGCTATCCAAAAGAAATAATACATGTTTTTTTTTTAAAAAAGGATACATATAAATTGATTTTTTTTGAGATTTTATTAATATGTAATTCTAAAAAAGCATATTAAATCACTGAAAAATAATTTCAAATAGGGAGTAGTACTTAAGTAAAACCTTTGTTAAAGAAGTGACTCCAAAATTAAAACCTTGCCTTTGGAGATAAAAGTTCATCTAGAATTAAATACACTTCTAGTATGACTTTTTGAATTTACTTTTGAGTAATTGATCATGTTTTTAAAGATACTAAGCAAAATTGATTTCTTTTATATTAACAATATTTGATTTTGGTGCTTGGTGTTTACCTAGATGATAGTTTTGGATGTTGATAGGTTTATCAGGAGACAAACTGGCAACGTTGCTCTCAACTGCAACCAATTGGAATTTCCTTTTCGAGAAATATTTTTTTGTATATATAGGTTATTGGCCTCTATGTCAATACATTTTCATTTATCATTAAATGAAGTGTAGGATTTAGATTTATAAACTACATGTACAAATAACACATCCATTCCTTTTTTGGCAGAGGTGCTACGTAGGAGCTTCCAACGCCGCTATGTTGGGCATTTGGCATATGATGTGTTTTTTTTTTTTTTTTCCTTTCAGATGCTTTTTGGGTGTTGATTTGTTGGGGATGTTGGTTTTTCTTTTTGGTGGATATGGTGGGTGCCGTAGGCACTTTTAAATGTTTTTATCTTGGTGATGAGGCTGTGTAGTATGGCGTTTATCCTCTATTCTGTTCGTCTCTTTTTGGAGAGTGTTCAAGCCTTCTTTAATAAAAAAAAAAAAATGTTGTTTTTTTTTTTAAACTTTTTATTCCTACTCCTTTTAGTTATGAGACTACTCCTTTGTTAAAGGTACACTGAGATACGGTTGTCCCCAAGGGTAGATATTGTTTTCATTTTAAGTAAATTAAAATCAGTTACAATGGGCAATATCATATTTTATCTACTAATTTATATATATAAAAAAAGTTACAAGCACATGAATATAAATTTAAACTTATATTTTATTTTTTATAGTTAAGAAAATAAAAAAATATTAATATTAAATGAAAAACAATAATATCTTTTTGTTGTTGTAGAATCTTACAAATATCCTAATTATAAACATTTTTTTTTTACCAAATGTGAAGCATAGGACATCCATAATTACGTTTACAAGATAATCCTAATGATAACAATTTTTTGCAGCCCCAAGCGACAAGTCAAGAACATAATAATATTTATCATATCAACCAAGAAACGCAGGGTTTCATAGAAGCTCATGATGCAAAAGATTGTCAATAGCCCACAGAAATACCAAGGCTAAACACTAGAGATGCTATGCATAGTGCATTGTTTTGCTTCACTTCTCACCCTTTTCATGACCTTGTAACTGCAAAGAGAGGGAGGCCCTTGTCCATGTGAAGTGTAAACATAACCCTATAAGTCACATTTTGTGTTCCATTTGCCAGTTTAAACTTGAAGAATCGAAGAAGAGTCATTGCCACTATTTTCATCTGTCTGTAAGAAAACTCCTTACCTAAGCAGATGCGTGGTCCAGCCTGCAATCACACATTGAACCTTACACCATGACCATGTGGTGAAAATATTACTTAGGAAGCAAGCATATTGATTTTTTTTTTTTTATAGATACAAATTTAATATTTCATATTAAGGTACATTTAAAATAAGAGTGCATTTGTTTCACCCTTTTTTATTTTTAAACTACTAAAAAAAATTACTTTTCACAAAATTTACTCATTTTAGCTTTTATTCAAAAGTTACAACTAGCTGTTTTTTAACTTTTGAATAAAAATAAATAGCTTACATAAAAGGTTTTTTTTTTGGGGTCAAAAAATTCACTTTTTTTTGGTCCCAAAAAAGCTTAACCAAACGCATTCTAAAACTTTGAGTATCAAAAGTGAGTGTACCTTAAACAAAGCTTAAGTTCAAGTTTAATTGTAAATATGCATAAATGTAAGATATTAAATTTGTATCTATATAAGTGTCTTTTGATGCAATAAAGCAAAAAAGTGGTAATAATGATACAAACATGGAAAGCCACAAATTTGAATGGAGATTCGGGTTGAAAAATTCTATTGTTGAGCCATCTTTCAGGACGAAATTCCTCAGCATCTTCCCCCCAAATGGAAGACATACGACCCATAGCATAGGATAAGTAGTACACTCCATCTCCCTTTTTCACTTTGTAGCCATCAGGAAGAATGTCAGGTTCCTCTGCTGTCCTTCCATCCTTGTTGAATCATACCAAAGACAAGTATATCAAAATATACATAACATATTACAACCATGTTGCTTATATATGCAGCCTAACATGGTAGACAGAAGTGGTAAAAAGCAGTTTCCTTTACTGCTTAATACTATAGACTGGTATGAACTTAATTTTGATGCATTATGGATGTAAAATAGTTTTGTACTTCTATCCAATGTGTTCCACATCATGTAGTGAGTTTAACCTCTCGTATAATTGTTAACATGTTCAAAATCAATAAATGAGGTATTATATATGCATATGGCATTAGATATATTTTAACAAATGATCCAAACCAGGATGATTGGGTTGCGCAATCGCCCAAAGCAAGAATCAAATCAGTTTGTGCAACTATAATAAGAACAAACTAGATAAGTAGCATGTGATATTGATAATACTCTAATAAAGAGTTAATTCAAGATGGTTTTGAACAAATTTATAGAAGGTACCACAGGGACTGCAGGGTACAGTCTCAAGGTCTCTGTCAATGCTGCATGAAGATAATGCATTTTATCAAGGGTGGCATCTGTTAAATTGGAGACAAACTCATCTATGTTGGGTTCTTCTTCATGGCTACAAGTGACATCTCTCACTTCTTGTGCAATCTTTTCCTGTAGAAGAGGGTTCTTGCAAAGTATGTAGAAGAACCATGTAAGAGTGTTTGCACTTGAGTCTTTGCCAGCTAGCATAAAGTTCATAATTATATCCCTCAAATACTTATTAGTTATAGTTGTTGGGTCCTTCTTGCTCTCCATCAAAAACCTTGAGAGGATGTCCTCTTTTACGTTCTGAAATCCATATCAAACATTTAAATTTCATCCTTAATTATATAAAGTTTTAAAGCAGGACTTCAGAAAAAATTGGCATCGAAGACTAGATGGTTCAAGTATAACACATATGAAGTTTCACCAGAAGGCTATTGAAAAATACTCCATTTATAAGTAGTATTAATATATGCTTGAGTTAAACGTGTGTGTATTTGTGTGTGCGCACACGTGTTACAAAATTCAACAGTGGCTATATTGCTATGTATATGATTTATTATGATTCTGAGTCTGTAGTAACATAACTCTTATTGTACTGCATTTTAATTAGGCTTCGGCACATAACATCAATAATATGACAAATATCACCTAATTCTGCTTTATATTATCAACCAAATGCCAATAAAAAGTTGTCATGTCATTTATTTTGCACAATTTTTTAAAATTTGAAGTAGGATTGATCTTAAAATAGATGACATGACAAATTTTTATTAACTGAAAGTGTAAAATTCAATGTACAAAAAGTTGAACTCTTCTTGTGTATTTTCACTTTTGTACCAAAAGTAGATGATTTATTCAAATGAACAAGAAACTATATTGAGGGGGAAAGAGAAGTAGTTGGTCAACTCACACACTCTTGCTGAACTGCTAGTTGTGCTTTTCTGGTCTTAATTACTCCATGGACGAAATCATCCATTAATTTCACATTTTTCTTAAGTGTAGCTTCACTACCAATGTTAAGAAACCTCTTGAGCTTCCAAAATGGATCAACATAGCGCCAATAAATCAAAGCATTTGATTCATCAAAGGCCTTCATGAATTCAATTCCTTCTTTGCTGGATCCCTCTAAGCAATTCAATTCTGTTCCAAACCCAACTTTGCAAATGGAGTCCAAAGCGCACCTCATTAGTAAATCCTAGGAAAAGAACACACCTTTTATCTATATCATGCTTCTATTTGTAAGTCCATATAATCTAATGTTAGCTATTGAAAAGAAAATCTAATAAAGTAAATCTTACTTCTAAATACTTCTAAATTTATTGGAGTTCCTTGACTGAAATTATTACAACTTATTGCTCCAATTTTAACTCTTTTTTATGTGGTCCTTAAATTTTATGTGAATTTATTGGCATCCTTGCTAAAATCTGGCATCCTTGCTAAAATCACAAAACAAATACAACCTAGGGATGATATAATTTCCATGCTATCTTTCAAATACACCAACCTAAAACTTACTCCAAAATATTCCCCCCCCCCCCCAAAAAACAAAAAGAAAAGAAAAACTTACTTCAAAATAAGTCATACATAAAGTTCTACTCCGATTTTTCTTTTATTCATTCTTCAAGACTACAGTATGAAACACTAGCTTTAAATTGAAGATGCATTCATACAAAACCATGATTCAAAGAAACTTAGAACATGTTATTGGAGAATCAGAATTATACACAACTTTATTGAAAAATTTAACCACTTACTTGCAGATCAAAAACCAGACCCTCATGAGAAAGTTCTGACATGACTCTGACCAACTTTGCAGCATTCCTTCTAAAAACTGAACAACTGAAATCTCTAAGAACTCTTGTGGAGAATTCATAGCTTGCAAGCTTCCTCTGCTGCCTCCACTTGTCACCATCAACAGCAAAAATCCCCTCACCAAAAAGATCAGTCAAAATATCCTGGTTGTATTTCCCTTTGGAGTACTTATCAAACTTGGTTTTCAATATGTGTTCAACATTTCGTTTATCTATGGTGTACAACTCGCTCTGATCAGGAGCGAGAAGCCGGAAAGTTGGATGAGTCTTGGCCATTTCTGCATGGTAGTCATGGAGTGTCTTGAAGTAGAATAGTTGGTTAAACACTGTGCCTTTCACACGTGCATAATTTGGGTCTCCTATGGATTTTCCCTTGAACATGAGCAGTATGATGAAGCATAAGGCCAAGAAGAGAACCAGAAAAGAGAAGGATATGAAAGTCAACATGGTATACAAAACTTCCATTGTTGTGATCAAAGATAAAAGCATATTTGCATATTTGTAAGTGCAAGAGAGAGAAGAAGGAATTTTGGTCTATTTGGTGACAATGAAAGGAAGAAGCTTAGCCAATCAGACAAACTGCTTCAACGTCTTGCAGCTGGTGTGACTTTGATGTAAAGTAAATACATTTTTTAATAATTTTATATTATAGCTAAATAGTTTGATTTTATATGAAAAAATAATCCAAGAAATTATTAGTTACTTTTCATGTCTATCAGTGGCCTGAAACTTTGTCTTTTTCTTTTTGGTATTGAAAACTTTGGGTTGAGGTGAAAGTTTTGCAGTTCAGGGTCAAAGCTTGCCTCCAAGCTTGAGTGCTTGGACACCTACAAATTATCCAAATAACCTTTCTTTCCTTATAGAAATGGCATTTCTATTTACAAAATTATAGAAATTGGTTCTCCACTAGAAAAGCAAATAAAAGGAAATTTGCCGTTTGCAAACTCGCTAAGATTTTTTGAACTTAACCATTGGAATTATCATGTGGACAAAATGATTATCATGTATATAGTACAAGTATGACGTATGTGATGGTAATCATGAACCACTAGGCAAATGGCACTATGCTCATTAACAACTTAATTGGTTACATATATATATATATATATATATTAGTCAGAGATTCAGTTTTTATTTGAAATCTCTATCCACAAAAGTTATCGATAACCTTGCTCCTATCAATTTAATCACTGTGGACGTTTTTGTAGAGAAAAATCAAAAGGAAAAAATAAATAAAAACAAAAAGAATCACAAAAGAAAGTTCTCCCTTCTTGTATACATATGAAACAAGCCATAGGAAGCCTTGGTATTTTCTTTACTTCCTAGTAATTCTCGTTTCCTTTGATTAAAGCATTTAAATAATGAATCATTCTCCATTTCCCTCATTTGGTCCTGTTTTAAGTCTCCTTCTTGGAATTTAACGTGTCAAAAGCCTGATGAGTTAGTATGACATTTCTTTTGGGAAGCTATACAAGAAGAGCGTTAGGACTGGGAAAAGGGAACATTAAGCATACAAAGAACACTAAAGCTCAAATCTATTCTATCTGAAAGCACCTAGATTTTATTAATAATAAAATGACCAAAGAAGCATACAAAACATCAGTGTATCCACTCATACATACTAATGTACCCAGCCTCATTGCCACCCTTAGTTATAGAATATAGACCAAGCCTTGTTTCAATTAGTTACCTTACTATAATACATAATGCATCATCGATTCATGGCAGTGCAATCGTATATTTACAACATACCATCACACCTACACATAGAAACTAATGTGGCAAAATTATAGACCTATAAGGTGTCAATAGCTTATTGTACTACAAACTTGGTCTCAATTTTAATATATTATAAATAGACAGATGATTATTTTAAACAGACCCCAATTTAATCCAAAGCAATAATTGATAGAGTGATAACATACATACATTAATCAATATGTATCATCTCCTGCTTGAGGATAACCAATAGACGAATGGCTCTCATAGCTTGTTGATAAGCTTCTGTTCCTTGTGGATTAAGGTGCACATCTATGAACTGAAATTAATTAATGTGGATGACAAGTGCATATATTATCTATAGGTTCCATTATTTGTACTTAGAGATTTAGACACTCATGCGGTGGTTGTAGTTCAAATAATTGTGGATTTCAATTATGCAAATATTGAATTGCTATATTACCTTTAATTTTATTTTTAAATTTATTTATTTAATATAAAACTTGAAAAATATAGACAAATGCTAACGATTTGATTTTGATCTGAACTTGGGTTAACGATTCAATTCTGAATTTCCAATATGTGGCTTGATGGGTAATTGGCTAATTGCTCAAAATAACTGTATAAAGCTGGAGCAGCAATACAGATAGATCTCTGAAGACTAATTGCAAACATTTCAACATTTTGTGTCATTGTCATTTTGTTTTGTCATTACTATTTTGTAGTCATTTTCTTTAAGTCTTTTTCATTTATCAGCCTCTTTGTTGGCTCTTTTTTCCCTATCTGTAATATGGACGCTTATTCTTGACTTTTTTATGCTGAATTGTGTAACTTTTATATTTTATTAAGGAAATTCTGCAATTTCTAACAAGTTTGTGGCACAATCTTCTTTTTGAAACGATTTGCCATCCAACTAAGATTTTAGTTTAGTTAAGAATGTTAGGAACTAACATCGTTAGAGCAGGCTACCCTCATGCACTAATTACATATTTTTCGGTACAATAATTGTTGTTGTACTTGTTAATTATTCATTAATGTTGATATGTTAATTATAAAAATAAAGAAAGCAGCATTCACAATTTATACTCTAATCGCATTCACCATTTTTGTTTATCTATAATAAAAGTTATTTCTATTCCGGATACAATTGTAATAAAAGGCCCTCCCAATAATTGCCTTCTTGAAACTTTGAACATTTGATTCTCTTTTTCTGAGTGCATCCTTTTTATCATTACACTCAATTCTTGTTGGCCGTTCATCAAACAATAATAAATTTATAAACTTCCAATCTCAAAATGATTCATAAAATTATATTTTGGTCAGAATCTCATATATTTTCAAGAGAAATACTACTCAGCAAGAAGAATATAATTTGAATTTTTTATAAAAATTATGATGGTAGTTGGATAATATAAAGTGGTATAATCAACTTATTTTTTATCTAAGAGTTAATGATAATGTCACATTATTCTAATAATAAAATTCTAGTAAAATTTTGATCGTCTAATATTTTTCTATTTCTAATTACAACCAACAACTTTTTTCCTCTCCTTGCAATGGCCCATATTTGTAAGAACCATTTCTATTTCCGTTTCTACTTTCTATATCTCTTCTTTCCCTCTGAAAACGGGATTACCAAAACGCTGCGTTTAGGGTGACTCATCCTTTTGAGCAAGGAGATGGTGGATTTAAAACGGTGCCATTTTGAAACTTTGGCGGCTTCCATCGAATTCAAATTCTGAAATTCGAACCTTTCTTTCTGTCACCAAAATGGAAGAAGAAAACCTGAAGCGGCAGTGGTCCCTTGAAGACTTCGAGATCGGGAAACCTCTTGGCAAAGGAAAATTCGGTAGAGTCTACGTCGCCACAGAACTCAAGGTTCGATCGGTTCCTCTATTCTCTCTCTCTCTCTCTCTCTCTCTCTCTCTCTCTCTCTTTACCCCCCTATTTGGTTCCTTAGAAAATTCCCAAGAAAACCAAAGCATGTGTGTGCACTTGATTCTCTCGTTGTTCAAAACTGTAACTGTTTGAAGGAGCTGTTTGTTAGTACTGAGTGGACAATTCAGCCACGTGCTGCTTTGCCAAGTGTTTGGAAACTAGATTTTAACGTGTTTCGGTGTGGGTGAGATTTGTGAGATAATTCAAGAGCGCTTTATGTTGGTTTTTATGATTTATCAAACATAAGTACTTCGTTTTAACTTGGAATATGTATATATCTCATGTCCAAATATTTGTATGAACAGGTCTTCAAGTTCTTCAAAATTTATAATGAGCAATATTATTTGATATCAAAAAATTTATTCGAAAATTTTTATGAATGGATTGTGACTAATCATGTAAGGGATGATTATATGTGGATGGTCAAAGTTTTAAGTGTAAAAGAAAAAAGAAAAAGAGATTAATTTTGATATGGTGTTAGTGTGGGGTGTTTTACACTGCCAATCACTCATGTAACATTATATGGATGACTTTTTGAGATAGGTATTGTAAGAGTCAAACACGTTTAATAACATGACAATATATGAATAAGAGTGTCACCTCATTTGCATTTATATTTGTGAAAAGTAATCCACTCATTTGAACTTGTTTAATTAATTTTTTCCCCCTAAATTTTATTTAGAGCAAATATGTGGTTGCATTAAAGGTTATATTTAAGGAACAACTTGAAAAGTACAGAATTCATCACCAACTAAGGAGGGAAATGGAAATATAGACCAACTTTCACCACCCAAACATCCTGCGTCTATATGGCTGGTTTCATGATGCAGAGGGTGTTTTCTTGATTCTTGAATATGCTCACAATGGTGAGCTTTACAAGGAGCTTAGGAAAAAAGGCCACCTCATTGAGAAGCAAGCAGCCACGGTAATCCTTCCCATCTGTGTGTGTGTGTAAGGTTAATCCTTCCTCTGTGTGTGTGAGAGAGAGAGACTATATGGAACTACATAGAGAAAGGAAAAAGATAATCACACCATATTTACACCAGTGATCAATGTGCTAATAACCTCTGATCAATGTGTATTATGTGGTAATCTGTGTATTATGTGATAACCAACAAACATTGTTTAGGGAGTAGGGACCAACTATATCATGTGGTGACTGGTATAAAAATGGTGTGTAAATAGAAAAACTAAAAGAAATTAATTGAAAATGGGTTAGAAACTCAAATGAAATATTCAAAAGTCTTCTAAGCAGAAATTATGTTATATTCCATGGTTACCATCATACTCCTTTTCAAAGCAAGTCTTTTGTATTATGTTGACTCTAACTTTCGTTTATTCTGAAAATTTTAGTATATTTTGCGCCTCACAAAGGCATTGGCATATTGTCATGAGAGGCATGTTATTCATAGGGATATCAAGCCGGAAAATTTGTTGCTTGACCATGAGGTATTCTTTTCCCTCCTTGTACCTTACTTTATCTTGTGCTAACAATGTGTATTTTTCTTCACTTTGTGTCAACATATGGCAACACAAGCAGGAGAAAATGAGTTATTGATCTAATATTATCGATACAACATTTTGCTGTTCATTTCAATCCTTTTTGCTGCAAACCCCTCCTTTTGGCCTCTTAAGGATTATATATTGTCTTGAAAATTGTAAAACTCTTGCCTTAAGTTTTGATGTATTTTTCTAGAAGCATTTTAGCTTTGTTGTTCACTTATTTCTTTTTCTCTTCCACTCCCTTTCCTCGCCCTACTCCCAATCAAGAGACCAGTAATGAAAGCAATCTTAGACTGAAAGTGAAAATGTAGCTCATTGTTGATGTATGATGATAACTGTTTGGTAATGTTCAAACCAGTTAATTACCTTTGAGCTTTTAGGGAACTTGAACAGCTAGTTTGGTAATGGCTTGGTTGCAGGGTCGTCTTAAAATTGCAGATTTTGGTTGGTCTGTACAATCTAGAAGCAAAAGACATACCATGTGTGGTACATTGGATTATTTAGCACCCGAGATGGTAGAAAACAAAGCTCATGATTATGCAGTTGATAACCGGACTCTGGGTATCCTTTGTTATGAGTTCCTCTATGGCGTTCCTCCATTTGAGGCTGAGAGTCAAGCTGATACCTTCAAAAGGTATGGAAATGCATGGGACTCCTGTGTAGTAAAATAAATGGCACTTTTGCTGTGTTATGTAGTGTATTTTGACTTGTGCAGGATAATGAAGGTTGATCTATGCTTTCCTTCTACGCCTTTTGTTTCTTCAGATGCCAAAAATCTGGTTAGTCGGGTATGCTCCTATCTACATGTTCATATCCAGGCATAAGCAAAAACTTCTTTTAACAGATTTAGTTCTTCTTACTGCAATCTGCAAATTAGTGCAGCTCCTGGTGAAAGACTACTCATGAAGGCTCTTACTTCAGAAGATAATGGAGCATCCTTGGATAATCAACAATGCAAATCCTATGGGTATCTGCAAGTTGTATCAACTTTAGTCAATCATGTTTAAGTTTAACTGTGGCCTTAAGGGATTAGGGCTCAATTTTGCATCTAATAACGTAATATGCATGCAAATTTATGAGTTTTTCGGAGTTCAAGCATATTATCAAATATCAACTTGAATGACAGTCCACTGCCGTGGTGATTAGGAAGTTTAGGATTCTGCATATGTTTGTCATCATGCAAATTAGGAAGTTTAAGAATTCACCATTATGGTGTCAAAATTATTTTTGTGTATACAATGAGAATGAGATTCGTCCATTCAGAGTTTAACAACTAGTTTCACGTATCATCTTAACTGCATGCTCATTCTATATGGATGAAAAGGTATAAAGTGATCTGAAGTTTCATGCGCTGGTATGAATTTTTCTTTGATTTTTTTCCCTTCTTTTCCCTCTTTTTTGGATGAGACCATTGAAGATTTTGACATCTGTACCTATATATTAAAGGGGATTCCCCACTGTAAATGCTTGCTGGTTTCTATATACTTTTGATTTTGTTTTATATAAATTTTTTTTTCCAGTTTTACCATGTTTAGATTTAGCTTAGCAAGCTTCCTTTTCATTTTGTGCACAGGGATAAAATCCTCTAAATATGCACTCCCCTATCCTAGCACCATAGCAGTTTCTAGAGAGATGTTGAGAAGACTTGTTTTAAAATCTATTTACAACCAGTGAACTCTTTCTTCTACTATGCAGTTCTCTCCCTAATTCATAGTCACAACACAAATTTGCACACTCCGGTGCACTGAACTAGTGAAAAATTGGTAAATGAGTGAGTCAATGAAGTTTCAGAAGGGTGGTTGGGATTGTGTTGCTGTTTTTATTCTTGAGGGTTGCCATCTTAGTGCTCAAATCAGGTTTGGTTTGCTCCTCTAACATTCTGGGTTTTGAATTCAAGCCCCCGTCTCCTGTTTAGAAGGCTTAGTGCATGTTTGGTTCTGCCTTTATAGAATTGATTTTAGATAGAATTAATTTTGTTAGAATTGATTTGGTTAAAATTGATTTTGAGGTAGAGTGATTTATATTTGGTAGTTCTTCTAAAAGTGATTATGACAGATGTAAAAAACTTTCACTTCTTCCAGAATTAATTCTAGAGGCAAGAATTGATTTTGGTGATGGCTAACCAAACAAAATAAAAATACTACACAATCGATTTTTCCCCTTGAGAATCGATTTTGTGGGGTTCCAATACGGAACCAAACACATGCTTAGTACATTTCTTGATGCCCTTTTCTTTTCTAGGACTATACCAATTCTCAATGGACGTTAATTGTAAGTATATCTTTTCGGGGTGAATTTTTATCAAATTTTGTGTATTTTCTCTTTCAGAACTCCTTAGAGCAATTTCTGTTACAAAGATCAAACCTTTTTACTTGGGGCTAATTCTAATTATATTGCATCCTTACATGACCCTTTTGCTTTGAACTGTTGTGTTTCTTTCATTTACGGTTGTTAGTTTTATATTATCAAACATTTGCTTTATGTAAAGGTAAGGGGTGGTGTAGGGTTAAAGGTTAAGGTAAGGGGGTTGCACGCAATATCTCTATCATAGCTTCCAATTTCACTCTTCTGGTCATGCTTGGTAATGCTGATTCTTGTTTGCTTAATGGTAATATTTGCTTTGTTTCATGGATGTTAGTTTTCTTCTCATTCACTGATTTTAGGCATTGAATAATCTCAAGTGCCTTGCTCTCGGATGTTAAAATGCAACATACATAGAAAAGAAATCAACGTTAAGAAAAGAGACCAACTATGACAAATATAAAAGGAGTACATGGTCGAAGATGGAAATTGATTGAGCCATTCATTAAAAAGGAACAAAGAAAAAATCTATTATTGATGAAAATGACACCATTCATTATATATGCCTATGTTCATTAAGTATCCATTCTCATCTCTGTCTCTTGACCCTATTAATCCGTTGTGACTAAACCTTCTAGAAATGACAAATGATAGCTCGCTTTGTGAAAAGTGTTCATTCACATATACTTAATGTTACATCTCCATTTTCCAGTGACATCTTCAATCTGGACTTGGGAAATGCTTGAAGTCAATAACAGTACTTTGTTTGAAACTTTGAAGTTTTAATAGCATTGAAGTATTGTAGATTAATAAAATGAGTTTGAAATGTCAAGCTGACCAAAATATTTTATTATTGTATTTTGTAGAACTGTTTTATGTTTTTCAAATCAGTTTAAAAATCCCTTTATAAAGAATATGCTTCAAGTCACTAGGTGTGACGTGGTGGCGAAAGATTTGGATAGTTTGTATGAAATCAAGAGTTCAAATCTTATCATTACTATTGTCCCAAAAAAAAAAAAAAAAGGAATATGCTTCATTTTAGAAACATTAGAATGCTGTTGTGTGATTTTTTGTTTCTAGAGGAGTGCAAGCATCAAATATGTAAATTTAAAAAACCTTATTAATTAGTTACCTGATTATCGCCATAACTACATGTTTCCTTTTGGAAACTTCTTTTTTGTTTGGTGGTGTGGGGGTCGGTGGGTGGGGAGTGCAGGGAAGATGTGAATGAATATCATATTCCCCATATATAGTAGAAGATCACCGAAAGGCCAAAAAACATAAAAAACAAAAAAAAAGGAAGAAAATAATAAATTATCAAATTGTGTGAAACCATTTTCACTTTTTACAAAAGTTGGCCGGCAAGTTATGATGATAACGGCATGTACAGATTTGCTTTTGACTTTATCACAACACTTGTCTCCCATGATTCGCTTTGTTGAATTGAAGTGTTAGCTGGGATCTTGCTACTTGCTCAACAGTTTTGGAATTCGTAAACGTCTACAAAAGTGCCCAACACATTTTGGTGCTGCCGCGTGATTCAAAATATACTCGACCAGAGCCATGATTAAAGTGGACAAAGCTTTTTCTTTGTTGGTTTAATTGCTTTATCACTTGTTTTTTAATTAACCAGGAGATCGCATATACCACGGTGTTACCGGTCAAAATCTCATTATGGTTTACTAAGTTGTTAAACGCATAATAATCAATTACTTTCATCAAAATCTCCCCCAAAAATTGCTATCCGAGAGAAGATAATTTTCAATTTATTTTTTCTGTGGTAACATTAACATAAATGCTTTAATTTTTTAGATATGATTGTAACTGTTGCCATAAATCTTTTTTATTCTATTGATTTATTTATACAAAAACGTTTGATTTTTTAAAAATTAATCTATGATATATTTCCTTTTTTATAGTGTTTAAATATCTTGAGGAAAATAATAGATTTTTCCCCCCAAGCCTTCCTCTATGTGGAAATTATTTTAAGCTATTTCAAATACAGAATAAACTACTTTCACTCATCTTCTGCGCACCTTCCAAAAGTACTTTGTCAACTTGCTTTACTTCTTCTTCCTGAACTTCATCGATGGTAACATTAAATTTCGGAAAGCCTAGGCCTTACGCGGTAGATTTAGTCGAGAGGTTCTTTAGAGAGGCCATTAAAAAGTTTTCTAATTGCGCATTGAGGAAGCGGTGAACGATAGGTAAAGAAAAATTAGAACGAAGAGTTTGCAAGGTTAGCTTCTACTATTCTCTTCATTTTATTTATTTATTTATTTGGCAAATAAGTTACTGAAGTTGTGTTGTTATGCCTTTTAATATGCATGAAAGCATTGCCAATTAGATCAAGAGTATGGTCCTGGTCTTCAGAATCTAAGCACTTCGAGTATTGTTTATTTTTGGGTTACGTTTTTGTTTTATATTTTTCTTGTTTTAATGGCAGACGTTAAAGCATCAGAATAGATTTCAGTATTTCCCACAAATGCCTTCCACAATCTCATCTTTGTGAGTTTTCCTTGTTTTATTTATTTATTGTTTATTATTTATTAGTTCTCGTATTTCACATAAGACCTTGTACTATTTTCAAGTGCTGCTTTGGCGTGTTAGCATATGTTGTTGTTGTTCGATTAAAATAGAATTTTAATGCAGGTCCAAATTTGATTCAGTGATTATTGATCAAAGTTGTGAAAAAGACTTGCATGAATAAAAGCAAGTCTGATCTCACAAATTTGACTTATAAGAACTTCACAAGAAATAATTTCTTTTTTTTTTTTTAGTTTCTTTTCTTATCAGAAGCTTTACAAGAGGTGAAGCTGGCAATTGGCAATAGCAACGGATGCATCTTTCCCCCTTGTGTTTATTCCTTTATATAGAAATATAGAACTCTGGGCTTATAGCCCTGTAGAAAAGCGTTAAATTTTTTTTCACAACATCACAAAATCCTAACTGCTGCATTTGACATTCACAATTACTGATCCATAAAAGATCGATCATCTTTTTGTTTTATCACAATATTTCATATATTTTATTGACAAATTGTCATAACTTTGTTTTAATTCTCTTTTTTTTTTCCCCTTCTCTCTCTCTTTGTGAATAGATGTTAATGAGTTTGATTTTATGTCGGCAATGATAATCTCTTCTTTTATTCCTATCTTGTTCCTCTCAGAATGTCTTTGTGGACATGCTATATTTTACGAAGAAGACCAAGACTGACAAGTGTGGATGAAGTAGATTCGTACAATCAATACGCTTCATGTCAGATGACTTCTTCTCTATCTCCTCTTTTTTCCTCCTCCCATGCTCCTCAGACAAAATATGATGTCTTCATCAGTTTTAGAGGTTTAGACACCCGCCGCGGTTTTCTTAGCCATTTGCTGAAGGCATTAAGCCGAGAAAAAATTGAAGCATATGTAGATGACAAACTTAAAGAGGGAGATGAGTTATTGCCAGCACTTTTTACAGCAATTGAGAAATCACAAATTGCACTGGTCATATTCTCGAAAGACTATGCCTCTTCAAAATGGTGCTTGGAAGAGCTTGTCAAAATAACTGAATGCATGATGAAAAATGGACAGATTGTGGTACCTATCTTTTACAATGTAGATCCATCAGATGTGCGACATCAAAAGGGGTGCTATAAAAATACATTTGCTAAACATGAAAAGTTGGTCAAGGACAATATAATGATTGTACAGAAATGGAGGAGTGCTTTGAAGAAAGTTGCCAATTTATCAGGATTTCATTCCACAAGTTTTGGGTTAGTTTATCTTCTTTTGAACATCATGATTTTATTTTTTAAGCTTTAACCCTTTCTTCTAGATTTTTGTCTATATGCTTTTTGTTTCTTTCATAGAAATACACTAGTTTACTCGCTTCAGGCTTTATTATATATGGCAAAGTGCAAGCCAAAAACTTATTGCTGCATTGCAGTCTGAGACTTGATTCCAATAGCTTATATATACACTTGCAAATGGTTGTATTCGCCTCAATCCATAAACCAAAAGCCATAAATATATTCGCTGCTAGTTAGAGATTTCAAACATCATCTGTTGATGGGATGTGGGATTGAGAATTGAAGTAATGGTTAATCATAGGTGAAATGGGAATTGAAAATTAGTCTTCTATGTTTTATGGGGAAATGTTTCATTTTTCATGGATGATAAATAACGTCATTAAATTCCTTTTCTTTGTTACAGGACTGAAGCTAAGCTTATTGAAGAAGTTGTCCAACGCATGTTGACAAGGTTGAATCATATGCACCAAGTTGATTTAAAAGGCCTTGTTGGAATCAATAAATCAATTGCAGATCTAGAGTCTCTAATATTTCGCAATGGGTCACAAGATGTTCGTGTTATAGGAATTTGGGGCATGGGTGGTATTGGTAAGACAACTATTGCCGGTGCATTATTTAACATATTGTGTTCTGAATTTGAAGGTTGCTATTTTCTAGCGAATGTAAGAGAACAATCAGAGAAATATGGAATAATTCAATTAAGAGATAAACTTGTTTCCATATTATTAGAGGAAAAAGAGATAAACAATGGTGTTCCTAATGGAATACCAGCTTATGATTTGAGGAGACTTCGTCGCAAAAAGATTCTTGTTGTTCTTGATGATGTTATTAATTCAGATCAAGTCAGAAACTTAGTTGGAGGACATGATTGGCTGGGTCCAAGTAGCAGAATCATTGTCACAACTAGAGATAAGCATGTGATTTATAAAGAAGCAGATGATATATATGAAGTTAAAGCATTAAATTTTGATGACGCTCTACAACTTTTAAATTTGCATGCCTTTAATGGAAAGTGTCTCCAAATGAATTGGCATAAACTTATGCTGAAAGTGGTTGAATATGCTAAAGGCATCCCATTAGCTTTAAAAGTTTTGGGTTCCTTTCTTTGTGATAAAAGTGCTGAAGAGTGGGAAAGTCAATTGCAGAAGCTCCAGAAAATGCCATTTCCAGAAATTCAAAATGCTCTAAGATTGAGTTATGAAGGACTAGATCGAGAAATGAGGAGTATATTTTTATATATTGCTTGTTTCTTCGATAGAGATAGAGACAGAAAAGAGCATATAAAAACTTTGTTGGACGTATGTGGCTACTCAACAACTATTGCTTTAAAAATTCTTCAAGAAAGAGCTCTTATAACTATTTCTAGAAATCAAGAGTATGTATTCATGCACGATCTAATTCAAGAAATGGGTCGAGAAATTGTTCGTGAACAAAGTGTTGAAAAGCCTGGAGAACGAAGCCATTTGTTTGATCCTAATGACATTTACCGTGTACTGAAGCATGAGGAGGTATGAAACTATGAACAAATTTTCATTATGATGCCATTTTTTATTTTAAATTTGATTTGCTGTTAATATATTATTTTAAATTATTTCATCACTAAATATCAAAAATCACATTGTTGTAAAAATTAACATTTTTTACTATTACTGTAAACAATATCTTTCTTGATTGATATGATGTTATATGATCATTTGATAATATAAAATCTTTAATGTTATATTATCAATTCGTTAAAAGTTTTTATTTTATTTATAAATTATTCCCTTTAGTTAATATGTTGTCCTTGAATAAATTATTTTTCTTTTCGAATTGTTTATTTTTGTTGGATAGGGGACTGAGCATATTGAAAGCATAACCTTGAACGTGTCAAGCATTAGTGATTTGAGCTTAAGTTCTCATTCCTTTGCTAGAATGGTCAATCTAAATCTTTTGAGATTTCACAAATATTCATATTATTCACATAGTCGGGTGCATATTCCAGAGGGTCTTAGAATACTACCAGACAAATTAAAACTTTTTTATTGGGATGATTACCCTTCGAATTCCTTGCCGGCGACATTCAATGCAGAGTCTCTTGTTGAACTTCGTATGCGAGGAAGTCATGTTAAAAAACTTTGGGATGGTGTACAGGTATGTCAAAATTATATTTAGTTTTCTTCTCAAATAGTTTTATTGTACACTGGAAATATTTTTTCTATATGCTTGTTGTGGTTTACACATTTTAATTGTATGTTTGCCTATGGAGGTTGTAACCGGGTCCTCACTTTCTTACTTTGTCTAGTGTTTGAGTGATATTAACTTATTATAATACCAGTTTAGTAGCATGTGGTTGCACAATTCATAATTATAATATAAAATTATAAATTAATTAAACAATAATTATGAATTAATCAAATAAAATTACTTTGAATAAAATTACTAATAAATAAGAACTTTAATTTGAGAATGTTTAAATAAAAGTATTTTTTACACAAAATCTTAAAATAAAATACTGATGTAAATCTATAATATATTTGAAAATTGAATCATTTATGATTTAAAATTTAAATTGAATCAATATATATTGATTCAGATTTTTTTTTTTTTTAATTTGAACATCTTATAATAAAACAGAGTGAAATAAATCTAAGGTTGATAGTTAACTAATTTTTTTTTTTTTCAAACTTCAAAAGACAAAAGTGAGAAATTCTAATTGAACAAAATGTAAATTTAAAATTAAAAAGAAATTATAGATCCATCTTTGAAACTCACTTTATTCGAACTAGTGGTTTAACGTGCCTATCGATCTAGACTTTTTATTTTCATTGTAAATTTAAAAATTTATTTTTATTGATTTAAAAAAATAAATTTAATTTGTATGCATTGTCAGTGTAAAAGAAGGCCTATTTGGTTAAGATTTTGGGAGAAATACTCTTTAAAAACAAAATCAGAAGCAGAAGTAAAAGTAAACGTAGAAAATTATTTTATGTTTAGATATAATTGTAGAAGTACTTTTTATAAGAATTAGAAGTTGTTAAACTATTTAGATATGATAAAATAAAAGTACTTGTTTCTTATAAAATTATAATATTAGTAGATAGAGAGTGATATTTTCAAGAAAAAGTTAAGGATAGAATGGTAAAAGTGTGAAAAAGTAGTGGGTCCGAAATCTAAGAATTACTTTTCTTTCTCTTCTACTGTTTTTGCTTCTAGAAAAGGTAGCACCATATATACTTCTCAAAAAAATAGAAAAATTAATTATTTTATGATACTGCTTTTTTTAAGAAGCACAAATAAACAACATCAGAAATACTTTTTTAAAAAATTTTTTGAAAAAAAGACTTTTTTTCCTTGGAGAAACGCAAACAAACGGGCTCACAGTATATAAAAGTTTTACATAAATATTCAATTATGAATTACCAAATGAGCAAAGGTATTTGACTTAATCACCTACTATCTTAAAAATTTTATAATCACAAATATTTAATTGGATAATAATGTAATTTTTTTTACACTGTTAGTATATAGCAATTAAACTAAAAAAATTAAACTAAACTTCAATGAATAATTATCTTTATAAATTTAAAAATTTCTAAAACGGCATTTTCTAAGCACTATTATTCAATCAAGCCCCTTATCCTCTAAGTTGAGATTTAATAATTCAACCAAAGTGGAGTTGGTCAAATAAGTTGAGATTTAATAATTCAACCAAAGTAGAGTTGGTCAAAGTGATAGGTACTTTAACCCTTTAACTAGGCACCTTAAGTTTAAACTCTGGGAATAAAAAAAATCCTCGTTGGGAGACCTAAAACCTCCCTCTAGAACATTTATGGATTGAGTCGGATTAGTCAAGTTTTTTATAATAGGGTTTGGTGAATCGAACTGGTAGGCTTCACCCAAAAAAAAAAAATTAATAATTCAAAATTAATTTCTTAACTTTTTTCCTTATATCTCCCTTCGTTTAATTATATTGTATGCAAAGTTTACAATCTCATAAAATGTAACATAAAAAATTAGGATTTACTTTCTAAATACAGGCAATGTAAAATAAATTTATATTGTTAGGCAATTGAATTTGAGAAAATTATCAAATTATAGTGAATAATTATTCATTATAATAACTACTACTATAATTTATCATTTTTCTAAAATTCTATAGAAATTAATCTAAAAAAATTAAATATTAAAAAAATATTTCTTTACAGAAATAATTATGTAAAAATATTTAATATAATAATGTAATTTCATAACAATAATTATGCATAAACTTATTTTATTAAATTTTTAATTGAAATTTTTATTGTACATATGCATATATAAATTTTTCCATGTAAACTAGCTATCATATACCAAAAATTCAAATATCTAATTAAAAAATAGTAAAAATATTAATTTTCAAACTACCATACCACCAATAATAAACCATTTTGACATGTTATTTTTTAAATTATTAAACCATAAATTTACAAAATTGATTATTAAAAAATAATTGCAGTTAAAATTAATATATATTGGTAAAATTAAAAATTTATCTTCATCAAGATATTCACAAATAAATATGTCTATATGTATATAAAGACAACACATAACTATGAAAACATTTAGTTTAAGGAGACGTTTGTTTCAGAATTTGATATTAAACTTCTAGGAGTCACATTCTTAGCAATGTTATACCCAACAACTTATTCCTAATCATTCTATATAACTTATTTGTTTAGCATTAAAAATTTTTCAAAACCTTTTTTGAGATTTCCGAGAACAAATTAAAAGCTTGTTTGGTTCATATATATATATCCTAACATTAATTGTATATTTTATTATTATTATTATTATTATTATTATTAATTGAGGGACATTTTATTATTTTTATTCAATAATTTTCATTCTCTAACATTAAAATATGAAATATAACTTTTTTGAAAATAATTTATGTGCAGAATACTTTTACAAAATTTGTAGCAAATATGGGAATATATTATTCTCAAAAAACTATTCCCAATAATAAGTTGATAAACTTTAAAACAAACACAGTCAAAGACATATGTGAGAAAGAAATTAAAATTCTTATAAATAATCATTTTTCATTCATTTTAATATCTATTTTGATAGAACTCATCACATGTATGTAAATTAGTCAATTCAATTAAACTATCATAGCTATCTTTAATCTTACATGCTAGTCTAGAGGTTGCTTGACTCTATGTCAAGGAAAACAGTAAATAAATGTTTCTTTTTTATTTCTTTAAAACAAAATATATAATAAATTAAAATATTCTAAGATATCATATGCAAATAAACCAAAATAATATTAAAAAATTGATATTATAATAAAACATCCAACTCACAAATGCTACAATAGGTAAATCTATCTCATTGTAGTAGTTAATAGGAAACTTAAACAAAAACTTACATAAAGATATTTTACTTAGATAACCTCTTTTTTTTTTTTTGGGTCTTTACTTAGATAACCTCTAAATGTCTATAACTACTATAATGAAAATCAACCTCTAAATATATAAAATTAGATTAAAGAAAATAATTAAGCAAGAACTGGAGCAAACAAAATTAGAGTAAATTAACCTTTATGTAACGACAATAGTGTGGAAAAAATAAGTAACTTCAATAATTATTTTTAGCCATGTATAACAATCTTCAAGCGATTAATTAGACAATAAATAAAAGGAAAAAAGAATCTCACCAATTTAAAATAAAAAAATTAAACATTACTCAGTTTAAAAAGGTTTAAATTCTTTTTGCTTATTAATTTTTGTTTGATAAATTTTAAAATTCGAATTTAAATTACATAAGTGATTGCTAATAGAAGATCATTGAAGAAAGAATAATTAATTTATTTTTATTAGTGTTAGAATATTTGGAAAAGATCTAAATGGAAGATCATATGTAATATGATATTTTAGTTGTTTAACAAGTTATCTTAAAATTAAGATAAATTAGATCCACTGAAAATGTGATAAATGTCAATTTTTTTTAAAATGGCAAAGTCAATTCACAATTTTCTTTTTTAAATATATTTTTATTGGCTTTTTTAAATATAATATTATGTACTATATATTATATTTTACTTAGATTTATAAAAGATGTTCGATGCCAAGATCCATAAAAATGAAGACAAGTATTAGGTATCAATCCATGTATAACTACAAGGAATTAATACCAAATACCTGTCTGTATACTATTATTTGAGAATGGGTACCATGGTAGGTTCTCTTTAGTGTTTTTGAATTCAATTAGTATGGAGTGTAGACTTCAATGATTCCATATAACTTTTCTATTTGATACAGAATCTTGCAAATCTGAGAAGCATTAACCTTAATAGATCCAAGCAATTGATTGAACTTCCAGATTTCTCTAAAGCTTCAAGGCTTGAAGAATTATCTCTTCAGGACTGTGTAAATTTGCTCTCTATTCATCCATCTATTTTCTCTCTCCAAAAGCTTATTTTTGTCGACCTAGCATTTTGTGGAAAGCTTGAGAAACTCCCAGGTACATGCTTTAAGATCCAAGCAAATGCAAAAATTAATTGTTATAAAATTTGTATAACATCAAATTAATATTTTAAATATTTTTTCATTAATTTGATTTTTTATAGTAAAAAAATAATTATTAATTTAAAGGCCAAACTAATGTATAAATATATAATAAAGAATTAAATTAATGTCTATTTTAAATAATAAAGGATTGAATTGACATTTAAAATATTTGAAAGACAAATTTGATGTTAAAAAAAATCTTTGAAGGTCTAATTTTATTAAGGACAAAATTTGTATCAAATCTTTTATATTTATTTGATCTAATTCTCAAATCCATTAATAATATACTAGTATTTTTTTTCCCAAAATGAATAACTTAAATAGAGATATAAGTAAATTGTTCTAAGCTTTTTTTTCTCCTTTTAAAGTACTTACTCTTTTAAGAACCCTTCAAATTTTCGTTTGTTTTGGTTTTGGGTTTGTAAGCTCTCACCTCACGAAGTTTTCATTGATTTGAAATGCAAAAGTATGGTGTGTTCTTAAACATTAGGGAAATAACTATTGAAGCATTTTTCATTTGCCTTCGTCAGATATGTACTGCAGCAAGCTAGATGACTTGAACCTATCAGAATGTAAGAGTCTAATGCATCTACCAAATAGCTTATCCAAGCTGAGATCTCTTACATGTCTTCGGCTTTTTGAGTGCAAACAGCTTGACCCATCAAACCTACACATCTTATTTGATGGCTTATCGTCTTTAGTACGGCTAGACTTGGATGGATGCTGTAATTTGTATGAAGTCCCAGAGAATATCAGCAACTTATCATTGTTACAATTCTTATCACTTTCGGAAACTAATGTCAAGAGCTTGCCAGAAAGCGTCAAACATCTTTCAAAGCTGAGACGGCTCTTCTTAAACAATTGCAGGAGGCTCCAGTCACTGCCTGAGGTTCCAGCATCTGTCTGTTGGTTATATGCTAATGATTGCACATCGTTGGAGAGAATGTTCACTCCAACACCTGAACTACTGGAAGAACACATCAGATTGTTTGAAATTGAACCCCATAAAGATTTTTTCATAAAGTTTTCATTTGACAATTGCCCAAATTTGGATAAAGATGCACTCGATGCCATTTTAACATATGTCAATTGCTTCAATAAGAGAAAGCAAGCAATTTGGGAAAAATGTACTGGAAACAGAGACGTCGTTGAAGCACCATAAACATTTCCCATGCTCACCTATCTGTTTGGTGTTATTTTATTTTATTTTATTTTTTAGATGAACTGAGATAGAATTGTTTAATAACTGAATTTGTTAAGAGTGGAGGACACAATTTTTCTTTCCAATTCTATATCTCTTCTTTCATGTCTCATTAGAAGACTTTTGAAAGGTCTCAGTAATAAGTTTTTCTATCAGTTTCCCATAGTGAGATTTAAGTTTTATATTTCAATTTCTAACATTGCAGATGAAGTTCAACTAAGCTTCTAGCTAGTTCATTTTTTGATAGCATCACAAGTTTTAAAACATTTTATCTATGTTTTGTTTATCCTTTTTTTTTCTGCAATATGGTGTTATGCTTAAATATATTTTTCATCTCTGAAAACATGACACTTTTTATTTTAATCTTTTGAAAATAAAATTACTTGCTTTAAGTACTCGATTTTTACAAATGAGCATAAATGGCCCTTAAAACTTTGAGAAAAGTTTGTCCTTGTCACAAATTATTATTATTATTTGATTTTTATGTGCAATTAACTTAGTAACACAATCATTTAAATCTCAATATAAAATTATTTTCACCAAAACTTTCTCAATATAATAATTATCTAAATAAGATAATAGAGATTATTCTAGAAAAATTAATAAGTAAAAATAAATATTAATAAAGATAAATTAATAAATCGTAATATTCAATAGATTGCTAATGTTTTACCATCCAATTTTATTAAAAAAGAAATTAAATCAACATATAATGTCAGAATTTGTTGGTATTAATACCTTAACTTTTGTTGTAACTTTTTTTCATCGTCTCTTTCTTCCCAAATTAAAATAACTTGTCATATTAAATTAGTTATTATTTTATTCAATATGAATTGTCAAATATTTAATAACATATTACCACATGATTTAAGAGTTTGACCAATATAAATATGCGAAATACCATACTCATTAAATAATGTAACACATTATTAGATGGTAATATAAATTTTTTTTACACTATTGATATATATTTGTTAAACTCCAATGCAACAATTATCAGGAGTTATTTTATTGAATTCAAAATTTATGATATATTAATAGAAATTTATGGAGATTATTTTCTATTCATATAGCATTTAATAAGTCATGTGAAGTAAAGAAACGAATTTAGCTTCTAAAGTATACTTAGATCTAGATCGTGTGTGAAACTACAAATCAGCGTCTTTTATAAAAAAAAGAATAAGTGAAAGATGAACTTTTCTACACACATTTAAATGATTAGATCACAAAGGCAAAAATAGTAGAACACTAAAAGAATTTTTTGATAAATATTAAAGATAATAAGGTTAAATAAAATATTGGATAAATGCATCATATGTTATGATGATCTAAGTTTGCATCATGTGTTATGATTTCTGTATTGTCGTTCATTTTTACTCACTGATTTTTTGAAATGCTTATGATTTGTTATTTTAATAACTGTTATATTAAGAAAAATTTTAAAAATAATTTATTATGTAAATTTAAATAGTTGTTTTAAATAAGTTAACTGTGCATAAAAATAAAAATATGATAATATTAGAGAAGAATTATAAATTAAAATTCACAATAATATATATTAAATATTATATTATTATTTTAATTAACAAATATAAATGAAGAATATTTTAGAGATACCAAATAAATGTTAGTTAAATAAAATGACAATAAATATTAAGAGTGACAATACCTCACGTAATCAAACAATCAATCAACATCATGCAAGAAATTCACAATTGTACCAAAGAGTTTTTTATTTGAATATTTTCAAAATTGAACTCTAGCGTGTTTTGGATGAACATTCAAGACAACAAAACAAACCAAATAGAAGGATGTATAAAAACTTGCCCATATGTTTATGCTTTCATCACAAGCATTGAATAACCAAGAAATATCAAATAGTATGGACACATGAAAACTTCAACTCCCTCTAGTCATGTTTAGTTCTTACATGAATTACTTTAAAAGAAGAATTTGCTATAATCACAATCATATTAGAGAAGGAGTTGTCTAAAGTACTGAGTATTATATGCACAACATGATCTGCAAATTTTTTTCTGATTGGTGATGTTTATTGAAGAACTATATGTTAAATTTTGGGAACTCAGTATATTTCCTAGAGAATGAATCTTTTTTCCCCCCTAGCTTTTTGTGGTTTCGAAGTAATTATTGAGGGACTATGTTTTAATCTTTAGAGAATTTAATTTATTTATTGAGGAACTAAAAGTGATGAAATCCACTTTTTAGTATTTTTCGTACACTTGTTTGTTTTTCAATTGATAGACTAAATTAGCCAGATATTAATAAATTGTTCTCCATCTGATAAGTGTATAATATGCACTTATTTATTGCTCATTTTGACATGATTTTGTGTTATAATTGTTGGGAATTTAACCATTTTTATATGATATTTGGAATTTTGTGAAGTTATCAAAATTAATGTTAATTAAATTGACAAATTTTAGGTGAATTTGGTGGCTTGAAAGTTAATTTTATGAGAGAGACATTTTTGGAGCTAAATGGAAGAATTTTGAAGCTTATTTAATTTAAGGTTATTTTTTTGGAAAGTACTGTAGTAAAAAATTTATACCTCTCTCTATAAAGATTGAATTAAGACAAATGAAGATGTTCTGAAAAAACTCAAAAAGTGCTCTACAACTTTGATATTCAACCAAAAGCCTAGTTCTTAGAGTTTCTTGGTGAAAATCTAGTTTCAAGATAGAAGGTTGTTGTTGTTTTGATACTGTCCAGCCTGGCTTCCACCCAATATTTTGCCAATATCTTGACTTACACAAGTTCGATTGGGTTGCTCTGTGTAGAGTTGGAAAGCTTACTTAGAGTTCTGCAACTTTTATATTCAAGAGTTAATTCCAACTATATTCAAAGCCACAAAGTCCAAAAATTTACGATGTAAATGCTGTCTAATGCCAAAACACGAATTAGGCCAATTTTGGGCCCAAAGGAGCACAAGATTTGATTATTTGGATTTATTAATGATTTGTAAAAGATTCCAAAAGTCAAAATGAGGCTATATCCAAAAGCGGAGAACATTAGAGGTCTCTTGGAGATTGGGGGTATCATGGAATTGGAAGATACAAGAGGACTGGGAGATTCTTTACATTTGGCTCTATTAGGGTTTGGTTGCTTCATCAAAAAAAGAAAATATATACTATTGGATTCGTCTTTTCTTCTTCCCCTCTCTTGATTCATGTTTATAATGTTCTCTTTCTTTTTTTAATTTGGATATTGTGAACATATTTAATGGCTAAAATCACTCTTAACTAGGGTGATAATGTGACCAATGTTAGGATGATGAATTTTTATTTTTTTTTAGTCTAATAGATGTTTCTTTCTTTCAATTGAGTTTCTATCTTTGTTCTTAATGCTTTTATGGATTGATCACCCATAAATTGATATAGCGAATTGGGTAGACAATTGGGAAATTCGTACATAGTCTTGACCTAGGGACAGGAACTATAATTATTAATTGTCTAATAGAAATAATAATTGTGTGGGATTAATCCATTAAGGATTTTATAGAACATAAAGCCTTTCAACTCTAGAGTTCAAGTTAAGGAATAAATTGAATTTTAGAGGTTAAACAGGATTAATATGCCAAAAAATTGGGTATTAATCAAATTAGGAAATTCTCGATCAATTGAATTAATTAAACTCCATTATTTAAAAATTAATGATACATTTCATAACAATAATTATGCATAAACTTATTTTATTAAACTTTTAATAGAAATTTTTATTGTACATATGCATATATAAATTTTTCCATGTAAATTAGCTATCATATAAGAAAAATTCAAATATCTAATTAAAAAATAGTAAAATTATTCATTTTCAAATTACCATATACCACCAATAATATTCTATTTTGACATGTTATTTTTTAAATCACTAAACCGTAAATTTACAAAATTGATTATTAAAAAATAATTACGTTTAAAATTAATATATATTGATAAAATTAAAAATTTATCTTCATCAAGATATTCACTAATAAGTATATCTATAGGTATATAAAGATAATACATAAATATGAAAACATTTACTTTAAGGAGACGTTTATTTTAGGATCGGAGATTACATTTCTAGGAGTGACATTCTTAGGAATGTTATACCCAACAATGTCATTCCTAGTCATTCTATGTAACTTATTTTTTCAGTAATTAAAATTTTTGAAAATCTTTTTTGAGATTTTTGAGAATAAATTAAAAGCTTGTTTGGTTTATAATATATATTATTGAAAATATATGTGATAATTCTCAAAATACCCTAACATATTTAAGTGTATATTTATTATTAGTATTAATTGAGGGACATTTTATTATTTTTATTCATTAATTTTCTTTCTCATGTCATGTGAACTTTCATTCTTAACCTCTATAATAGGAATAAAATCTTATGAAATATAACTTTTTTGAAAATAATTGATGTTCGAGAATACTTTTATAAAACTTATAGCAAATATGAGAATCAGATAATATTTTTAGGAATATGTTGATAAACTTTAAAACGAACGCGCTCAGAAACATATGTGAGAAAGAAATTATAATTCTTATAAATAATTATTTTTTATTAATCTTAATATCTATTTTGGTAGAACTTATCACATGTATGTAAATTAATGAATCCAATTAAACTATCATAGCTATCTTTTATCTTACATCCTTGTCTAGAGCTTGCTTGACTCTATGTCAAGGAAAAAAGTAAATAAATGTTTCTTTTTCATTTCTTTAAAACAAAATATATAATAAATTAAAATATTCTAAAATATCATGCAAAGAACCAAAATAATATTAAAAAATGATATTATAATAAAACATCCAACTCACAAATGCTACAATAGATAAATCTATCTCATTGTAGTAGTTAATAGGAAACTTAAACGAAAATTTACATAAAGATATTAGATAACCTCTTTTTTTTTTTTTTTTTGGTCTTTACTTAGATAACCTCTAAATGTCTATAACTAACTACTAATGAAAATCAACCTCTAAATATATAAAATTAGATTAAAGAAAATAATTAAGTAAGAACTGGAGCAAACAAAATTAGAATAAATTAACCTTTATGTAACGATAATAGTATGGAAAAAAATAAATAAATTCAACAATTATTTTTAACCACGTATAACAATCTTCAAGTGATTAATTTCACAATGAATAAAAGAAAAACAAATGTCACCAATTTCAAATAAAAAATTAAACATTACTTAGTTTAAAAAGGCTAAATTCTTTTTGCTTATTACTTTTTGTTTGATGAATTTTAGAATTTGAATTTAAATTACATAAGTCATTCCTAATAGAAGATCATTGAATTTAATAAATGGAAGATAATATCTAATATGATATTTTAGTTGTTTAAAAAGTTACTTTAAAATTAAGATAAATTAGATCCGCTGAAAATGTGATAAATGTCAAAAAAAAAAAATTTAAAATAACAAAGTCAATTCAAAATTTCCTTTTTTAAATATGATTTTTTATTGAATTTTTTAAATATAATATTATATATTATATTTTACTTAGATGTATAAAAGACGCTTGATGTCAAAATTCATAAAAATGAAGACAAGCATTAGGTGTTAATCCATGTATAACTGCAACGTATCAATACCAAATACCTGGCTATATACTATTATTTGAGGATGGGTTCCATGGTAGGTTCTCTTTAGTGTTTTTGAATTCAATTAGTATGGAGTGTAGACTTCAATGAATCCATATAACTTTTCTAATTAATACAGAATCTTGCAAATATGAGAAGTATTGACCTTAAAGGATCAAAGCAATTGATTGAGCTTCTAGATTTCTCTAAAGCTTTAAGGTTTGAAGAATTATCTCTTTAGGATTGTATAAATTTGCTCTCTGTTCATCCATCTATTTTCTCTCTCCGAAAGCTTGTTTTTGTCGACCTAGCATTTTGTGGAAAGCTTGAGAAACTCCGAGGTACATGCTTTAAAATCTAAGCAAATGCAAAAATTATTGTTGTAAAATTTGTATAACATCAAATTAATATTTTAAATATTTTTTCATTAATTTGATTTTTTATAGTAAAAAAAATAATTAGTAATTTAAAGGCCAAACTGATGTATAAATATATAATAAAGAATTAAATTAATGTCTATTTTAAATAATAAAGGATCAAATTGATATTTAAAATCTTTAAAGGACAAATTTGATATTCAAAAAAAAAGATATATTTGAATGTCTAATTTTATTGAGGACAAAATTTGTATCAGATCTTTTATATTTATTTGATCTGATTCTCAAATCAATTAATAATATATTAGTATTTTTTTTTTTCCCGAAATGAATAACTTAAGTAGAGATATAAGTAAATTGTTCTAAGATTTTTTTCCTCCTTTTAAAGTACTTACTCTTTTAAGATCCCTTCAAATTTTCATTTGTTTTGGTTTTGGCTTTGGATGCTCTTACCTCACGAAGTTTTCACTGAGTTGGAATACAAAAGTATGGTGTATTCTTAAACATTAGGGAAATAACTATTGATGCACTTTTCATTTGCCCTCGTCAGATATGTATTGCAGCAAGCTTGATGACTTGAACCTGTCAGAATGTAAGAGTCTAAAGCATCTACCAAATAGCTTATCCAACCTAAGATTTCTTACATGTCTTCGGCTTTATGGGTGCAATCAGCTTGACATATCAAACTTACACATCTTATTTGATGCCTTATCGTATTTAAAAGTGCTAAGCTTGGCTTGTTGTTCTAAATTGTATGAACTCCCAGAGAATATCAGCAAGTTATCATTGTTATATAACTTAACACTCTGGAAAACTAATGTCAAGAGCTTGCCAGAAAGCATCAGACATCTTTCACAGCTGAGACGGCTCTACTTAAGCAATTGCAGGAGGCTCCAGTCATTGCCAGAGCTTCCAGCATCCATCTATCGCTTAGATGCCAGTGATTGCACATCGTTGGAGAGAGTGTTCACTCCAACACATGAACTACTGGAAGAACACAACAGATTATTTGAAATTAAACCCAGTAAATATTATTTCACAAAGTTTTCATTCGACAATTGCCCAAATTTGGATAAAGATGCACTCGATGCTATTTTAGCATATGTCGACCGCTGCAATAAGAGAGAGCAAGCAATTTGGGAAAAGTGTATTGAAAACGGAGACGTCGTCGTTAAAGCACCATAAACGTTTCCCATGCTCACCCAGCTGTTTGGTGTTATTTTATTTTTTAGCTGAACTGAGATAGAATTGTTTAATAATTGAATTTGTAAGAGTTGAGGAGATAATTTTTCTGTAAATGCTTTATTTTTAGTTTTCTTTTCCTATTCTGTATCTCTTCTTTCATGTCTCATTAGAAGACTTTTGAAAGGTCTCAAGTAATAAGCTTTTCTGCCAATTTCCCATAGTTAGATTTAAGCCTTATATTTCAATTTCTAACATTGTAGATGAAGTTCAACTAAGGTTCTAGTTCACTTTTTGATGGCATTACAAGTTTTAAAACATTTTATCTATGTTTTGTTTTTCCCTTTTTTTTTCCTGTAATATGGTGTTATGCTTAAATATATTTTTCATCTATGAAAATATAACACTTTTTATTTTAATCTTCTAAAAAAAAAAAAGACTTAAATATGTTTTTGGTACATGAAGATGTTACAAGTTTTGGTTTTGATTCCTATTAAAAATAAAATTTGATTTAAATCCAAATATTTCCAAAAATATTTGGTTTAAGCCCCTATTATTGTCTTGTTTAGTTTTTGGTCCCTATACTAAATTAATATATGTGTTTTAAGTCTCTAAAAAATTATGATAATTTGGTTTAAATCTTTTAAAATATTAATTTGAGCTTCCTAAAATCAAATTATTATAATTTTTCAGGGGTTAAAAGTAAATATTTTTAAAAATATTTGGATCTATATCAAATCTAAATCTTTATAAGGACCAAAGCCAAATATTTTTTAAATGTTTGGACCTAAACTAAAAAAAAAAAAAAATCATAGAAACCAAAATCAAAATTCACAACATTTACATGGACAAAAAATATATTTAAGTAAAAAAAAATTACTTGATTTAAGTTCCTAATTTTTAAAAATGAGCATAAATGGCTCTTAAAACTTTGAAAAAAGTTTTTCCTTATCGCAAATTATTATTATTATTATTAATATTATTTTCATTTTTATGTGTAATTAACTTAGTAACACAATCATTTAAATGTCAATGTAAAATTATTTCATCAAAACTTTCTCAATATAATAATTATCTAAATAAGATAATAGAGATTATTCTAGAAAAATTAATAAGTAAAAATAAATATTAGTAAAGATAAATTAATAAATCAGAATATTCAGTAGATTCCTAATGTTTACCGTCAAATTTTATTTAAAAAGAAATTAAATCAACATATAATGTCAGAATTTGTTGGTATTAACACCTTAACTTTTATTGTAATTTTTTTCATCATCTCTTTCTTCACAAATTAAAATAACTTGACATTTTCATCATCCCTAAGTCCCTTTTTGTCATTTTAATATGTAACAATTTTTATTATTTAATTCATTTACCCAACAACCAGAATCCCATCCATGGTCCAACAATTCAGTTCGTACCTAAGATTATTTCAGTACACCTAAATCAGTTATATTGTTTTAATTAATATTTGCAAAAGTTTGGTACATCTCTGTTCTAGGAACAGGATAGAAACATGCTAGAGAGCATAGCTGTTAAAACCAGACCGAAAACCGATAAACCAGCCACTTATTCAGTTGGGTTTTCTATTTAGATTGCATCTATATTTAAACTGGTCAAAATGAGTCTGAACCAATTTTTAGGCTAAATTTATTGAGTGTTCTAGGAACAGGATTGGAACATGCTAGAGAGTGGATTTGAATCATTTAAAGTGAATATATTTGTAAAGTAAGAAAAGTGAGGGATTAATTATTTTTAAATTAATAGATGAGACCCACACATGATAGAAATTATTAATCTAAAGATGGTGAACCTCTCACTTTCTCATTTTACTAACATATTCACTTTATA
Organism: Pterocarpus santalinus; assembly: GCA_031439595.1. NCBI lineage: Eukaryota > Viridiplantae > Streptophyta > Magnoliopsida > Fabales > Fabaceae > Pterocarpus > Pterocarpus santalinus. The sequence continues at coordinate 5,970,881 of CM062523.1, forward strand.
GGAACCAAATCCACTCTCTAGCATGTTCCAATCTTGTTCCTAGAACACTCAATAAATTTAGCCTCAAAATTGGCTCACACCGGTCTTGACCAATTTAAATGCATATGTGATCTAAATGAAAAACTGAACTGAATAAGTGGTTGGTTCTTCAGTTTTCGGTCCAATTTTAACAGCTATGCTCTCTAGCGTGTTTTTGTCCTATTCCTCGTACACTGATGTACCAAATTTTTGCAGTCATCTAAATATTAATTAAAATAATATGACGGTGTAGACGTATTCAAAATCTTAGGTAGGAATTGAATTGTTGGACCATGGACGGGATTCTGGCTATTGGGTAAATGAATTAAATAATAAAAATGGTTACATATTAAAATGACAAAAAGGGACATTCAACTGCTTTTGACTTTGGTCGTTTATTGTGCAAGGACGTTACTGGGATTTGTGGTGGCGTCTTAGGTGCACTTCGAGCAAGAAGGTGCACCACATACTATGTCCATCTAATGGGTATGATTGTGCATTGGTACACCTAATATTTACTATGTATTTTACAATTGCTCAATCTCGTTTCCCGACTCCAAATCACTTTCTACTGCCGCCAATACCACCCAACTTTCCCCATTCTTGTCGCCCCAGCGTTGCCCCTGTCGCCACGCACGGTTCCCGGTGACAGCGAAGGTAAGACAAAAGTGAAGCATATTTACCAAAAACCCAAAATTCTTAGACAAATCCAAATAAAAATGAAGCAAAAGAGAAGAAAGGGCAACAAAGGAGACGGAGAAGGCAACATAATGGACTTGTTCTGCATCTTGACCTTGAGGTGCCGCCATCTCTAGTTTCTTAATTTCTTTGAACCAAAATAATGACATTAATTAATTGATTAATTATTGAACAAACAGACAAAAAAAAAAAAAGTTTACTGCTTGGAGAAGTCGGCGTCGAGGTGACGGTCATCTTGGTCTTGTTGAGTGACGGTGACGAAATCGCTGAGTGCACCGGTGATCTTGGCCTTGTCTTTGTTTAATTATCTAAGTGAGGCTTCATACATTTGTGGTTAAGAGCTCCGCTATAAGTTTTGGTGCATTTGGGTGTGGGTCGACAGGATTTTGAGGCTTCGGGAAGAAGGAGTAAAAGTTTTTACAGTGTCTGACATGTCATTGGTGTGCCGGTGCACTATTGTTGCTTGTCTGTTAGATCATGGTGGTGCATGGTGCACCATACTTATCCCAGTGCACCACAACACGTGCCAGGATTCTACAACGTGGGTTAATTTGTCTCTAAGCACTTTCAAAAAAAAAACGATAACTGACAAAAAAAAAAAAATTGGTACATCAGTGTTCCAGGAACAAACAAGACTAAAAGACTTGAAACGTTTTTATTTCATGAAAACTTCGACTCCCTCTAGTCATGTTTAGTTCTTACATGAATTACTTTAAAAGAAGAATTTGCCATAATCACAATCATAATAGAGAAGGAGTTGTCCGAAGTACTGAGTATTATATGCACAATATGATTTGCAAATTTTTTTCTGATTGATGATATTTATTGAAGAACTATATGTTAAATTTTTGGGAACTCAGTATATTTATTAGAGAATGAATCTTTTTCCTCTACTTTTTTTGCTGTTTTTGAAGTAATTATTAAAGGACTATGTTTTAATCTTTAGAGAATTTAATTTATTTATTGAGGAACTAAAAGTGATGAAATCCACTTTTTAGTATTTTTCATATGCTTGTTTGTTCTTCAGTTGATAGGTTGAATTCGCCAAATATTAATACATTGTTCTCCATGTAATAAATGTATAATATACACTTGTTTATTGCTCATTTTGACATGATTTTGCGTTATAATTGTTGGTGATTTAGCCATTGTTATATAATATTTGCATTTTTGTGAAATTATTGAAATTAATGTTAATTAAGTTGACAAAATTTAGGTGAATTTGGTGGCTCGAAAGCTTATTTTTATTCAATTTTATAAGAGAGACATTTTTGAAGCTAAATGAACAAGTTTTGAAGCTTATTTAAGGTTATTTTTAGGAAAGTATTGTAGTAGAAAATTCAAATCACTCTCAACAAAGATTAAATTGAGACAAATAAAGATGTTTTGGAAAGTCCAAGAAATGCTTTACAACTTTGCATGTTTATCCAAAAGCCCAGTTCTTAGAGTTTCTTAGTGAAAATCTAATTGCAAAATAAAAGGTTGTTGTTGTTCTAATGTTGTCCAGCCTAACCTCTACCCAATATTTTGTTAATGTTTTGAGTTACACAAGTCTGATTAGAGTGCTCTTTGCGGCATTGGAAAGCATTATAAGAGTTCCACAACTTTGTATATTCGAGAGCTAATTCCACTATATTAAGAGCTACAAAGTCCAAAAATTTATAGTGTAAATATTGTCTGGTGCGAAAACATGAATTAGGCCAATTTTAGGCCCAAAGGAGCACAAGATTTCATTATTTGGATTTAGTAATGATTTGTAAAAGATTACAAAAATCAAAATGAGCCTAGATCCAAAAGCAGAGAATATTAGAGGTCTCTTGGAGATTGGGAGGTATCTTGGAATTAGAAGATACAACAAGATTGGGAGATTCTTTACATTTGGCTCTATTAGGATTTGGTTTTTTCATCAAAAAAAAAAGATCTATACTATTGGATTTATCTTTGATTACTCAGTCTCTATGAGACAATACTTTTAGTTACATTTGTATTAATTGTACGATCTAGTAAACTTGTCAGTGCTGCATCACCATCCAAGAAGTATATGGAGCATAAAAAAAAAAAAATTGAGAGAGGCAATTTTACCTCCTATGAATATAATATGTTCTTCAACAATTAGAACACAATTCTCTAGTGATACCACAAAAAAATTTGTGAGTACCATACTCCAGTATATGTTTAAGGATGATAAAATTCTCCGGTCGAAACATAAATGAATCCCAATGTCTCTCAATTTAAGATATGTTTATTTTAGCTTTTTTTTTTTAATAAAAAAGTGGTTTTTTAACTAAAAAATTACTTTCTATAAATGTTACACATCTGATCTTTGACTCGAAAGTTAAAATAAAATTTTTAGCTTTTAAATAGAAAATGAGATTAGTGACTTTCTATAAAAAAAATGATTTTTTAACTAAAACAATTACTTTTTCACTCAAAAAAGGTTTAAACAAATGCACCTTAGAATAGTATCACCCAACAACACAAAAATAAGGATGCAAATAAAATAAAAAGTAGAAAAAAAAGAATAGAAGCAACCAAGCAAGCAATCATCAAAGCAAAGTTAAGGAGAGCATACTCGAATCCACATTCTCATAGAGGAGGGAGAACAACAAGGTTATGCTACTAACCCACTTTGAGTCTAAAAACATCATAATTGTTTTTAAGTTGCTCTAAATTATCAATATTTAAAGTCTATTAAATGCCAATTAATCTGGTTTGAGGCAAGTTGGTTAACTATAAAAATAAAGCTTTTTCAACGCAAATTGTTTTCTATCTATAAGATTTGAATCTGAGATCTTACTTAAGGAAGACATGTGTCGAACCAATTAAATTAACAATTCAGTGGTTGTTTGTGTTTGAAATACTATTTTAAACATTTGACAATCAATTTATAAATAATTAAGATTTCAATTAATTTTTTATTGCTCAAATAATGGTTTAAGACATTATGATCCATTATATTATCTTATATTTACTAAAATCTGACTCAAACTCAACTCGAGATCTTACTTCTTTTTTTTTCATTATGCACAAGATTTCAAATCGAAACTTTATTTAAAGATGAAAGAATGCTAAATCACTTGATTTAGTTAGACATTTGTTAATTTCTCAATTATTAACATATAATTCTAAATTCTCTATGATATTCAAATGATATCCATAAAATGTGGATATAATAATAATAATAATAATAATAATAACAACATTGATTTACCAAAAAAAAAAGATAATTGTGATAAATTATCATGTGAAAAAATTTTATATTATCATCTAATTACATATTATTGTTTATAGGACTTTTGAGATAGTGGGTGTATGATTCAATTACTCTTACTGATATAATAATACTTGATTAGATACTTGTATAAAAATTTTTACATTGAGTAAAAATTATATATTTTTTTAAAACAATTCTAAAAACATTGCATTTGAGAGTTCTTATTTTTTATTTGGTATTTAAGTTTGATATGTTTAATAATATGAGGTTTGGATTATATTTACAGGAATATGAGATTTAATAAAATCGAAATTTCTGATTTTAGTTTTATACACATAATCCGAGTATATAAGGTGAAGTCGGAAATTTTGAGTTTTGACTTCAAGGAATTTGTGTTCCATCTGACAAGTATAGGGAATAATAGCGGCTACTCTAAAATTTGAATTTCTGTTCTTATTTTAAAATTATTTTAGTTTTTTTTCATAATAAAATCAAAAATTCCAATTTCTCTTTAGAATTTTTTTATCATATTGAAATTAGAATTTTTGATTTTTGTTTAGAATTTTTTATTACACTGAAATAAGAAATTCTGATTTATGTTTAACAGAAATTTATTTTGTGCGGAAACCAAAATTTTTGATTTCATTTTAATGAAAAATTACGGTAAACAAAATTCAGAATTTTTAATTTTATATAAAATCAATATCTATATGAAATTGTCCCAATTTCCATATTTTGATATATTTTAAAATCAAATCCCATATTTAAAAAATATTTAATTTATATATATTTATAATATAAAATAATTTTATACTATCAATTAATAGAAATGTAAGAAAATATCAAATTATACTAGATAAATATTTATTATAATAAGAGATCCACTGTAATTGGGCATTTTTTTATATTTCTTTTAGTTGATAATATACAATTTTTTTACATTATTAATGTATACAAATTAATCTTAAAAAAAAAAAAAAAAGCTTTTGATCCCAAAAGTACGATCTTTATCGCAAGTACGAGAATGCCCTTGAGTGTCTTGTCCGCCCCACGGTGCATTTTAGCTTTTTTACCCCTTCTAAGTAACTCACCCTCACTCACAAGCACTGCCCAATTCTTCACTGTGATCTCCCCTTTCTCTATTGACAAATACGACCATAAAATAGTGAAATTCAAGGTGAAGGGTCCTCTAATCTCAATTTGATTATTACTTTCCAGATCATTTTTCTTTGAGGTCTATTTTCCCGATTCCTATGGGTTTTCTTTCGTTTTCTCGGGAACTAAACAGTATTAAGACATGGGGAGCGCGGTGGATGCTGCGGGGAACCCGATCCCAACATCGGCGGTGTTGATGGCGGCGTCGAAGCACATTGGGATAAGGTGCCAGGCGGAGAACGTGGAGTTCCTCAATGCAAGAAGAAGGATCAAAACCCTGAAAAGTGTTTCGATAAAGGGCGTGAAGTTACATGCTGCGTTCTTGGCCTGTGAGTTTTTCTTCTTCTTTCTGTTTCTTTGGGTTAAAAAAAACTATGACTTTTTCTGATTTTTCATTATTTATTTTTCTTGGTTCACGAGGTAAAAAATGAAATGAAAGCTTTTTTTTTTCATTCATTTATTGGATTGGATTTTTTGTTTATGATTTTATGATTTTGAAATGGTAAATGGTTCCTTCATTCCCATGTGCTTTATTTGGCTGAACAAAATAAAGGTGGCAGAGTAGCAATGAGAGGCGTTTCTGGTATTGGGAAATGGGAACCAAAATTATTGTGTTGTTTCTGTTCATCTCAACATAAACTGCGGTTAGGTTGTAGGAATGTGTTGTGATATTTGAGAAGATGGACATTAGTGAAGCTACTTTCGCAACCATTTGCATTGAAAAAACAACACAGTTCCCTCTGCAAGCTCGCCGTTAGATGATTGTTTGACTTTTTATCATCAGCTCAAGTCTTTATTTATTTATTTATTTTTTTTTTTTGAGAAAAAGGAATTGACCATGCTAGTAGCATTACTGTGGTTATTATACCCTTCATTGTTTGTATTTGTCTGCTGAACTTCTGTTTCATTTTTTGCATAATTTGGACCATTTATTTTGGAATTTCCGGTTGTGTGCAGGATCTTAACTAGTAAGGCATTCAATAAATGCTATTCCTTAAAAATTGTTAATGCTAGATAGCCAGAACTGTTTTCGTAGAAATTTAGGTAGACTGATCTTGCATAATGCTTGTTGACTGTAGGATGGGTGGGTGATTACTATCACTTTATTCCATCCAACAACCTCATTTGAATCTAGCTGCACTCTTTTAAAATTCTGGCAAACTCTTTTCTATCTTCCCCCGTTAACAAAAAGGAGGTACTACGACATTGGTGACTGGTGAGGGATTTTGGGCCAATTGAATGTTTATAAAGTGTATCTGAAATGTTTTCTCTTTGATGGGCATAATTATTCATGGCACATAAGTGCCTATATGCAGTTATTGTGGGTGAAATGTCTTCCAGTTCTTTGTGGAGTGCTCATTGCATATCCTAAAAACGGATTGATTTTGGCATGCTTTTGATTTTATTAGATTACTGAATATCTGTGACATTTCAGATTTAGTAGTTCTTATTTGATGATGAATTGATGATTTGAATATTCATTTACAATGATAGTGAGTGATATCTTTCATTATAAGAATTTTTTAGCTGAAGACACAATTTTATAATACAAATCCAGACCACTGCCGCTGCCAGTATATGTAAAATTTAACCTGAGATTCAATCCGTTGGCAATAATGTGTTTTGTTAGAGTCAACTGATATGGATTTTTCTGTTAATGATGAAGTTTGGATTCTAATTCTAACTGATCTGCGTCAAACGTTGCTGGTTTTATAGAAACTAAAGTAATTTAGTCCAGTACTGTCTTGTATTATTAATTGATTATTGTCTATATAACTTTAACTGTTTTTCAAACAGAGCAACAAATTAAGGGACCAAGGAATGAATAAGTGCATATTCAACTTAGTTAAAAATGTAACAAAAAACTGTAAACATTAATAAACAAAATACATATCTATATAGAAATAATTATTTAAAAAAATTTAATATAACAATTTAATTTCATGACAAGAGTAAACTGGTATTATTAAATTTTCAGTTGAATTTTTTACTGTACATATGCATATATAAATATTTTCATCATATATATTACATACCTGAAATTCAAATATCCAGTTAAAAAATAATAAAATTATTAATTTTCACACTACCATACCACCAATAGTAATATTTTGACATGTTATTTTTGAAATCACTAAACCCTAAATTTGCAAAATTGATTATTAAAAACTAACTGCATTTATAATTAATATATAAATTGATAACATAAAAAATTTATCTTCATTAAGATATTCACAAAAAATATATTTTTCGGTATATAAATTCTAAATATTATAAAAAAATATGTAACTTTTTTTCTAATATATGTTTTAAAGTATATTTCTTCAAATTTATTTCTAATAGCAATACTAGCAAGGAAAAATTGAAGAACTTCAATAATTATTTTTATGCATGTATAATAATCCTCAAATGATTAATTAGACAGTGAGGAAAAGGGAAAATAATCTCACCAAGTTGAAATTGAAAAAAAAAAAAAAAAAATAAACACTACTTGGTTTAAAGGCTTAAATTCTTTTTGTTTATTAATTTTTTGTTTGACAAATTTTTAAATTTGAATTTAAATTACGTAAGTGGTTTGTAGTAGAAGATCATTTAAAAAAAAAAAAAAAAGAATAGTTAATTTACTTTTATCAATATTAGAAAATCTATGAAAGATCTAAATGAAAGATAATATGCAATATGATATTTTAAGAAGTTATTTTTGCATTAAGATACTTAGATCCACTGAGAATATGACAAGTGTTATTTATTATTTTTTTCAAATGGCCAAGTCAATTCATTTTTTTTTTCAAATATAATATTGTATATTAGATTAGATTTTTTACTTAGATGTATAAAAGATGTTTGATGCCAAAATTCATAAAAATGAAGACAAGTATTAGGTAACAATCCACGTATATCTAAAATGTATCAAAGACGTGGCTATATATGTATATATAACTATTTGAGAATGGGTATCATGGTAGATTTTGTTTAGTTTTTTGTGAATTCAATTAGTATTAATATGAAGTGCAAATTTCAATGATCGCGTAACTCTTTTAATTGATACAGAATCTAGCAGACCTGATAAGATGGATCTATGCAATTGATTGAGCTTCCAGATTTCTCTAAAGCCTCAAGTCTTGAAAAATTATTTCAGAATTTTTGTATGAATTTATTGTCGTTAATCATGTAATGGATGATTGTATGTGGATGGTCAAAGTTTTAATTGTAAAAGAAAAAAAAAGTGATTAGTTTTGATACAGTGTCATTGTAAAGTGTTCTACACTATCAATCAACCATGTAACATGTATGTATGACTTTTGAGATAGTTATTGTAAGAGTCAAATATTTTCAATGACAGGGCAATATGTAAAATATGTGTGTCACGTCACTTGTATTTATATACATGAAAAGTAATAATCCATGCATTCAGGGTTATTCATTTATAATTGTTCAATGGGGCTGAACAGAACTTTTAAATTAAATTTATTTAATTTTTTTTTTCTTTTTTGTATAGAGCAAATATGTCGTTGCATTGAAGGCTATATTATATTTAAGGAAAAACTTGAAAAATACATATGGAAATACAGACCAATCTTCACCACCCAAACATACTGCATCTATATTGTGTGTGCGCGTCGTGCGCGTGCGCGTGCGTGCGTGTGTGCGCCACCTCACTGAGAAGCAAGCGGCCTCAGTAATCCTTCATTTGTGTGTGCGTGTGTGCGTGTGTGTGTGTGTGTGCGTGTGTGTGCACCACCTCACTGAGAAGCAAGCGGCCTCAGTAATCCTTCATTTGTGTGTGTGTGTGTGCGCGCGCGCGCGCGTGCGTGCGTGCGTGCCACCTCACTGAGAAGCAAGCGGCCTCAGTAATCCTTCATTTGTGTGTGTGTGTGTGTGTGTGTGTGTGTGTGTATGTGCGTGCGTGTGTGTGTGTGCGTGTGTGTGTGTGTGTGTGAGAGAGAGAGAGAGAGACTAATTGCTGCAATTAAAGTTGTAAACTAATTGTAATGACATGCTGTGAGATATGGAACTACATAGAGGAAAAAAAATATGTACACACCGTATTTACACTGGTGATCATTGTGCTAATAACTTGTGATCAACAAGTATTATGTGGTGGTCATAGATGGCGGTGACTAATTACCATTTTGTGGTGATCTGTGTCTTATGTTATAATCAACATACATTGTGTAGGTACCAATGTATATCGTGCAGTGACGGGTATAAAAATGGTGTGTAAATAGCAAGACCAAGGGTGTGTTTGAAAGTCCTCTACACAGAAATTATGGTATATCCTATGCTTACCGTCATACTTCTTTTCGAAGCAAGTCTTTTGTATTATGTTGACCGGACTTTTGTTTATTATGAAAATTTTAGTATATTTTGAGCCTCACAAAAGCATTGGCATATTGTCATGAGAAGCATGTTATTCATAGGGATATCAAGCCAGAAAATTTGTTGCTTGATTATGAGGTATTCTTTTCCCTCTTTGTACCTTCCTTTTTCTTAGGCTAACAATGTGTATTTTCCTTCACTTTGTGTGAATATTTGGCAACTCAAGCAGAAGAAATTGAGTTATCTATATAGTACTATCGGTATAGCATTTTACAGTTCATTTCGGTCCTTTTTGCTGCAACAACCCCCAAAAAAAAAAAAGAAAAAGACACCTTTGGCCTCTTAAGGATTATAAGTTGTTTTGAAAATTGTAAAACTCCTGCCGTAAGTTTTGACACATTTTTTCAAAGCATTTTAGCTTTGTCATTCGCTTATTTCTGTTCACTCCCCTTCTCTAATCCCTTTCCTTGCCCTACTTCTGACCAAGAGCGACATCACAAAAGCAATCCTAGACTGAAAATGTAGTTTATTGTAGATGTATGATGATAACCAATTGGTAAAGTTGTAACCTGTTAATTATATTTGAGCTTTAAGCGAACTCGAACAACTAGTTTGATAATGGCTTGGCTACAGGGTTGTCTTAAAATTGCAGACTTTGGTTGGTCTGTACAGTCTAGAAGCAAAAGACATACCATGTGTGGTACATTGGATTATTTAGCACCTGAAATGGTAGAAGACAAAGCTCATGATTATGCAGTTGATAACTGGACTCTGGGTATCCTTTGTTATGAGTTCCTCTATGGTGTTCCTCCATTTGAGGCTGAGAGTCAAGCTGATACCTTCAAAAGGTACGGAGGTGCATGGGACTTGTGTGTAGTAAAATAAATGACATTTTTGCTATGTTATGTAATGTATTTAAATCTGTGCAGGGTAATGAAGGTTGACCTATGCTTCCCTTCTACGCCTTTTGATTCTTCAGAAGCCAAAAACCTGATTAGCCGGGTATGTTCATATCTACATATTCATATCCAGGCATGAGCAAATACTTTCTGTCAACAGATTTAGTTTTTGTTACTGTAAATTGGTGCAGCTTCTGGTGGAAGCTGCTCATGAAGGCTCTCACTTCAGAAGATAATGGATCATCCTTGGATAATCGAGAATGCAAATCCTATGGGTATCTGCAAGTAGTATTAACTTTAGTCAGTCATGTTTACCTGTGGCCTAGAGGGATTAAGGCTGAATTCTATATCTAATAATGTAATATGCATGCAAATTTATGAGTTTTTTGAAGTTCAAGTATATTATCAATTTGAATGACACTGTCAATTGCTGTGGTGATTACGAAGGTTAGGAATAGGATTCTATATATGTATTTTATACACAGAATTGTAAGTGGCTTTAAGAATTCACCATGGTATTGTCAATATTGTGTGTATAATATGAGAATGAGTTTCTTCTATTCAGCGTTTCAAAACTGGTTTCATATATCATCTCAACTGCAAGCCTAGTTCTATATGGATAAAAATGCAGAAAGTGATCCCAAGTTTTGCGTGCTGGTTTGAATTTTCCCCCCTTTTCTTTTGTGGATAAAAGGATTGAAGATTTTGACATCTATTCCTATATATAGAGGGATTACCCACTGTAAATTCATTCTGTTTTATATGTACTTTCGATTTTGTTTTATACATTTTTTTCCAGTTTTAACATGTTTAGATTCAGCTTTGCAAGCTACGTTTACATTTTGTGTGCCTGGATAAAGTCCTCTAAATATGCACTCCTCTATCCCATGTTCCATAGCAGTTTCTAGAGAGATGTTTACAAGACTCATTCGTTTTAAAAACTGTTTACAACCGTGAACCCTTTCTTCTACTATGCAGTTCTTTCCTTAGTTCACAGTCACAAACACAAATTCGCATACTGTCTGGTGCACTAAACCTGTGAAAAACTGGTGAGTCAATGAAGCTTCAGAAGGGTGCCTGGGATTATGTTGCTGTTTTATTCTTGAGGGTTGCCATCTTGATGCTCAAATCAGCTTCGGTTTGCTCCTCTAGCATTCTCTGGGTTTTGAATCCAAGGCTTGGTCCTCTCCTGTCTAGGGGGCTTAGTACATTTCTCGAGACCGTTCTCTTTTCTGGAGCTATACCAATTTTCAATGGAGGTAAATCGCAAGTATATTTTTTTGGGTGAATTTTTGTCAAATTTTGTGTATTTTCTCTTTCAGAACTCCTTATTGCAATTTCTATTACAGAGATCAAACCTTTTTACCTGCAGTTGATTCTAATTGTGTCCTTACATGACCCTTTTGCTTTGAACTGTTGTGTTTCTTCCTTTTACGGTTGTCATTTTTCTATTGTCAAACTTCTGCTTTATGTAAAGTTAAGGGGTGATGCGGGGGTAAAGTTAAAAGGTAAGGGGGTTGCATACAAACTCTCTATGTTCTATCATAGCTTGCAATTTCACTCATTTGGTCATGCTTCGGTAATGCTGATTTTTGTTTGCTTAATGGTAATATTTGCTTTGATTCATGGATGTTAGTATCTTAGCATTCACTAATTTTAGGTATTGAATAATTTTAAGTGCCTTGCTCTCTGCTGTTAAAATGCAGCAAAGACAGAAAACAGATCGGCCTTAAAAAAAGAGACCAACTATGACGAATATAAAGAAGAGTATATAGTTGAAGGAGGAAATTGATTGAGCCATTAATTAAAAGGGAACAAAGAAAAAAAAAAAAATCTTCTGTTGATGAGAAAGACACCATTTATTATGTGTACCTATGTTCATTAAGTATCTACTCTCATATTTATCTCTTGCTGTGTTGTAACTAAGTCTTTTGGAAATGACAATTGATAGCTCGTTCTATGAAAGGAGTTCATTCATGGACAGAAGTTATTTCTCCATTTCCCAATGACATCTTCAATTTGGACTGGGAAAATGCTTGAAGTCAATAATAATATTACTTTCTTTGTTTGAAAATTTGAAGTTTTAATAACATTGAAGTAGATGTCAAGCTGACTAAATTCTTTTGTTATTGTATTTTGTAGAGCTGTTTTATGTTTTTCAAATCCGTTTAAAAATCCTTTTTAAAGAATATGCTTCATTTTAGAAACATTAGCATGCTGTTTGTTGTGATTTCGTTTCTAGAGGAATGCAAGCATCAAATATGTAAATTTAAAAAACCTTATTAATTAGTTACCTATTTAATTGCCATAACTAAATATTTCCTTTTGCAAGCTTATTTTATGTTTCGTGGTGTGGGGTAGGTGGGTGGGGAATGCAGGGAAGATATGAATGAATGTCATATTCCCCGCACGGCATATCCAGATTTGCTTTTGACTTTAAGACAATATTTGTCTCCTATGATTTGCTTTGTAGCATTGAGGTGTTATTTGGGAGCTTGCCACCTGCTCAACAATTTTTAGATTCGTATACTTCTCCGAAAATAATCCAAGACTTTGGTGCTCCCACATGATTCAAAACACTTGACCAAAAGCACGATTAAAGTGGACAAGGCTTTCTTTTTCTTGATCAAATTGCTTTATCCCTTGTTTTTTAACCAGGAGACCACATATATTACGGTGTCACCAGTCAAAGTCTCACTATTGTTTACCAAGTTGTTAAATGGATAATGATAATCAATTGCTTTCATCAAAATCTACCCAAAAATTGCGGTCTAGGAGAAGATATTTTTCAAATTTTTTTTTTTAGGGGTAACAAATGCTTTAATTTTCTAGTTATGATTGTAGTTCTTTCCATAAATCTTTTTTATTCTATCGATTTATTTATAAAAAAGAGTTTATTTTTTAAGAATTATATATATATATATATATATATATATATATATATATATATATATATCTTGAGGAAAATAATTGATTTTTTCCCCCAAAAGGCTCCCTCCCTGTAGAAATTATTTTAAGCTATTTCAGATACAGAATAAATTAATTCAAATACATGCTTTAGTTCGTTCCAACATTATAAAATTTTCTACATACGTCTTTCAATGAGAAAAAGGGTCCGTTTTTCTTAAAATGAACTCTACCAAACGATCCTTAAATAGAGAAAGAAATTTTAATTGATTTTTATTAAAAATGAATTAACATATACACCATTAAAAAAAAATGATTCTATATCATTTTATTTATATTTTTTATATTAATATACAATTACATATATGTTAATAAATTTATGTTAATAAACATATTTGTAATTTGTTAATTAATTGATTTCTTGGTTAAGAAGTTGCAAATATTGGGTAAGTATGTACTCGGTAAAATGGTGAAAGCTGATGTTACAAAACAAAGAAAGATGACAATTGAAAATTGTTGTATATATAGAGTATAATTGTTAATATTTAGTTTATTAATTTAGAATTCATTTATATAAAAGTAAAGAATAATTTTTTCATAAATTAATATTTTATTATAGATCCCATATTTGGTTATATTAATATTCAAAGAATAAAAAAATAAAATGTAGTAACATGCTCTATGGGAAGCAACGAACATGGTCACTTTCTCTTGAGGAGTAATTCATTCTCAAAAGTCAAAATAAAATATAGTATACCCCAAAGAAAATCACACATAATTACTTAGGAAGTGAATGACCGTTTCCTTCTCAGGAAGTGAATCACACATGACCCACTTTCGCTGCACCTTCCGAAAGTAGTCGTGAACTTGCTTTGTTTGTTTGTGAACTTCGTGGATGGTATACTTCTAGGCCTTACGCGGTTGATTCGGTAGTAGAGAGGCCTTTGAAAAGTGTTGTCTAGAATAGAAGGGGGAGAACCACAGCTAAAGAAAAATTAGAATGAAGAGAGAATATGGCCTTGGACCTCACCGCTGTTTCCGCTGCTTGCACCTTCATCATCTCCATCATCACTTTTGCTTTCTTAGGAAGAAGAAAGTTACTTTTTTTTTTTATTATGATATTCTTCCATTTTTTTCAACAAAAAAATAAAACTAAATTATGGGGTGCTCTTGCGATCCATGTCCTCTTGGTCTTCAAGATCTAAGCACTTCGAGTAATTGTTTATTTTTCGCTTATGTTTTTATCTTGCACTTTTATTGTTTTAATTGCAGATGTTAAAGCATCAGAATATGTTTGAATATTTCCCACAAATGCCTTCCACGATCTCATCTTTGTGAGTTTTCCTTGTTTTTATTTATTTCTCTTCTATTACATGAAATCCTGTACTACTTTCAAGTGCTGCTATGGCATGTTGGCATATGTTGTTGGATTAAAATTGAATTTTAATGCAGCTTCAATTTTGCTTATGAATCAAAACATCAAGACTGATAGAATTTGATTCGGTGATTACTGATCAAAGTTGTAAAAAGGCTTGTGCGAATGAAGGCAAGTCAAATCTCATAATTTTGACTTATGGGAACTTTACAAGAAATAAAGGTTTTTTTTTTTTTTTTTCAAATTTCTTTTCTTATCAGAAGCTTTACAAGAGATGAAGCTAGTAATTAGCAATAGCAACGGATCATACCAAAGGAAAACGAAATGTATCTTTCCTGCTTGCTTTTATTCCTTCAAATAGAAATCAGGGGTTTATAGCCCGATAACAAATCTTTTTTTTTTTTTTTTTTTTCACAACTCTACAAAATTCTAACTATTGCCACCGATGGATTTGACATTTACAATTACTGATCCATAAAAGATGGATCATCTTTTTCTTTCATCACAATATTTGATTTATTTTATTGACAAATTGTCATGACTTTGTTTCAATTCTCTTTTCTTCTCCCACTATGTGAACTGGTGTTAACGAGTTTGATTTTATGTCATCGATGATAATCTCTTCTTTTATCCTTATCTTGTTCCTTTCCGAATGTCTTTGTGGACATGTTGTAGTTTACAAAGAAGACCAAGACTGACTTGTGTGGATGAAATGGATTCGTTCAATCATTTGTGCGCTTCATATCAGATGACTTCTTCTTGGTCCCCTCCTTCTTCTTCCTCCAATGCTACTCAGATAAAATATGATGTCTTCATTAGTTTTAGAGGTTTAAACACCCGCCGCGGTTTTCTCAGCCATTTGCTTCAGGCATTAAGGCAGAAAAAAATTGACACATTTGTAGACAACAAGCTTGAAGAAGGAAGTGATTTATTGTTAGCACTTTATAAAGCGATTGAGGAATCAAAAATTGCACTGGTCATATTCTCGGAAGACTATGCCTCTTCAAAATGGTGCTTGGAAGAGCTTGTCAAAATAACTGAATGCATGATGAAAAATGGGCAAATCGTGGTACCTATCTTCTACAAAGTAGATCCATCAGATGTACGACATCAAAAGGGGTGCTACAAAAATGCATTTGCTAAACATGAAAAATTGTTCAAGGGCAACACAATGAATGTAGAGAAATGGAGAACTGCTTTGAAGAAAGTTGCCAATTTATCAGGATTTCATTCCACAAATTTTGGGTTAGTGTATCTCTTTTTGAATAATGGGATTTCATTCGTTCGACCTTTTCTTCTAGATTTGTCAATCAATGCACTTGTGATTTTGTCAAACGAATATACTAGTTTATTCACTAGTGTAGGCTTATCACGCATGGCAAAGTGCAAGCCATGACTTAGAGTCCGTTTGGATTGACTTTTTTCACGAAAAAAATATTTATTTTATTAAAAATGTATTTTTATAAATTTTTATAAGTGTTTGGATATAATTTTTAAAAAAAGTACTTCAATTAAAAAAAAGCTAATTTACCACTTTTTTTAAAAGTTAGGAATACTTAGTTCTTAAAAAGAGCAGAAGCATAAATGATTTTTAATAATATTATCTTCCAAAAATATCCTTTATTTTTATTCAAAATTACAATATATATATTTCCTTTCTTATCTCTTATCAATCCCTAGTTCTCTTTCCTTTTTTTGAATGTCTTTTTTTATAATTTGACTATAAAAAAAAGTACTTTTGTTCTTTTGTATTCAAATTGATTTATAAATGCTTTTAACAATTAACAGTACTTCTTAAATAGTCTATCTAAATGCAAAATAATTTTTTCTAAAAATTAAAGCTCTACTTAAAAAAGTTTAGAGAAAAAAGTCTTTTTTTCAAAAGTTTATCCAAATGGACTCTTATTGTTGCATTATAGTTTGAGACTTGATTCCAATAGCCATGAATATATTTGCTGCTAATTAAACATTTCCATCATCATCTCTTGATGGGAAATGGGATTGAAAATTGAAGTAACGGTTAATCATAGGTAATGATAGTTGAAAATTAATCTTCCATGTTTTATGGGGAAATGTTTCATTTTCCATAGACAATAAATAATGTTATTAAATTCCTTTTCTTTGTTATAGGACTGAAGCTAAGCTTATTAAAGAAATTGTCCGGCGTGTATTGACAAGGTTGAATCATATGCACCAAGTTGATTTAAAAGGCCTTGTTGGAATCAATAAACCAATTGCAGATCTGGAGTCTCTAATAATTTACAATGGATCAGAAGATGTTCGTGTTATAGGGATTTGGGGCATGGGTGGTATTGGTAAGACAACTATTGCTAGTGTATTATTTAACATATTGTGTTCTGAATTTGAAGGCTGCTATTTTCTAGCAAATATAAGAGAACAATCAGAGAAATATGGAATCATTCAATTACGAGATAAACTTCTTTCCATATTATTAGAGGAAAAAGAGCAAAACAATGGTGTTCCCAATGGAGCACCAGCTCATGTTTTGAGGAGACTTCGTCGCAAAAAGATTCTTGTTGTTCTTGATGATGTTAATAATCCAGATCAAGTTATAAACTTAGTTGGAGAACCTGATTGGTTGGGTCCAGGCAGCAGGATCATTATCACGACTAGAGACAAGCATGTGGTTTGTAAGGCTAATGATATATATGAAGTTAAGCCATTAGAATTTCATGAAGCTCTACAACTTTTAACTTTGCACGCCTTTAATGGAGAGTGTGTCCAAATGAATTTCTATGAACTTGTTATGCTGAAAGTGGTTAAATATGCCAAAGGTCTCCCCTTAGCTTTGAAAGTTTTGGGTTCTTTTCTTTATGGTAGAAGTGCTAAAGAATGGGAAAGTCAATTGCAAAAGCTTCAGAAAATGCCATTTGCAAAAATTCAGAATGTTTTGAGATTTAGTTATGAAGGATTAGATCGTGAAGAGAGGAATATATTTTTATATATTGCTTGTTTCTTCGATGGTTTTTTCAAAAGACACAATAGAGTTGAAATTTTGTTAGATGCATGTCATTACTCAACGGCTATTGCTTTGACAACTCTTCAAGATAGAGCTCTTATAACTTTCTCGGAATATGGAGAATATGTTATGCATGACTTGATTAAAGAAATGGGCCGAGAAATTGTCCGTGAACAAAGTATTAAAAAGCCTGGGAAACGAAGTCATTTATGGGATTCTAATGACATTTCTCATGTGCTGAAGCATGATGAGGTAAGAAGCTTTGAAAAAATTTCCATTATAATCTTACTTTTTAATTTAAATTTAATTTGCTGGTAATGTACTATTTTAAAGTATACTATCACTAAATATGGTAAACCACAATGTTGTAAAATTTTTTTTTCCACTTTCACTATAAACAATTTCTTTCTTGATAGATTATTTGATAATATAAAAATCTTTAATATTATATTATTAATTCAGCAAAAGTTTCCATTTTTTTTAAAATTTAATCCCTTTAGTTAATATGTCGTCCTCGAATAAATTATACTTCTTTTGAAATTGTTTCTTTTTATTTGTGTTGGACAGGGGACTAAATATATTGAAAGCATAACCTTAGACACGTCAAAGGTTACTAATCTAAGCTTAAGCCCTCATGCCTTTGCTAGAATGGTCAATCTGAAACTTTTGAGATTTCATAATTATGCATATGGTAGCCATAGTAGGGTGCATCTTTCAAAAGGCCTTGGAACATTGCCAGATGAATTAAAACTTTTTCATTGGGATGATTACCCTTTGAAATCCTTGCCGGCAACACTCAATGCAAAGAATCTTGTTCAACTTCGTATGCAAGGAAGTCATGTTGAAAAACTTTGGGATGGTGTACCGGTAAGTGAAAATTATATTAAGTTTTTTGTCTTCTTACATAGCTGTATTGATAGGAGTATGAATATACATATCAATGCAAATACTACATGTAGTCTGATAAAATCTTTAATAAAAATTAAGATAAGGAATTAAGGATACAGAAAATATTTATACAAATAAAAAATGTAAAAATAGTTATTAGGTGTCACGACCCTCCATAGGCTGTGACTGGCTCATAGGGAATTTCCATTCCCTAGCAAGCCTAACCAAAAATCTACATAAAAACTGAAGGAGTTTCCCTTAAAATTGGGACATTTCCAATTATACAAAATCTGTAAAAATTATCCAGACAATCTAGCACAACTTAAACACAATTATACGTATTTATGTACATACATATATATGTATATATATAGTTTGAAAACCTTACATACATAAGGCTATCAAAAAGAGTGATGTAGTTAAAGTAAGTTCAACAAAATAATACACATTTGCTTCACTAAGCCAAAATTAAAAACTAGATTGATAAAACACAATTCTAATCCAACCCTGGACCCTACTTGTAGTTCATGGAGCACTGTATCATCACAAGCCATTTATGGCTATATAAACAAGAATCCAAAAGAGAAGTCAAGGCCCTTCCAGTGGGTTCACCAAAATGGGACAAGCAGAAATCCTAATGAACAGGAGGAGCAGAACCCGCCTCAACGGCTAAATTTGAAATAGATAAGAAAACCACTGGGTGATTTATAAAACTCAGTGAGAAATAATGTAGTCATAGGTGGCATGAGACAAGCAAAAGCACCGAAGCTATACTTTAAATTATGAAGACAGAATACAAATATTTTCTCTCAACAAAAGAATTTCCGAAATATTGAGTTCATATCATGATAAAACCTTAACGGAGAATCCTATTCCAAAAATAGCTGCCTGACTGGGTGGCCTTGTGGCTTAATTCCAGCAGTAAATAATGACTTCACACCTGTGCATGTCTATAACTTCCGGACATATTGGCCGACATGCCGGGCTAGCAATTACTTTGCTAGCTGGGTTATGCGAGGTGCACCAAGGCTAATGGTACTATCATTAGCAAATAGTTCTGTTACATTTTCCTCCCTTTTGGAAAACTTTACTCATAATAAAATCCTTGTCAACAAGCTCTTCTTTTAATCTAACATATACATTCTTACTATAGCATTAATGCACAATGAGAATTTAGAAAACTTTCACATTCTAACACATGTAATTCTTAAGTCTTGTCTCATGCTCATAATATTTAACATCCACTGAATTTAAATTCTAATTTATAAACTAGAGTTTAACATAGTTTCATAAAGAATTAAATTCCAAACTAAAAACAATATAAATTTGAATCATTTTTCAAAGTGGTTAGCAACATGAACTTGTATCATACACGTATAACTTCATATAAAAATTTAACTATGAGTACACTATTCACTCACAACCAAGATCCCAAATCAAGAGCTTAAGTGAGTAGTGCCTCTGAGCCAACCGGAGTCTCTCCGGAAGAGTCCAAAGCTACAAAACATATAAAACTAATATAATAAATTTCTAGAAATCAAATTCAACCCCAATCAACACCCAAACATAAAATCCCCAATTTGAGCCCTAATCTTCTTCACCCCAAAACCCATACTCCACTCCAAGCAACAAAAAACAAAAAAAAAAAAACCAATCTATGGCTAAAAAGAGGTAGAGAGTATTGATAATTTACCTTAAAGTCTTGGAAGGAAGAGTGGAGCAAGGGAGGAGTTTTGAGTCTCCTCCACCTTCCTCTTTCTCTCACTACAAGAAGTTAGAGAGAGAGAGCGCTCAAGGAAGATGATGGTGATGGTGATGATGAAGAAAAAGATGTGAGAGGATGGATTTATGAGGAAATCCAAAGGGAAAGATGATGGATTAATGAGGTATGTGAGAGTGGAGGGTTTTTTTAGAGAGAGGAATCCAAGAGAGAGAGAGAGTTTGAGTAAAAATGAGTGGGAGAGAGCCGAAACTCACTCAAATAGTCGAACAATGGGCACCTAAGCAGCCATCTTCGGATGTCTGGGCGCCCAACAGCCTGAAACACCTTCAATTGTGCTGACAACGGGCGCTTGGGCGGCGGTTTCTAGTTCCTGGGGACCCAAACCCCTGAAAGTCAACATGCTAATAACACTGCTGGCGCCTAGGCACTAGCACCCTGAAATTTTTTATTTTTGTTTTTTAATTTCACACACATTTCTAAACATATATCTAATCTAATAACTTCTAAATACACAAAAATACTAATCTAAAAGATTATATCAAATCCTAAGGTATGACATTAGGAAAATATATCAAATAATCTGGATTCCTATCTTGAAGTTTGGGACGTATATTCAAATTGTAACAAACCAAATATAATCCAGACCCGATGGAGAGTAAATGTTAAGTGTGGACTATGCATTGCTACTCATGGAAGGTACACTGGAAACATTTTTCTATGTGCCTGTCGTGGGTTACACATTTTAATTGTTTGTTTGCCCATGGAAATTGTAATTGGGCCCTTGAATTTTTAGCGTGACTACTACGCTAAGAGTTGTGAATTATGAACGTGGGGTACTCTGCAGCTAGAGTTTATTCTTTAGACTCTACTTTTGATGAAGGGCGCGTTTTTGAAGAAGGCAAAACATCAAGTTTTATGCATTATTATTTTGAGTGTATTTGTTTTAACTTTAAAAAAATATAAAATTTAAATTTTTAATATAATTAAAAAATCGAAAACAAATTTTCTTGATATCTTAATTATTTAAAAATTTATATAAATATATAGAAAATAATTTTTTCTTAAAAAAGTAATTTTTAATAAAAACAAAGTTGAAACAAACATATTCTTAATCAAGTCACTTGTCATATCTTTATTTTATAAGCTGGTTTTATTCATTTTTTATTTTATCCCTAAATTTCTCTCAATTGCCCTCAATTTATGAGTATTCTAGGAATAATAAATTTTGACGAAAAAAGGGAAATCCTTTATTAATAGTATAGATATACACTTCAATTTTTAAGTTGAGATTTACCAATTCAAAAATAATAAATTCTTAGCCTTTTCCTTATATCTCGCATAGTTTAATTGTATTATATTTAAAGTTTATAATCTCATAAAATACAACATAAAAAATTTAAATATTCAAGAATATGTATCTTTATAGAAATAATCATGTAAAAAATATTCAATATAAAAATTTAATTTGATGACAAGAATTATACATAAACACATCTTATAAGTTTCAACTTGAAATTTTTACTGTGCATATGCATAGATAAATATTTTTTCATATAAATCATCTATTATTAATTTTCATACTACCTTACCACCAAAATAAACTATTTTGACGTATTATTTTTAAAGTACCAAAACCTAAATTTACGAGATTGATTATTAAAAATAACTACATTTAAAATTAATATACAAATTGATAAACACTACTCAGTTTAAAAGGATAATTTTTTTTTTGCTTATTAAATTCTAAATATTACAAAATAATACATAAATATGAAAAAATATATACTTTAAAACTTATGTTAGAAACAAATCATAATTCTTATAAATAATTATTTTTTAATTCATCTTAATATCTATTTTGATAGAACCCATCACATTTATGTAAAATAGTGAATTTAGTCAAACTACTATGGCTATATATTATCTTACCTAGTCTAGAGCTTGCTTGACTCTGTCAATTATATGATAAATTAAAATATTTCAAAGGTATCATGTGTTAAGAACCAAAAGAAAATAAAAAACTTGACATCAAAATAAAATATTCGACTCACAAATGTTACAATAGATAAATCAACATTTCTTTATAGTATTTAATAGGAAACTCAAACAAAAATTTGCAAAAAGATATTTCACTTACATATATAACCTCTAAACATCTATGACTACTACATGAAAATCAACCTCTAAATATATAAAATTATATTAAGGAGCAAAAAAGATGAAAAAATGAGAATAAATTAACCTTTAATAGCAATAATATTAAGAAAAAATTAAAAAAAATTCAATAATTAGTTTTACCATGTATAACAAGTGATTATATTAGACAGTGAGAAAAAGGGGGCAAAAAATTTTACGAAGTTCAAATACAGAAAAAAAAAGGGAATTAAACACTACTTAATTTAAAAGGTTACATTCTTTTTGCTTATTAATTTTTTCCTTTGATTAATTTTTAAATTTAAATTTAAATTACTTAAGTGGTTTGTAGTAGAAGATCATTGAAAAAGGAACAATTTATTTACTTTAATTGGTGTTAGAAAATTTATAAAAGATCTAAATGGAAGATAATAAGCAATATGATATTTTAATTGTTTAAAAAATTATCTTGAATTAAGATAAATTAGACCCACTCAAAAATGTGACAAATGCAATTTTTTTTCAAATGGGAAAGTCAATTTAAAACTTTCTTTTTAAATATAATATTATATATTAGATTTTTACTTAGATATTTAAAGGATATTTCATACCAAAATTCATAAAAATGAAGACAAGTACTGTATTAGGTGCCAATCCATGTACATCTAAATATATGCAACGGTTATTTTGAAATGAAAAAAATAATATATAGCCATCTATTTGGTATTGATACATTTTAAGAATGTATCAATTTGACCAAAGTGACAGTTATTTTGAAATAGAGGGAATATTATTTAAAATGGGTACCATGGTCATGGTAGGTTTTCTTTAGCTTTTCTTAATTCAATTAGTATGAAGTGTAGATTTCAATCAATGGTTACATGTAACTCTTTTAATTGGTATAGGATCTAACAAATTTGACAATCGTTGACCTTGATGGATCCGAGCAATTGATTGAGCTGCCGAATTTCTCTAAAGCTTTAAGACTTGAAGAATTACGTTTCAGAAATTGTATAAAGTTACTCTCAGTTCATTCATCTATTTTCTATCTCCCAAAGCTTTCTTATATGAATCTAGCAGGTTGTAAAAAGCTTGAGAATATCCCAGGTAACATGCTTTAAGATATGAGTAATGCTGAAATTAATTGTTAAAAGATTTGTATAACATCAAATTAATCTTTTAAAGATTTTTTATAATAATTTAATTTTTATCGTATAAAATTATTTATTGATTAAAAGGCCAAATTAATGTATAAATATATATATTAGAAAAATTAAATTAATGTCTATTTTAAATAATTAAAAAATTAATTGATAGTCAAAATCTTTAAATGATTAATTTGGTGGCGAAAGTATTTTTGAAAGACTAATTTTATTGTAGACAAACTTGTATTAATTCTTTCATATTTATTTTATTTAATTCTTATACTTTGGTGTTGAACAATTAATTTTTTATATTATATTAAGATTAATATTTTTTGTTTCAAAATGAGTAACTTAAAAGTTAAGAGTATATATTCATTTCAAAAAGAAAATATGCACATTTCATCAATTAATTTGGGAATTTGATATGATAAATATAAGCAACTTAATGTAAGTTGGTTTTTTTTTTTTTTTGAAGTATTTACTCTTTAAGACCCTTCCAAGTTTTTGTCTGGTCCTAGTTTTGGTTTTGGATTCACTAAGCTCCAGGAGCATTCGCTGATTTGAAATGAAAAGTATGGTGTGTTCTTAAACATTACAGCTATTGAAGCATTGCCTTCATCAGAAAGATGCCGCAGCAAGCTCGAAAGCTTGTTCCTATCAGCATGTAAGAGTCTGAAGCATCTACCAAACAGCATATCTGAGCTGAGATATCTTATAAGACTTTGGCTTGACGGTTGCAAACAGCTCGACACATCAAACCTACACATCTTATTTGATGGCTTGTCGTCTTTAATATATCTACGCTTGGATGGATGCTATAGCTTGTATGAACTCCCAGAGAACATCAGCGAGTTATCATTGTTAGAATGGTTATCAATTAAGGGAACTAATGTCAAGAGCTTGCCAGAAAGCATCAAACATCTTTCAAAGCTGACATGGCTTCGCTTAAGCAATTGCAGGAGGCTCCAGTCACTGCCTGAGCTTCCATCATCTGTCCGTTACTTAGATGCCGATGAATGCACATCGTTGGAGAGAGTGTTCACTCCAACACCTCAACTACTGGAAGAACACATCAGATTGTTTGAAATTGAATCCCATGAAAATTATTTCACAGATTTTTCATTCAGAAATTGCCCAAATTTGGATAAAGATGCACTTGATACTATCTATGCATATGTCAACTGCTGCAAAGAGAGAGAACGAGCAATTTTGAAAAAGTGTCCAGAAAGACAGAGATGTCGCTGAAGCGCCAGAAGCAATTCCCATGCTCACCTCTTAGTTTGGTTTTTCGTAACAGAACGTAGATAGAACTGTTTAATAACTGAAGTTGTAAGAGTAATTCCACCGAAAATAATGGAAGAGGAAAACCCGAAGCGGCAATAGTCTACGTCACCAGAGAACTAAAGGTTTATTTGGTTTCTCTATTATATTCTTTGTGTTTCCCCTCTTTTATATTCTTTGTTCTCTGTTTTTTTTTTTTTCGTCTGTTTGGTTCCTCAGAAAATTCCCGAGAAAATCCAAACGTGTCTGTTTGCACTTGATTCTCACATCGTTCAATCCTATAACTGTAAGAGGGAGCTGTTTGTTGCTTAGTGCACAATTCAGTATCGTGCTGATTTGCCATATGCTTGGAAACTAGATTTTAACATGGATAGGTGTGTGTGAGATTTGCGAGATAATTCAAGAGCGTTTTATGTTGCTTTTTATGATTTATCAAACATAAGTACTTCATTTTAACTTGGAATATGTATATATGTCTCATGTCCAAATATTTGTATAAACAGGTCTTCAAGTTCTTCAAAATTTATAATGAGCAGTGTTCTTTGTTATCAAATAATTTATTCGAAAATCTTTTGTGAATGGATTATGACTAATCATGTAATGGATAGTTATATGTGGATGCTCAAATGTTTAAGGGTAAAAGAAATAAAAAGACTAATTCTGATACAATGTCCTGTCAATCACTCGCACAACATTATATGTATGACTTTTGAGATAGTTATTATAAGAGTCAAAACGCTTTTAATGACATAGCAATATATGAAATATGTGTGTCACCTCATTTGTATTTATTTTTTGAAAAGTAATCTATATATTCAGGATTATTCATATATAACTGCTCGATAGGGCTGAATGGAATCTTTTTATAATGTTTATTTAATTATTTTTTTCCTTTAATTTTATTTAGAACAAATATGTGGTTGCATTGAAGGTTATATTTAAGGAACAGCTTGAAAAGTATAGAATTCGTCATCACCTAAGGAGGGAGGTGGAAATACAGAGCAATCTTCACCACCCAAACACACTGCATCTATATGGTTAGTTTCAAGATGCAGAGCCTGTTTTCTTGATTCTTGAATATGCTCAGAATGGTTAGCTTTACAAGGAGCTTAGAAAAAGAGGACACCTCACTGAAAAGCAAGCAGCCATGGTAACCCTTCTTTAGTGCGAGAGTGAGTGTGTGTTTGTGATTAATTGCTATAGTTCAACTAATTGTAATGACATACTGTGAAATATGGAACTGCATAGAGAAAGGAAAAAGATATTTACACACCATATTTACAATGGTGATCTAGTCAGTGTGCTAATAACCTGTGATCAACGTGTATTATGTGCTGATCTGTGTATTATGTGATAATCAACATGTACTCTATAGGAACCAACATATATCATGCGGTGACGGGTATAAAAATGGTGTGTAAATAGCAAAACTAAGAGAAATTAAGTGAAGATGGGTTAGAAACTCAATTTTTGAAAATTTTCTAAGCAGAAATTATGTTATATTCTATGCTTACCATAATTCTCTTTTCAATGCAAGTCTCGCATATTATGTTGATTCTAACTTTTGTTTATTCTAAAAATTTTAGTATATATTGAGTCTCACAAAGGCATTGGCATATTGTCATGAGAAGCATGTTATTCATAGATATCAAGCCGGAAAATTTGTTGCTTGGCCATGAGGTATTCTTTTCCCTCTTTGTACCTTCCTTTCTCTTATGCTAACAATGTGTATTTTTCTTCACTTTGTGTCAACATGTGGCAACACAAGCAGAAGAAATTGAATTATCTATTCAATATTTTTGATACAGCATTTTGGTGCTGATTTCAATCCTTTTTGCTGCAACCACCCCCTTTCTTTCCTTTTGATCTCTTAAGGATTATATATTGTTTTGAAAATTGTAAAACTTCTGCCTCAATTAATTAATTAATTAATTTTTCGTGTTTGGAAGCATATTTTTAGCATTGTCATTCACTTATTTCTTTTCAATACTCCTCTTCTCAAATCCCTTTTCTCACCCTACTCCAACCAAGAGAGGGGTGATGAAACCAATCTGCTGAAAATGTAGCTTATTTTAGAGGTATGATGATAACCGCTTAGTAAAGTTGAAACCAATTAACTACAACTGAACTTTAAGGGAAGTTGAACAATTAATTTGATAATGGCTTAGGTGCAGGGTCGTCTTAAAATTGAAGACTTTGGTTGATCTGTATAGTCTAGAAGCAAAAGACATACTATGTATGGTACATTGGATTATTCAGGACCCGAAATGGTAGAAAACAAAGCTCATGGTTATGCAAGTGATAACTGGACTCTAGGTATCCTTTGTCATGAGTTCCTCTATGGTGTTCCGCCATTTGAGGCTGAGAGTCAAGCTGATTCCTTCAAAAGGTATGGAAGTGCCAGGGACTAGTGTGTAGTAAAATAAATGACACTTTTGCTATGTTATGTAATGTATTTAGATCTGTGCAGGATAATGAAGTTTGACCTATGCTTCCCTTCTACGCCTTTTGTTTCTTCAGAAGCCAGAAATCTAATTACTCGGGTATATTCATACCTATATATTCATATCTAGTCATAAGCAAATTTGTTAAGGACTGAATGTATGGGCTAGTCTGTAATAGGAGGAATAGGAGGGAAAGGGTGGAGGGTGAGAAAAGCCCAAGTTGTAACTGAATAACAGAATAATGACAGATAGTGGTGGGAAAGTTAGTTAGGTGGAGAGCTATAAATAGAGTTGGGCAAGGAAAAAGTAGTTGTCTAGTCAATTTGTCAGTTGTAAAGAGAGTTAGAGGGCACTTCCAATTCCCTCAGAGTGAGTTCTGGTTGTAATTCTAGGGTTCTTGGTGATCTACCAGAATTCCCAAATTCAGTAATAACATTTCCTAGTTCTCATCTTCTAGTCTGCTACTTGCCTCCTAACAAAATTCTTTCAGCCAATCTGTAAATTGGTGCAGCTCCTGGTGAAGGACTCCTCACAAAGGCTCTTACTTCAGAAGAAAATGGAGCATCGGTGGAAAATCAAGAATGCAAATCCAATGGGTATCTGCAAGTAGTATCAACTTTAGTCAGTCATGTTCAAGTTTAAATGTGGCCTTGAGGGATTAAGGCTGAATTCTGCATCTAATAATGTAATACTGCAAATTTATGAGTTTTTCAAAGTTCAAATATATTATCAACTTCAACTACACTATCCATTGCTGTGGTGATTAGGATGTTTAGGATTCTACATATGTATGTCCTCATGCAGAATTGTAAGTGGCTTTAAGAATTCACCACAGTGGTGTGAATATTGTGTTTGTGTGTATAAAATGAGAATGACATTTGTCCATTCAAAGCTAGTTTCATGTATCATCTTAACTTTTGTCTCATTCCACATTACAAAATGGCATAAAGTGATCCATGAGTTCCCTGTGCAGGATATATATATATTATGTTGGCTTACTGGAAGGAATGATCTGCCCACTCCACTTTGTTTCATATCTTTTCGATATACTTGTCACTTTCTCATGAGAAGTACTTCATTTCAAAGGGGTTTTAACATAGTCTCATCATGTTTTGGTCCACCACTCAAAAATAACCAAATAGTACCCACATACTTATTTCTATGTAGATCAATAATATTGTCATTTTTCATGCGAGACCTCTTCAAAAGGCCACCATATTTCATTGGAGGTGATCATCTCCACCCCCTGGCATTGTTTCTGGAGTGAGGGAGCTCGTCAGATCGAAGAAAATCGCACTGCAGTAAGCAGCTTGACACTGTGACTTTGTTGGCACTTCCACATTATTTGTTGAAGGGCAGAGTTTGTGTATATCTCTTCCCTTACCTATCGTAAGTTTTTATCTTGCTTATTAAACTAATATTTCATAAGTGGAAAGGTGAATTTTGCTCTAAATTCGACTAGGATGGCTGTTATTTGTTTGAGAAGTTATTTTTGTTGTTTTAATTAGCCATCAGCACAGTAGGACAGAGTATAAATATCGGATCCCTTTGTCTCCTACTTCAACATGATTATGTATCAGAACTTATTAATTTGTCTTTTGGTGGTGGTGTTTAAAGTGAATCCATTATTATATGAAACTTTGCCCCAGATTGCATATATGCTTACTTCTAGGTGTTCCATCAGGTTTTTATCGACAATTATGATTTCCTGGTTGCATGAGTTCTCTTGCCCAAATTTATGCCACTATGTTCTATACATCTTCTTTGGTTACGTGTTTTTAGAAGCTGTAAATGATAATGATATCCACAATATTGTTTTGTCATATTTTATACATAATTGCTACAAAGAATCAGTGGAGTTATTCATTGCTTGCATTGGGGTAAAGCAGCCTGTAGATTGTTTGGAGAGCACACTGTTTTGGAACCACCCCGAGGCGCCCTCCAAGGGAGCTCCCACGAGAAGGAGGGGCGCCCTCCAAGAAGGGCTCCGTGAGAAGGAGAAGTGCCCTCCGATGAGGCTTCCACAAGAAGGAGAGGAGCCCTCAAAGGGGCTCTCATGAGAAGAAGAGGCACCCTCCAAGAGGGGCTTTGCAAGAAGGAGGGACGCCTTCCAAGGGGGCTCCTGTGAGAAGATGAGGTGCCCTCCGAGGGGCTCCCGCAAGAAGGAGGGGCACCCTCCAAGGGGCTTCCGTGAGAAGGAGGAGTACCCTCTAACGGGGCTCCCACAAGAAGGAGAGGACCCCTCCAAGGGGGCTCCCGCGAGAAGGATAGGTGCATTCCAAGAGGGGCTCTGCGAGAAGAAGGGACGCCTTCCAAGGGGGCTCCTGCAAGAAGCAGAGGCGCCCTCCGAGGGGCTCCTGCGAGAAGGAGGGGCGCCCTCCAAGAGGGGGCTCCGCGAGAAGGAGAGGTATCCTCTGACGGGGCTCCCATAAGAAGGAGAGGAATCCTCCAAGGGGGATTTTGCGAGAAAGTGGAGCGTTCTCCATGGGGCTCCTATGAGAAAGGAAAGGAGCCCTTCAAGGGAGCTCCAACGAGAATGAAAAGCGCCCTCCAAGGGGCTCCCGCGAGAAGGAAATGCGCTCTCCAAGGGGTTCCCACGAGGAGGAAAGGCGCCCTCTAAGGGGCTCCTGCAAGAAGGAGAGGAGTCTTTCAAAGGGGCTCCCGAAAGAAGGAGAATAGTCGTCTAAGGGGGCTTCCTAAGAGAGGATGGGGTGCCTTCCACAAGATACTAAAAACGAGAGGTTCTAAAGACAAAAGACACTAGAAACAGGAAGTTCCAGATATTAGAGCCCCATGGATGGAGAGTCAAAGGCGCCAGAAGAGCCAGAATGGCAAAAGACACTAGAAGGGCCAGAAGGACTAGAGGAGCCAGAGGTATCGGAGGAGCCAAAGGACGAAGAGTGCCAAAACTATGGAGAAGCACCCCCAAGGCACTGATGCCTAAAAGAGAGGCGCCAAGGGCCAATGAAGGGCGTCTCCAAGACACTAAAGCAGAATGGCTTTGGGTTTGGCGTCCAAAGGCCTATGGACCAATGATTAAGTACCAATTAAAACATGACACCTTAGCTCTAATTACTTAAAATAAGAAAGGACTATTACATCCCTTAGTGTTGCCTATAAATAGAGGATGCTACTACTCACAAGAGGAGAGATTCATTCTCAATTTTTTAGAGAGAAGCTAGAGAAAAGTTAGAGAGAGAAAGTATTATTATTGCAATTGAGAAAAATCAATCAATACAGAAGAGAATTTTATGTGATTGTTCTTGTCACGTTCTTATTACTTCGTTGTTTGATCTTAGTTGGTTCATTTTCCTCGTCTCCTTGGTGTTTATAGAACCCGACTCCACCCTAGGTATTAGTCAGAAACATTGGAGACACCTCACCCTAAGATTGTTGGGTGGAAGGCCTCACCCTAGGATTGTTGGGCGTGGCCAGCAAAAAATTGAAGACACACCACTCTAAGAAATCTGGGTGGGAGGCCTCACCCTAAAATTGCTGGGTGTTGGCTAGAAACATTGAAGACAACCCACCCTAAGAAGTCTAGGTGGGAGGTCTCACCCAAGGATTATTGGGTGAAGGCTAAGAAAATTAAAGTCACCCCACCTTAGAATTGCTGGGTGGGAGGCCTTTCCCTAAGATTGCTGGGCGTTGGCTAGCAAAATTAAAGACACCACACCCTATGGTTGCAGGAGAGAGGCTTCACCTAAGGATTGTTGGGCAACAACTAAGAAAATTGAAGTCACCACACCTTAGCACTTGCTTGTCAAAATACAAGTGGAGGGCCTTGCCCTTGGGGGATAAAAGGAGCTATGACGAATAAAGAGGGGGCTTTAAATGTGCTCCATAGAGAGCTACGCTCCCCATCGAGCAGAGGGCTAATGATAGAGACGCTCTAGCATAGGTGGCCAAATGAGCAATGCTCTTGAAGCATAAGAAGTGGAATAAGAGTAGGAACGGCCATGAAGCTCTGAAGAAGAAGAAGAGCACCTTTAGGGGCGCCAAACAGGATTAAGAGGGGGCCAAATAGGATTAAGAGCACCGATGAGACTAAACGAGACAAGAAGCGAGACGAGAGACGAAGTGAAAAGCAAGACGAGCAACAAAGTGAGAGATGAGGCAAGATGAGAGGAAAAGTAAGAGAGACAAAAAGAAAAAAGAAGAGAAGCACCCCCAAAGCAAAGATAATTCAATTAGAGAAAACTCAAGCACATCAAAGCAAAAACATTGTAAGAGTTGAAGTATTTCAAGACCCAAGCATTACAAGAAGTCAAGTGTCCTAAGGACCTAAGTACTCCACCACCTCCAAAGTTCACCATTATCTTTAAAAACCATTGGCCATGGCACCTGATAATAAAGAAAGAGCAAAGACCACCTTGCACCATAACGCTCAAGAAGATATCATAAATGGGAATGTTCAATAGAACGCCACGTCTCCCCATTGAGCAAGGGGCTAATGTTTTGGAACCACCCTGAGGCGTCCTCCAAGGGGGCTCTCGCGAGAAGGAGGGGCATCCTCCAAGAGGGGTTCCGCGAAAAGGAGAACTACCCTTTGACGGGGCTCCCACAAGAAGTAGAGGAGCCCTCCAAGGGGGCTCTTGTGAGAAGGTGAAGCGTCTTGCATAGGGCTCCTATGAGAAGGAAAAGAGCCCTTCAAAGGGGCTCCAGCGAGAATGAAAAGCGCCCTCCAAGGGCTCCCGCGAAGAGGAGATGCGCTCTCCAAGGAGTTCCCACGAGAAGGAGAGGAGTCCTTCAAGGGGGCTCTCTCAAGGAGGAAAGGCGCCTTCCAAGGAGCTCCCGCAAGAAGGAGAGGAGCCTTTCAAAGCGGCTCCCGAAAGAAGGAGAAAAGTCGTCTAAGGGGGCTTCCTAACCCTCCACAAGATACTAGAAACGAGAGGTTCTAAAGACAAAAAGCTCTAGAAACGGGAGGCTCCAGAGATTAGAGCCCCATGGATGGGGAGTCAGAGGTGCTAGAAGAGCCAGAATGGCAAAAGATGCTAGAGGGGCCAGAAGGACTAGAGGAGCCAGAGGCATTGGAGGAACCAAAGGACGGAGGGCGCCAAAACCACGGAGAAGCGCCCCCTAAGGCGCCGAAGCCTAAAAGAGAGGCGCCAGGGGCTAATGAAGGGCGTCTCCAAGATGCTAAAGCAAAATGGATTTGGGCCTGGCGTCCAAAGGCTTATGGACCAATGATTGAGTACCAATCAAAACATGACACCTTATCTCTAAATATTTAAAATAAGAAAGGACAATTACGTCCCTTAGTGTTGCCTATAAATAAAGGATGCTACTACTCACAAGAGGAGAGATTCATTCTCAATTTTTTAGAGAGAAGCTAGAGAAAATTTAGAGAGAGAAAGCATTGTTATTGCAATTAAGAAGAATCAATCAATACAAAAGAGAATTTTCTGTGATTGTTCTTGTCACGTTCTTATTACTTCGTTGTTTGATCTTAGTTGGTTCACTTTTCTCGTCTCCTTGGTGTTTATAGAACCTGACTCCGAAACACACACAGAAAAGAGAAAGTAGCATGTTGAATTATTTACACATTGGATTACTCAACCCCCTAGTGAAAGGATGCTGAATTATTGTTTTCTCTAATAATGCTTGAAACATTTGTTGTTCTTTAAAATGGTAGATGACTTTTGCCTTAAGCACATTTGAATTATTAGTTTTACTTTGTTAGATACCAAGTGGACTTCTCTTGACAATTTATATTTGGTAGAGGGTGCTGGGGAAATGCCCCTGATGTCTATGAAGTTAATTGTCATTTTTATCGGAGCCTATTATAGTTAGTAAAGACCTCATCTCTTTGATGGTAAATTTTATTTTTTTCCAGGAATCTTTCAATTTTCACTAGAGGGAAATGCACTAAGGCTATTGAGCTTAATGAACTGCTGGCACAGGATATTCATTCTACAGAAAAATAAGGAATTGCAGTTTGATCGATCTTCTAAGCCTTCATTTTGTGAAGCTTGTCTGCTCTAGGAAATGGTGAGCAGAGATTAATGTGCCTCCAACATAACATGTTAAGAACTTCCTACTCTCATAGAATCTTCTGTATTGACAGCATAGAAGCTTTGGAGTTTGCTTAGACCAAGTTGAGCCCTTTTGGAAAGGAGCAAAAATATACGGAAAGCTTGAAGTAGGTTTGAAGTTCTGCATAAAATTTTTGTGTGATACACCTTTATCCATGCTTAAGATTGAATAAGTATTAATTTGTCGATGTTGTAGGACTTTTTTGCCCTTCTTGCTTATAAGAAGCTAGAGAAATCCCCAATGTTTCATGAATAGCAGGAGTTCCTAGTTATCCTAAAGCTACAGGTAGGAATAGCAATATCGCATGCTCAAACCAAATGCCTTCTATGTAATCAGCTTCAAGTAAATATCATCTTCATGCAGTGCAAAGCCACAATGAAAGAACTTATACTCTGCACCGAAGTGTCCCATCACAACATACTGATACATCTTGTAACCAACAAAGGAACAAAGAGCACATCAAATGTAGACCCCAGAGCCAAAAGCACCAACGGCCACCACTCCTTCACAAAAATGAATGAATTCTCAAAGTGAAAAGGGATGGCCAAAAAACTCATTTAAGAGGTATCCGTAGGGATTACCTGCAGCAAAAATGGGTATGGGAAAATCTGTTATCCCCATAGGGAAAGAGACAGGGTCTTATTTATTGAATAGAATGAGGGTGGGGGAGGAGGTTCGCACCCCATGAAAAACTCGCTAAGTCTCTATTTTTGCGAATTTACTTTTATATATTAAAATATCCTTGTGATTTGGATATCACTAATTGTCTTTTTTTGAATTTGTATCTTTTATTTTCATTTGTAATCTAGAATATGTTATGTTAGTGATATCATAATAAAATATGAGTATTTATGTGTACGTGTACTTTTTTAGGTGGAAATGTTTATGTATACTTTGTTTAAGCTTAAGTGTGTTTTTTTTTTTTTTAATTTTTAGTTTTCATTTTTTTGGGGGGAATTTTTTAAATTTTTTTACACAAACCTACATATACCTATAGGGCAAATTTCTAAATAGGGATAGAGGTGATCCATAATTACCTATTGCCATCCCTAGTTACCTCACACAAAACAATAGAAAGAAATTCTGTAACAAAAATAGTAAAAATTAATTTGAAATGATATCTTAAATTAATCAAAATTAGGAATTGGTAGCAAACAATCTATCTCTTCCCATTATCCACTCTCTTTTTCTCAGCAATTCCCTTCCGTTCTCTTGTAATCCAGTACTTCTCTTATTATCATGTGGTTTAATATTCTGTCTCGATTTCTCTGATCAGGCTCTTAACCAAGAAAATCGATCTGATTAGTCAGTTGGATTAATTGAGTAAAGTCTGATGGGGCAGCACATAATGGTTAAATAGAGCTAACATGGAATTGAATTACAGCATCAAAATTAAGATTATTTATCAAAATATTTATAATTTATAAATTTTTTTATCTGATATAATTTATAATTATTAAAATTTGAAATACCAGTCATTGATTTTTTTTATTCGTATTTTTTTAATTAAATTTTTTTGTTGATTTGGCAGTCACTGATATATTTTTATAAGAGATGTAACGCTAGTAAATATGAGAACCGTACGTGAAATTTGTTAGTCAAAATAAAATACAAAATATAAAATATAGTAATTAACTTAAAAGTCAAAAATCAAAAATCAAAAGTCAAAAGTCAAAAGTCAATAATGGCAGTTTCCTCCTCACTTTCCTTTGTCACTTTCTCACTTTCACTCGTTTTCTGCACACCCTCCTTAACTTGCGTGGCTTGTTCTCCCTTAACTTCATCGATGGTAACATTAAATTTCATAAAGTCTAGGCCTTACGCGGTAGATTTGGTAGAGGGATTCTTTAGAGAGGCTTTTAGAAAGTGTTGTTTAGAATAGAAGGGGGTGAACCATAGCTAAAGAGAAATTAGAAAGAAGAAAGAATATGGCCTTGGACCTCACCGCCATTTCCATTGCTTGCACCGTTCTCATCTCCATTATCACTTTCTCTTTCTTGGTAAGAAAAATGTTACTTTTTTCTTCTTCTTTTTTCCTGTATGATACTCTTCCATTGGAAATAAATAAATAAATAAATTCTGGGATGCTCTTGCGATCCATGTGCTAGTGAGCTGGGCTTTTTGTGTGTAAGATGAAACTCGGGATTGTGGGGGCTGCCCTTACTAATAATACTTACTTCTTGTGGTGGGTGTCAGTTATGGAGATGCTTGGGCATATAAATAAAAATAATTATAAAATTATTTTTTTACAGTAAAAGATTTCAATCTCAATTGTTGATTATAATTTTAGTGGTTAGGATTTAAAGACTATTATGGTTACTAACTCAGCAACGATGATATTAGAATCCTCTTGGTCTTCAAGATTTAAGCACCTCGAGTAACTGTTTATTTTTGGCTTAAGTTTTTGTCTTATACTTTTATTGTTTTAATTGCAGATGTTAAAGCATCAGAATATGTCTGAGTATTTCTCATAAATGCCTTCCAGGATCTCATCTTTGTGAGTTTTCCTTGTTTAATTTACTTATTTACTTATTTCTCTTCTTTCACGTGAAATCCTGTACTACTTTCAAGTGCTGCTTTGGCATGTTGGCATATGTTGCTGTTGTTGGATTAAAATAGAATTTTAATGCAGCTTCAATTTTGCATATGAAGTCAAAATATAGAGACTGATAGAATTTGATTATCCTTCACCATCAGGTGGTGAAGGAGGTGAAGGATAATTTGGTCCACGTAACGTTCTGGACCACCTCATGGTCCGGTAAAAATAATTCCCAAGTTAATCCCGTGTCCCAGTAAAATAATTGCTTATTGGGTGTAAAACTGTTTTATTTGCAATAAAGCCCTTATTGTACTATTGCTGCATTTGTCCGCTCTGGCGAGTATCGGATCTCGAAAAAGAGTTTTGAAAACCGAATGGGGCAAGGTTAGCGAGCGTCTACAGGAATTTGGGTGAGATGTGATCGGTGGGAAGCTTGTGAGTGTGGGCTGGTCGGAAAGTGGTAACGGATTTGCAGGTGAACTTGTGGGCTATTCGAAAGGTGGTAGCGAATCTACGGGTGGAAGTTCGACCGGATCTGCAGGTCGAAGGAAGAGAGGTAGAAGGAAGTGAGTTGCAGAGGTAGAAGGGAGGCGTCGCATCTTGCTTGTGTATCCGGCGGCAATGGTGGTAGACAGCCGTTGCTTGTGTTTGCATTCGGATCTGGTACTTTTATTTCCTTTATTTCGTTATTGGTCTTAATTTTTTTATTCTCAGCTCAATTGATGCGAAAGACTGTTTCAGTGAAGGGAGTTGCAACAGATTTAGTTGACATACAGATAATTGGGGTTGTGCTACTGCAATTTCGTAATCAATTTAGATATGGATTGTTGATTTAATTCTGTTCTACCTATGGGTTGATGATTTATTTGTGTTGTAGCAATGTCTTGGTTAGCATTAGTGACCTTCCCAAACACTGGTTCATACTGGTGCATTCTCCATAACCCTCGTTCACTCTGTTCCTTTACACTGTCCCCGTCTCCGTTGCACACATGAACATCGCACTCCCCCTCGCTGGTGGAGCCAAACCAAAATCACAAAGGGACTCTTTTGCAAAACTAAACAAATCACATACTTCAAGCAAATTTTTAATAAGATTGGCATGAGTTTAATGAAAGCCATTCGATCTTACAAACACTTAATCTAACGGTCCATATACCTGGACCATGACAATGTTCAGAACGTTACATGGACCAAATTATCCTTCGGCTGTCAAAGTTGTAAAAAGACTTGGACGAATAAAAGCAAGTCGACCTATTAGAACTTTACAAGAAATAAAGGTTTTATTTCTTTTCTTATGAGAAGCTTTACAAGAGATGAAGTTAGCAATTAGCAATGGGAACAGATCATACCAAAGGAAACGAAACGGATCTTTTCTCCTTGCATTTATTCCTCCAAATAGAGATCAGAGGCTTATAGCCCTGTAAAAAATCTTTAATTTTTTTTTTAAAATTTTTTTACATCATTACAAAATCATAACTGCTACCACCATAGATTTGACATTCACAGTACCTAATCCATAAAAGATGGATCATATTTTTTGTTTTTGTCACAATATTTGATATATTTTATTGACAAATTGTCATGACTTTGTTTCAATCTTCTTTTTTCCTTTTTCTTCTCCCTTTCTGTGAATAGAGATTAATGAGTTTGATTTTAAGTCATCAATGATAATCTTTTCTTTTATTCTTATCCTGTCCCTATTATAATGTCTTTGTGGACATGTAGTATACGAAGAAGATCAAGACTGACTTGTGTGGATGAAATGGATTCGTTCAATCATACTTCTTCTTGGTCTCCTCCTTCTTCTTCCTCCAATGCTCCTCAGATCAAATATGATGTCTTCATCAGTTTTAGAGGTTCAGACACCCGCCACGGTTTTCTTAGTCATTTGCTTAAGGCATTAAGTCAAAAAAAAAAAAAAAATTGAGCATATGTAGATTACAAACTTAGAGAAGGAAATGAGTTATTGCCAGCACTTTATAAAGCGATTGAGGAATCACAAATTGCATTAGTCATATTCTCAGAAGACTATGCCTCTTCAAAATGGTGCTTGGAAGAGCTTGTCAAAATAATTGAATGTAGGATGAAAAATGGGCAGATCGTGATACCTATCTTTTACAAGGTAGATCCATCAGATGTAGACATCAAAATGGGTGCTACAAAAATGCATTTGCTAAACATGAAAAATTGTTCAAGGGTAACACAATGAATGTAGAGAAATGGAGGACTACTTTGAAGAAAGTTGCCAATTTATCAGGATTTCATTCCAAAAATTTTGGGTTAGTATATATTTCTTTGAACATCGGGATTTCATTCTTTTGACCTTTTCTTCTAGAATTTTGTCTATCACTATGCTTGTTATTTTGTCAAACAGATGCACTAGTTTACTCACTAGTTTAGGCTTATTATACATGGTAAAGTGCAAGCCATGACTTGTTGTTGCATTATAGTTTGAGACTTGATTCCAGTAGCTATGAACATATTCGCTGCTAATTAAAGATTTCCAACATCTTCTGTTGATGGGAAATGGGACTGAAAATTGAACAATGGTTAATCCTAGGTGAAATGATAATTGAAAAATTAATCTTTTATATTTTATGGGGAAATGTTTAATTTTCCATGGATGATAAATAATATAATTAAATTCCTTTTCTTTGTTACAGGACTGAAGCTAAGCTTATTGAAGAAATTGTGCAACGTGTGTTGACAAGGTTGAATGATACGCACCGAGTTGATTTCAAAGGCCTCGTTGGAATCAATAAACCAATTGCAGATCTAGAGTCTCTAATATTTTGCGACAGGTCACAAGATGTTCGTGTTATAGGAATTTGGGGCATGGGTGGTATTGGTAAGACAACTATTGCTAGTGCATTATTTAGCATATTGTGTTTTGAATTTGAAGGTTGCTATTTTCTAGCAAATGTAAGAGAACAATCAGAGAAATATGGAATAATTCAATTGAGAGATAAACTTCTTTCCATATTATTAGAGGAAAAAGAGCTAAGCAATGGTGTTTCTAATGGAGCACCAGCATATGTTTTGGGGAGACTTCATCGCAAAAAGATTCTTGTTGTTCTTGATGATTTTATTAATTTAGATCAAGTTAGAAACTTAGTTGGAGGACATGATTGGCTGGGTTCAGGTGGCAGAATCATTGTCACAACTAGAGATAAGCATGTGATTTATAAAGTAGCAGATGATGAATATGAAGTTAAGGCATTAAATTTTGATGAAGCTCTACAGCTTTTAAATTTGCATGCCTTTAATGGAGAGTGCCTCCAAGTGAATTGGCATCAACTTAGGCGACAAGTTGTTGAATATGCTAAAGGCAACCCATTAGCTTTGACAATTTTGGGCTCCTTTCTTTGTGGCAAAAGTGTTGAAGAATGGGAAAGTCAATTGCAGAAGCTTCAGAAAATGTCATTTCCGGAAATTCAAAATGTTCTAAGATTGAGTTATGACGGATTAGATCGTGAAGAGAGGAGTATATTTTTATATATTGCTTGTTTTTTCTGTCTACTTGAAGATGTTAAAATTTTACTAGAAGCATGTGGTTTCTCAATGGCTATTACTTTTAAAAATCTTCATGATAGAGCTCTTGTAACTGTTGATGAATATCAACAGTATGATATGCATGACTTGATTCGAGAAATGGGCCGAGAAATTGTCCGTGAACAAAGTATTAAAGAGCCTGGGAAACGAAGTCATTTATGGGATCCTAATGACATTTCTCATGTGCTGAAGCATGATGGGGTAAGAAACTTTGAAAAAAATTCCATTATAGTGTCACTTTTTAATTTAAATTTAATTTGTTTGTAATGTACCATTTTAAAGC
This sequence comes from Pterocarpus santalinus, assembly GCA_031439595.1. Taxonomy (NCBI): domain Eukaryota; kingdom Viridiplantae; phylum Streptophyta; class Magnoliopsida; order Fabales; family Fabaceae; genus Pterocarpus; species Pterocarpus santalinus. The sequence continues at coordinate 6,010,472 of CM062523.1, forward strand.
ACACTATCACTAAATATGGTAAATCACAATGTTGTAAATTTTTTTTAAAATTTTTTTACTATAAACAATTTCTTTCTTGATAGAAATGACATTATATGATAATATAAAAATTTTAATGTTATATTATTAATTCAGCAAAAGTTTCTATTTTATTTGAAAATTTAAGCCCTTCAGTTAATATGTTATTCTCGAATAAATTATTTTTCTTTTGAAATTATTTCTTTTTATTTGTGTTGGACAGGGGCCTAAGTATATTGAAAGCATAATCTTAGACATGTCAAAGGTTACTCATCTGAGCTTAAGTCCTCATTCGTTTGCTAGAATGGTCAATCTAAAACCCTTTAGATTTCGCAATTATGGTCGTCATGGCAGTGTGCACCTTCCAGAAGGCCTTGGAACACTGCCAAATGAATTAAGGCTTTTTCATTGGGATAATTACCCTTTGAAATCCTTGCCAACGACATTCAATGCAAAGAATCTTGTTTGACTTTGTATGCAAGGAAGTCATGTTGAGAAGCTTTGGGACAGCGCACCGGTACGTGAAAATTATATTAAGTTTTCTTCTTTTTTTTTTTCTTAAATAGTTGTATTGATAGGTGTATCGATGCAAATACTACATGTAGACTGATAAAATCTTTAAAAATTAAGATAAGGAATTAAGGATATAGAAAACATTTATACAAAATGAAGAATATAAAAAATAACTATAAGATAAATATATCAAATAATCTGGATTCCTATCTTGGAGTTTGGGATGTAAATTCAAATTGTAACAAACCAAATATAATCCAGGCTCGATAGAGAAAAAATGCTAAGTGTGGACTATGCACTGCTTCCATGGAAGGTACACTGGAAACACTTTTCTGTGTTCCTATCATGGGTTACACATTTTAATTGTATGTTTGCCAGTGGAGGTTGCAACTGGATCCTTGACTTTTTAGCGTGATATTCATACTAAGAGTTGCGAATTATGCATGGACTTAGGGGACTATATGGCTAGAGTTTATTGTTCAGACTCTACTTCTGATGAAGGCAAAAAATCAAGTTTTATGATATATTATTTAGGGTGTATTTGTTCCAATTAAAAAATATATATAAAATTTAAATTTTTTACATAATTAAAAAAATTAAAAACAGATTTTTTGTAAAAAAAATTATTACTTAAAAAATTAATCCAAATATATAAAAAATAATTGTTTTAAAAAAATTAATTTCTACAAAAAAAAAATGTTGACACAATTACACCCTTAATCAGGTTACTTGTCATATCTTTCCTCTTATAAGCTTGTTTTATTCATTTTTTAATTTATCCTTAAATTTCTTTTAATTTCCCTTAATTTATGAGTAGTTTAGGAATAATAAAATTTGATCAACCAAAAAAAAAAACCCTGTATTAGTAATATAGATATACAATTCAATTTTTAAGTTGAGATTTAACAATTTAAAAAAAAAAAATTCTTAGCTTTTTCCTTATATCTCGCGTAGTTTAATTATATTATATCCAAAGTTTATAATCTCACAAAATGCAACACAAAAAAATTTAAATATTCAAAAAATATGTTTCTTCATAGAAACAATTATGTCAAAAATATTTAATGTAAGAATTTAATTTGATGACAAGAATTATATATAAACACATCTTATAAGTTTTGAATTGAAATTTTTACTGTACAGATGCATATATAAATATTTTCATACAAAAATTCAAAATTTAATTAAAAATAATAAAATTATTAATTTTCATGCTACCAATCACGACTTGTCTTGAGGTCTATGACCAGCGCATAAATTATATCAAATCCAATATAGCTTGACTAGACTGTTAAGATAAATTTGTTTCTCAAATATCAATTCTTATAAAAACATGACTAACTCTTAATCTCAAACTCATTACATCACAAATTTATCAAAAATAACTAGAATAGGTCAACACTTAACCCTATAGCTGCAAATTTTGGAATCAGAACTGGTAACATCCACTTCAAACTGTAGCAGAGGTATACCAATAATATCAGATAATTGAATAAGCCACAACTCATTCCAATGAACAACTTGCAAAGCTGATATTATTCAAAAAGTGAGTCACACAGGCTTAATAAGAGCATATCATACAAAATAGAAAAAAAGGGGAAATTATTACATGCATGAGCATTTAAAAATAAAACCAAATAATCTAACAATCGGAAACCATTTCATGCATGAGCATTTAAAAATAAAACTAAATAATCTAACAATCATACAATTCACTGAACATAACTAATGGAAATGCATAAATTTTATACCTTCTCAATATTTTATAAGTAGAAACTCATTCATATCTCTTAGTCATAAATAGAAGACTCATAATTAGGAGCTTAATAGTTCTCTGTATGCCTTCTCAATATTTTCATAATTCATTCTTTTTAAAATAAAATAAAATCTTTCATCGTTTAAATAAAAACTTTGTAAGAGTTATATAAGAAGAATTAAATCATTTGGGAAGTAATTTAAACTCATTTAATCATAAGTCTCACGTAAACTCATATTGGGGGTTTGCCTCACTTGGTATAGTCTTATAATTAGCGTCTTTTTACCCTTTTATCTCAATAAATATACTATGTATATATATGCCGTTATATCTCTTCACTAGAGTGAGCAGTAGTTTTATTTTAAAACCCATCATGGTTTTCTTGAAAAAACAACTTATACCAAAATTTAACATTCAAATTCATAAATCAATATCATTATGATTTCGATCTTAAAAGTAACAATTTTCATAAATCACTCTAGCATAAAAACAACTAAAATATATCATCACCATGAGATAATAAAAATAACAAGCAAAGCTGATAATAATTTTAAACTAGTTACCAGAACCATAATCTAAATTTCCTCGTAAACAGAAGCTATCAAAATAGCAAATTAAATAAATAAAATAATATAAGGTAAAATCATTAACTTTAATACGTTAGTTTCTCCCATGAAAATTATAGTTAAAACATTTTCACTAAATAGATATCCACTCACAATAAAAAGAAATCAATTGAGCTACTCTTCAACAGTTCCGGAAGGAGTAACTGCCATAGTCTTAAAGGAATTTGACCAATACAAATTTTTTTTACAAATTTAAATAATTTATTTGAAGACAAATTGGCAATTTATAAGTCTATTGAGCAAAACCCCCAAATTTGAGATATCTAAGGTTCCCAAGGGTCAAAAATGGAATTCAAATTTAGGCTTAATACCCAAGCTCTTAACTTACTAGATTCTTATCCAAAACCCCTCAATATTTACTCATGTCACCATTTTTATTATTTACTAGCCTTGAGAAAAAAGGATAGGATTTACCCATAAGAATAAAGTTTGAGATTAGAAATATATCTCAACCATTAAAAGCTAGTGGGTGTCAAAGTTTTGATGACTAAAGAAAAAAAATTGAGCTTGATGTTAAAAAAGAAATAGAAAAGAGACAATGAAAAGGAAGGGGGCGGGCTTCCACTGGGGGACAAGAAAAGAAAATGAGAAGGGGGAGGGGAGAAGTCGCGATAACTGGGTCTCCTCCTTTTTTTATTACTTTATATATTTATTTACAAAAATACCCCCACTTCAATTTTTCTTTTCCTTCCTCATTTTGCTATGTTACAGTACCTCACCACCAATAATAAACTATCCTGACATATTATTTTTAAATTACCAAAACCTAAATTTACAAAATTGATTATTAAAAAATAATTTCATTTAAAATTAATATCCAAATTGATAAACACTACTTAGTTTATAAAGATAATTTTTTTTGCTTATTAATACTTTTGTTTACTAAATTTTTAAATTTGAATTTAAATTACATGAGTGGTTTGTGGTAGAAAATCATTGAAAAAAGAACAATTAGTTTCCTTTTATCAGTGTTAGAAAAATTATAAAAAATATAAATAGAAGATAATATGCATTCTGATATTTTAGTTGTTTAAAAAGTTATTTTAAATTTGAGATCCGACAAATGTTAATTTTTTATACAAATTCTAAATATTACAAATTACATAAATATGAAAAAAATACTTTAAAAACATATTAGAAACAAATCATAATTCTTATAAACAATTATTTTTTAATTCATCTTAATATTTATTTTGATAGAAGTCATCACATTTATGTAAAATAGTGAATTCAGTCAAACTACTATGGATATCTGTTATCTTTAGAACTTGCTTGATTCTATGTCAATTATATGATAACCTAAAATATTTCAAAGGTATCATCTGTTAAGAACCCAAAGCCAAAAAAAAAAAAAAAACTTGACATTACAATAAAACATTCAACTCACAAATGTTACAATAGATAAATCAATATCTTTTTATAGTAGTTAATAGGAAACTCAAACAAATATTTACAAAAAGATATTCTACTTATATAACCTCTAAACATCTATGACTACCACACGAAAATCAACCTCTAAACATATAAAATTATATCAATGAGCAAAAAAGATGAAAAAATGAGTATAAATTAACCTTTAATAGCGATAATAGTAAGAAAAAATTAAAAAACTTAAATAATTAGTTTTAACCATGTATAACAATCGTCGAGTGATTATAATAGACAGTGAGGAACAGAGAAAAAAATTTTACCAAGTTGAAAAAAAAAAGAAAAAGAAAAAAAATTAAACACTACTTAATTTAAAAGGTTAAATTCTTTTTGCTTATTAATTTTTTGTTTGATAAATTTTTAAATTTAAATTTAAATTTAAATTACATAAGTGGTTCGTAGTAGAAGATCATTGAAAAAAGAGCAATTAATTTACTTTTATCGGTATTAAAAAAATTTATAAAAGATCTAAATGGAAGATAATATGCAATATGATATTTTAGTTGTTTAAAAAGTTATTTTGAATCAAGATAAATTAGACCCACTCTGACAAATGTCAATTTTTTTTTTTAAATGGAAAAGTCAATTTAAAATTTTCTTTTTAAATATGATATCATATATTAGATTTTACTTAGATGTATAGAAGATATTTCATACCGAAATTCATAAAAATGAAAACAAGTACTAGGTACCAATCTATGTATATCTAAAAACGTATCAGTACCAAATACATGGTTTATATATCATTCCTTCTATTTCGAAATAATTATCATTTTAATTAAATTGATATATTTTTAAATTAATATATATATGGATATAAATTTTATCTAAATATATTAATTTAAGAATATACTAATTTAATTAAAGTGACAATTATTTTGAAACGAAAAGAATGCTAATTGAAAATAGATATCATGGTGATTGTATGTTTTCTTTAGTCTTTTTGAATTGAATTAGTATGAAGTATAGATTTCAATCAATGGTTACATATAACTCTTTTAATTGGTACAGGATCTACCAAATTTGACAATCGTTGATCTTTTTGGATCTAAGCAATTGATTGAATTGCCAAATTTCTCTAGAGCTCCAAGACTTGAAAAATTAATTTTCCAGCATTGTAAAAAGTTACTATCTATTCATTCATCTATTTTTTATCTCCTAAAGCTTTCTTATGTGGTTCTAACTGCTTGTAAAACGCTTGAGAATCTCCCACGTAACACATGTTTTAAGATTTGAGTGGTGTTAAAATTAATTATTAAAAGATTTGTATAACATTAAAATTTTTTATGTTAATTTAATTTTTTATAGTTAAAACTATTTATCAATTAAAAGGCCAAACTAATTATCTCAATGAATGTACTATATATATATATATATATATATATAGGTCATTATATCTCTTCATTAGGGTGAGCAGTAGTTTTATTTTAGAACCCATCATGGTTTTCTTGAAAAAACAACTTATACCAAAATTTAACGTTCAAATTCATAAATCAATATTGTAATGATTTCGATCTTAAAAGTAACAATTTTCATAAATCACTCTAGCATAAAAACAACTAAAATATATCATCACCATGAGATAATAAAAATAACAAGCAAAGCTAATAATAATTTTAAACTAGTTATTAGAACCATAATCTAAATTTCCTCGTAAACAAAAGCTATCAAAACAGCAAATTAAATAAATAAAATAATATAACATAAAATCATTAACTTTAATAAGTTAGTTTCTCCCATGAAAATTATATTTAAAACATTTTCATTAAATAGATATCCACTCACAATAAAAAGAAATTAATTGAGCTACTCTTCAACAGTTTTGGAAGGAATAACTAGCATAGTCTTCAAGGAATTTGACCAATGCAAATATTTTTTACAAGTTTAAATAATTTATTTGAAGACAAATTGGCAATTTATAAGTCTATTAAGCAAAACTCCCAAATTTGAGATATCTAAGGTTCCCAAGGGTAAAAAATGGAATTCAGATTTAGGCTTAATACCCAAGCTCTTACCTTACTAGATTCTTATCCAAAACCCCTCAATATTTACTCATGTCACCATTTTTATTATTTACTAGCCTTGAGAAAAAGGGATAGGATTTACCCATAAGAATAAAGTTTGAGATTAGAAATATATCTCAACCATTAAAAGCTAGTGGGTGTCAAAGTTTTGATGACAAAAAAAATAAAATTGAGCTTGATGTTAAAAGAGAAGAAGTAGAAAAGAGACAATGAAGAGGATGGGGGTGGGCTTGCATTGGGGAACAAGAAAAGAAAATGAGGAGGGGGAGGGGAGAAGTCCCGATAAATAAGGTAGCCCCTCCCCCCTCCCTCCTCCCTCCTCCCTTTTTTTATTATTTCATATGTTTATTTACAAAAATACCCCCACTTCAATTTTTCTTTCCCTTCGTCATTTTGCTATGTTACAGTACCTCACCATCAATAATAAACTACCCTGAGATATTATTTTTAAATTACCAAACCCTAAATTTACAAATTTGATTATTAAAAAATAACTACATTTAAAATTAATATCCAAATTGATAAACACTACTTAGTTTAAAAAGATAATTTTTTTTTTGGCTTATTGATACTTTTGTTTAGTAAATTTTTAAATTTGAATTTAAATTACATGAGTGGTTTGTGGTAGAAAATCATTGAAAAAAGAACATTAGTTTCCTTTTATCAGTGTTAGAAAAATTATAAAAAATATAAATAGAAGATAATATGCATTATGATATTTTAGTTGTTTAAAAAGTTATTTTAAATTGAGATCCGACAATGTTAATTTTTTATACAAATTCTAAATATTACAAATTAGATAAATATGAAAAAAATATATTCTTTAAAAACATATTAGAAACAAATCATAATTCTTATAAACAATTATTTTTCAATTCATCTTAATATCTATTTTGGTAGAAGTCATCACATTTATGTAAAATAGTGAATTCAGTCAAGCTACTATGGATATCTGTTATCTTTAGAACTTGCTTGATTCTATGTCAATTATATGATAAACTAAAATATTTCAAAGGTATCATCTGTTAAGAACCCAAAGCCAAAAAAAAAAAAAAAAACTTGACATTAAATAAAACATTCAACTCACAAATGTTACAATAGATAAATCAATATCTCTTTATAGTAGTTAATAGGAAACTCAAACAAATATTTACAAAAAGATATTCTACTTATATAATCTCTAAACATCTATGACTACCACATGAAAATCAACCTCTAAACATATAAAACTATATTAAGGAGCAAAAAAGGTGAAAAAATGAGTATAAATTAACCTTTAATAGCGATAATAGTAAGAAAAAATTAAAAAACTTAAATAATTAGTTTTAACCATGTATAACAATCCTCGAGTGATTATAATAGACAGTGAGGAAACGAGAAATTTTTTTTACCAAGTTGAAATAAAAAAAAAACAAAAAAAAAGAATTAAACACTACTTAATTTAAAAGGTTAAATTCTTTTTGCTTATTAATTTTTTGTTTGATAAATTTTTAAATTTAAATTTAAATTACATAAGTGGTTTGTAGTAGAAGATCATTGAAAAAAGAACAATTAACTTACTTTTATCGGCATTAAAAAAAATTATAAAAGATCTAAATGGAAGATAATATGCAATATGATATTTTAGTTGTTTAAAAAGTTATTTTGAATCAACATAAATTAGACCCACTCTCACAAATGTCAATTTTTTTTAAGATGGGAAAGTCAATTTAAAATTTTCTTTTTAAATATGATATCATATATTAGATTTTACTTAGATGTATGAAAGATATTTCATTCCGAAATTCATAAAAATGAAAACAAGTATTAGGTACCAATCTGTGTATATCTAAAAACGTATCAGTACCAAATACATGGTTTATATATTATTCCTTCTATTTCAAAATAATTATCATTTTAACTAAATTGATATATTTTTAAATTAATATATATGGATATAAATTATATCTAAATATATTAATTTAAAAATACGCTAATTTAACCAAAGTGACAGTTATTTTGAAACAAAAGGAATGCTAATTAAAAATGGGTATCATGGTGATGGTATGTTTTCTTTAGTCTTTTTGAATTGAATTAGTATGAAGTGTAGATTTCAATCAATTGTTATATGTAACTCTTTTAATTGGTACAGGATCTATCAAATCTGACAATCGTTGATCTTTATGGATCCAAGCAATTGATTGAGTTGCCAAATTTTTCTAGAGCTCCAAGACTTGAAAAATTAATTTTCCAGCATTGTAAAAAGTTACTCTCTATTCATTCATCTATTTTTTATCTTCCAAAGCTTTCTTCTGTGGTTCTAACTACTTGCAAAAGGCTTGAGAATCTCCCAGGTAACACATGCTTTAAGATTTGAGTGGTGTTGAAATTAATTATTAAAAGATTTGTATAACAATAAAAAATTTTATATTAATTTAATTTTTTATAGTGTAAAGTTATTTATCAATTAAAAGGCCAAACTAATGTATAAATATATATTAGAAAAGCTGAATTAATATGTATTTTAAATATTAAAAAAATAATTAATAGTCAAAATTTTTAAAAGATTGATTTGGCGGCGAAAGTATTTTTGAAAGACTAATTTTATCGTAGACAAAACTTGTATTAAGTATTTCATATTTATGTTATTTAATTGTTATAATTTGGTGTTGAAAACTAATTTTTTATATTATATCAAGATTAATATTTTTTGTTTCAAAATGAGTAACTTAAAAATTAAGAGTATATATTCATCTAAAAAAAAAATTCCTCATTTTGTCAATTAATTTAAGAATTTGATATAACAAATACAAGTAATTTAATCTAAGTTTTTTTTTGTTTCTTTTGAAGTATTTACTCTTTTAAGACCCTTTCAAGTTTTTGTCCGGTCTTGATTTTGGTTTCGGATGTTCCAACTTCGAGGAGTTTTCAGTGATTTGAAATGAAAAGTATGGTGTGTTGTTAAACGTTACAGCTATTGAAGCATTGCCATCATCAGAAAGGTGCCGCAGCAAGCTTGAATACTTGTACCTGGTAGGATGCGAGCGTCTGAAGCATCTACCAGACAGCATATCTGAGCTGAGATTTCTTAAAAGAGGCTTCGTCTTGATATCTGCAAACAGCTTGACACATCAAACCTACGCATCTTATTTGATGGCTTATCGTCTTTAGAAGAGCTAGGCTTGAGTGGATGCTGCAACTTGTATGAAGTCCCAGAGAATATCAGCAACTTATCATTGTTACCAGAGTTATTGCTTATGGAAACAAATGTCAAGAGCTTGCCAGAAAGCATCAAACATCTTTCACAGCTGAGAGTGCTCGACTTACGCAAATGCGGGAGGCTCCAGTCACTGCCTGAGCTTCCAGCATCTGTCTGCAAATTATATGCCGATGATTGCACATCGTTGGAGAGTGTTCACTTCAACACCTGAACAACTGGAAGAACACATTAGATTGTTTGAAATTAAACCCTATCCTAAGTTTCACAGAAATTTCTCATTCCGAAATTGTCCAAATTTGGGTGAAGATGCACTTCGTGCTATTTATGCATATGTCAAATGCTGAAATGAGAGAGAGGGCGCAATTCGGAGAAGGAAATTCCCACGTTCACCTAGCCGTTTGGGTTTTCGGTACAGAATGTAGATAGAACTGTTTAATAACTGAATCTGTAAGGGCTGAGGACGTAATTCCACCGAATAAACGGACAAATTAAACCCGAAGCGGCAATGGTCCCTCCAAGACTTAGAGATTGGGGAAACCTCTCGGCAAAGGGAAATTCGGTGGAGTCTACGTCCCCAGAGAGCTCAAGGTCTTCGTGTTTCCTCTCCTTCATATTCGCTATTCTCTCTCTCCTTTTTTTTTTTTTTTTTGTCCTGTTTGGTTCCTCAAAAAATTCCCGAGAAAACCGAAACGTGTGTGTGCACTTGATTTTCCCATTGTTCAAATCTGTTGTTGTAAGTGGGAGCTGTTTGTTGCTTAGTGCACAATTCAGCATCCTGCTGCTTTGCCAAGTGCTTGGAAACTAGATTTTAACATGTATAAGTGTGTGTGAGATAATTCAACAGCGTTTTATGTTGCTTCTTATGATTTATCAAACATAAGTACTTCCTTAGTGTGAGTATGAGTGTGTGTGTGTGTGACTAATTGGTAATTGCTGCAATAAAACTAACTGTAATCACATGCTGTATTTTATGGTACTACATAGAGAAAGGAAAAAGATAATTACACACCATATTTACACTGGTCAGTGGTGATCAGTGTGCTAATAACCTGTGATCAATGCGTATTATGCGACAATCAACATACATTGTGTAGGGACCAATGTATATCATGTAATAAATTAAATGAAAATGGGTTAGAAACTTAAAATATATATATATATATATATATATATATATATATATATATATATATATATATAAAGTCGTCTAAGTCCAAATTATGTTATATTCTGTGCTTACCATCGTACTCCTTTTCGAAGCAATTCTTTTATATTATGTTGACTCTAACTTTCGTTTATTCTGAAAATTTTATTATATTTTGAGCCTTACGAAGGCATTGGCATATTGTCAAGAGAAGCATGTCATTCATAGGGATATCAAGTCGGAAAATTTGTTGCTTGACCATTAGGTATTCTTTTCCCTCTTTGTACCGTCCTTTTTCTTATGCTAACAAGGTGTATTTATCTGCACTTTGTGTCAACGTGTGGCAACATAAGCAGAAGAAATTGAGTTATCTATATAATATCATCGATACAATATTTTTCAGAAGAATCTTAGCTTTGTCATTCACTTATTTCTTTTTCTTCTCCACTCCCCTTCTCTAATCCCTTTCCTTGCCCTAGTCCCAACAAAGATTGGGGTTATGAAAGCAATTTTACACTGAAAATGTAGCTTATTGTAAATGTATGATAATAGTCGTTTGGTAAAGTTGAAACCAGTTAATTACATTTAAGCTTTAAGGGAACTTGGACAACTAGTATGATAATGGCTTGGCTGCAGGGTTGTCTTAAAATTCTAGACTTTGGTTGGTCTGTACAGTCTAGAAGCAAAAGATATACCATGTGTGCTACGTTGGATTATCTAGCACGAAATGGTAGAGGACAAAGCTCATGATTATGTAGTTGATAACTGGACTCTGGGTATCCTTTGTATGAGTTCCTCTATGGTGTTCCTCCCTTTGAGGCTGAGAGTCAAGCTGATACCTTCAAAAGGTATGCAAGTGCATGGGACTTGTCTGTAGTAAAATAAATGACACTTTTGCTATGTTATGTAATGTACTTAGATTTGTGCACGATAATGAAGGTTGACCTATGCTTCCCTTCTAGGCCTTTTGTTTCTTTAGAAGCCAAAAATCTGATTAGTTGGGTATGTCCATATTGACATATTCATATCGAGGCATAAGCAAATACTTTCGGTCAACAGATTTAGTTTTTCTTACTGCAATCTGTAAATTGGTACAGCTTCGGGTGAAAGACTCCTCACGATGGCTTTCACTTCAGAAGATAATGGAGCATCCTTGGATAATCAAGAATGCAAATCCTATGGGTATCTGCAAGTAGTGTCAACTTTAGTCAATCATGTTTAACTGTGGCCTTGAGGAATTAAGGCTGAATTCTGCATCTAATAATGTAATATACATGCAGATTTATGAGATTTGGTAGTTCAAGTATATTATCAACTTGAATGACACTGTCCATTGCTGTGGTGATTAGGAAGGTTAGGAATAGGATTCTACATATGTATTTCATACACAGAATTGTAAGTGTCTTTAAGAATTCACCATGGTGGTGTCAATATTGTGTATATAGAATGAGAATGAGACTCTTCTACTCAGCGTTTCAAAACTAGCTTCATGCATCATCCTATCTGCTTGTCTCGTTCTATATGGATAAAAAGGCAAAAAGTGATCCCAAGTTTCATGTGCTCATTTGAAATTTTTTCTTTCTTTTCCTTTTGTGGATGGGAGGATTGAACATTTGACTATATAAAAGGGGATTCCTCACTGTAAATGCTTTCTGGTCTCTATATACTTTCGATTTTGTTTTATATAAATTTTTTTCCAATTTTACCATGTTCAGATTCAGCTTTGCAAGCTTACTTTTCATTTTGTGCACAGGAATAAAATCCTCTAAGTATGCACTCCACTATCCCATGTTCCATGGCAGTTTCTAGAGAGATGTTGACAAGACTCTTGTTTTATAATGAACTCTTCCTTCTACTATGCAATTCTCTCCCCCATTCACAGTCACAGACACAAATTTGCCATTCTTAGGTGCCCCGAACCAGTGAAAATTTGGTAAATGAGCGAGTCTATGAAGCTTCAGAAGGGTGCTTGGGATTGTTTGGCTATTTTATTCTTGAGGGTTGTCATCTTGATGCTCCAATCAGCTTTGGTTTGCTCCTCTAGCATTCTCTGGGTTTAAAATTCAAGGCTTGGTCTCCTCTTTTGGGGGGCTCAGTACATTTCTTGAGACCCTTTTCTTTTCTGAAGCTATACCAATTCTCAATAGAGGTAAATCATAAATAATTTTTTGGGTGATTTTTATCAAATTTTGTGTATGTTCTCTTTCAGGACTCCTTATTGCAATTTGTATTATAAAGATCAAACCTTTTTACCTAGGGTTGATTCTAATTGCACCTTTACATGACCCTTTCGCTTTGAACTGTTGTGTTTCTTCCATTTACCTTTTTCAGTTTTATATCATCAAACTTTCGCTTTATGTAAAGGTAAGGGGTGATGTAAGGGGTAAAGGTAAAAGAAAGGGGCTGCATGCAAACTCTGTCATTTAATATCATATCTTCCAATTTCACTAATTTTAGGTATTGAATAATTTTAAGCGTCTTGCTCTTTGCTGTTAAAATGCAACAAAGATAGAAAACAAATCAGCATTAAGAAAAGAGACCAGCCATGACAAGTATAAAATGAGTGCACGGTTGAAGCAGGAAATTGATTGAGCCGTTAATTAAAAGGGAACCCAAAAAAAAAAAAAAAAAAAACTTGTGTTGATGAGAACCATTTGCCATGTATACCTATATTCATTAAGCATCTATTCTCACATCTGTCTCTTGACCCTATTAGCATGTTGTGACTAAGCCTTCTGAAAATGATAATCGATAGCTCATTCTATGAAACAGAGTTCATTCATGGACGGATGTTACTTCTCCATTTCCCAATGACACCTTCAATCTGGACCGGACAGATGCTTGAAGTTGATAATTTTACATTCTTTGTTAGAAACTTTGAAGTTTTAATAACATTGAAGTATAGATTAACAAACTGAGAGTCTAAGATGTCAAGTTGACTAAACTCTTTTCTTATCGTATTTTGTAGAACTTTTTTATGTTTTTCTAATGCGTTTAGAATTCTTTTCTAAAGAATATGCTTCATTTTAGAAACATCATAATGCTGTCTGTTTTGATTTGTTTCCAGAGGATTACAAGCATCAAATATGTAAATTTAAAATATTTGTATTAATTAGTTACCTGTTAATTGCCATATCTATATTTCCTTTAGGGAACTTCCTTTTGTTCTCGTTGTGGTGCGGGGGTAGGTGGCTGGGGAATGCAGGCAGGGAAGATATGAATGTCAGATTCCCATTACCAGAGAGATTACAACAAAAAATTAATTTATAAATTATCAAATCATGTGAAACCGTTTTCACATATTACAAAAGTTAGGCAGCAAGTTATGTTGATTTTAATGGCTTATTCAGATTTGTTTTCGGCTATTCTATGTACGAACCTTTTTTTAATGTCAGTTACCAAAATTGTAATGTGAATTGCTTGTTCTTTCTTTCCTCTTTGCCTTGGAAAATGCACAAAAAGTTATAATGTGCAGCTCATGAGGCTCAATATTACTATATGCTCCTAAAGAGTGAAGGTTAATGGATTACATTCTGTCCCCCATGATTTGCTTCGGTGCATTGAAGTGTTAGCTAGGTGCATGCTACTTGGTCAACAATTTTTGGATTCGTCAACTTACGAAAGTGCCAAGATGTTTCCGTGCTCCTATATGATTCAAAACATTTCACCAAAGTCATGCTTCAAGTGGACAAAGCTTTCTTTTTCTTGATTAAATTGTTTTATAACTTTTTTCTTAACAAGGAGACAGGAGACTACATATGTCACGGTGTTGCAAATCCAAACCTCATTATTGTCCAGTGATTTGGGAAGGAACCACGAACCATACATCTTTATGTGCTATTGACCAGGGGGTAGGTTATTGACTGCATGATGAAAATTAGTTACTTTCATAAAATCTACCTAAAAATTGTTATCTGAGACTCTTCATACTTGCTTTAATTTTCAATTATTTGTTTCTAGAGTAACATAAATGCTTTAATTTTCTACTAGATATTATTGTAGATGTTTCCCAAAGGCTTTCTCTTTGTGGAAATTATTTTATGTTACTTCAACTTCAAAAATAAATTAATCCGAATACATGCACTAGTTTATTTAAATATTATAAAATTTTCTGCATACATCTGTTAATTAAAATTTTTTTTCTTTTTTCTTAAAGCGAACTCTAGCAAATATGCCCTCAATAGAGAAAGAAATATAAAATACAATTTTATTAAAATGAATTAACTTATAAAACATTTTTTTTTCAAAAAAAAAAAAAACGATTCTGTATCATTTTATAGATATCCTCGTTAAGGAATTGCAAATATGGGTACGTATATGGCTTTTTTTAGGGCTGTAGTGGTGAAGGTCGATGTTATTGCTGTCGTCGTCGCCGTCGTTATTATTCTTATTATTATTATTATTATTATTATTTGAGAAATGTATTAAGTTGTTTTATGGAAACTTATGTTTCATTTTTTTGTATAATTTGGAGCATTTATTTTGGAATTTCCGATTGTGTGTAGGATCTTAACTAGTAAGGCATTTGATAAACGTTCTATTCCTTAAAAATTGCTTATGCTTGATAGTCAGAACTGTTTTCGTAGAATTTTTGGTAGAATGATTTCGCATAATGCTTGTTGACCGTAGGATGGGTGGGTGATTACTATCACTTTATTCCATCCATCGATCTAGCTGCACGCTGTCAAAATTCCAGCAAACTTTTTTCTATCTTTTTTCCCGCCCTAATAAAAAGGAGGTACTACGACATTGGTGACTGGTGAAGGATGTTGGGCAAATTGAATGTTTACAAAGTGTATCTGAAATGTTTTCTCTTTGGAAGGCATAATTGTTCATTGCACTTAAGTGCCTATATGCAGTTATCGTGGGTGAAACTTCTTCCGGTTCTTGGTGTAGTGCTAATAGCATATCTTAAAAACGGAATGATCTTTGCATGCTTTTGATTTTATTAGATTACTGAATATCTGTAACAGTTCAGATTTAGTACTTCTTATTTGATGATGAATTGATGATTTGAATATTCATTTACAATGATAGTGAGTGATATCTTTCATTAATGTGGCAACTTATGCATTCCAAAATTTGTATGATTCCAAAACACACTGTCTGAACTGCCAAAGGCAAGCCGGAAGCCACATCAAATGAAAGACATTTTGGTTTTCTTACAACTAAGCTCTCCTCCACAACAATGAACTGTGCTAGAGTTTCAAGCTGCTTTAGTTTTTCCCCGGTATTGAAATCTTGGATGTTCCCATAGACCTCATTACCTATGTCAAATTTTGTAACATCAACACCTTTTCCTGTCACAACACCAACCATGTCGCAGCCAGGAACCACCTGCATAGATCCTGGTATATATTGGCATATCTCTGATTTAACATTGTACTACTAACAAGTGCGGAATTAAAATTTAGAAATAAGCATCCCAGTTTAATTTCATAGTACTTCAATTTCTGAAATAGGTGACATAATCGACAGCTACTTGCAAGAATCTTGAAATGAAGAATGGCAAGCTAAATCTCACAGTTCACTAATGGTCATTGAATTACTTCCTTCGACAGATTTGGTTATATGCATGAATAAGCAAAATAAAATCAACTTGAGGCTTTGGCTTAATGCAATCCTCCACTTACATTTAATTTCATTATCTGTTAAATTTATGCATATTATTCGTGCAAATCTTCCCAAAAGCCGTTCTCCATACTGGCAAACCCATATGACTTAAAAAATCATGTTATGTGTATGCATAAATTATAATATAAATACCTAGGCCAAATAAAATCTTCATTACTAAATTTCACAATACCTCCAAGAAATCTGCTTTCATGTGTGGAATCAACACTTTGGGTATTTAAGTCTACGTCCATATAATCATGAGCTAGCTCTCTGGTCCTCAGGAAAAGATGTTACCCCTTATGTTAATGTCTTTGTAACATAACAAGTGGCTAACTAACTAGATGTACAGACACGCAAATTTGTCATGTATAATAAATTTAGTTTCATACTCATAGGAAACTCAAATGGAAATATGGGGCATTGACGCCTTTTGAAATCAATTGGATTTAAAGCAGCAGCATGAACTTGGACAAGTAGTTGGTTATGCCAAAGAGTAGGAATAGATAAGTTCCTCAACTTAAGGACTTCCTTAGGACCATATTCTTTATAGAACCAAGCTTTCTGCATTTCATATTAAAGTTCAGAAGTTTTCTTCTAAAATATTTTGAACAATTAGTTCTAACAGATACTATATCAAGCTGAAGAGTGAGTCATAGGAATGTAAAAGCCATCAAAACCAAGAGAGTAGAAGAAACTATGAAAAAAGAATGCATGTTTATCTGAGAGAGATTTTCTATTTAAGGAAGACATAGAAAGTGACAAACTACCTTTCAGATGAAAGCAATAGCATGTCATATTATCCTCAGTTCACTGGGTACTAATCCTACTAATAGGGCCAAGGAGAAGTAAAACTAAAAAGTAGAGAATGGAAATTTCATGCCATAATATTTGTTATGCACAGCATGAAATAACTAACAAAAATTGCTGAGACCAATTATCAAATATTGAATACTGCCATCTTCCAAAGAAGCAAATATTCAATCTCTATAGAAGCTTATCAAATATGTTTTGCCTTCAAATCATGTTTTGAGAGAACTGCTACATTACTGCTGGTGTTGTAAATTCTGGTCAAATGGTTGAAAGAGGCTTAAATTTTTGTAAGCGTGATCCTTATAGACATAGATATTTGACAGGGTTGAGAATGCATACATCTGATTCTTCCCTTATCCCACAATGGTGGGAGCCTCATGCATTGTTAACCATATCTTTTCGGTTTCAGTTGTTAGTACAAAATCCCATTTAAACCAGTTATCTAAAGCAGTAAAAGGCCATTTACGTTCTGCTTGAGAATGTGAAAAGGGAATTGCAATAAGCCTATAACATTTATTCAACGGGTGAAACTAGATTACTTGAAATCTATTATGGGTCCCTACTGTTATTCTTGCGCTGTCATGAACTTGAATATTATCACTAAATTTATATCTCAAGTAGAAAACTAACCTAATAAAACATAATGGTTATTTTAGATAGACCCGGAGTTAATCCAAAGCCATAACTGATAGAGTGATCATATTCAATGTATTGAGGATAACCAATGCATGAATGGCTCTCACAGCTTGTTGATAAGCTTGTGTTCCTTGTGGATTAAGGTGCACATCTATGAATTGAAATTCATTAACGTTGACAAGAGGTGAATATCCGAATATGACCCTCCACTCTTTTTGAATCAATCCGAAAGCAAGTTGTAAGAAAATTCCTAACGCTTGTACTACATTCGCTATAACATATTTCTTAAGTTGAGTCTGAGAGAGATGTTAAGTGTAACCTGTGATGTGAGTATTATCAATAATCAACTACCAGTCAATGCACCCCAAAGAAATTTAGATGGAAGCAAATATCTATGTGCGCATCTGTGACTGGCAGCGGCAATGAACAAAAACTATTATCTAACTTTTCATGAAAGCAGATATCTATATGTGCATCCGCATGACTTAATATCAAATTTTCTATGGAAGCATATATATATATATATATATATATATATTCATATTTTTAGCCAACTTGGGTTAACGATTCAATTCCAATATGTGGCTTTAATGTGTTATTGGCTAGGTGCTCAAAATTTCGGTATAGAGCTGGAACAGTAATTTAGGTGGATCTCTATGGACTAGTTGCAAGCATTTGAACATTTTGTGTTATTTGCATTTGTTTTGTCATCAACATTTTGTTGTCATTTTCTTTTTCCTTTTTAATTATTTTCATTTAACAATCTCTTTGTTGGCTCTTTCAGCCTTAGACTATGATATAGACGCTTATTCTAATTGGCTTTTTTAAGATGAATTGTCTGAATTTTAATTTTTATTAAACAAATTCATCCATTTGTAACAAGTTTACAATGCAAAATCTTTTTTTCAGAATAATTTGACATCCAACTAACATTTTAGGTTAGTTGAGGATGTTAATTATCTTAAAACAAGGCTACCGCCATGAACTAACTATTTGTCCTTTTGGACAATAGTTGTTGTTCTACTTACCAATTATTCATCAATCTTGACATGCTAATAAAAATATAGAGAATAGCATTCACTGATATATGTTTATCAGAATTTTTCAATTCTGAAAAATAATAAACTTACAAGGTTTCAAACCCAAAAAGATTCACAAAATTATATTTATGTGGTAGCTTTAATTAGTTTCAACGCATTTTTTATGGTTAGATTTATGGAGCTCATAACTTACTTGTTACCAAGTACAAAATTATACTACAATGATGCAATCATAAACACCTCAACGATTCAATTTCTTAACCACCACTGCATGGTTTCTTTTTTTTTTTTTTTTTTTTTGAAAGAAAGCACTTTCTGAAAAACAGAATCAGAATAAAAAAGTAAAAGTAAAATCAAGGAGTTGTTTTATAATTATAAAAGTACTTTTTAATAAAAAAATCAGATATTATTAAGAGATTAATTTTGATATATCGATAATATAAAAGAGTTTTACAATATTTGAGTTAAATATTTTTACTGATATAACAATACATAATTGAATATTTATATAAATTTTTTTGGCATTAATGATGTATATAAATTAAATTCTATTGTTAAACTGCTTGGCTGTAACAAATACAAAAGTACTTTGTTGTTATGAAATTATAATTAAGAACGTAAAAACTCAATTCTCAAGAAATATGTTTGGATAAAAGATACTTTTTGCATAGGATAATTTTTTTAAAAAAATTATTCATCTAATTATATATTAACATATTAATAAAAATATTCAAAATTTATAATTACTACTTTAAAACTCATATATATAATGATATATAATTAATTAATAATATAAAATATTTTACGCTGAAAACACATAAAACTTACTGAGTTTAACTGTCATATACTAACAATAATCAAAACGTGATGCATCATTTGGTAGCATATGCAAATAGTTACAAGAAATTATTTGGCAATTTTGAATCAAATAACATGTCACATTTTGGTTGGTTGGTCGTGTAAACTTGGTTTACTTAATGTATGACAATTAAACCTTTTTTTTTTTTTTTTGCAGTGAAAGTATGACCATTAAACTCAAATTTAGTCTCTTAACTTTCTATTTTGTGGGTCAAAAGCTATTTAACGTTTATTTTTCCTATTTTTAAATCATATCAATGTCCCATTTTGTGCAACAACCATTTCCGTTTTTCAAAACCCCCGTTCAGTACCGACCGAAAAAAAGAACCCGTTCAGTGTCATCCAGGAGTATGACCAAAACGATGCGTTTCCGGTTATTCCTCCCAGCCCCTGTACCCTGTGCAAGGAGACGAAGATGTCTATAAACGGCGCCGTTTAGAGGTTCGACGGCTTCCACCAAGTTCAAAATCTGAAACAGCAGCCTTTTTTCGCACCGAAAAAATGGAAGAAGAAAACCCAAAGCGGCAATGGTCCCTCGAAGATGTCGAGATCAGGAAACCTACCAGCAAAGGGAAATTCAGTCGAGTCTACGCCGCCAGAGAAGTCAAGGTTTGTTTGGTTCCTCTGTTCTACTCTTTCTCTTTCTCTCTCTCTGTTTTTTTTTTTTTTTTGGGTTTCTCAAAAATTCCCTAGAAAACCGAAACTATGTGTGCGCACTTGATTCTCTCATCGTTCAAACCTGTTACTGTAAGAAGAAGCTATGTGTTGCTTAGTGCAAAATTCAGCAACGTGCAGATTTGCCATATGCGTGGAAACTAGATTTTAACATGTTCAGGCGTGTGAGATTTGTGAGAAATTCAAGAGATTGATGTCGGTTTTTATGATTTATCAAACATAAGTACTTCCATTTTAACTAGGAATATGTACATATCTCATGTCCAAATATTTGTATAAACAGGGTCTTCAAGTTCTTGAAAATTTATAATGAGCAGCGTTATTTGATATCAAATAATTTATTCAAAATTTTTTTATGAATGTATTGTGACTAATCATGTAATAGATGATTATATATGGATAGTCAAAGTTTTAAGTATGAAAGAAAAAAAAAAAGTGATTAGTTCGGATACCATGTCATTGTAAAATGTTTTATACTATCAATCAATTCTGGAAAATTATATATATAACTTTTGAGATAATTATTGTAAGAGTCAAATATTTTAAAAAACATGGCAATACATAAAATATGGGTGTCACATAATTTGTATTTATTTACATGAAAAATAATAATCCATACAATTAGAGTTATTCATTTATAATTGACAAACCAGTGGCTACCTCATTTTCGTTTTCATTAATGAACTGGTCCATTGAAGTTTATTGAGCTAAACCTTTGTTATGTGTCTACAAGTGAAATACTTGAAATAGAAAACTTATTTTTTTATTAACATTTGGTTAATTTTAATGATTCAATACTTGTTTGCCTTATACAAAATTTTATTAACCTTTGTTAGGATTTGTTGTTGTCTTTTATATTTTATTGTCTTTATACTACTTGATGTTGCTATTTTGTTGGTTTTGCTGCCATTAGAACTTGATGTTTATGCATTGGATTGATGGTGATTACGTGTTTTTAGACTAGGGAATGGATTATGAATTTTCATCATTGATGTGAATGAGTTTAATTGTGAATTATTTCTTTTTTTTGAACATTTATGTATGTTATATAATTTACATGATAATTATATACATTTTTATCAAATAGCGGCCGGAATGCTATCCGCTATCCCGCTATAACATTTTTAGGGTCGGCCGCTACCTCTGCTATCCGCATTTGACAACTATGGGTGTGTGTGACTAATTGCTGCAATTAAAGTAGTAGACTAATTTTAATGACATGCTGTGAAATATGGAACTACTTAAAGAAAGGGAAAAAAAAAAATAAATACTTGCACACTGTATTTACATTGGTGATCATTGTGCTAATACCATTTTGTGGTGATCTATGTGTTATGTCATAATCAACATACAGTGTGTAGGGACCAACGTATATCGTGCGGTGACAGGTATAAAAATGGTGTGTAAATAGCAAGACTAAGGGTGTGTTTGAAAGTCCTCTAAGCAGAAATTATGTTATATTCTATGCTTACCATCATACTTCTTTTGGAAGCAAGTCTTTTGTATTATGTTGACTCTAACTTTTGTTTATTATGAAAATTTTAGTATATTTTGAGCCTCGCTAAAGCATTGGCATATTGTCATGAGAAGCATGTTATTCATAGGGATATCAAGCCGGAAAGTTTGTTGCTTGATCATGAGGTATTCTTTTCCCTCTTTGTACCTTCTTTTTTCCTATGCTAACAATGTGTATTTTTCTTTTCTTTGTGTCAATGTTTGGCAACTCAAGCAGAAAAAACTGAGTAATATGTTGTTTTGGCCACTTAAGGATTATATGTTGTTTTGAAAATCGAAAACTTCCTGCCTTAAGTTTTGACATATTTTTTCAAAGCATTTTAGCTTTGTCGTTTGCTTATTTCTGTTCTCCACTCCCCTTCTCTAATCCCATTCCTCGCCCTACTTCCGACCAAGAGAGACATCACAAAAGCAATCCTAGACTGGAAATGTAGCTTATTGTAGATAGTATGATGATAACCATTTGGTAAAGTTGTAACCCGTTAATTATATATGAGCTTTAAGGGACTTGAACAACAAGTTTGATAATGACTTGGCTACAGGGTTGTCTTAAAATAGCAGACTTCGGTTGGTCTGTACAGTCTAGAAGCAAAAGACATACCACGTGTGGTACATTGGATTATTTAGCACCCGAAATGGTAGAAAACAAAGCTCATGATTATGCAGTTGATAACTGGACTCTGGGTATCCTTTGTTATGAGTTCCTCTATGGTGTTCCTCCATTTGAGACTGAGAGTCAAGCTGATACCTTCAAAAGGTATGGAAGTGCATGGGACTTGTGTGTAGTAAAATAAATGACATTTTTGCTATGTTATGTAATGTATTTAAATCTGTGCAGGATAATGAAGGTTGACCTATGCTTCCCTTCTACGCCTTGTGTTTCTTCAGAAGCGAAAAATCTGATTGGTCGGGTATGTTCATATCTACATATTCATATCTAGGCATAAGCAAATACTTTCTGTCAACAGATTTAGTTTTTCTGACTGCGATCTATGAATTGGTGCAGCTTCTGGTGAAAGACTCCTCACGAAGGCTCCCACTTCAGAAGATAATGAAGCATCCTTGGATAATCAAGGATGCAAATCTTATGGGTATCTGCAAGTAGTATCAGCCTTAGTCAGTCATGTTTAACTCTGGCGTTGCGGGATTAAGGCTGAATTCTATATCCAATAATGTAATATACATGCAAATTCATGAGTTTTTCGAAGTTCAAGTATATTATCAACTTGAATGACACAGTCCATTGCTGTGGTGATTACGAAGATTAGGAATAGGATTCTACATATGTATTTCGTACGCAGGATTGTAAGTGGCGTTAAGAATTCAACATGGTATTGTCAATATTGTGTGTATAATATGAGAATGAGATTCGTCTATTCAGAGTTTCAAAACTAGTTTCATGTATCATCCTAACTGCAAGCCTAGTTCTATGTGGATAAAAATGCACAAAGTGATCCCAAGTTTCGTGCGCTGGTTTGAATTTTTTTCCCCTATATAAAGGGATTCCCCACTGTAAATTCGTTCTGCTTTCTATATACTTTCAATTTTGTTTTATAGACAAATTTTTTTTCCGGTTTTAACATATTTAGATTCAGCTTTGCAAGCTTCCTTTACATTTGTGCACAGGGATAAAATCCTCTAGATATGCTCTCCCCCATCCCATGTTCCATGGCAGTTTCGAGAGAGATGTTTACAAGACTCCATTGTTTTAAAAACTTTTGACAACCAGTGAACTCTTTCTTCTACTCTGCAGTTCTCTCCCTAGTTCACAGTCACACACACAAATTCGCATACTCTCTGGTGCACTGAACCGGTGAAAAATTAATAAATGGGTGAGTCAATGAAGCTTCAAAAGGTTGCTTCCGATTATGTTGTTGTTTGATTCTTGAGGTTTGCCACCTTGATGCTCAAATCAGCTTTGGTTTGCTCCTCTAGCATTATCTGGGTTTTGAATCCAAGGCTTGGTCTCCTGTCTTGGGGGCTCAGTACATTTCTTGAGACCCTTCTCTTTTCTGGAGCTATACCAATTTTCAATGGAGGTAAATCGTATGTATATTATTTTGCTGAATTTTTGTCAAATTTTGTGTATTTGCTCTTTCAGAGCTCCTCATTGCAATTTCTGTTACAGAGATCAAACCTTTTTACCTGCGGTTGATTCTAATTGCATCCTTAGATGACCGTTTCGCTTTGAACTGTTGTGTTTCTTTCTTTTACGGTTGTCATTTTTATATTATCCAACTTCTGCTTTATGTAAAGTTAAGGGGTTATGCAGGGGTAAAGGTAAAAGGTAAGGGGGTTGCATGCAAGCTCTCCATGTTCTGTCACAGCTTCCAATTTCACTCATTTGGTGATTCTTCGGTAATGCTGATTTTTGTTTGCTCAATGGTAATATTTGCTTTGATTCATGGATGTTAGTATCTTAGCATTCACTAATTTTAGGTATTGAATAATTTTAAGTGCCTTGCTCTCTGCTGTTAAAATGCAACGAAGATAGAAAACAAAGCAGCGTTAAAAAATAGAGACCAACTATGCGAATATAAAAAAGAGTATATAGTTGAAGGAGGAAATTGATTGAGCCATTAATTAAAAGGGAACAAAGAAAAAAAAAATCTTCTGGTGAAGAGAATGACAGCAGTTACTCTGTGTGTCTATGTTCGATGAGTATCTACTCTCATATTTATGTCTTGACCCTATTGTAACTAAGCTTTTTGGAAATGACAATTGATAGCTCGCTCTATGAAAGGAGTTCATTCATGGACAGATGTTACATCTCCATTTCACACGTCGCCCCCGGTGACACCTTCAATTTGGACTAGGGAAATGCTTAAAGCCAATAGTAATATTACTTTCTTTGTTTGAAAATTTGAAGTTTTAATAACATTGAAGTAGATGTCAAGCTGACTAAAATTTTTGGTTACTGTTTTTTGTAGAAGTGTTTTATGTTTTTCAAATCAGTTCAAAAATCCTTTTTAAAGAATATGCTTCATTTTAGAAACATTAGCCTGCTGTTTGTTGTGATTTTGTTTCTAGAGGAATGCAAGCATCAAATATATAAATTTTAAAAACCTTATTAATTAGTCACCTATTTAATTGCCATAACTAAATATGTCTTTTTGGAAACTTCTTTTATGTTTCGTGGTGTGGGGTAAGTGGGTGGGGAATGCAGGGAAGATGTTAATGAATGTCAGATTCCCCACGCGGCATATCCAGATATACCTCAAAATCTCATTATTGTTTGCTACGTGCGTGTTTGTTTTTATTTTTATAAAATTGATTTTAGATAGAATTGATTTTAAAGTAGAATAATTTATATTTATTAATTTTTTTAAAAATAATTTTAATAAAAATTGATTGTAAAAATAAAAAATTAAATATCATAAAAATAGTTAGAATCAATTTTGATATTCTAAAATAAATTCTAACCTCTCCACTGCTAATTCAAACACATTTTAAGATATTAAAGATGTGTTTGTTTCATATTTTAAAAAGATGATTATAAATTTAAATTTTATATATAATTTAAAAAATTAAAAATTAATTTTTTTAGTTATTTTTTTCAATTTTTATAAAAAAATTGAAATCAATTTTTATTTTAAATTTTAATTATTTTAAAAATAAATTATTCAACATATAAAAAGTAATTTTTTAATTAAAAATAATTTTTTATTGAAAAAAATTGCAACCAAATGCACCCTAAATATATGATGGTCATCAATTGCATTCATCAAAATGTACCCAAAAATTGCTGTCCACGAGAAGATATTTTTCAATTTTTTTTTCTGGGGTAACAAAAATGCTTTAATTTTCTAGATATTGTAGTTGTTTTCATGAATATTTTTTATTCTATCGATTTATTTATAAAAAATAGTTTGGTCTTTTAAGAATGAATTTGTTTATATATATATATATATATATATATATATATATATATATATATATATATATATATATATATATATATTAGTGTTTATATCTTGAGGAAAATAATAGATTTTTATCCCCCAAAAGGGTCCCTCGGAAATTATTTTAAGATTCAAATACATCCTTTAGTTCGTTCCAATATTATAAAATTTTGTAGATACGTCTTTCAATAAAAAAAAAAGGTCCCTTTTTCTTAAAATGATTTCTACCAAACATTCCTTAAATAGAGAAAGAAATTTAAATTGAATTTTATTAAAAATGAATTAACATATAAACCATTTGAAAAAAAACGATTCTATATCATTTTATTTATATTTTTTATATTAATTTACAATTACCTGTATATTAATAAATTAATATTAATAAACATATTTGTAATTTGTTAATTAATAGATTTCTTGATTAAAAAGTTGCAAATATTGGGTAAGTAAGTACCATTTTATCGGTTGCAATAGTGAAAGCCGATGTCATAAAACAACGAAAGATAACAACTGAAAATTGTTGTTTATATAGAGTATAATTGTTTGACGTTTACGCCTTTTATTTTATTAATTTGAACTTATTTATATACAAGTAAAGAATAATTTTTTTATAAATTAATATTTTGTTATAATGCGATATTTAGTTATATTAATATTCAAAGAATAAAAAAAAATGTATTAAGATGCTCCAAGGGAAGGAATGAACATGGTTACTTTCTCACGAGGAATGCTTCATTTTCAAAAGTAATGTGAAACTTGCTATTAGTCAAAATAAAATATAGTATACATGACCGCTCAGGAAGTGGAGGACAGTTTCCTCCTCACTATCCCACCATCCTTTGTCACTTTCCAAAAGTACTCGTGAACTTGCTTTGCTTCTTAATTCGCTGTGAACTTCGTGGATGGTATACTCCTAGGCATTACGCGGTAGATTTGGTAGTAGAGAGGCCTTTAAATAGCATTGTTTAGAATAGAAGGGTGAATCATAGCTAAAGAAAAATTGGACCTCACCACCATTCCCATTGCTTGCATCCTCGTCATCTCCGTCATCACTTTCTCTTTCTTGGTAAGAAAAATGTTACTTTTTTCTTTTTTTCAGTATGATACTGTTCCACTTAAAAAAAATTATGGGTTGCTCTTGCGATTCATGTGCTACTGAGCTGGGGTTTTTGTGTGTAAGATGAAAGTCGGGATTGTGGGAGCTGTCCTTACTAATAATATTGACTTCTTGTGGTGGGTGCCAGTTAAGGAAATGCTTTGGTATATAAATAAAAATTAGTATAAAATTATTTTTTATAGTAAAAAGTTTCAATCTCAATTGTTAATTATAATTTTAACGGATAAGATTTAAGGACTATTATGGTGACCAACTCCACAAGGATTATATTAGAAATTTCTAGGTCTTCAAGATATAAGCACTTTGAATAACTGTTTATTTTTCGCTTATATTTTTGTCTTATACTTTATTGTTTTAATTGCAGATCTTAAAGCATCAGAATATGTCTGAGTATTTCTCACAAATGCTTTCCAAGATCTCATCTTTGTGAGTTTTCCTTGTTTTATTTATTTAATTATTTATTTCTCTTCTTTCACATGAAGTCCCGTACTACTTTCAAGTACTGCTTTGGCATGTTAGCATATGTTGTTGTTGTTGGATTAAAATAGAATATTAATGCAGGTTCAAATTTGCTTATGAATTCAAAACATCAAGACTGATAGAATTTGATTCGGTGATTATGATCAAAGTAGTAAAAAGACTTGTATGAATAAAAGCAAGTCAACTCTCACAAATTTGATTTATAGGAACTTTACAAGTAATAAAGGTTTTTCTATCAAAAAAATTTCTTTTCTTATCATAAGCTTTGCAAGAGATGAAGCTAGTAATTAGCCGTAGCAAAGGATCATACCAAAAGAAACGCAATGTATCTTTCCTCCTTGCGTTTACTCCTTCAAATAGAAAGCAGGGGCTTATAGACCTGTAAAAAATCTTTTAGTGTTTGGGTTGAATAAATTTTGGAGTTGATTTGATTTAAATTAAGTTTATTTGAATTAATTTGATTTATAAACTAAATCTTATGTTTGGAATGATTGTGTAAAAATAGGATTTGAATTGGCTTAGAAATGAATTCTTATGTTTATAATATATTAAATTATATTTGGAATGACTAAAAATAGAATTGATTTGATTTAATTTGTACTTAAATTTTAAAATCAAATTAATTTCCATTAAATCCTTTCAATTTTGATAGAATTTCAAATATAAAAAAATAAACTCTCATAGAAATTAAAAATCAATTCATTTTTTATTTTTAAAATATTTAAACGTAAGATTTGATTTCTAAATCAAATCATTTCTATTTTTTTTAAATTCTACACACACACACTTAGTGTTTGGAATGAATAAATTTTAGAGTTGATTTGATTTAAATTAAGTTTATTTAAATTGATTTGATTTATAAACTAAATCTTATATTTGGAATGATTGTGTAAAAATAGGATTTAAATTAGTTTAGAAATCAATTCTTATATTTATGATATATTAGATTATATTTAGAATGACTAAAGATAGAATTGATTTATACTTAAATTTTAAAATCAAATCAATTCTCATCAATTCTTTTTATTTTTAATAAAATTTCAAATAAAAAAATCAACTCTTATAAAAATTAAAAATTAATTTATTTTTTATTTTTTAAACATTTAAATATAAAATTTAATTTATAAATAAAATTATTTTTATTTTTTTATATTTCAAACACACTCAAACTTTTTCTTCTCCCCCACAATGTTACAAAATCCCGACGGCTGCCACCCATGGATTTGACACTCACAATTTTTGATCCACAAAAAATGGATCATTTTTATGTTTTATCACAATATTTAATATAATTTATTGACAAATGGTCATGACTTTATTCCAATTCTCTTTTTTTCTTTTTTCTTTTTTTCTCTCACTGTGAACTGGTGTTAATGAGTTTGATTTTATGTTATTAATGATAATCTCTTCTTTTATCCTTATCTTGTTCCTTTCCAACTGTGTTTGTGAACATGCTGTAGCTCATGAAGAAGACCAAGGTTGACTTGTGTGGATGAAGTGGATTCGTTAAATCATTTGTGCACTTCATGTCAGATGACTTCTTCTTGGTCTCCTCCTTCTTCTTCCTCCAACGCTCCTCGGATAAAATATGATGTCTTCATCAGTTTTAGAGGTTCAGACACCCGCTGCAGTTTTCTCAGCCATTTGCTTCAGGTATTAAAGCAGAAAAAAATTGACACATATGTAGATGACAGGCTTGAAAAAGGAAGTGATTTATCGCCAGCACTTGATAAAGCGATTGAGGAATCACAAATTGCACTGATCATATTTTCGAAAGACTATGTCTCTTCAAAATGGTGCTTGGAAGAGCTTGTCAAGATAACTGAATGCATGAAAAATGGGCAGATTGTGGTGCCTATCTTCTACAAAGTAGATCCATCAGATGTACGACATCAAAAGGGGTGCTACAAAAAGGTATTTGCTAAACATCAAAAATTGTTCAAGGGCAACACAGTGAAGGTAGAGAAATGGAGAACTGCTTTAAAGGAAGTTGCCAATTTATCAGGATTTCATTCCACCAATTTTGGGTTCGTGTATCTTTTTTGAACATTGGGATTTCATTCTTTTGACCTTTTCTTCTAGATTTTTGTCTGTGATGCACTTGTTATTTTGTCAAACAAATACACTAGCTCAGGCTTATTATACATGGCAAAGTGCAAGCCATGACTTATTGTTGCATTATAGTTTGAGATTTGATTCCACCAACCATGAATATATTTGTTGCTAATTATAGATTTCCAACATCATCTGTCGATGGGAAATGGGACTGAAAATTGAAGTAATGGTTAATTATAGGAGAAATGATAGTTGAAAATTAATCTTCTATTTTTTATAGGGAAAGTTTTAATTTTCCATGGATAATAAATAATGTAATTATATTCCTTTTCTTTGTTACAGGACTGAAGCTGAGCTTATTGAAGAAATTGTCCAACATGTGTTGATAAGGTTGAATTGTACGCACCAAGTTGACTTAAAAGGCCTTGTTGGAATCAATAAACCAATTGCAGACCTAAAGTCTCTAATTTACAATGGATCAGAAGACATTCGTGTTATAGGGATTTGGGGCATGGGTGGTATTGGTAAGACCACTATTGCCAGTGCATTATATAACATACTATGTTCTGAATTTGAAGGTTGCTATTTTCTAGCAAATGTAAGAGAACAATTAGGTCAATATGGAATCATTCAATTAAGAGATAAACTTCTTTCCATATTATTAGAGGAAAAAGAGTCAAACAATGGTTTTCCTAATGGAACAATAGATTATGTTTTGAGGAGACTTTGTCGCAAAAAGATTCTTGTTGTTTTTGATGATGTCAATGATCTGGATCAAGTTATAAACTTAGTTGGAGAACCTGACCGATTGGGTCCAGGTAGCAGAATCATTATCACAACTAGAGACAAGCATGTGGTTCGTAAAGCTAATGTTATATATGAAGTTAAGGCATTAGAATTTGATGAAGCTCTAAAGCTTTTAAGTTTGCACGCCTTTCATGAAAAGTGCCTCCAAATGAATTGCTATAACTCTATTATGCGGGGAATAATTCAATATGCTAAAGGTGTTCCATTAGCTTTAAAAGTTTTGGGTTCCTTTCTTTATGGCAAAAGTGTTAAAGAATGGGAAAGTCAATTGCAAAAGCTCCAGAAAATGCCATTTGCAGAAATTCAGAAAGTTTTGAGATTGAGTTATGAAGGATTAGATCCTGAAGAAAGGAATATATTTCTATATATTGCTTGTTTCTTCTGGAAAGATGATAATGTTGAAATCTTACTAGATGCATGTGGTTATTCAACGGCTATTGCTTTAAGAACTCTTCATGACGAGCTCTTATAACTTCGGCATTTGGAGGGTATACTATGCATGACTTGATTCGAGAAATGGGTCAAGAAATTGTCCGTGAACAAAGTGTTAAAATGCTTGGGAAACAAAGTCATTTATGGGATCCTAATAACATTGTTCATGTGCTGAAGCATGATGAGGTAAGAAACTCCGAAAAAAATTTCCATTATAATGTCATTTTTTAAGTTTAAATTTAATTTGTTGGTAAAGTATACTATCACTAAATATGGTAAACCACAATGTTTTAAAAGTTAATTTTTTTTTTTCACTTTCACTGGAGCCAATTTTCTTTCTTGATAGAAATGACATTATATAATTATTTGATAATATAAAAATCTTTAATGTTATATTATTAATACAGTAAAAGTTTCTATTTTATTTAAAAGTTTAATCCCTTTAGCTAATATGTTGTCCTCGAATAAATTATTTTTCTTTTGAATTTTTTTCTTTTTATTTGTGTTGGACAGGGAACTGAGTATATTGAAAGCATAACCTTAAACATGTTAAAGGTTACTGGTCTAAGCTTAAGTCCTCATTCCTTTGCTAGAATGGTCAATCTAAAACTCTTGAGATTTCATAATTATGCATATGGTAACCATAGCTGGGTGCATCTTCC
Organism: Pterocarpus santalinus; assembly: GCA_031439595.1. NCBI lineage: Eukaryota > Viridiplantae > Streptophyta > Magnoliopsida > Fabales > Fabaceae > Pterocarpus > Pterocarpus santalinus. The sequence continues at coordinate 6,041,785 of CM062523.1, forward strand.
AGAAGGCCTTGGAACACTGCCAGATGAATTAAAACTTTTTCATTGGGACTATTACCCTTTGAAATCCTTGCCAGCAACACTCAATGCAAAGATATATATATATATATATATATATATATATATATATATATATATATATATAAGTTCTTAAATAGTTGTATTGATAGGTGTATTGATGCAAATACTACATGTAGTTTGATAAAATCTTTAAAAACTAAGATAAGGAATTAAGGATACAGAACATATTTATACAAAATGAAGAATATAAAAAATAATTATAGGATAAATATATCAAAATATTTGGATTCCTAACTTGAAGTTTGGGACGTAAATTCAAATTGTAACAAACCAAATATAATCCAAACCTGATGGAGAGAAAATGCCAAGTGTGGAGTATGCATTGCTTCCCATGTAAGGTACACTGGAAACATTTTTCTATGTGCCTATAAGGGGTTGCACGTTTTAATTGTACGTTTGGTCATTTGTAATTGGGTCCTTGAATTTTTAGCGTGATAATTACGCAAAGAGTTGTGAATTATTAACTTGGGGCGCTTTGCAGCTACTCTACTTTTGATGAAGAAGGCAAAACATCAAATTTTTTTTTTTTTTGGATAAAAGTAAAATTTATTCAAGAGCAAGCCTCAAAGGCTAACAAATCTTTGATACAACTTAGGGTGTATTTATTTCAACAATAGAAAAATATAAAATTTAAATTTTTTATATAACTGAAAAATCAAAAAGAAATTTTTTGGAGATCTTAATTGTTTAAATATTTTTCCAATTATATAAAAAATAATTATTTGTTAAAAAATTAATTTTTAATCAAAAAAAGTTGAAACAAACACATCCTTAATCAACTTACTAGTCATATCTTCCTATTATAAGTTGGTTTTATTCATTTTTTATTTGATCCCTAAATTTCTCTCAATTTCCCTTAATTTATGAGTATTTGAGGAATAATAAAATTTGGTAAAAAAAAAATGTCTTTATTAATAGTATAGATATACACTTCAATTTTTAAGTTGAGATTTAACAATTCAAAAATAAACAATTCTTAGCTTTTTCCTTATATATCGCATAGTTTAATTATATTATATTTAAAGTTGATAATATCGTAAAATACAACATAAAAAAATAAAAAATTCAAAAAACACGTTTCTTTATAGAAATAATTATGTAAAAAATATTTAATATAACAACAACAATTTAATTTGATGACAAGAATTATACATAAACACATCTTATAGGTTTTAAATTGAAATTTTTACTGTGCATATGCATATATAATATTTTTCATATAAATCATCTATTACATACAAACATTCAAAATTTAATTAAAAATAGTAAAATTATTAATTTTCATACTACCTTACCACCAATAATAAACTATTTTCACATATTATTTTTAAATTATCAAACCCTAAATTTACAAAATTGATTATTAAAAAAATAACTACGTTCAAAATTAATATACAAATTGATAACCACTACCTAGTTTAAAAGGATTTTTTTTTTAGCCTATTAGTTTTTTGTTTGGTAAATTTTTAAATTTGAATTAAATTACATAAGTGGTTTGTAGTAGAAAATCATTGAAAAAAGAACAATTAGTTTCCTTTTATCAGCGTTAGAAAAATTATAAAAAAACTAAATAGAAGTTAAAATGCAATATAATGTTTCAGTTGTTTAAAAGGTTATTTTTCAATTAAGATCTGACAAATGTTAATATTTTTATACAAATTCTAAATATTACAAAATACATAGATATGACAAAATATATACTTTAAAACATATGTTAGAAACAAATCATAATTCTTATAAATAATTATTTTTCAATTCATCTTAATATCTATTTTGATAGAACTCATCACTTTTATGTAAAATAGAGAATTCAGTCAAACTACTATGGGTATCTATTATCTTACATCCTAGTCTAGAGCTTGCTTGACTCTATGTCAATTATATGATAAATTAAAATATTTCAAAGGTATCATGTGTTAAGACCCAAAAGAAAATTAAAAAAAAAAAACTTGACATTACAATAAAACATTCGACTCACAAATGTTACAATAGATAAATCAGTATGTCTTTATAGTATTTAATAGGAAACTCAAACAAAAATTTGCAACAAGATATGTTATTTATATATAAATCCTCTAAACATCTATGACTACTACATGAAAATCAACCTCTAAATATATTAAATTATATTAAGGAGAAAAAAGATTGAAAAATGGGAATAAATTAACCTTTAATAGCGATAATAGTAACAAAAAATTAAAAAACTTTAATAATTAGTTTTAACCATGTATAACAATCCTCACGTGATTATAATAGACGTTGAGAAAAAGGGAAAAAAAAATTTACCAAGTTCAAATGCAAAAAAAGAAAAAAAAAAGAATTAAACACTACATAATTTAAAAGGTTAAATTCTTTTTGCTTATTATTTTTTGTTTGATAAATTTTTAAATTTAAATTTAAATTACATAAGTGGTTTGTAGTAGAAGATCATTGATAAAAGAAAGATTAATTTACTTTAATCGGTGTTAGAAAATTTATAAAAGATCTAAATGGAAGATAATAGGTAATATGATATTTTAGTTGTTTAAAAAGTTATCTTGAATGAACATAAATTAGACCCACTCAAAAATGTGACAAATGTCAATTTTTTTTTTAAATGGGAAAGTCAATTTAAAACTTTCTTCTTGAATATAATATTATATATTAGATTTTACTTCTATGTATAAAAGATATTTCATACTAAAATTCATAAAAATGAAGATGAGTATTAGGTACCAATCCATATATCTAAAACGTATTAGTGCCAAATACATGGTTATATATTATTCCCTTCGTTTTAAAAAAATTGTTATTTTGATCAATTGATATATTTTTAAGCTAATATATTTGAATATAAATTATATTAAAATACATTAACTTAAAAATATACTAATTTAATTAAATTAACAATTATTTTGAAATGAAAAAAAAAACTATTTAAAAATGGATACCGTAGTGATGGTAGATTTTCTTTAGTTTTTCTGAATTGAATTAGTATAAAGTGTAGATTTCAATCCATGGTTATATGAAACTCTTTTAATTGATACAGGATCTAATAAATCTGACATGCATTGACCTTTATGGATCCAAGCAATTGATTGAGCTGCCAAATTTCTCCAACGCTTCAAGACTTCAAAACTTATATCTCGGTGATTGTACAAAGTTACTCACTATTCATTCATCTATTTTCTATCTCCCAAAGCTAAAAGTCTTGGATCTAGGTTATTGTGAAAGACTTGAGAGTCTCCCAGGTAACATGTTTTAAGATTTGAGTAATGCTGAAATTAATTGTTAGAAGATTTGTATAACATTAAATTAATCTTTTAAAGATTTTTTATATTAATTTAACTTTTATAGTATAAAATTATTTATTAATTAAAAGGCCAAATTAATGTGTATATATATATATATATATATATATATATATATTAGAAAAATTAAATTAATGTCTATTTTAAATAATAAAAAATTAATTAATAGTCAAGCTTTAAATGATTAATTCAGTGGCGAAAGCATTTTTGAAAGGCTAATTTTATTATAGACAAACTTGTATTAAGTCTTTCATATTTATTTTATTTAATTCTTATAATTTGGCGTTGAAAATTAATTTTTTACATTATAGCAAGATTAATTTTTTTGTTTCAAAATAAGTAACTTAAGAGTATATATTCATCTCAAAAAGAAAATGTCCACATTTCATCAATTAATTTGAAATTTTGATATGACAAATACAAGAAACTTTTCCTTTTGAAGTATTTACTCTTTTAAGACCCTTTCAAATTTTTGTCCAATCTTGATTTTGGTTTTGGATGCTCTAAGCTCAAGGAGTTTTCCCTAATTTGAAATGAAAAGCACGGTGTGTTCTTAAACATTACAGCTATTGAAGCATTGCCCTCATCAGAAAGGTGCCGTAGCAAGCTTGAATGCTTGAACCTTTACGGATGTGAGAGTCTGAAGCATCTACCAGACGGCATATCTGAGCTGAGATTTCTTAAAACCCTTGACGTTAGTTGGTGCAAACAGCTTGACGTATCAAACCTACACATCTTATTTGATGGCTTATCGTATTTAGAAGAGCTAAGCTTGCATGGATGCTGTAACTTGTATGAACTCCCAGAGAATATCAGCAAGTTATCATTGTTATGGTTCTTATCACTTTCGGAAACTAATGTCAAGAGCTTGCCAGAAAGCATCAAACATCTTTCAAAGCTGCAACAACTCGACTTATTCAATTGCAGGAGGCTCCAGTCACTGCCTGAGCTTCCAGCATCTGTCACTTACTTATATGCCAGTGGCTGCACATCGTCGGAGAGAGTGTTCACTTCAACACCTGAACTACTGGAAGAACACATCAGATTGTTTGAAATTGAACCCTATGATAAATGTTTTTCATCCCATGATTGCCCAAATTTGGATAAAGATGCACTTGATGCTATTTTGGCATATGCCCACTGTTGCAACGAGAGAAGGCAAGCAATTTGGGAAAAGTGTACTGGAAAACAGAGACGTCGTTGAAGCACCATAAACATTTCCCATGCTCGCCTATCTGTTTGGTGTTATTTTATTTTATTTTTTTGGCTGAACTGAGATAGAATTGTTTAATAACTGAATTTGTAAGGGCTGAGGACATAATTTTTTCTGTAAACACTCTTTATTTTAATTTTTCTTTTCCTATTCTATGTCTCTTCCTTCATATCTCGTTAGAAGATCTTTGAAAAGTCTCATTAACAACTTTTTCCGCCGGTTTCACATAGTGAAATTTAAGTCTTATATTTCAATTTCTAACATTGCAAATGAAGGTCAATTAAGGTTTTAGTTCACTTTTTGATAGTGTCACAAGTTTTTAAGGCATTTTATCTAAGTTTTATTTTTTCTGTAATATGGTGTTAGGCTTAAATATATTTTTCAGCTCCGAAAAAATAGCACTTTTTATTATAGTCTTTTGAAAAAAAAAAATTTACTTGATTTAAGTTCTCAATTTTTACAAATGAGCATAAATGGCTCTTAAAACTTTGGAAAAGATTGTCCTCGTCGCAAGAGTCAAACAGAGGGCGGCTGTTGTTACTCTTACATTTAACTAACATTTATTTAGTTCCTATAAAATACTTTTCTAATAATTTAATATTACATATTTGTTATCGATTATAAATTTATTGAAATTTATTTACTGATAAAATATTTTTTAAAAAATATTGTTATTATTATAATTTTTTTTTAATTTTTATGTGCAATTAACTTAGTACCGCAATCATTTAAATTTCAATATCAAATTATTTTCATGAAAACTTTCTTAATACAATAATTATCCAAATAAGATAATAGAGATTATTCTAGAAAAGTAATAAGTAAAAATAAATAATAACAAATTTAAATTAATAAATCGTAATATTCGATAGATTCCCAATGTTTTACCATCAAATTTTATTAAAAAAGAAAAAAAATTTGACGGGGATTAAAAAGGAAAACTAAATCAACATATAATCTCAGAATTTGTTGGTATTAACACCTTGACTTTTATTGTAACTTTTCTCATCATCTATGTCTTCATAAATTAAAATAACTTGACACATTAAATTAATTATTAATTTATTCAATATGAATTGTCAATATATAAAGGAAATTACTTTAATGTCCAATAATATATTACCACATGATTTAAGAGTTTAACCAATATATATGAAATACCATGCTCATTAAATAATGTAACAAATTATTAGAAAACAGCATAAATTTTTTTACACTGTTGGTATATATTTGTTAAACTCCAACTTAACTATTATCGGGAGTAATTTTATTCAATTCAAAATTTATGATATATTAATAGAAATTTATGGAGATTATTTTCTTTTCATATAGCATTTGTGGAATATTAACATGCAAAAATAGAGAAAGCATTACGCTTGAATAAGTCATGTGAATTACAAAAAACAATTTAGCTTGTAAAGCATATTTAGATCACGATCGTGAATTCGGGTCACAATCAAGTATTTTCATCATTTTTTTATTTGAAAATATAAATTAGTGCCTTTTATGAAAAAAGAGTAAGTGAAAGATGAACTTTTCTACACAAATTAAATGAGTAGATCACAAAGGTAAAAATAGTAGAACACTAAAAGAAGTTATTTTGATAGATATTAAAGATAATAAGATTAAATAAAATATGGATATATGTATTATATATTATGGTTAGAGTTGGAAGTGAGCCTAGCCGAGCTCAGACCTAACATAAATCAGGTTGCTCAAGCTCAAAATAAACTTAATTTCTAGGCTCGAGCTCAAGTTAATTTATGAGCTGTCTAAACTCAATGAGACAATTCAAGTTAGATATAAATTAAGTCATTTTGGCTTAATAAATTATAAGATATTTAATGATAAAAACATAGTCTCAACAACAACAATAACAATAATAATAATAATAATAACAATAACAAAATATGATTTTATGTATATAAATATATATACATATATACATATCAAGCTAGCTCAAGAGCTAATGAGTCGAATATAGTAAAACTCAAATTTAACTCATTTAATAAATGAAATCAAATCTCTAATTCAAACTTGACCCATAAGTTCACGAGTCCAACTTATTAAGCTATTAATGAATCGAATTAGAAATAACTCACAAGTTGGATTGACTTACTTCCAATCCTAGTTATGATGATCTAAGTTGTTTGTATTGTCATTTATTTTTACTCACCATTCTTTTTTTGGAAATATTTATGATCCATTATTTTAATAACTGTTATATTAAGATCAATTTTGAACAATAATTTATTATTTAAATTTAAATAGTTGTGTCAAATAAGTTAATTGTGCATAAAAATAAAAATATGATAATATTAAAGAAGAATTATAAATTATAAAATCAAGTTGTTTAATTGTTATGTTTGATTAATCTTAATCACTATCTGATAGGATTGTAGGTTATTAATTGTTACTACCTTAGTGAAGCTTTGCTTGTTATGTTGAATTTTATATATTGTTCTCTTTGTTTTGCATAATTTCTTTTGATTTTTATACAACCAAAGTTTTTGATACTAGTATATATATAATCTGTTTAATTTTTAACCTTTTTTTGGTATTTTTTAATTAATTTTAAGATTATTTTGATTTTTTTCTAATTTTTTCATTTTTTTTTATTTTTTGGTGAGCCAACCCGTTTAACCCACTAATTTGGGTGGGTTGAGCCGGGTTGGTATTTTTATAACTCACCTGAAAAGTGAGTAAACCTGTATAATTAGTTTTGGCCTGTGACCCACCGAGTTGGCCCACTTTGACAGCTCTAATATGATTTCTATTTATTGAGAATAACTTTTATATCATGTTACTAAATAATACTATTATAATTTTTTAAGAGTAACTTTTAAATAATTCAGATGCTTAGCAACCCCAAAAAAGCTACAATATTACCAAACTAAGTATTGCACTATTATTCAATTATATATTTCTATTGATAAGGCTTTTAAAGTAATAGGTAGTTAGTCAAATAATTTTACTTATATGGCAATATATTATTAAATATTTGTATAAAAAATTTTTATACTAATAATATATTAAAATTAAATTAATATTAATATTAATATTAATATTATTATAGTTGTAATTGTTAAAAATGTCACTATTATTATTGTCATTATAAATGATAAACAATATTATAATTATAATTATCATTATTAACATGATATCTTCATTCATTTCGTAATTAACTGCATAAAAGTATTAGAATAAATGTATAATAATTTTAGAATTATTTTTTGATTTAATAACACCGTAATAACTCCCAATCGCCCCCCAAAAAAAAAGTAACACTGTAATAACAATCCCTTAGCTAGCCTACACTAGACCCTTTTCTAAAAAAACAATTGAGCAAAGTCTCCCTCGTATTTAGGACTATTCTTAAATACAGATCCTCTACCTACACAACAATCCAAACATACAAAATTATTGGGGATCCAGACACTCTTAGAATGCACCCCATAGCATACAACATGGAAATTTAAAACGTAATCATACTTATGAAAATATATACATACATATCTATCATGAACCTTAACCCATAATCATTAAAATGTAACTTGACTCAACTAAAAATAACATGCTTTTATTACAAATTAAAGCTGATACAAGGAGGACTCTGCCTGTGGACTAATGGAGCACTTTGTCTGTGGACTAATGGAGCACTTCTAGAGATTATACAATTAAGCCTAAATGCTGAATCTTCGAGTTAACTGGGGAAGCTTGAGCACTATCTCGCACCTGTCTAAAAATATAGAGAGAGAGAAAAGAGTGAGTCATACAGGCTCAGTGAGAGATAATATATCTATAACAATAGTGGAACAAGTTTTAACATTAACTTTTAGCAAAAGTATAACTTATAAGTTGTTTCAAAAATTTATACATCATCTCTTAAGGAAAGGCTTTGTCTATATATTAATATACTATAAACTTTCTGGCAAAACATACCTGAAGTATAATCTGTCCTTAAACATCCGTATATATATATAACGCTTTTACAACTAGATGTAAAAAATCATATACACAATAAGGATATAAGAACTGGCTTACAGATAGAAATACTTTCTCATAACATGAAAAGTAAATACTTGTTTCAAAATTATTATAATGCTTAAGGGAGGATCTTATTTCAGAAATAGCTGTCTAACTGGGTGGCCCTGTGGCCTAACTCCAGCAGTAAAAGATAACTTTACGCCTATACGTGTCTATAAATTCCGATTATATTGGCCGACATGCCCGGCTAGCAATCACCCTGCTAGATGGGTTATTTGAGGTGTACCAAAGCTAATGCTGCTGCCATTAGCAAACAATTCTGTTACAGTTTTCTCCCCTCAAAAAGGCACTCACACTTGCTGGGTCTTTGCCATGTCTCATGTGAGCCCTTGGTTAAAACTCCTTTGAAACACATTTTCTTCCTTTCAAACATTTCTAGCCTTAAACTAGTTTTAAAACATCACAATTTCAAAAAATATGAAACTTCATCTTTTCTAAGTTCTTGTCATTAAGATTCCTCTTTATATCAATTTATGTGAGATTTAACTTTGCTATTAACCATAGGTTTAAGGCATAATTCAAATCTTTCAAGCTTAAAGTATCTAAAGTTCTTTCTCAAAACATGGGATTTAAATTACCTCTTTCCATTGAATCATTCAACGCATTAACTTTAAAACATTGCAATTTCTATACACATGAAACTCTGTCTTTTTTTATCAAATTACTCAATGTCAGAAATCAATTTCTATAAGAGCTTGTCCCACTAATATATATATGTATACACACACACACACATGCACATAACTAACATCATTACTTCAAGAGTTCTGTAAATATAGAGTAAAACACATTGAATCAACTATTTTATAAAACTTTACTAGAATACATTTTAGGCATGTACTTAGAAAATTAAAGATAAGAAATAAGCTATAGATATACTATCACTCACCTATCAAGTTGGAAAGAAAGGAACCCAAACTCTACGAAGTCTTAGAGCTATCAAGAGATTCTGGAGAGTATCTAACATTATAAAGAACACAATTCAAGCACCAATTAGTTTCTAGACCAATTAGTTTCTAAAGTTAAGGATTAACTTAAATTATCTCCCAAAGTACAAAATCCCCAATTTGGAACCCTAGGTTCCCAAACCTCAACCTTAAACTTAATCCTCCAAGAAAATCCTTCCATACCCATGAAATAGAAGAAGATTTGAGCTTAGAGAGTTACCTTGAATTGCAAAAGAAGGAAGAAACTTGATGGAGGACTTGGGTCTTCTCCACCTTCGTTTCTCTCTCTAAAAGAGATGAGAGAGAGAGCTTCAAGGAAGAATATTGATGATGATTATGGTGAAGAAGAGGGATTTGTGGAGGATTTGAGTAGAAAAATGGTGAAGGAGTCACGACATCCATGAGGGGAGAGAGAGAGAGAGAGAAGAGATAGAAAGAAGAGAGAGAGGAATTGAGGAAGAATGAAGAAGAAAGAACGGAATCCTTCTTTTAAACTTCGTCCAGCGGGTGCCTGAGCGCCACGACCTGGCAGCTTGGGCGCCCGTCCACCTAAAGCTGCATTACTTCTGCAGCACAGTGAGCGCCTGGGCGCTGGCCTTGGGCGCCTAGGTGCCCAGTCTCTGTTTTTTTTTTCCCTTCATCTACACTTCTCAACTATCATCATATACTTATTTAAATATAAATAAAAGAATATCCCCCATTTAAATCCGATAAAAATATTGGAAAAATCAAACTCCTTAAGAATCAAAATCTAACTTTTGGATTTTAGTACAAACTTCCGAAAACTTACATTTTCTTAAACTTCAAGCTTGAAAATGAAAGAGTTAATAACTTCCAAAAATTCGTTAAAAATCGCTCTTCAATTCTTTAATATCTAAGGAACAATTACCGGGACTTTTGATCCCCTGAAAATGTCCAAATCCTATAGCCCTCCAAGGGGGCATAGGGTCCAAACTTAGAGTTTTCACAGGGTCCGACAGAACAAAGTGTCATAATTCGTGTGACTCTTGACCTGGGCATTACATTCTTCCCCTCTTAAGAAATTCGGTCCCCGAATTTCAAACAAAAGATTTTAACCTCCTTCTTTATCTTTTTCTTCCACTAATTAATGCCTTAAACACTCTTTTACTAGGGCACACCTTTACAAGATTACGATATGCAAAACCTCACATTATACTAACTTCAATACGACGATGAATTCCCACATCAAGGTTATTCTTCTTAAAGCTACTCTATTAGCTAAGGATTCCTTGAAATGCTTTGGTTATGCCCCTCGTATCATATTCTTTACTTCACTTTACAATTGGTAGCCCTTAAGACTTGAATTTGCCTTTCATTTCCATGATCTATTCTTTTTGAGTTATCTTTGGAGGACATGACTCATTTGAACTATCATAGAAAGGATTGTGGCACCCCTCTGATACACATATCAGGCAAGCTGCTGCTAATCACTTCAGCAGAACCTTCCTCTGTATCAAACATTCATTATTAATTGTGAAATTCTTTTCTCGCTTAAACTCTTTAGATCTCTCCACTTCCCTTAAGTTAATTCTAACTAGTTCAAGATTCTTCATCAATAAAATCTATAATCCATCACTGCTTATCGTCCCATATTTTGCCAATCTAACTTCACTAGGCCTTGTTTATTGTAATATATGTTCTACATTCCTCATCCATAAAATCGAATCACCAGTCACCTTAATAGGATTTTTCAAGTAATATCTTACTACTCATACTTCTAAGGTTTCTAACCTTCAGGTCCTTTATCGGTATCTATCACATTTTCTCCTTGCACTAAACTCTATTATCCCTTAAATTCCTAGGATTAGATCCTAGGAGTTGCTTCCTTAATAATTTCAGTCACTTGTAGGCTTATCCCCTTGAATTCACTTCCCTTGTTTTCCTTAACATCACTCATTAGCTTAACCTTAGAGGAACCATTGCTAGGCCCCCAAGAACAATCTAACTTAGCCAATAAACCTAGTGTTACTCCCTTGCCCTGCCATAACATCATCTTAATCCACGCCATAATCACACCTTCTTCCTTCTTGAACCTTACTAGTGCCATTTTAGCCCAAAGAATAGGTCAAATACATCCAACTTATTTATTCTCTCTACCATATTTTCTATGCAAGGACCAGAACCAACTATATCCATATTGAGTGAGAAGAACTTGCACTAACTCCTGATATTACAAGTGTAAACTAACTTCTTGTATCGTTTTTGCGTGCTCTCTACTTCTCAATATTACTATTGAAAAGTCTTGATCACTCAACTTCATTATGAGAAATAGTTCATACTGCCTAGGGGAAACATTCCATATAGAAGACCCTAACCACAAGTTCTTATTCAAACATCAAGACTTAAGCTTTAGTCATTCTATATATGTTGCTTCTTTCTTTAATGAGGAAATCACATGCAAGGGTCCATAGATCCTTCAAGAATCCCCTTTTTCTTCATGCGTCCCTTAACATCACATGGCATGACATGAAAATCAAGGTCATAATATTCCCCGTAGGGAACCTTCTTTACTTCGCCAACTTACCATTACCTTAATATCTGTCTCTATCTCAACTCTACTCATAGTAGGAGATTCTGCATATTCACAAACATCACTTAGGGGTATTACTACACCATCAACTTAGCACTTAGCATCAACAAACATTGCTTAGCATCATAAGAAATCCCTTTTAGAATCAACATCTTTAATTTAGAACCTTCTAGGTAATCGTAACTTCCATGAACTTCTCATGGTTACAATTTCATTACAAAAATCATATAATCACCTCGTCCTCAATCCTACTTATTCACTTCCTAAAATATAAGTCCTAGCTATCACAGTCATCCTTCATATCATGCTTAAACACTTCAAGGTAAACTTAAATCCCACCATGCTAAACTCTTACTTTAGACAATCTAACACGTTTGCAAGCAATCAAAATAATTTCACATCCTTAGGTATTAGGACTTAAACCTTAACACCTTCAAGCATATTATCCATATATCTTATGCTCTTGATATCTCATAAATTCTCATATTCAGTTTATTAGCTCACAAGCCATGCAAGGCTACATATTCCATAGAAAGAAATTGAAACCTAACCATAGGTGTGAAGTGAGTGCTTCAGCTTAAAACTAAAATCGTAAATAGAAAAAGGAGTAGCAACTCCTGGATTACCACATGAACAATATACATGATATAAGGGAATATCAAGAACAACTAAGAGATAAAGGACAAAAACATCATTCCTATAGGCCTTTTTTAACATCACAATCTATAGAAATGGGCGCGCTTTCATTTACACAGTTGTGATCGTACTAAAGGACACTTGCTCTATTAACCATAGGGAAACCTAATGCTCTGATACCATCTTTGTCACGACCACACTCAGGATGAGACTGGCACATAGGGGACACATCCCCTAGCTAGCCTACACTAGACCCTTTTCTAAAAAACAAATTAGGCAGAGTCTCCCTTGTATTTAGGACTATTCCCAAATACGGATCCTCCACCTGCACAACAATCCAAACACACAAAATCATTGGAAATCCAGGCATTCTTAGAATGCATCCCATAGTACATAACATGGGAATTTAAAACGTAATCATACTTATAAAAATATATAAATACGTATCCATCATAAACCTTAACCCATAATCATTAAAATGCAACTTGACTTAACTAAAAATAACATGCTTTTATTACAAATTAAAGCTGATACAGGGAGGACCCTGCCTGTGGACTAATGGAGCACTTCTAGACATTATACAATTAAACCTAAATGCTGAATTTTCTAGTTAATGGCGGAAGCTTGAGCACGGTGCCGCACCTGTCTAAAAATATATAGAGAGAGAAAAGAGTAAGTCATACAAACTCAGTGAGGGATAATATATCTATAACAATAGTGGAACAAGTTTTAACATTAACTTTTAGCAAAAGTATAACTTATAAGCTGTTTCAAAAACTTATACATCATCTCTTAAGGAAAGGCTTTGTCTATATGTTAACATGCTATAAACTTTCTGGCAAAACATACCTAAAGTATAATTTGTCCTTAAAACATCCATATATATATATATATATATATATATATAAACATAACGCTTTTACAACTAGATGTAATAAATCATATACATAATCAGAATATAAGAACTGGCTTAGAGATAGAAATACTTTCTCATAACATGAAAAGTAAATACTTGTTTCAAAATCATCATAAAACTTAAAGGAGGATCCTATTTCAAAAATAGCTGCCTAACTGGGTGGCCTTGTGGCCTAACTCCAGCAATAAAAGATAACTTCACGCCTGTGCGTGTCTATAAATTCTGATCATGTTGGCCGACATGCCCGGCTAGCAATCACCCTGCTAGCTGGGTTATTTGAGGTGCAACAAGGCTAATGCTGCTGCTATTAGCAAATAGTTTTGTTACAGTTTCCTCCTCTCAAAAAGGCACTCACACTTGCTGGGTCTTCTCCATGCCTCATGTGAGCCCTTGGTTAAAACTCCTTTGAAACACATTTTCTTCCTTTCAAACATTTCTAGCCTTAAACTAGTTTTAAAATATCACAATTTCTGAAAATATGAAACTTCATCTTTTCTAAGTTCTTGTCATTAAGATTTTTCTTTATATCAATTTATATAAAATTTAACTGTGCTATTAACCATAGGTTTAAGGCATAATTCAAATCTTTCAAACTTAAAGTATCTAAAGTTCTTTCTCAAAACATGGGATCTAAATTACCTTTTTTCATTGAATTATTCAACGCATTAACTTTAAAACATTGAAATTTCTATACACATGAAACTCCGTCTTTTTTTATCAAATTACTCAATGTCAGAAATCAATTTCTATAAGAGCTTGTACCACTTATATATATATATATATATGTATATTTACACACATGCACATAACTAACATCATTACTTCAAGAGTTCTATAAATATAGAGTAAAAAACATTGAATCAATTATTTCATAAAACTTCACTAGAGCACATTTTAGGCATGTACTTAGAAAATTAAAGATAAGAAATAAGCTATAGATATACTATCACTCACCTATCAAGTTGGAAAGAAAGGAGCCCAAACTCTACGATGTCTTAGAGCTACCAAGAGATTCTGGAGAGTATCTAACATTATAAAGAATACAATTCAAGCACCAATTAGTTTCTAGAGCTAAAGATTAACTTAAATTACCTCCCAAGGTACAAAATCCCTAATTTGGAACTCTAGGTTCCCAAACCTCAACCTTAAACTTAATTCTCCAAGAAAATCCTTCCATACCCATGAAATAGAAGAAGATTTGAGCTTAGAGAGTTACCTTGAATTGCAAAAGAAGAAAGAAACTTGATGGAGGACTTGGGTCTTCTCCACCTTCGTTTCTCTCTCTAAAAGAGATGAGAGAGAGAGCTTCAAGGAAGAAGATTGATGATGATTATGATGAAGAAGAGGGATTTGTGGAGGATTTGAGTAGAAAAATGGTGAAGGAGTCATGGCATCCATGAGGAGAGAGAGAGAGAGAGAGAGAGAGAAGAGATAGAAAGAAGAGAGAGAGGAGTTGAGAAAGAATGAAGAAGAAGGAACGGAATTATTCTTTTAAATTTCATCCAACGGGTGCCTGGGCATCGCGACCTGGCCGCCTGGGCACCCGCCCACCTGAAGCTGCATCACTTTTGCAGCATAGCGAGTGCCTGGGTGCTGGCCTTGGGCGCCTAGGTGGCCAATCTCTATTTTTTTTCCTTCATCTACACTTCTCAACTATCATCATATAGTTATTTAAATATAAATAAGAGAATATCCCCCATTTGAATCCAATAAAAATATTGGAAAAATCAAACTTGTTAAGAATCAAAATCCAACTTTTGGATTTTAGTACAAACTTTCAAAAACTTACATTTTCTTAAACTTCAAGCTTGAAAATGAAAGAGTTAATAACTTTCAAAAATTCGTTAAAAATCGTTCTTCAATTCTTTGATATCTAAGGAACAGTTACTGGGACTTTTGATCCCATGAAAATATCCCAATCCTATAGCCCTCCAAGGGGGCATAGGGTCTAAACTTAGAGCTTTCACAGGGTCTGATATAACATTCCCAATTTTTGTCTAAGCTAATTAGCTCAGTGATCCTAGCTAATTTGAGAGGTTAACGATTAATTGAGGACTAATCACCTAATCTCGATGAGCAAAAGTTTAGTAAATTGAGTCAAGTCAATAATTGAATCATAACGCACTAAATATTTTAATTAAAACCTAATTATTCGAACCTCATTAATTCATAACTTAGAAATATAATTAAGCTAATCCAATCTTATTAATTAAGTACAAGACAATTGTTCTACCTTACCAATTGAGATAGATTAATTCTTATACTCTAATTACATAATTCATAAGATCAATTTTTTTAGAGAGCAGTTTAACTAATCAAATTGATTAACAATTTAGGTAATTCTAATAGCTTTGAAGATTTAAAAATTTCTCCTAATTGATGCACCAAATTTTGGCCAAAGACAAGAGCAAAATCCAACCATTCATTTGCCTTCTCATCATGCACCCTTAGATCAAGAGTCTATGTTAATAGTATTCCTTGAGTCAAGACAATAGATGCACTCTCCTCTATCAAGATTGTGACACTTGGAGTGACCATATTCACCCAATGCCAATCCTAAGAGAGGTCATACTTTTAACCACTTGAAAAATACTACATGGTCTTTACCCAAGTGCCAAGACTCAAAGGAAATACAACTCCCTTTTTTGCCCCAAGGATTTCCCCCACTCTCTTACTTGTTGTAAGAAGCAAAATCACATCACTCTCTCCCTCCTCTTTTGCGCCATTCAGCCCTCTCTCTCCCCCTCACTTCATTTTTTATCTCCTCTCTCAAGACACAAAGCTCTCTCCTCTCTCTAAGTCTCATCCCCACTCTCTTGTTCTTCCAACCCTCCTTATTCTTCTTCCAATCTCCCTACTACTTCTTACCTCATTTCTATCACCACCCTCACAATCCCTTCAAGGACCATCATTTTTGGTCTTCAGAGAAACAAGAACACCATATACAAGCTCCATTTCCAAGTTTTCAAGTAGGAAGGCTCTCTCCAACCTTCTCCACATTCAAAATCCTTCAAGAAGCTCTCTTTGTTAGTGACTCTAACTCTTCTTTTTCATGTATTTTTTAAGCTCTAGAACTCCTAAGCTCTTCATAGCTAGGTGGTTTTAGAACTTACTTCAAGGTCTCATGACTATATCTTACTCTATGAGTTTTTCTTGCCTTGTTGAAAATGTTGTCTTAAAATGAGATTATGTGGCATGATGGTTTTTATATATCTTGCTTTATTTTGTTTTAAAATACTAATTTAGTGATTAAAACCTCGAATATGATGGTGAGATAAAACATAAAAATGGTGATTTGAAGTGGTATAGCAACATCTCCACAAGTTTGATATGTAAAACATGAAAACTAGTTAAGCTGGAATTCTGGTAGTCTATAATGCGTACTGTATAACTCGTTCTATAAAACTCAAAATGTAATGAAACTAATTTTCTGTGAAATTAGACTCAAAGATCTTTCCAAACATATAAAATATATGAAATTTGGATTTAAAATGAGGGAGATATGATTTTTCAAAGTTGGCTGTTCTCGAATGGACTTCTGTTTGGGCAGTCTGCATTAAAAACCTTATAACTGAAGCTACAAAAATTATTTTTGAGTGGGACCAAGTTTTTTAGGAAGCTAAGACATAGAGTAACGCCCCCATAAAACAGTTTTATCAAATTCCATGTGAGAAACTCCCAGTGGAGTTGATAAGCCACTGACCTAAGTTGAACTTTCAAGTCTGAACAGTTAGAATAAAATGTGCATATCTCAAGTTACAAAATGAATTTTTGAGTGGGGCTTATTTTGTTTAAAAATAGACTTAGAGAAGTATAATCATACCAAAATTTGAAGCAAAAGAGTAAAAGGTAATGGTGAATTTTTGAAGTTACTGCCCCATTGTAAAAGTAAAACTGTTATGGTGAAATTTAAAGAATAATGAGAAATAAGCTTTAACACATTAAGACCCTTACAATAAGATATTGGAAAACCTTCATAATCCAACTTAAAAGTTTCAAAAAGGATAATAGACGAAATTGGCCCTATGCCTAATAAAAGAATTTATACAAGAGGCAACCTCAATTAAAAGTTTGCACCAAATTTACTAAGCTAAGTTCATAAGACTTTATGTGATATGTATGCCTCTATGTGTCCATATGATGATATGATATGATATGATATGATAATGATGATTATGACAATATATGATGATGATCATGATGTTGATGATATGATATGATGATGATGATTATGATAATGCTATGATGACGATATGAATATGATATGTTGATGATATGATGCTTAATAATATGCGATAAATGAATCATATTTGGGGACGACGATATGTAATGCCTAAATATGGAAAAGAATTAGAATAATTTTGCATTATAAGCTTTAATAAAAAGAAAATGAACTAAGGATATGATCCTTCAAAAGGAAAGGTGACCTAATTTAAGCTCCCCTTACCCCCGACTCACATGAGACATGGCATGACCCAGCTAGTGTGAGTATAGGGGATAGGACTTGCATGAGGCATGGCATGACCCAGCTAGTGTAAGTACCGAAATTCTATGGTGGTGACGGCCACGATATGAGCTCATTACCACTTATGTTTAGTGGGTGAAAAGATAAGACTTAAGATAAAGTCAAGTTAAGAAAAGAAAAGGAACTCCAGTCCAAACTCTTGAAGGGAAGAAGTTAAGAGAAGTTTATAGCATAGCCATGCATGTTTTAAATAATTATACTTGTGCCCATGTATGTTATGATATAAATGATTAGAGTGTATGTTAAAATTGAATCCGTTTCGGATATTCATGTTTTCAAAAACTTAAGAACGGAACCTTATGAATGCTCACTATTTTCATTAATAAAACCAAAGTGGCTGGGATAATAACGATGACACTTTTGTGTCGGGTTCAAGTCCTACTGAGAAATCCCATTTCTCACCCTAGTTTTTCTTCCGTATCGTCACCAGATCTCGATGGTGCATCCAATGAAGTGGAGCATGAATCCCCCATATTGTGAACGGGCGTATGGTGTGGGATGTCGACAATACTGATGTGGACTTGTAGAAGCCGTAGCTCTGCATCTTCATACATTCCTTTTTGTGACGAAGATATCAATTTAAGTTTGTATCTAGTATTTGGATCATGACACGACCATGAGCCTCCTTCGATGTAATGCTGATATATATATATATATATATATATATATATATATATATATATATATATATATATATATATTATGAACCCATATAAATGTAATGGTTAGTTATTTAATGCAATGTATTTGTGAATTATTATTTGTTTACCGTTCTCATGTTTTATGATTTTCGGGTATGTATTTTATGCGACACGCTCTTTCTCTATCTGTCTTCTCGCTCGAGGCTTTACTTTCCAAAACGCTGCAAAGCGACGATGTATTTCAAAAAAAAAAATCTTACCATATTTTCTGCGTAACTTAATTTAAAATGAAGTTTAGTTTTCCACGAGCATAAGTAACAACTAATAAAACGCCGTAATATGACTTAAGCATAGTATGGGTTTATTAGGGTGTTATATCTGACAGAACAAAGTGTCACAATTCGTGTGACTCTTGACTCAGGCATTATAAATATAGCCACAAAAGGCAATGTGTGCTATGTAATTGGCAATCCAAGGTGTTTAGTACACCTTGTGACTATAGAAATTTGTGAGATATATTAATGTACTAATTATCTATAATATATTGTAGCAATATATTAGTTTTAAGAAAATTTAAAAATATGATTAAATATATTTTAAAAATTAATTATCATATAATAATGATGTAAAATTATACTGATAATATAAAATAATTTTATATTATCTATGTAAAATTATATTAACAAAATAAAATTACACTAATAGAATAATTTTAGAGTTTAGGGTTTATGATTTAAGGTTTAGGATAAAATTATACTAATAGAATTTTTTTGATTACATTGATAATATAAAATTATTTTATATTACTAGTATAATTTTTCACTGTATAATAATTAATTTTTAAAATATATTTAATTATATTTTTAAATTTTCTTAAAATTATATATTATTATAATACATCATAGGTGATTGGTATATTGATGTACCTCACAATCTCACCATCAGATTACAAGGTACACTACGCTCCTTCACTAGCAAAGAGCACTGTAGAATGCGCCCAAACAAAATAGTGAAATTCAAGGTAAAGGGTCCTCTGAACTCAATTTGATTGTTACTTTCCAGATCTCATTCTTGTAAAGTTTCAATTTTTTTTGGGGGGCCTATTTTCTCGTTTGCTATTAGTTTTCTTTCATTTTCTCAAGAACCAAACAGTACTAGGACATGGCAAGTGCTGTGGATGCTGCGGGGAACTCGATCCCAACATCGGCGATGTTCATGGTGACGTCAAAGCACACTGGAATAAGGTGCCAGGCGGAGAACATGGAGTTCCTCAAATGCAAGAAGAAGGATCAAAACCAAAGTGTCTCGATAAAGGGCGTGAAGTTACAGGCTCGTGTTACGTTGCTCCGCTTTTAGTTTGGGAGTTCGTTACTTCCATGTGTAAAATTATAAAAAATCAGGAATTTATATTATAAAATGGGTGTCTTGGTTTTTAATTTGCAAATAGAGGCTTTGCAAATGGCTGCCCTTATATCACCTCCTCTTCCATCAACTCTTCATCCACCGTGTTCTCCACCGGCACCGCCATCTCTGGCCACCATACATGGCAGCGCGTTGAGTGCTCTCGAGCCAGATTCTTCACGCCCTCTTTCTGAAAAATTATGTAGGTTATTGCTAGTCAAAGTTATGGGTGTTTTTTCTTTTTGTCCCAAAAACCCAACACTAGTGACCGCTGCGTTAGCCAGCACCACCACCCATCTCGTTCCACCGCAAATCGTTGTGCATCTATGTCGTCGATGTCCTCCTCCCAGCCACCGTGAACTGCCGCCCATCTACCATCAAGCTGCAGCCGTCTCGTCGACGGGCCACCATGACCCAGCCCGTATCTGCAGCGCAACCCCATCGCATCCCCAACGCTGTGCCTCATGTCCGCCGTGCAGTTCCGCTGGGGATCAATGTCGGCAACGGGATGCGGTCCTTTGTTGCCGCGATGAAGCTTCGCAACGTGATGGTGATGACGATGACAATGAGCGTGGCATGCAGTATAACGAGGCGGTGGCATTGAGGGGGCTTTTGCCGCTTCACGTGCCGCTGTAGCACTGACTGCTAGTGTTTAAAGGGGTGGTGGACTTGGTGTGGTGCAGGCACGCCATGAACCGATGGATTCCGATGACAATGATGGAGTTTCTATTGTTTGATGTGGATAGTGTTGAAGGGTGGAGGGTGCTTGTTGCCGGATAAGACTCCATTTGCAAAGAAAAAGTATATACCACTTGTTTAGCAATATTATTTTGGAATACTTTCTCACATTTTTTAAGGAATTAAGTTACTCCCATAGTTAAATGGGAGTAATGTAACACGCGCCGAAGTTACATGCTACGTTCTTGGCCTGTGAGTTTTTCTTTTTCTTTTTGTTTTTTTGGCGTTGAAAAAAATGATGACTTTTTCTGATTTTTTATTATTATTATTATTATTTTTTTGGGTTCGTGACGTAAAAAATAAAATGAAAGCTTTTTTTTTCATTTATTTATTGGATTGGATTTTTTGTTTATGATTTTGAAATGGTAGATGGTTCCTTCATTCCAATGTGTTCTATTTGGCTGAACAAAATAAATGTGGCAAAGTAGCAATGAGAGGCACTTCTGGCATTGGGAAATGGGAACCAAAAAACTCAGGCGCCCACTGCAAAGATTTGCAGTGAAAGCAGCTTGTGATTGTTGTATATCTAATAATTTATATTTATGAGATATATTAATATATTAATTATTTATAATATACTATAGTAATATATTAATTTTAAAAAAATTAAAAATATAATTAAATATATTTTAAAAATTAATTTTTATATATCAATAGTGTAAAATTATAGTGACAGTATAAAATAATTTTAACAGAGTAAAATTTTATAAATGTAATTTTATTCTATCAGTATAATTTTATATTGACAGTATAAAATTATTTTATACTGTCAGAATATAACAATTAATTTTTAAAATATATCTAATTATATTTTTAAATTTTCTTAAAATCAGTATATTACTACAATATATCATAGGTAATATGTATCGATGCACCTCATAATCTCACCATCAGATTATAAGGTACACCATGCTCCTTGACCTGCGAAGTGCACTGTAGAACGCGCAGCAAAATTTTTGTGTTGTTTCTGTATATCTCAACAATAAACTGCGGTTCGGTTGTAGGAATGTGTTGTGATATTTGAGGAGATGGACATTATAATAGTAAAGCTACTTTCGCAACCATTTGTATTGAAAAGCAACACAGTTCCCTCTGCAAGCCTGTCGGTAGATGATTGTTTGACTTTTTATCATCGGCCCAAGATTCTTTTTTTTTCAAAGGAATTGAGCATGCCAGTAGCATTACTGTGGTTATTATATTCAAGCTCTTATTTTTCTTCTTCTTCCTCTTCTTCGCCTACCTAGGGGGAGGTGGTATTGGCTTCGTATTGTACCGCTCGTACACGTAGATCAGAAGTCATGGACTGGATTTATGGACCCTTCATTGTTTGTATTTGTCTGCTGAACTTCTGTTTCATTTTTTGTATAATTTGGACCATTTATTTTGGAATTTCCGGTTGTGCGTAGGATCTTATCTAGGAAGGCATTCAATAAACGTACTATTCCTTAAACATTGCTTAAGCTACGCAGTCAGAACTTGGATTACTCAACATTTGTAAAACAGTTCAGATTTAGTACTTCTTATTTGATGATGAATTGATGATTTGAATATTCATTTACAATGATAGTGAGTGGTATCTTTCATTATAAGAATTTTTTAACTGAAAACGCAATTTTATCATACAAATCCAGGCCACTGCCAGTATATGTGAAATTTAATCTATTCTGTTAATGTGTCATGTTAGAGTAAACTGATATGGAATTTTCTGTGAAGTTTGGATTCTAATTCTAGCTGATCTGCTTCAAACGTTGCTGGTTTTATAGAAACTAAAGTAATTTAGTCCAGTACTGTGTCTTGTATTATTAATTGATTATTGTCCATATAACTTTAACTGTTTTTCAAACAGAGCAACAAATTAAGGGACCAAGGAATGAATAAGTGCATATTCAACTTAGTTAAAAATGTAACAAAAAACTGTAAACATTAAGAAACAAAATATATATCTATATGGAAATAATTATTTAAAAAATATTTAATACAACAATTTAATTTTATGACTAGAGTAAACTGGTGGTATTATTAAATTTTTAATTGAATTTTTAACTGTACATATGCATATATAAATATTTTCATCATATATATTAAATACCTAAAATTCAACTATCCAGTTAAAAGATAATAAAATTATTAATTTTCATCCTACCACACCATCAATAGTAAACTATTTTGACATGTTATTTTTGAAATCACTAAACCCTAAATTTACATAATTGATTATTAAAAACTAACTGCATTTATAATTAATATATAAATTGATAAAATTAAAAATTTATCTTCATTAAGATATGAAGAAAAAATATATTTTTCGGTACATAAATTGTAAATATTATAAAAAAAATACGTAACTTTTTTCTAACATATGTTTTAAAGTATATTTCTTCAAATTTATTTTTAATAGCAATACTAGTAAGGAAAAATTGAAGAACTTCAATAATTATTTTTGTGCATGTATAACAATCCTCAAATGATTAATTAGATAGTGAGGAAAGGGGTAAATAATCTCACCAAGTTCAAATTAAAAAAAAAAAAACTAAACACTACTTAGTTTAAAAGTTTAAATTCTTTTTGTTTATTAACTTTTTGTTTGACAAATTTAAATTTTAAAATTTGAATTTAAATTACGTAAGTGGTTTGTAGTGGAAGATCATTTAAAAAAAAAAAAAGAATAGTTAATTTACTTTTATCAATATTAGAAAATGTATGAAAGATCTAAATGAAAGATAATATGCAACATGATATTTTAAGAAGTTATTTTTACATTAAGATATTTAGATCCGCTGAGAATATAACAAGTGTTATTTTTTTTTTTTAAATGGCAGAGTCAATTCATTTTTTTTTTCAAATATAATATTGTATATTAGATTAGATTTTACTTAGATGTATAAAAGATGTTTGATGCCAAAATTCATAAAAATGAAGACAAGTATTAGGTAACAATCCAGGTATATCTAAAACGTATGAGTACCAAATACGTGGCTATATATATTACTATTTGAGAATGGGTATCATGGTAGATTTTGTTTAGTTTTTGTGAATGCAATTAGTATTAGTACGAAGTGTAACTTTCAATGATTGTGTAACTCTTTTAATTGACATAGAATCTAGCAAACCTAATAAGCGTTAGCCTTGATGGATCCATGCAATTGATTGAGCTTCCCGATTTCTCTAAAGCCTCAAGTCTTGAAAAATTATTCAGAATTTTTTTATGAATGTATTGTGACTAATCATGTAATGGATGATTATACGTGGATAGTCAAAGTTTTAATTGTAAAAGCAAAACAAAAAGTGATTAGTTTTGATATAATATCATTGTAAAGTGTTTTATACTATCAATCAATTATGTAACATTATATGTATGACTTTTAAGATAATTATTATAAGAGTCAAATATTTACAATGACATGTACATAAAATATGGGTGTCATGTCATTTGTATTTATATACGTGAAAAGTAATAATCCATACATTCAGGATTATTCATTTATAACTGGTCAATGGGCTGAATGGAACTTTCAAATTAAATTTATTTAATTTTTTTCCTTTTTGTTTAGAGCAAATATGTGGTTGCATTGAAGATTATATTTTAGGAACAACCTGAAAAGTACAAAATTCATCACTAAGTAAGGAAGGAGATGGAGATACAGACCAATCTCCACCACCCAAACATACTGCATCTATATGGTTGGTTTCACAACGGTAGCGTGTTTTCTTGATTCTTGAATATGCTCAGAATGGTAAGATTTATAAGGAGCTTAGAAAAAGAGGCCACCTCACTAAGAAGCAAGCAGCCACAGTAATCCTTCATTAGCGTGAGTGTGCGTGACTAATTGCTGCAATTAAAGTATTAAACTAATTGTAATGACATGCTGTGAGATATGGAACTACGTAGAGAAAGGGGCCAAAAAAAAAAAAAAAAAAAAAAAAAAAGACTTACACACCGTATTTACACTCGTGATCATTGTGCTAATAATTTGTGATCAACAAGTATTATGTGGTGATCATAGATGGTGGTGACTAATTACCATTTTGTGGTGATCTGTGTGTTATGTCATAATCAACATACATTGTGTCGGGACCAACGCATATTGTGCGCTGACGGGTATAAAAATGGTGCGTAAGTAGCAAGACTAAGGGT
Organism: Pterocarpus santalinus; assembly: GCA_031439595.1. NCBI lineage: Eukaryota > Viridiplantae > Streptophyta > Magnoliopsida > Fabales > Fabaceae > Pterocarpus > Pterocarpus santalinus. The sequence continues at coordinate 6,066,903 of CM062523.1, forward strand.
GTGTTTCAGAGTCCTCTAAGCTGAAATTATGTTATATTCTATGCTTACCATCATACTTCTTTTCGAAGCAAGTCTTTTGTATTATGTTGACTCTAACTTTTGTTTATTATGAAAATTTTAGTTGAGCCTCACAAAAGCATTGGCATATTGTCATGAGAAGCATGTTATTCATAGGGAAATCATTCCGGAAAATTTGTTGCTTGATCATGAGGTATTCTTTTCCCTCTTTGTACCTTCCTTTTTCTTATGCTAGCAATGCGTATTTTTCTTCACTTTGTGTCAACGTTGGGCAACTCAAGCAGAAGAAATTGAGTTATCTATATAGTATTATCAATACAACCTTTTACAGTTCATTTCAGTCCTTTTTGCTGCAACACCACCCCCCCCCCCCAAAAAAAAAAACCAAAAAAAAAAAAAAACACCTTTTGGCCTCTTAAGGATTATACGTTGTTTTGAAAATTGTAAAATTCCTGCCTTAAGTTTTGACGTATTTTCAAAGCATTTTAGCTTTGTTGTTCGCTTATTTCTGTTCTCCACTTTCCTTGCCCTACTTCTGACCAAGAGAGACTCACAAAAGCAATCCTAGACTGATGTAGCTACTGTAGATATATGATGATAACCATTTGGTAAAGTTGTAAGCTGTTAATTGTATTTGATCTTTGAGGGAACTTGAACAACTAGTTTGATAATGGCTTGGCTACAGGGTTGTCTTCAAATCGCAGACTCTGGTTGGTCTGTACAGTCTAGAAGCAAAAGAAATACCATGTGTGGTACATTGGATTATTTAGCACCTGAAATGGTAGAAACCAAAGCTCATGATTATGCAGTTGATAACTGGACTCTGGGTATCCTTTGTTATGAGTTCCTCTATGGTGTTCATCAATTTGAGGCTGAGTCAAGCTGATACCTTCAAAAGGTATGGAAGTGAATGGGACTTGTGTGTAGTAAAATAAATGACATTTTTGCTATGTTATGTAATGTATTTAAATCTGTGCAGGATAATGAAGGTTGGCCTTTGCTTTCCTTCTACACCTTTTGTCTGTTCAGAAGCCAAAAATCTGATTAGTCGGCTATGTTCATATCTACATATTCATATCCAGGCATAAACAAATACTTTCTGTCAATAGATTTAGTTTTTCTCACTGCAATCTGTAAATTGATGCAGCTTCTAGTGAAAGACTCCTCACAAAGGCTCTCACTTAAGAAGATAATGGAGCATCCTTGGATAATCAAGAATGCAAGTAGTATCAACTTTAGTCCGTCAGGTTTAACTGTGGCCTTGAGGGATTAAAGCTGAATTCTATATCTAATAGTGTAATATGCATGCAAATTTATGAGTTTTTCGAAGTTCAAGTATATTATCAACTTGAATGACACTGTCCATTGCTGCGGTGATTACGAAGGTTAGGAATAGGATTCTACATATGTATTTCATACACAGAATTGTAAGTGGCTTTAAGAATTCACCATGGTATTGTCAATATTGTGTGTATAATATGAGAATGACATTCGTCTATTCAGAGTTTCGGAACTGGTTTCATATATCATCCCAACTGCAAGCCTAGTTCTATATGGCTAAAAATGCATAAAGTGATCCCAAGTTTTGTGCGCTGGTTTGAATTTTTTTTTTTCCCCTTTTCTTTTGTGGATAAAAGGATTGAAGATTTTGACATCTATACCTATATATAAAGAGATTCCCACTGTAAATTCATTGTGCTTTCTATATGCTTTCGAGTTTATTTTATACATTTTTTTACGGTTTTAACATGTTTAGATTCAGCTTTGCAAGCTTCCTTTACATTTTGTGCACAGGGATAAAATCCTCTAAATATGCACTCCCTTATTCCATGTTCCATAGCAGTTTCTAGAGAGACGTTTACAAGACTCTTTTGTTTTAAAAACTGTTTATAGCCAGTGAACTCTTTCTTCTTCTATGCAGTTCTCTCCCTAGTTCACAGTCACAAGCACAAATTCGTATACTCTCTGGTGCACTGAACCAGTGAAAAATAGGTATACGGGTGAGTCAATGAAGCTTCAGAAGGGTGCTTGGGATTATGTTGCTGTTTTATTCTCGAGGGTTGCCATCTCGATGCTCAAATCAGCTTTGGTTCGCTCCTCTAGCATTCTCCGGGTTTTGAATCCAAGGCTTGGTCTCCTGTCTTCGGGGCTTAGTACATCTCGAGACCGTTCTCTTTTCTAGAGCTATACCAATTTTCAGTGGAGGTAAATCATAAGTATATTTTCTTGGTGAATTTTTGTCAAATTTTGTGTATTTTCTCTTTCAGAGCTCCTTATTGCAATTTCTATTACAGAGATCAAACCTTTTTACCTGCGGTTGATTCTAACTGCATCCTTACATGACCCTTTTGCTTTGAACTGTTATGTTTCTTCCTTTTACGGTTGTCATTTTTATATTATCGAACTTGTGCTTTATGTAAAGTTAAGGGGTGCTGTAGGGGTAAACGTAAAACGTAAGGGGGTTGCATGCAAACTCTCTATGTTCTGTCACAGCTTCCAATTTCACTCATTTGGTGATGCTTCGGTAATGCTGATTTTTGTTTGCTTAATGGTAATATTTGCTTTGATTCATGGATGTTAGCATCTTAGCATTCACTAATTTTAGGTATTGAATAATTTTAAGTGCCTTGCTCTCTGCTGTTAAAATGCAACAAAGATAGAAAACAAAGCAGCGTTAAAAAATAGAGACCAACTATGCGAATATAAAGAAGATTATATAGTTGAAGGAGGAAATTCATTGAGCCATTAATTAAAAGGGAACAAAGGCAAACAAAAAAAAAAAATCTTCTGGTGAAGAGAATGACAGCATTTACTATTTGTATCTATGTTCGATGAGTACCTACGCTCATATTTATCTCTTGACTTTATTGTGACTAAGTTTTTTGGAAATGACAATTGATAGCTCACTCTATGAAAAGAGTTCGTTCCTAGACAGATGTTACTTCTCCATTTTCCACATCGCCTCCAGTGACACCTTCAATTTGGACTGGGGAAATGCTTGAACTCAATAGTAATATTACTTGTTTTGTTTGAAAATTTGAAATTTTAACAACATTGAAGTAGATGTTAAGCTGAGTAAAATTTTTGGTTATTGTTTTTTGTAGAACGGTTTTATGTTTTTCAAATCAGTTCAAAAATCCTTTTTAAAGAATATGCTTCGTTTTAGAAACATTAGCCTGCTGTTTGTTGTGATTTTGTTTCTAGAGGAATGCAAGCATCAAATGTATAAATTTTAAAAACCTTATTAATTAGTCACCTATTTAATTGCCATAACTAAATATTTCTTTTTGGAAACTTCTTTTATGTTTCGTGGTGTGGGGTCAGTGGGTGGGGAATGCAGGGAAGATGTTAATGAATGTCAGATTGCCCACGCGGCATATCCAGATTTGCTTTTGACTGTATCACAATATTTGTGTCCTACGAAAGTGCCCAAGACTTTTGGTGCTCCGACATGATTTAAAACACTTGACCAAGGTCACGATCAAAGTGGACAACTTCCCCTTTCTTGATTAAATAGCTTTTTCCACCAGTTCGTATCACTTGTTTTATGACCAGGAGACCGCGTATATCACGGTGTCACCAGTCAAAATCTCATTATTGTTTACTATATGCGTGCTCGTTTTTATTTTTATAGAATTGATTTTAAATAATATTAATTTTGTTAGAATTAATTTGGTTAGAGTTGATTTTGAAGTAAAATAATTTATATTTAGTAATTTTTTTAAAAATAATTTTAATAAAAAATAAAAATATTTTATTTCTCTCAAAATTAATTATAAAGATAATAATTGATTATAAGAGTGAAAAATCAAATATTAAAAAAAGGGTTAGAATCGATTTTGATATTTTAAAATCAATTCTAACCTCCTTCACTTCACTGCTAATCCAAACATATTATGAAATGTTAAGGATGTGGTTGTTTTATCTTTTAAAAAGGTGATTATGAATTTAAATTTTATATATAATTAAAAAAAATTAGAAATTATTTTTTTTTAATTTTTATAAAAAATTGAAATCAATTTTTATTTTAAATTTTAATTATTTTTAAAATAAATTATTCAATATATAAAAAATGATTTTTTTAATTAAAAATAACTTTTTATTCAAAAAATTGCAACCAAACGCGCCCTGAAAATATGATGGTCATCAATTGCATTCATCAAAATGAACGCAAAAATTGCTGTCCACGAGAAGATATTTTTCAATTTTTTTTTCTGGGATAACAAAAATGCTTAAATTTTCTAAATATTGCAGTTGTTTTCATAAATCTTTTTTGTTCTATCGATTTATTTATAAAATATAGTTTGATCTTTTAAGAATTAATTTCTTTATATATATATATATATATATATATATATATATATTTATATATAGTGTTTATATCTTGAGGAAAATAATAGATTTTTATCCTCCAAAAGCCTCCCTCTCTGGAAATTATTTTAAGATTCAAATACATGTTTTAGTTCGTTCCAATATTATAAAATTTTTGTAGATACGTCTTTCAATAAAAAAAAAAGGGTCCCTTTTTCTTAAAATGAACTCTGCCAAACATTCCTTAAATAGAGAAAGAAATTTAAATTGAATTTTATTAAAAATGAATTAACATATAAACCATTTGAAAAAAACCCGATTCTATATCATTTTATTTATATTTTTTTACATTAGTTTACAATTACCTATATATTAATAAATTAATATTAATAAACATATTTGTAATTTGCTAATTAATAGATTTCTTGATTAAAAAATTGCAAATACTGGGTAAGTAAGTACCATTTTATAGGTTGTAATGGTGAAAACTGATGTTATAAAACAACGAAAGATGACAATTGAAAATTGTTGTTTATATAGAGTATAATTGTTTAACGTTTACGCCTTTTTATTTTATTAATTTAGAACTTATTTATATACAAGTAAAGAATAATTTTTTTATAAATTAATATTTTATTATATATGCCATATTTAGTTATATTAATATTCAAAGAATAAAAAAAAATGTATTAAGATGCTCCCAGGGAAGGAATGAACATGGTTACTTTCTCATGAGGAATACTTCATTTTCAAAAATAATGTGAAACTTGCTATTAGTCAAAATAAAATATAGTATACATGACTGCTTAGGAAGTGGAGGACAGTTTCCTCCTCACTATCCCAACATCCTTTGTCATTTTGCCCACTTTCACAGTTTCGCTCACTTTCTCTGCACCTTCCAATAGTACTCGTGAACTTGCTTTGCTTCTTAATTCGCTGTGAACTTCGTGGATGGTATACTCCTAGGCATTACGCGGTAGATTTGGTAGTAGAGAGGCCTTTAAATAGCATTGTTTAGAATAGAAGGTTGAATCATAGCTAAAGAAAAATTGGACCTCACCACCATTCCCATTGCTTGCATCCTTGTCATCTCCATCATCACTTTCTCTTTCTTGGTAAGAAAAATGTTACTTTTTTTCTTCTTTTCAGTATGATACTATTCCACTTTAAAAAAAATTATGGGTTGCTCTTGCGATTCATGTGCTACTGAGCTGGGGTTTTTGTGTGCAAGTCTCCCGTTAAATTTGGAGATTCCACAAAAATTAATTCAGTATTTCAACACCATAGTATAACCAAAATAAAATATAATAATCATAGCATTCTAAAGTTAATTCTAATAATTGTTCAAAAAATGCATAACATCATACCACACAATTCAAATAATGGGAAGGAACTCTAAGCCTTCGTCCAATTATGCAATCTAATTCTATAATTCTATCTTAGAAAATTTCAATCTCTAACTAATAAAATAACTCAGTTAACTAACTAGCAAACATAAAATTTCGAGTGAACGGAAAAAAAAAAGGCTAAACTAAAAAATAAATCGATTAAAATGTTAAAAATCATACCAAAAACATAATAGCAATCGCGGATCGTGAAATTGGGGCCTCAGTGGTGGTGAAATGGTAGGGAGAGAGAGAGATAGCGATCGAGAATGGAGAGAGAGAGAGAGAGAGAGAAGAAAACGTAAAGTGAGGAAGAAGAATAAGGGCTCACATTTTAATGATCAGTTTTGATTTTACCGACGGATACTCCATCGGTAAAAAATTAAGGAAATGATTCATTTTATTTATTTCATTTTACCGACATCAAATCCGTGGGTAATAATAAACTGAAACGAATTGTTTCGTTAATTGAATATTACCACGAGAAAATCTATCAGTATAATAGAACATGAAAAGCCGCTACGTGGTCAGTCCAAATTTTCAAATAATAATAAATTATTAGTCGGTAATATAAAAATATAAATTTCTAATAAAAAATAAATAATTTATTTTATTTCATTTTATAGACAAAAAATCCATAGATATTTTTATAACATTATTTTTAGTTCGTTCAAAAATAATTATTGTTATTTTCCAATGGTTGTTCCATTGGTAATTGTTTGGCGCAAAATGATAGGAAGGTTTAATGACATTTTTACTAATGGATAGTTTTGTCATTGGTAAATTTATGTGTCAATATTTTATTTTATTTTACAAACGGATTTTTCATTAGTAATATTCATTGGTTTTTGAACAAATTTCTAGTAGTGTCTCAAGTTTAGCTTAAAAAGCTAAAATCAATTTTTTTGAAAGAAACTTTTAATTAAAAATTAAGATATATAAAAAAATTATTGAAACAAATGCACCTTTAGAATGGTGCTCACCTAATTGAAAAAAAAAATGGATGCAAATAAAATAAAAAGATAAAAAAAATAATAGAAGCAACCAAGCAATCATCAAAGAAAAGTTAAGGAGGAGAACATACTCAAATCCAAATTTTCATAGAAGAGGAAGAACAAAACAAGATTATGCTGCTAACCCCACTATGAGTATAAAAACATCATAATTGGTTTAAACTATCAATATATGAAGTTTATTAAACTTTAACTAATCTAATTCGAGATAGATTTGCCAACTATGAAAATAAAGTTGTCTCAGTACAAGTCTTTTTTTATCTACAAAACTCGAATCTGAATCTTCTTGCATAAAATAAGTATCGAATCAATTAGATCAACCATGTATTGGTTGTTTTTAACCCTTTACTTGAAATACTATTTTAAACATTTAATATCAATTCATTAAGATTGCAATTAGTTTTTTTTTACATATATTTAAAATGTGGCATAAGATTTTGCAATTTATTATATTATCTTATATTCACTAAAATCTCATTAATTTGGCTCGGGTTGTGGTAACTCATTATGGGTTAAAGCTTTTATAGTATTAATTTTTTTTTAATGCACAAGACTCTAACTTAAAATCTTATTTTAGACAAATGAATGCCAAATCATTTGAATAAGTTAGACATTTATCGATTTCAATAACACACAATTCTCTATGATATTCAAATGATATCCATAAAATGTGGATATATAAATAATAATAATATAAAAATATTGATTTACTAAAAAAAATTAATTATGAATAATCAATATAAAAAAATTTATATTATTATTCAATTATATATTATAATTTAGATTTCTACGATAGTAGATGTGTAAGTCAACCACTCTTATTGATGTGATAATATTTAATTAAATATTGATATAAAATATTTTTATATTAAAAATATATCAAAATTAATATTTTTTTTAAAAAAAAAACATTGCGTAAATTTGATCGCAAAAATACAAATATACAATCTTTATCGCAAGTACGAGAATGCCCTTGAGCGTCTTCTCCACCCGCGGTGCATTTTAGCATTCTACCCCTTCTGAGTAACTCACACTCACTCCCAGCGAGCAGTGCCCTAATCTTCATGGCCAGATCTGTATTACACCAGATTAAATATGGTGTACAGTGCACCACACATTTCTTAAGCTTACTAGGCTGAGGAGACGAGAAATGAGTCATTTAACCACACTTTGTAGGTTAACACATTTTGAAAGTGTGGTTAAATGCCACTGCAGAACCACCGTGCACACCATCTTCTCCTTTCTTCTGAAAAGATATGTAAACCTCAAATTGAAAGATCCAACAATTCAATGACAACACGCCAATGCAATATCCTCAAATTTCTACTTCCAGATCTAGTTGCTTATAAAACCAACCCGTGGAACCTGAAATTCAAAAGCAACACAATGAAAATGCTCACTCCTTCTCTCCAAAAGTTTGCTCAAACCACTTCAACTCTCAAACACAAAACAAATTTTACAACCCCAAAGCTTAGCGGTGGCCGGAGCAAGGTCATATACCCCTTCTATTTGTCAACTTGATAAATGAATACATAGAATGGGATTACTTTTGTTGATATTGGAAACAAATGGAATGTGGCTGTGTGGTGGTTGTTTGCATATTTACTTGTCATGAGTATTCATTATCTTTGCTTATTGCTGGTTTTACCCTCATATCACCAAATCCGTAGATCATGCAATTTTGTTCATAAATAGTGCCTTTGGTCACAAATCAATTGAAATTATAATATCTCGTACTTTAGAAGTACCATATGTTTGATGGAAAAATAATAACAATAATAACTGGGATGAACTACGTATTTCAAACTCCTATTATTCGCCACCACCTGCTGCTTGCAGCTGGCATTACTCTATTTATTTTCAGATATTGGAGGTTGCAAAGCCCCTGGTTCTTTTGGACTTTGTTTATTTAACATGTGACAAATAGTAAATACCATACTGAAAATTTTATTGGATGACTCCTTGGCCTTTGAGAGGTGCTTTTTGTTTTTTGGTTAAAAGAGGAGACTTTTATGGTCATTATGAGTTATGACTGCCTGATGCATTCTCTGTTAGAAGTAATGTAATTTCTTCATAATAGTACTTATGCACACAAAGATGTACAGATTTTCACTATTTATTTCTATTTGATTAAATGTTTGTTCTCACATACACACAGGTTTTTATTATTTATTTGATATCTTATATAAACCTTACTGACAATTTTCAGCGCAATGGCTCCTAATATTTATGGCTCTTTTATCATTGCCTTATGCATTCTCTGGTATACATTATGGATTTTCTCCTCAATTATTTCTAAATGATACCTGATTCAATGCTTGTTCTGCAGTCTCAGGGATCTACAGCAAAAGTGCACAAAGGAGATGGATAACTATGTTGGCTGCATGTACTACCATACAAATGAATTCGAATTGTGTTGCAAAGGGCTGCAAGCATTGGAGAAAATGACACCATTCACTATGTGTACCTATGTTCATTGAGTATCTATTCTCATATCTCTCTCTTGACCCTGTTAGTTTGTTTTGACTAAGCCTTCTAGAAATGACGATTGATAGTTTACTTTATCAAAAGAGTTCATTCATAAACAGATATTACTTCACAATTTCTCAGTGACTTCACCATTTCTCAGTAACATCCTCGATCTGGACTACAGAAATGCTTGAAGTCGATAATATTACATTCTTTGTTTGAAACTTTGAAGTTTTAATAATATCGGATTATAGATTAATAAATCGAGAATCTGAGATATCAAGCTGGCTAAATCTTTTGTTATTATCTTTTGTAGAATTGCTTTATGTTGTTCAAATCAGTTTCAGATTCCTTTATAAAGAATATGCTTCATTTTAGAAACATTAGAAATACTGTTTGTTGTGATCTTGTTTCTAGAGGAATGCAAGCATCAAATATGTAAATTTAAAAAACCGCATTAATTAGTTACCTGCTAATTGCCATAACTAGATATTTCCTATTGGAAAATTCATTTTTGTTTCATGGTGGGGGGGTAGGTGGATGGGGAATGCAGGGAAGATGTGAATGAATGTCAGATACCCCACATATACTAGAAGATGTAAATGAATGTGAAACCATATTCACTTATTACAAAAGTTGCCGGCAAGTTATGATGACAACGGCATATCCAGATTTGCTTTTGACTTTATCGCAATATTTGTCTTTATTTATGTTTGCTTTGTTGTATTGAAGTGCAATTTGGGACTTGCCACCTGCTCAGCAATTTTTGGATTCGTAGACTTTTACGAAAGTGCGCAAGGCTTTCGGTGCTCCCACACGATTCAAAACACTTGACCAAAACCATGATTAGGTGGACAAAGCTTTCTCTTTCTTGATTAAATTGCTTTATCACTTGTCCTTTAACCACGAGAGTAGGAGACCACATATATCACGATGTTACCAATCAAAATCTCATTATTGTTTACTAAGTTGTTAAATGCATCATGATAATCAATTACTTTCATCAAAATCTACCCAAAAATTGCTCCGAGAGAGAAGATAGTTTTCATTTTTTGTTTCTGGGGTTAACATAAATGCTTTAATTTTCTAGATATGATTGTGGTTGTTTCCATAAATCTTTTTTATTCCATTGATTTATTTATACAAAAAAGTATTATTCTTTTAAGAATTAATCTATCATATGTTTCTTTTTTATAGTGTTTATATTGTAATACCCATTCATCATAAGGCTTATAGCACAAATTATATAGGAAGTTCAAAATTGAATATTAATATACTTGAATATGTCAAAGTGTTATTGGCTAGAGATTAAATATTTACAATTAAGTTAAAAAAATTACAATTTATTTAAATATGGTTCCGTACAATCGTAGCAGTCAGAGGAGTCTACTTTACCTTTAGGAATTACTTGATTAATTTGAAACCAGCAAAAACAGAGTGAGAATAAAAATTCTCAATAAAAAGTAAATAGTTCCAAAATATTTGAACAATGATAGTTTTACTTGTATCTTAACACGAAAGATAGCACAGCTATCACCCCATATTTAGAATTTCATACGATCACATATCATGATATAATATCATGGGCAATAAACATAGATCATTCTGATACAACTTTACGTGCAACATTATAAGCTAGTGTTATAATATATTTACTTTAGTTTTACCGTTCATTTGGTCAGCTTGTCTTACACATAGTCAAAGATCTTTTTCTAAGGAATTTACTTTTCTTTAGTGTTACTTATAATATCATAACAATAAAGCAAAATAATTACATCATACTAATTAAAGCAGAAAACATAAAAGGACCTTACATCTATCCTTTGTCTTCTTTTGTGGTTAGTTGCAAGTTTTAAATATTTTTTTCTTTAATTCACATGCTTGTCATCATACATAAATTGTTAGCAAATATAACAATGCATAATTCAAGTAATACTAATTTTTAAGTAATATAAATAAACAGTAAATAAAATAAATTGCAATAAATAATGGGCAATGGAAATATAAAGAAACCATAAATAAATTGCAATAATAATTAATAATGAGTGACTCTAATATAAAAGAAAATAAAATTAATTATAGTTTAATAAGAATGAGTAAATAATTATAGCCAGTTTTATTTCACAAATAACTTCCTATTTTATCTTAAAATTATATTTCCACTAAGTTCCTTCTCAGTCCCTAGCTCTTTCCACTTTTTCTTGGTGACTCCTCTCTATTCTTTCATGCTACTCCTCTTGAATTCCACATTCTAACGCTGTTTTCATTCTTTCGTTACTTTTGTTTTCTCTCTGCATCCCACATCCCTCTATTTATAGAGGAGTAGTGGCATGCTTCAGAGGGGAAATTTTTGGTTAATCATGTTAACAGCTCTACTGTTTATAGTTTCCTTTCTTCATAATTACCATGCCTTTTTTTTTTTTTCTCCTACGTAGAGACTTACACAAAAGATTGATAACCAAGCCTTCACGTCGCTGACGTGAATTTCCTCTTTCTTTCTTTTTCAATTATATTATTATTATTATTATTGCTACTATATATATATATATATATATATATATATATAAAATATTTAATCAATATTTATTATTACTTCTTATCTTAATAAATATTATAATTATTATTTTCTCATATAAAATAATATATTTTGAAGTCATTGTTGCTAATTATAGTCTTAATTTAAAAAGTTAATATCTATGATTTTAGTTATTTGATTAATTAATTGTTATCACAAAATCAACTCAAACAAATCAACTAAACTATTTTTAACCAGATTATTCTACAAAATATTTTATCAAAGATGGAGATGTTACATATATCTTGAGGAAAATAATAGATTTTTTTCTCCCAAAGGCTCCCTCTCTGTGGAAACTATTTAAAGCTATTTCAAATACAAAATAACTTATTTTGAATACATGCTTTAGTTTGTTTCAATATTATGAAATTTTTTACACACATCTTTCAATCAAAAAATGTTCTCTTTTTCTAACAAAAAGCCGCTAACAAACAAGCCCTAAATAGAGAAAGAAATGTAAAATAGAAGTTTATCAAAAATGAATTAACATAGAAATTTTTATTTCAAAAATCTATGCTGTATCATTTTATTTATGTTTTTGATATTAATATAAAATTATTTATACATTAATAAATTAATATTAATATGCATATTTGTAATTTGTTAATTAAGAGATTTCTTGATTAAAAAGTTGCAAACATTTGGTAATTAAGTACCTTTTTATCTGTTGTAGTGGTGAAGCCTGATGTTATAAAACAAAAAGGAGACAATCAAAGATAGATTATAATTGTTAACATTTATGCTGTTTCATTTTATTAAATTAGAACTTTTTTTTAATTTGAGTGATAATTTAAAAGTTATTTATATACAAGTTGAATATACTTTTTTATATATTAATATTTTATTATATTTCCTGTATTCAGTTATATTAATATTCAAAAACTGAAAAAATGTATTAAGTTGTTTTATAGGAAGAAATGAATTAATATGGTTACTTTCTGTCTTTCTCTTTCTTGTGAGTAATATCCTTTTTTTTGGATATATTCTCATTAGTAATACTTCATTTTCAAACGTAATATAAAACTTGGGCTTTTTTACATATATAAAACAAAAAAAAAATATTATTTACCTAAATACATCGATTTGTGTTAGATCGACTTCCATATTTCTGTTAAAATTTTGAACAGTGATAATTCGATGTAACATACATCGATTTATCAACAATCCAATATTGGTGAATAATATATAATTCGATTTTTGTCATATCGATTTTCATGTTTCTATTAAAATTTTGAATAATGATAATTCGATGTAATGCACATCAATTTATCAACAATCCAATATTTCATGATATTTTAGAAAATAATATTAAATTGATATATTTAGATAAATAATATTTTTTATTTTATATGTGTAAAAAAGCCCTAAAACCTGTTAGTCAAAATAAAATATAGCAATACACTAAAGAAAATGCTGTACATGATTGCTCAGGAAGTGAATGACAGTTTCCTCCTCACTATCCTTTGTCACTTCGCCCACTTCTACAGTTTCGCTCACTTTCTCTGCACCGTCCAAAAGTAGCGTTAAGATTTTCTAAAATTTTAATGAGGTAAAGTGAGAAAGTAAGTAATATTTATTCTTGAATTGTTTTGTTGGAATTCACATATGGTAAAAATTATTGATTCAAATGTGAACAATTCAAATGTGTCTATCGACATATACCACCATCCAACGTTAAAATTCAATTTTATTTACTTTTAATTTTTTTATATCAAATCCATCGGTTGGGCGTGACTATGTCGCAACAACCGATGGACAAATAAAGTTTCTGATTATATATATATGGCCTGGGCCTTACGCGGTAGATTTGGTAGAAAGGTTCTTTAGAAAGGCCTGTTGGTTAGAAGGGGTGAACCATATCCCAAGAAAAATCAGAACGAAGAGAGAATATGGCCTTGGACGTCACCACCATTTACATTGCTTGCACCCTCCTCGTCTCCATCATCACTTTCGCTTTCTTGCTGAGAAAAAAGTTGCTTTTTCTTTTTTCAGTATGATACTCTTGCATTTTTTTTTTTAATTTTTAAATTTTACGGGGTGCTCTTGCAATTCATGCGCTAGTGAGCTGGTTTTTTTGTGTGTAAGATGAAAGTTGGGATTGTTGGAGCTGCCGTTGCTATTCATTTCTTCTGGTCGGTGTTGGTTGTGGTCCTTGTGGAAATGCTTCACGTTTGGGTAAATGAATGAACATTATTATAAAATTATTTTTTTATAGTAGAAAGTTTCAATTTCAATCAATAATTATAATTTTAGTAATTAAGATTTAAGGACTGCCATGGTCATTAACTCAATAACGACAATGTTAGAATCCCTCTGGCCTTCAATATCTAAGCACTTCGAGTAATTATTTAATTTTTGCTTATGTTTTTGTTTTATATTTTTATTATTTTTTTAATTGCAGATATTAAAGCGTCGGAATATGTTTGAGTATTTCCCATAAATGCCTTCGACGATCTCATCTTTGTAAGTTTTGCTTATTTTATTTATTTATTTCTCTTCTTTCAAACAAAGCCCTCTACTACTTTCAAGTCATGTTGGATATGTTGTTGTTGGATTAAAATAGAAGTTTAATGTAGCTTCAATTTTGTTTATAAAGTCAAAATATCAAGACTGATAGAATTTGATTCGATGATTATTGATCAAAGTTGTAAAAAGACTTGTATGAATAAAGGAAAGTCAAATCTTACAAATTTGACTTATAAGAACTTTACAAGAAATAAAGATCCTTTTTATTTCTTTTCTTATCAGAAGCTTTACGAGAGAGGAAGCTAGCAATTAGCAATAGCAACGGATCATACCAAAGGAAATAAAATGTATCTTTCCTCCTTGTGTTTATTCCTTCAAATAGAAATCAGGGCTTATAGCCCGGTAAAAAATCTTTAAGTAGTGTTTGGTATATTACTTATTAAGATTATCAGCAATATAGATTATCCTTAGAAAGAGTATCACCTTCTAAATTGCTGGTAATGCTAAATATAGTATTTGTTACATATAGGTAATCTAAGTGACAATGCATATTATTCTGTTTGATATATCAAAAATATTATTAGGTAATATATATATATATATATATATATATATATATATATATATATTACAATAATAATAATAAATGGTTAATTATTATTATTATCATTATTAATTAATTAGTTATAATAATATTATTATAATATTAATAATTATTATTAAAAATAAATAATATTATCAATAATTATTATTATTTATTGATAATAATTAATATTATTTTTAATAACCACAACAACAACAACATCAATAATAACAATAATAATAGAAGAATTGTCACATTAATGGTAATTCATGTTAACATATTAATAGTAATCCACATTACTTTAAAAATTTGGATTGCTAATAATATTGCCCATCCAAACAAGATAATGTTATAGGTTCAGGCAATTTAATCAAACATTATCAGTAATCCAAATGGATTATTTTATACCAAACGCTACCTTATTATTCTTTTTTTTCGCAACATCACAAAATCCTAAGTGCTACCACCCATGGATTTGACATTCATAATTCTGATCCAAAAAACATGGATTTTTTTTTCTTTATCACAATATTTAATGTATTTTATTGACAAATTGTCATGACCTTGTTTCAATTCTCTTTTTTTCCGTTTTCTTCTCCCTCCCTGTGAAATAGTGTTAATGAGTTTGATTTTATGTCACCAATGATAATCTCTTCTTTTATCCTCATCTTGTTCCTTTCCGAATGCCTTTGTTGACATGCTATAGTTTACGAAGAAGACCAAGATTGACTTGTGTGGATGAAGTGGATTTGTTAAATCATTTGTGCACTTCATGTCAGATGACTTCCTCTTGGTCTCCTCCTTCTTCTTCCTCCAATGCAACTCAGATAAAATATGATGTCTTCATCAGTTTTAGAGGTTTAGACACCCGCCGCAATTTTCTTAGCCATTTGCTTCAGGCATTAAGCCGAGAAAAAATTGAAGCATATGTAGATGACAAACTTAAAGAAGGAGATGAGCTATTGCCAGCACTTTTTACAGCAATCGAGGAATCACAAATTGCAGTGATTATATTCTCAGAAGACTATGCTTCTTCAAAATGGTGCTTGGAAGAGCTTGTAAAAATAACTGAATGCATGATGAAAAATGGACAGATCGTTGTACCTATTTTCTACAATGTAGATCCATCAGACATATGATATCAAAAGGGATGCGACAATAATGCATTTGCTAAACATGAAAAGTTGTTCAAGGACAACATAATGATTGTAGAGAAATGGAGGAGTGCTTTGAAGAAAGTTGCCAATTTATCAAGATTTCATTCCACAAATTTTGGGTTAGTTTATCTTCTTTTGAGCATCATGATTATATTTTTTAAGCTTTAACCTTTTCTTCTAGACTTTTGTCTATATGCTTTTTGTTTCTTTCAAAGAAATACACTAGTTTACTCACTTCAGGCTTTATTATATATGGCAAAGTGCAAGCCAAAGACTCATTGTTGCATTACAGTTTGAGACTTGATTCCAATAGCTTATATATACAATTGCAAATGGTTGTATTCACCTCAATACATAAACCAAAAGCCATGAATATATTCTCTGCTAGTTAGAGATTTCCAACATCATCTGTTGATGGGATGAGGGATTGAGAATTGAAGTAATGGTTAATCATAGGTGAAATGGAAATTGAAAATTAATCTTCTATTTTTTTATGGGGAAATGTTTCATTTTCCATGGATGATAAATAACATCATTAAATTCCTTTTCTTTGTTACAGGACTGAAGCTAAGCTTATTGAAGAAGTTGTCCAACGTGTGTTGACAAGATTGAATCATATGCACCAAGTTGATTTAAAAGGCCTTGTTGGAATCAATAAACCAATCGCAGATCTAGAGTCTCTAATATTTTGCAACGGGTCACAAGATGTTCGTGTTATAGGAATTTGGGGCATGGGTGGTATTGGCAAGACAACTATTGCTGGTGCATTATTTAACATATTGTGTTCTGAATTTGAAGGTGGCTATTTTCTAGCAAATGTAAGAGAACAATCAGAGAAATATGGAATAATTCAATTAAGAGATAAACTTCTTTCCATATTATTAGAGGAAAAAGAGCTAAACAATGGTGTTTCTAATGGAGCACCACCTTATGTTTTGAGGAGACTTCGTCGCAAAAAGATTCTTGTTGTTCTTGATGATGTCATTAATTCAGAACAAGTCAAAAACTTAGTTGGAGGACATAATTGGCTAGGTCCAAGTAGCAGAATCATTGTCACAACTAGAGATAAGCATGTGATTTATAAAGCAGCAGATGATACATGCAAAGTTAAGGCGTTAAATTTTGATGAAGCTCTACAGCTTTTAAATTTACATGCCTTTAATGGAAAGTGCCTCCAAATGAATTGGCATAAACTTATGCTAAAAGTGGTTAAATATGCTAAAGGCATCCCATTAGCTTTGAAAGTTTTGTTCCTTTCTTTGTGGCAAAAGTGCTGAAGAGTGGGAAAGTCAATTGCAGAAGCTTCAAAAAATGCCATTTCTAGAAATTCAAAATGTTCTAAGATTAAATTATGAAGGATTAGATCGAGAAATGAAGAGTATATTTTTATATATTGCTTGTTTCTTCGATAGGGACAGAGACAGAAAAGAGCATATAAAAACTTTTTTGGATGCATGTGGTTATTCAATGACTATTGCTTTAAAAATTCTTCAAGAAAGAGCTCTTATAACTGTTTTTGGAAATGAAGAATACGTATTCATACATGACTTAATTCAAGAAATGGGTCGAGAAATTGTTCGTGAACAAAGTATTGAAAAGCCTAGAGAGCGAAGTCATTTGTTTGATCCTAATGACATTTATTGTGTACTGAAGCATGATGAGGTATGAAACCATGAACAAATTTTCATTATGATGCCATTTTTTATTTTAAATTTAATTTGCTGTTAATATATTATTTTAAATTATATCATCACCAAATATAAAAAATCACATCGTTGTAAAATTTAACTTTTTTCGCTATTATTGTAAACAATATCTTTCTAGATTGATACGATATTATATGATTATTTGATAATATAAAATCTTTAACATTGTATTATCAATTCATCAAAAGTTTCTATTTTATTTATGAATTTTTCCCTTTAATTAATATGTTGTCCTCAAATAAATTATTTTTCTTTTCGAATTGTTTTTTTTTTTTTATTGGATAGGGGACTGAGCATATTAAAAGCATAACCTTGAACGTGTCAAGCATTGGTGATCTGAGCTTAAGTTCTCATTCCTTTGCTAGAATGGTCAATATAAATCTTTTGAGATTTCATAAATATTCATATTATACATATAGTAGGGTGCATCTTCCAGATGGCCTTAGAATACTACCAGACAACTTAAAGCTTTTTTATTGGGATGATTACCCTTCGAATTCCTTGCCAACAACACTCAATGCAGAGAATCTTGTTGAACATCGTATGCGAGGAAGTCATGTTAAAAAACTTTGGGATGGTGTACAGGTATGTCAAAATTACATTTAGTTTTCTTCTTAAATAGTTGTATTATACACTAGAAACATTTTTTCTATATGCTTGTCGTGGATTACACATTTTAATTGTATGTTTGCCTATGGAGGTTGTAACTGGGTCCTCACTTTCTTACTTTGTCTAGTGTTTGAGTGATCTTAACTTAATACAATACCAGTTTAGTAGCATGTGGTTGCACAATTTATAATTATAATATTGAATTATAAATTAATTAAACAATAATTATGAATTAATTTAAAACAACAATGTTTTGAATAAAATTTCTAATAAATAATAACTTTAATTTGAGAATGTTTAAACAAAATTATTTTTTTTCACAAAATCTTAAAAGAAAATACTGATGTGAATCTATAATATATGTGAAAATTGAATAATTTATGATTTAAAATTTACAGTAAATCAATAAATATTGATTCAGAAAAAAAATTTAATTTGAACATCTTATAATAAAACAGAGTTAAATAAATCTAAGGTTGATAGTTAACTCATTTTTTTTTTTCAAAATTCATAAAGACAAAAGTGAGAAATTCTAATTGAACAAAATGTAAATTTAAAATTAAAAAGAAATTATAGATCCATCTTTGAACCTCACTTTATTCGAACTAGTGGTTTAACGTGCCTATCGATCCAGACATTTTATTTTTACTGTAAATTTAAATATTTATTTTTATTGATTAAAAAATGATTTTAATTTTTATGCATAATTAATGTAAAAATATTTTACACAAATATTCAATTACCACATTAGTAAAAGTGTTTGGTTCAATTATCAACTATTTTAAAAATCTTACAATCACGAGTATTTGATTGGATAACAGTGTAAAACTCTTTTATACTGTTAGTACATAGCAATTAAACTCAAAAAAATTAAACTAAACTTCAATGAATAACTATCTTTATAGGTTTCAAAATTTTAAAATTGCATTTTCTAAGCACTATTATTCAATCAAGTCCCTTGTCTTCTAAGTTGAGATTTACTAATTCAACCAATGTGGAGTTAATCAAAGTGGCAGATACTTTGACCTTTAACTAAGTGTCTCAAGTTTAAGCTTTGAGAAAGGAAAAAAATCCCTGCTGGGATACCTAAAACCCCGACCTCTAAAGGTCGAACCGGATTAATCAGATTTCTATTAATAGGGTCTGGTGAATTAATGGGCTTCACAAAAAAGAAAAATGATTTGATAATTCAAATTAATTTCTTAACTTTTTCCTTATATCTCCCTTAGCTTAATTACATTGTATGCAAAGTTTGTAGGGTGTGTTTATATGTGATTTTTTTAGTAAAAAATTATATTTTTTACATTTTTTACTAACAAAACAGTTTTCATATATTTAGATAATTTTTTAAAATTAATCAACATATATATATATATATATATATATATGTTTTTCAGCTTTTTGGTAGAAGCTTATTAAAAAAAATCAATTTTTAATTTTTTCAGCTACATATAAAATTTAAGTTTCATAATCATATAAAATATAACATAAAAAATTAGGATTTAATTTCTAAGCATGGATAATGTAAAATAAACTTATACTGTCACTCAATAGAACTTGAGAAAATTATCAAATCATAGTGAGTAATTATTCATTACAATAATGACTACTATGATTTATCATTTTTCTAAAATTCTATATAAATTAATCTAAAAAAATTAATTATTAAGAAAAAAAATATTTCTTTGCAGAAATCATTATGTAAAAATATTTAATATATAATAATGTAATTTCATAACAATAATTATGCATAAACTTATTTTATTAAATTTTTAACTGAAATTTTTATTGTACATATGCATATATAAATTTTTCCATGTAAATTAGCTATCATATACGAAAAATTCAAATATCTAATTAAAAATAGGAAAATTATTAATTTTCAACCCACCGTACCACCAATAATAAACTATTTTGACATGCTATTTTTTAAATCATTAAACCCTAAATTTACAAAATTGATTATTAAAAAATAATTACGTTTAAAATTAATATATATTGATAAAATTAAAAATTTCATCAAGATATTCACGAATAAATATATCTACAGGTATATAAAGACAGCACATAAATATGAAAACATTTACTTTAAGGAGGCGTTTATTCCAGGATTTGACATTATATTTCTTGGAGTCACAATCTTAGGAGTGTTATATCCAACAATGTCATTTCTAGTCATTCTATATAATTTATTTGTTTAGCATTAAAAAATTTTTAAGATCTTTTTTGAGATTTTCTAGAATAAATTATAAGCTTGTTTGGTTTATAATATATATTATTGGGAATATATGTGATAATTCTCAAAATACTCTAACATAATTAGTATTAATTGAGGGACATTTTATTATTTTTATTCAATAATTTTCATTCTCATATCATGTGAAATTTTTATTTTCAACCTCTATAATAGGAATAAAATCCTATTTAAACATGAAATATAACTTTTTTTTTTAAATAATTGATGTGCAAGAATACTTTTATAAAACTTGTAGCAAACATGAGAATATATTGTTCTCAAATAACTATTCCCAGGAATAAGCTGATAAACTTTAAAACAAACACAGTCTAAAACGTATGTGAGAAAGAAATTATAATTCTTATAAATAATTATTTTTCATTAATCTTAATATCTATTTTGATAGAACTTATCACATGTATGCAAATTAGTGAATTCAATTAAACTATCATAGCTATCTTTTATCTTACATCCTAGTCTAGAGCTTGCTTGACTCTATGTCAAGGAAAAAAGTAAATAAATGTTTCTTTTTCATTTCTTTAAAACAAAATATATAATAAATTAAAATAATCTAAGATATTATGTGCAAAGAACCAAAATAATATAAAAAATTGATATTATAATAAAACACCCAACTCACAAACGCTACAATAGATGAATCTATCTCATTGTAGTAGTAGTTAATAGGAAACTTAAACAAAAATTAACATAAAGATATTTTACTTAGATAACTTCTTCTTCTTTTTCTTCTTCTTCTTCTTCTTTATATAATGATAATAGTATGGAAAAAATAAATAACTTCAATAATTATTTTTAACCATGTGTAACAATCTTCAAGTGATTAATTAGACAATGAATAAAAGGAAAAAAAAATTTCACCAATTTCAAATAAAAAAAATTAAACATTACTTAGTTTAAAAAGGTGTAAATTCTTTTGCTTATTAATTTTTGTTTTATAAATTTTAAAATTTGAATTTAAATTACATAAGTGATTCCTAATAGTAGATCATTGAAGAAAGAATAATTAATTTATTTTTATTAGTGTTAGAAAATTTAGAAAAGATATGGAAGATAACATGAAATATGATATTTTAGTTGTTTAAAAAGTTATTTTAAAATTAAGATAAACTAGATCCACTGAAAATGTGATAAATACCAATTTTTTTAAAAAAATGGCAAAGTCAATTCAAAATTTTCTTTTTCAAATATGATTTTTTATTGGATTTTTTTAATGTAATATTATATATTATATTTTACTTAGATGTATAGAAGAAATTTGATGCCAAAATTCATAAATATGAAGACAAGTATTAGGTATCAACCCATGTATAACTACAACACATCAATGCCAAATACCTGGCTATATACTATCATTTGAGAATGGGTACCATGGTAGGTTCTCTTTAGTGTTTTTGGATTCAATTAGTATGGAGCGTAGACTTCAATGCTTCCATATAACTTTTCTAATCAATGCAGAATCTTGCAAATCTGAGAAGAATTAACCTTAATGGATCCAAGCAATTGATTGAGCTCCCAAATTTCTCTAAAGCTTCAAGGCTTGAAGAATTATCTCTTCAAGATTGTGTAAATTTGCTCTCTGTTCATCCATCTATTTTCTCACTTCAAGAGCTTATTATTGTCGACCTAGCATTTTGTGGAAAGCTTGAGAAACTCCCAAGTGACATGCTTTAAGATCCAAGAAAATGCAAAAGTTAATGGCTATAAAATTTGTATAGCATCAAATTAATATTTTAAATATTTTCTTCATTAATTTGAATTTTTATACTAAAAATATAATTATTAATTTAATGGCCAAACTAATGTATAAATATATAATAAAGAATTAAATTAATGTCTATTTTAAACAATAAAGAATCAAATTGATATTTAAAATCTTTAAAAGACAAATTTGATGTAAAAAAAAAAAATCTTTGAAGATCTAATTTTATTAAGAACAAATTTTGTATCAAATCTTTTATATTTATTTGATCTAATTCTCAAATCAATTAATAATATACTAGTATTTTTCCCAAAATAAATAACTTAAATAGAAATATAAGTATATTGTTCAAAGTTTTTTTTCCTCCTTTTAAAGTACTTACTCTTTAAGACCCCTTAAAATTTTCTTTTGTTTTGGTTTTGGGTTTGGATGCTCTTGCCTCAGGGAGTTTTCACTGATTTGAAACGAAAAAGTATGGTGACTTCTTAAACATTAGGGAAATAACTATTGAAGCATTCTTCATTTGCCCTCATCAGATATGTACTGCAGCAAACTTGATGACTTGAACCTGTCAGAATGTAAGAGTCTAAAGTGTCTACCAAATAGCTTATCCAAGCTGGGATTTCTTACATGTCTTCGGCTTTATGAGTGCAAACAGCTTGACACATCAAACCTACGCATCTTAGTTGATCGCTTATTGTCTTTAAGAACAATACGTTTGGATGGATGCACTAACTTGTATGAAGTCCCAGAGAATATCAGAAAGTTATCATTGTTATCTACATTATCACTTAGGAGAACTAATGTCAAGAGCTTGCCAGAAAGCATCAAACATCTTTCAAAGCTGAGATGGCTCTGGTTAAGCAATTGCAGGAGGCTCCACTCACTGCCTGAGCTTCCAGCATCTGTCTGTTGCTTAGAAGCCGATGATTGCACATCGTTGGAGAGAGTGTTCACTCCAACACCTCAACTACTGGAAGAACACATCAGATTGTTTGAAATTGAACCCCATCAAGATTATTTCACAGAATTTTCATTCCACAATTGCCCAAATTTGGATAAAGATGCACTTCATGCTCTTTATGCATATGCCTTCTGCTGCTATAAGAGAAAGCGAGCAATTATGAAAAAGTGTCGAGGAAGACAGAGACGCCGCTGTTTTTTGTTTTTGGTGACAGAACCTAGATAGAACTGTGTAATAACTAAATCTGTAAGAGCTGAGGACATGATTCCACCGAATAAATGGAAGAAGAAAACCCGAAGCGGCAATGGTCCCTCCAAGACTTCGAGATCGGGAAAGGAAAATTCGGTAGAGTCCACGTCGCCATAGAACTCAAGGTCTTTGTGTTTCCCCTCTTTTCTATTCTTTGTTCTCCATTTTTTTTCCCCTGTTTGGCTCCTCAGAAAATTCCTGAGAAAACTGAAACACGTGTGTGCACTTGATTCCCTCATCGTTCAATCCTCTAACTGTAAGAGGGAGTTGTTTGTTGCTTAGTGCACAATTCAGCATCGTGCTGATTTGCATATGCTTGGAAACTTGATTTTAACATGTTTAAGTGCGTGTGAGATTTGTGAGAAATTCAAGAGCGTTTTATGTTCGTTTTTATGATTTATCAAACATAAGTGCTTCATTTTGACTTGAAATATATATACATATCTCATATCCAAATACTTGAACAACTAGTTTGATAATGGCTTGGTTGCAGGGTCGTCTTTGATAACCACCTTTTTATGGTTTCCTTTATGGTGTTCCTCCATTTGAGGCTGAGAGTCAAGCTGATACCTTCAAAAGGTACGGAAGTACGTGGAACATGTGTGTAGTAAAATAAATGATACTTTTGCTATGTTATGTAATGTATTTAGATTTGTGTAGGATAATGAAGGTTGACCTATGCATCCTTTCTACGCCTTCTGTTTCTTCAGAAGCCAAAAATCTGATTAGTCGGGTATGTTCATATCCACACATTAATATCCAGGCATAAGCAAATACTTTCAGTCAGCAGATTTAGTTCTTACTGCAATTTGTAAATTGATGCAGCTCCTGGTGAAAGACTCCTCACAAAGGCTCTTGCCTCAGAAGATAATGGAGCATCCTTGGATAATCAAGAATGCAAATCCTATGGGTATCTGCAAGTCATTTCAACTTTAGTCAGTCATGCTTAATGTGACCATGAGGGATTAAGGCTGAATTCTACATCTAACAATGTAATATGCATGCAAATTTATGAGTTTTTCGGAGTTCAAGTATGCTATCAACTTGAATGACACTGTTCCTTGCTGTGGTCATTCGGAACTTTAGGATTCGACATATGTATGTCATCATGCAGAACTGTAAGTGGCTTTAAGAATTCACCACAATGGTGTCAATATTGTTTTTGTGTGTATAAGATGAGAATGAGATATTTCCATTGAGAACTAGTTTCATGTATCATCTTAACTTTATGTCTCTCATTCCACATTATAAAATGCCATAAAGTGATCCATGAGTTTCATGTGCGGGATTAATTTTATTCTATTTTATTTAGGTGAGTATTGAAGTTTTTTCCATATATATTAAGTTGGTTTATTGGAGGAACGAACTGCCTACCCCAGTTTGTTTCATATCTTTTTGATGTATTTGTTGCTTTCTTATGAGAAATACTTATTTCAAAGGGATCTTAACAATATTCTCATCATGTTTTGGTCGACCACCCAAAAAATAACCAAACAGTCCCTACATAATTATTTCTATGTAGATCAATAATATTGCCATTTTTCATGTGAGTCCGGCGTAGACCACCATATTTGATTGGAGTTGGCCATCTCCATCCCCTGGCAGCCTGGCTTAGACCATTCGAAGGCTGGCATTGTTTCTGGAGTGAGGGAGCTTGCCGGATCAAAGAAAATCGCATTGCAGTAAGGAGCTTGCCAGTTGCCACGTGACTTTGTTGGCACTTCCACATTGTTTGTTGAAGGGCTGAGTTTGTGTAAATTTCTTTCCTTACCTGTCATAAGTTTTTATCTTGCTAGTTAAACTAATATTTCATAAGTGGAAGGGTGAATTTTGCTCAAAGTTAGATTAGGATGGTCGTTTTTTGTTTTTTATTTTATTTTTTTATTTTTAAGCAGCCATCAGCATAGTGGGACAGAGGATAAATATTGGATCCTTTTTTTATCCTACTTCAAAATGATTATGATATATGAATAAAAACTTCAGAATTTGTCTTTTAGGAGTGGTGTTTGCTTTTTTTCTCCTCTCACTTTTTTTGAAAGGAAAAAATAAAGTGAATCCACTATCATATGAAACTTTTCCTCCAGAACCTTTTGCATATATGCTTTCTTTTGGGTGTTCCATCGGCTTTTTATTGGCAATTATGATTTCCTGGTTGCATGAGTTCTCTTGTCTAAATTATGCATCTTCTTTTGGTTACATGATTTTACAAGCTATAAATGATAATGATATCCACAATATTGTTTTGTCATATCTTATGCATAATTTCTACAAAGAAACAGTGAAGTTATTCATTGCTTGCACTGGGGTGAACCAACCAGCAGATTACTTGGAGAATACGGAGAAAAGACAAAGTAGGATTTTGAATTATTTGCCATTGGATTACTCAAACCCCCAATGAAAAGATGCTGAATTATTTTTGTCTCTAATAATGCTTGAAACATCTGCTGTTCTTTGGAATGGTAGGTGACTTCTGCGTTAAAAACATCTGAATTATTACTTTTACTTTGTTAAGATATCAGGTGGACTTCTCTTGACGTTTCTATATTTCCTCCCCTCACCCCAGTCTGCAGGTAGAGGGTGATGGGGAATGCCCCTGATATCTATCAAGTTAATAGTCATTCTATTGGAGCCTATTATATAGTTAGTAAAGACCTCAGCTCTTTGATGGTAAATTTTATTTATTTTCAGAAATCTTCCATTTTGCACTAGAGGGAAGTGCACTTAAAACTATTGAGCTTGATGAACAGCTGGCACAGGGTATTCCACAGAACATTAAATTTTTTGTGTGATACACGCTCGTGCATACTTCGGATTGAATAAACATTAATGTGCCAATGTTGTAGGACTTTGTGGCCCTTCTTCCATATAAGGAGCCAGAGAAATCCCCAGTGTTTCAATATGCTTAGATTGGAGTATCATGCAGATAATTTAAATCGTGCTATTCTTGATTTTTAGCATTTTTTTTTTTTTCGGTTGAATGTCTTTTGTAGCGAATCTTTATACATCTATCAGGTTCCTTAGAGCAATGGAAAAAGTCGTTAAGAGGAGACATGTCAGCTTAGACAACAACACATTATGGCGTTGATTCACAATATTTCTGTTGGCCGTTTCAATACATCAACGAAAACTTCAGGGAAGCAAGTTGAATTTACTACATTTCTTTTAAAGGAATGGCACTTTCCAAGTGTCAACATTTCTAATTAACTCAAGCTTTTTTTAGCCAAAATAACTATGATAAATATGGAGGCATGAAATGAAAATACTCAGCATGACAACATTTTAACATAGATGGAAGTATACTAGCTCCTGAATAGCAAAAGTTCCTAGTTATTCTTAAAATACAGGTAGGAATAGCAATATGGCCTGCCCAAACCAATTGCATTTCATGTGATCAGCTTCAAGCAAATATCATCATGCAGTGCAGAGCGCACAATGAATGAACTCATTTACTCCTGTACCAAAGTGTCCTATAAGTCATAACAATATACTGATACATCTTCTTCCCAGTATGAGGAACAAAGAACACAGAATGCAAACCCCTGAGCCAAAAACACAGCAAGAGTCTCCACACCTTAAAAAAAATGAATGAATTCTCAAAATGACAAACCCCGCACAAAACGACATAATAAAAAAAAAAAATCCTCTAAGAAAATGTAAAAATTAATTTGAAAAGAAATCTTAAATCAGTTAAAATTAGGAATTCGAAACAAACAATCCGTCTCTTCCCTCTACACACTCTCCTTTTCTCAGCAATTCCCTTCTTTTCTCTTTTAATCTGGTGCTTCTCTGATTCTCATGTGATTTTCTATGGTGTTTCGATTTGCCTGATCAACCTCTCGAGTCTCAACCAAGAAAATCGAGCAGGCCTATTCAATTGGATTAATGGATCCCGATTGTGTAAATATTTTTGTCTGAATTTTGTGTGCAGAGCAAGATACAAAATCTAAATGGGCAACAGCTCATAATCTATAATCTATAATAATAATATCAAACTTTCGCTTTGAACTGTTGTGTTTCTTCCATTTACCGTTTTTCAGTTTCATCTTATCAAACTTTTGCTTCATGCAAAGTTAAGGGGTGATGTAGGGGTAAAGGTAAAGGTAAAGGTAAGGAGGTTGATGCCAACTCTCTATTGTCTATCATGGCTTCCAATTTCACTCTTTTGGTCATGCTTGATAATGCTGATTTTTGTTTGCTTAATGGTAATGTTTCCTTTGATTCGTGGGTGTTAGTTTTCTTCTCATTCACTAATTTTAGGCATTGAATAATTTTAAGTGCCTTGCTTTCTGCTGTTAAAATGTAACAAAGATAGAAAAGAAATCAGCATTAAGAAAAAAGACCAAGAGTGACAAATATAAAAAGAGCACATGGTTGAAGGAGGAAATTGATTGAGCCATTAATTAAACGGGAACAAAGAAAAAAATCTTCGGTTGATGAAAATGACACCATTCACTGTGTATATCTATGTTCATTAAGTATCTATTTTCATATATCTGTATCTTGACCTTGCTAATTTGTTGTGACTAAGCCTTCTCGAAATGACAATTGACAGCTCATTTTGCCAAAAGAGTTCATTCATGGATACCTAATGTTACTTCTGCATCTTCCCAGTGACATGTTCAATCTGGGCTTGGGAAATGCTTGAAGTCGATAACATTACTCTGTTTGAAACTTTGAAGTTTTCATAGCATTGAAGTATTATAGATTAATAAATCGAGAGTCTGAGATGTCAAGCTGATTAAAATTTTTTTTTTTTGAGAGATTTTCTTATTTTATTTTGTAGAACTGTTCCATGTTTTCGCAAATCAGTTTGAAAATCCTTTTTAAAGAATATGCCTCATTTCAGAAACATTAGAATGCTGTTTGTTGTGATTTTGTTTCTAGAGGAATGCGAGTATCAAATATGTAAATTTAAAAAACCTTATTAACTTGTTACCTGTTAATAGCCATAGCTAAATATTTCCTTTTGGAAACTTCTTTGTTTAGTGGTGTGGGGGCTTGGTGGGTGGGGAATGCAGGGAAGGTGTGAATGAATGTCAGATTCCCCACATATACTAGAAAGATCACCAAAGAAAAGAGAAAAAAACAAAAAAAGAGAGACGACAAGAAGAA
This sequence comes from Pterocarpus santalinus, assembly GCA_031439595.1. Classification (NCBI taxonomy): domain Eukaryota; kingdom Viridiplantae; phylum Streptophyta; class Magnoliopsida; order Fabales; family Fabaceae; genus Pterocarpus; species Pterocarpus santalinus. The sequence goes on from CM062523.1 coordinate 6,095,476, forward strand.
GAAGATAATATATAAATTATCAAATTGTGTGAAACCATTTTCACTTATTGCCAGCAAGTTATGATGATAACGGCATATCCAGATTTGTTTTTGACTATCACGATATTTGTCCCCTGTGATTTGCTTTGTTGCATTGAAGTGTTGTCTGGGAGCTTTTGACTTTACCACGATATTTGTCTCCTATGATTCGGTGCTCCCACGTGATTCAAAACACTTGACCAAAGGCACGATTGAAGTGGTCGACAAAGCTTTCTTTTTCTTGATTGAATTGCTTTATTACTTGTTTTTAAACCAGGAGACCACATATATCACGGTGTCACCAGTTCAAATCTCATTATTGTCTAGTAAGTTGTTAAATGCATGATGATAATCAGTTATTTTCATTAAAATCTACCTAAACATTGCTGTCTGAGAGAAGACAAAAGTCTACATAGTTGCTTTAATTTTCTAGATATGACTACATACTCCTCGGCCTTACGCGGTAGATTTGGTAGTAGAGAGGCCTTTAAAAAGTGTTGTTTAGAATAGAAGGGGGTGAACCATAGCTAAAGAAAAATTAGAACGAAGAGACAATATGGCCTTAGACCTCACCGCCGTTTCCATTGCTTGCACCTTCATCATTTCCATCATCACTTTTGCTTTCCTGGTAAGAAAAAAGTTACTTTTTTTTCACTATGATATTCTTCCATTACTTTTAAAAAATAAAAAAAGAAATTATCGGGTGCTCTTGCTTTCCACGTCCTCTTGGTCTTCAAGATCTAAGCACTTCGAGTAATTGTTTATTTTTCGCTCATGTTTTTGTCTTACACTTTTATTGTTTTAATTGCAGATGTTAAAGCATCAGAATATGTTTGAGTATTTCTCACAAATGCCTTCCGCGATCTCATCTTTGTGGGTTTTCCTTGTTTTATTTATTTAATTATTTAGGATACATTTGGTTTAATTTTTGGGAGAATTACTTTTGAAAAATGTTTTCTCAAAGAAATTACTTTTAGAAGAATTACTTGTAAAAGAATTAATTTGTGTTTAATTTGAATATGTTAAAAATAAATTTAAGAGAATAATTTTTATTTGAATAAAAAAATAAAATTATTTTTACTTGTTAATGTGAAAATAATAATAAAATTCATTCTCAAAAAGCCTTTTTTTAAAATAAAAAATAATTTAAAGGATATTTTTTTCAAAAAACCTTTTAGAATCTCAAAAGTAAGTTTAAAAAAAAATCTTTACATACTCAAATACATTAATTACTATATATTTTCATTCTCTTGAAAAGATCTTTGAGTCCCACAAACTGCAATCCAAGCAGGCTATTACTTCTCTTCTATTACATGAAATCCTGTACTACTTTTCAAGTGCTGCTTTGGCATGTTGGCATATGTTGTTGTTGTTGGATTAAAATAGAATTTGAATGCAGCTTCAATTTTGCTTATGAATCAAAACATCAAGATTGATAGAATTTGATTCGGTGATTACTGATCAAAGTTGTAAAAAGACTTGTATGAATAAAAACAAGTCAACTCTCTCAAATTTGACTTTAGGAACTTGACAAGAAATAAAGGTTTTTTTTTTTTCAATTTCTTTTCCTATCAGAAGCTTTACGAGAGATGAAGCTAGTAATTAGAAATAGCAACGGGTCATACCAAAAGAAAAGAAATGTATCTTTCCTCTCTGCGATTATTCCTTCAAATAGAAATCAGGGGCTTATAGCCATATTAAAAGTCTTTAATTTTTTTTTGTCACAACATTACAAAATCCTAACTGCTGCCATGCACGGATTTGACATTCGCACTCACTGATCCATAAAAGATGGATCATTTTTTTTTTCTTTTATCACAATATTTGATATATTTTATTGGCAAATGGTCATGACTTTGTTTCAATTCCCTCTCTCTTTTTTTTTTCCCTCCCTCTGTGAACTAGTGTTAATGAGTTTGATTTTATTTCATTAATGATAATCTCTTCTTTTATCCTTATCTTGCTCCTTTTCAAATGTCTTTGTGGACATGCTATAGTTTACGAAGAAGATCAAGATTGACTTGTGCGGATGAAGTGGATTCGTTCAATCATTTGTGCACTTCATATCAGATAACTTCCTCTTGGTCTCCTCCTGTTTCTTCCTCTAATGCTACTCAAATAAAATATGATGTCTTCATCAGTTTTAGAGGTTGACACCCGCCGTGGTTTTCTCAGCCATTTGCTTAAGGCGTTAAGGCAAAAAAAAATTGATACATATGTAGACGATAGGCTTGAAGAAGGAAGTAGTTTATTGCTAGCACTTTATAAAGCGATTGAGGAATCACAAATTGCACTGATCATATTCTCAAAAGACTATGCCTCTTCAAAATGGTGCTTGGATGAGCTTGTCAAAATAACCGAATGCATGATGAAAAATGGACAAATTGTGGTACCTATCTTCTACAAAGTAGCTCCATCAGATGTACGACATCAAAAGGGGTGCTACAAAAATGCATTTGCTAAACATGAAAAATTGTTCAAGGGCAACACAATGAATGTAGAGAAATGGAGAACCGCTTTGAAGAAAGTTGCCAATTTATCAGGATTTCATTCCACAAATTTTGGGTTAGTGTATCTTTTATTGAACATTGGGATTTCATTCTTTTGATCATTTCTTCTAGATTTTTGTCTAACATGCACTTGTTATTTTGTCAAACAAATATACTAGTTCAGGCTTATTATACATGGCAAAGTGCAAGCCATGACTTATTGATGCATTATAGTTTGAGACTTGATTCCAACCGCCATGAATATATTTGCTGCTAATTAAAGATTTCCAACATCATTTGTTGATGGGAAATGGGACTAAAAATTGAAGCAACGGTTAATTATAGGAGAAATGATAGTTGAAAATTAATCTTCTATGTTTTATGGGGAAAAGTTTAACTTTCCACAAATAAAGAATAATGTAATTAAATTACTTTTCTTTGTTACAGGACTGAAGCTGCTTTTATTGAAGAAATTGTCCAACGTTTGTTGATAAGGTTGAATCATATGCACCAAGTTGATTTAGAAGGCCTTGTTGGAATCAATAAACCAATTGTAGATCTAGAGTCTCTAATAATTTGCAATGGATCAAAAGACGTTCGTGTTATAGGGATTTGGGGCACAGGTGGTATTGGTAAGACAACTATTGCTGGTGCATTATTTAATATACTGTGTTCTGAATTTGAAGGTTGCTATTTTTTAGCAAATGTAAGAGAACAACCAGATAAATATGGAATCATTCAATTAAGAGATAAACTTCTTTCCATATTATTAGAGGAAAAAGAGCTAAACAATGGTGTTCCTAATGGAGCACCAGCTTATGTTTTGAGGAGACTTCGTCGCAAAAAGATTCTTGTGGTTCTTGATGATGTCAATAATCTAGATCAAGTTATACACTTAGTTGGAGAACCTAACAGGTTGGGTCCAGGTAGCAGAATCATTATCACAACTAGAGACAAGCATGTGGTTTGTAAAGCTAATGATATATATGAAGTTAAGGCATTAGAATTTCATGAAGCTCTACAACTTTTAACTTTGCATGCCTTTAATGGAAAGTGCATCCAAATGAATTGCTATGAACTTGTTATGTTGAAAGTGGTTAAATATGCTAAAGGCCTCCCCTTAGCTTTGAAAGTTTTGGGTTCTTTTCTTTATGGGAAAAGTGTTAAAGAATGGGAAAGTCAACTGCAAAAGTTTCAGAAAATGCCATTTGCAGAAATTCAAAATGTTTTGAGATTGAGTTATGAAGGATTAGATCATGAAGAGAGGAGTATATTTTTATATATTGCTTGTTTCTTCGATCGTCTCTTCGATGGACGTAAAAGTGTTGAATTTTTACTAGAAGCATGTGGATTTTCAGCAACTATTGCTTTTAAAACTCTTCATGATAGAGCTCTTATAACTGTTTTTGAATGTGGAGAGTATGTTATGCATGACTTGATCCAACAAATGGGTCGAGAAATTGTCCGTGAACAAAGTATTAAAAAGCCTGGGAAACGAAGTCATTTATGGGATCCTAATGACATTTCTCATGTGCTGAAGCATGATGAGGTAAGAAAGTTTGAAAAAATTTCCATTGTAATGTCACTTTTTAATTTAAATTTAATTTGCTGGTAATATACCATTTTAAAGGATACGATCACTAAATATGGTAAACCACAATTTTGTAAAAATTAACTTTTTTATTTTTACTATAAGCAATTTCTTTCTTGATAGAAATGACATTGTATGATTATGTGATAATATAAAAATCTTTAATGTTATATTATTAATTCAACAAAAGTTTCTATTTTATTTAAAAATTTAATCCCTTTAGTTAATATGTTGTCCTCGAATAAATTATTTTTCTTTTGAAGTTATTTCTTTTTATTTGTGCAATAGGGGACTAAGTATATTGAAAGCATAAGCTTAGACATGTCAAAGGTTACTGATTTGAGCTTAAGTCCTCACTCCTTTGCTAGAATGGTCAATCTAAAACTCTTGAGATTTCATAATTATCCATATGGTAGCCATGGTGGGGTGCATCTTCCAGAAGGCCTTGGAGCACTGCCAAATGAGTTAAAACTTTTTCATTGGGACGATTACCCTTTGAAATCCTTGCCCGCCACACTCAATGGAAAGAATCTTGCTCAACTTTATATGCGAAGAAGTCATGTTGAAAAACTTTGGGATGGTGTACCGGTACGTGGAAATTATATTAAGTTTTTTTTTCTTCTTAAATAGTTGTATTGATTGGAGTACGAATATTTATATCAATGCAAATACTACATGCAATCTGACAAAATCTTTAAGAATTAAGATAAGGAAGTAAGGATACAAAAAGTATTTATACAAAATGAAGAATATAAAAAATAATTGTTAGGTAAATATATCAAATAATCTGGATTCCTATCTTGAAGTTTCGGACTTAAATTCAAATTGTAACAAACCAAATATGATCCAGACCCGATAGAGAGAAAATGCTAAGTGTAGACTATGCATTGCTTCTCATGGAAGGTACATTAATTGGAAACATTTTTCTAGGTGCCTGTCGTGGGTTACACATTTTAATTGTATGTTTGCTTGTGGAGGTTGTAAGTGGGTCCTTGACTTTTGAGTGTAATAATCACATTAAGAGTATGTTTGGTTGAGATATAAAAATGAGGTGAAAATTTTAATAGATAAGTTTTATTTGTATTTTTATACATAAAACTCCTCCATGAAAATTTTCATCCAATTTTTATCCCCAACCAAACGCATCCTAAGAGTTGCAAATTATGGACTTGGGGGACTCGGCAGCTAGAGTTTATTATTCAGACTCTACTTCTGATGAAGGCAAAATATCAAGCTCTATACATTCTTATTTAGGGTATATTTATTTCAATTTTAATATATATATATAATTTAGGATTTTTTATATAACTGAAAAATTAAAAAAATAGATTTTTTTAATTTTAATTATTTAAAAAAATTATTCAAAGAAATAAAAATAATTCTTTTGTTAAAAAGGTAATTTTTTTATTAAAAAATTTGAAACAAACGCATGCTTAACCAAGTCACTTGTCATATCTTCCTCTTACAAGCTTGTTTAATCATTTTTTATTTTATCCTTAAATTTCCCTTAATTTATGAGTATTTTAAGAATAATAAAATTTGGTCAACAAAAAAAAAAGAGAATCTCTTTTTTTTTTGTATATTAATGGTAATGAGATTTGAACCTAAGACTCCATATGAATTACCCAATCCCTTATTACTAAACTAATTCTAGTGACTTAAAGAATCTCTTTATTAACAATATAGATATACACTTCAATTTTTAAGTTGAGATTTAACAATTCAAAAAAAAAAATCTTCGCTTTTTCCATATATCTCGCATAGTTTAATTATATTATATTCAAAGTTGATAATCTCATAAAATATCATATAAAAAAATTTAAATATTCAAAAAAATAGGTCTTTTTATAGAAATAATTATGTAAAAAATATTTAATATAAAAATTTAATTTGACAAGAATTATACATAAACATATCTTATAAGTTTTGATTTGAAATTTTTACTGTGCATATGCATATATAAATATTTTTCATATAAATCATCTATTATATACGAAAGTTCAAAATTTAATTAAAAATAGTAAAATTATTAATTTTTATACTACCTTACCACCAATAATAAACTATTTTGACATATTATTTTTAAATTACCAAACCCTAAATTTACAAAATTGATTATTAAAAATACCTACATTTAAAATTAATATACAAATTGATAAACACTACTTAGTTTAAAAGGATTTTTTTTCTTATTAGTTTTTTGTTTGGTAAACTTTTAAATTTGAATTTAAATTACATAATTGGTTTGTAGTAGAAAATCATTGAAAAAAAGAACAATTAGTTTCGTTTTATCAGTGTTAGAAAAATTATAAAAAATATAAATAGAAGATAATATGCAATATAATATTTTAGTTATTTTTAAATTAAGATCTGACAAATGTTAATTTTTTAAACAAATTCTAAATATTACAAAATACATAAATATGAAAAAATATGTACTTTAAAACATATGTTAGAAACAAATCATAATTCTTATAAATAATTATTTTTTAATTCAGATTAATATCTATTTTGATAGAACTCATCACATTTATGTAAAATAGTGAAGTTAGTCAAGCTACTATGGCTATATGTTATCTTACATCCTAGTCTAGGGCTTGCTTGACTCTATTGTAACACTTTATCAAATATAATACTATAATTAAATCATAATATTATATTAGGAGTTGCTATCATCAATTAAACGGACCTCGATTTATTTTCCACCTCAAGTTCTGAGAAAATACAACATCTCTTGCATTCTACAAATAGGTATATTACAAATACAATTCTTCTCAAGCACATAAGCAAGACTACTAGAAGTTTAAGCTATTAAAACAATTTGCTAGTATTAGTATATGAGAATGTGTTCATCAATGTGTCTTCAACAAATAGTTTAGCTACAGTTGAATTCTGTTGAATTGGATTCTCATTGAGCTTCCTTGAGTTCTCTAGAGACGATACAGGAAACACGTAGACATGAGAATTTTCGTTCTCAATAGAATTCCCAAGTTACTTGATAATTCATGTCATCGGCACCGTCTTAGCTGCTTCGGTTTATTTAGAAAAAGTAGTCTCATGTATAGATATATAAATCCATTTATTAAGTTTAGAAAACATATTCTCCTGATGCATATTACTTTTAACAATCACTTGGTAGCTTCCAAAGTAGATATAAGAATAGCGACAGGTAAATCGCAATCATAATAATAATAATAATGATAATCATGCAGTATGCATATAGGGATGCACATGCTAAACCATATAAATGCGCTTGACTTTATTAACTTCACTTTTCTCTTGCTTTAATTAACACCCTGAAGTATTACATATCGTCATCCCTATGGTGTTTGTTCTTATCTTTCATCTGTACTTAATCTCCTAGAGGTGAATGACCTCTCTTATCTCTAAGTAATAGCCTATTTTTCAGGTTCAAGCTTATTCTTATACGTGATTGCCGGGTTTACTTTTCCCGATTTTCACATCGACTTATTTCCCTTAAATATGTTCAGGGGTTAGGCCAAGTCTTCATCATAGATAATTTATTCATGATCATCATGCTTGAATGACTTGAAATCATAATGCATAATTCACATACTTTCTGCCAAAAATTTGGTAGCGTAACGGCTGAAAATATGCTTCCCCAAAATGCAACAAAGACATTTCCAACCAACCAGTCAAAATATTAGAATCCATATAATAGCATACTAACATTGCAACAATATAATATAGAATTGCATCAACAATTTCAATCCTTGGCCATTTATGATCCAAGAGTGCTCAACTATTTAAAATTTACACTTACACCTTAATCTCCTAAATCTATCATGTTTTAGAGATTGTGCCATAAATTCATCTTAACTCATTTAAATATGAAATTTTAATATGTTGTGGCATTATGGGTCTATTTTCATTTTTCTTTAGTCTTACCAAGTTTTGATGAGTATAAATTGAGTTATTGACATTTTACTCAGAGTTGTCCTATTACTAGCCAAATTTGAGTACTTAAATGTGAAAATTCACTAAAAATCCAATTTTTATTGATTTTATCCAAAATTTATATCTAAATAAATCTAATTGAACCATATTTCATTCCTAAGTAGAGCTCAAGTTATAAGCTCTCAATTTGGACTAAATGGACTTGTCCTATTTCACCTAAACAGGACCTTAAGGTAAATTTGAAGGATTTTTGGGAGCAGTGTACTTAAGATATGAATCTAAAATTCTTATGACATAATCATATATATGTCAGATTTTTAAAAAAATTGATTGCATTGAATTTGAAGTTGTATACGACTAGTTATGCTCTTCACAACCTATAATGGTCAAAACACAGGACAGAATTCAAAGGTTTGTTTCAAAAATTCATAATTCTCTTATTACAAGGCCAATGGCCTTATAATTTATATGGTTGGAAAGCTCTGAATGCCTAGTTTCATATAAAAATGGTTTTATCAAATTTTGATGGCTACAGACGAGGCCATACATTCCATCATATGGATACATCTAGGGTTTTAGTTTTAGCAAATTCTGAGTAGACTCCCCTTTGAGTTTTTCACTAGTTTTTCAATCCAAATCAAAAGTTTCCATGCTCAATCAATCATAACAAATCATATAGTCACAGTACAACATCATCTTAGTGAGAGAAATAGAAACCCTAATCAACCACAACTACACTAATAACAAGAAGACTTCTTGAATCCTACCTTAATTTGATGTTTGAGCTAGCCAAACACAAGTTTTGGGTGAAGGAGTTGGTAAAGGATGAACAAGGGAGAAGGATGAGGTGAAATGGAAGAAGAAAATGAGGGAGGCGCTCAGCTTCTCTTGGTTGAAATAATGAAGGAGATGTTGGGAATTTTGGGTGTTTTAAGTCATAAAGGAGACAATGACTTGTCTTGTGTGATTGGTGGATTTTTTATATGAGTTGATTTTTGTTGAATTTCCTCATTGTTTAGTTGATGGTGGCGCCACTTAATGGGGTGGATGTGGCCGAATAACAATATAAATTTCTATTAACTCAATTCTTGCAGTACAATAATTGGATTGAACTGATTTCCTTCAAATTTGTGAAACGTTGCTAATAATCCTCTTAAATCTTTTACATAACAACCCCAATTTCCTTTAATTCTAACATTTATAATTTAACCCTAATTACCCTTATTTCTCTAATGCAACGGAACAAATTAGTTAACGGTGCGAATCAAAAGCTCCGTGCTTCAGGATGTTACATATGTCAATTATATGACAAATTAAAATACTTCAAAGGTATCTTGTGCTAAGAAACAAAAGAAAATAAAAAAACTTGACATTACAATAAAACATTCGATTTGCAGATGTTACAACAGATAAATCAATATGTCTTTATAGTATTTAATAGGAAACTGAAACAAAAATTTGCGAAAAGATATTTTACTGATATATATAACCTCTAAACATCTATGACTACTACATGAAAATCAACCTCTAAATATATAAAATTATATTAAGGGCCAAAACGGATGAAAAATGAGAATAAATTAACCTTTAATAGCGATAATAGTAAGAAAAAATTAAAAAACTTCAATAATTAGTTTTAACTGTGTATAACAATCCTCAAGTGATTATAATAGACAGTGTGAAAAAGGGAAAAAATCTTTTTACCAGGTTCAAATACAAAAAAAAAAAAAAGAATTAAACACTACTTAATTTAAGAGGTTAAATTCTTTTTGCTTATTAATTTTTGTTTGATAAATTTTTAAATTTAAATTTAAATTACATAAGTGGTTTGTAGTATATCATTGAAAAAAGAACAATTAATTTACTTTAATCGGTGTTAGAAAATTTATAAAAGATCTAAATGGAAGATAATAAGCAATATAATATTTTATTGTTTAAAAAGTTATCTTGAATTAAGATAAATTAGACCCACTCAAAAATGTGACAAATGTCCATTTTTTTTAAAATGGGAAAGTCAATTTAAAACTTTCTTTTTAAATATAATATTATATATTAGATTTTACTTACATTTATAAAAGATATTTCATACCTAAATTCATAAAAATGAAGACAAGTATTAGGTACCAATTCATGTATATCTAAAACATATCAGTACCAAATACATGGCTATATACTGTTCCCTTCTTCTCAAAATAACTATTATTTTGATTAAATTAGTATATTTTTAAATTAACATATTTTGATATAAATAACATTAAAATATGTTAATTTAAGAATATATCAATTTAACCAAAAGGACAGATGTTTTGAAATGGAGAGGATATTATTTGAAAATGGGTTCCATGGTGATAGTAGGTTTTCTTTAGTTTTTCTGAATTCAATTAGTATCAAGTGTAGATTTCAATCAATGGTCACATGTAACTCTTTTAATTGATACAGGATCTAACAAATCTGACAATCGTTGACCTTTCTCAATCTAAGCAATTGATTGAGCTACCAAATTTCTCTAGAGCTACAAGACTTGAAAAATTAATTATCTGGAGCTGTACAAAGTTACTTTCTGTTCATTCATCTATTTTCTATCTCCCCAAGCTTTCTTATGTGAAACTAGATGGTTGTGAAAGGCTTGAGAATCTTCCAGGTATCAAATGCTTTAAGATTTGAGTAATGCTGAAATTAGTTGTTAAAAGATTTTGTATAACATTAAGTTAATCTTTTAAAGATTTTTTATATTAATTTAATTTTTTATAGTATAAAATTATTTATTAATTAAAAGGCCAAACTAGTGTATAAATATATATTAGAAAAATTAAATTAATTTTATTTTAAATAATAAAAAATTAATTAATAGTCAAAATATTTAAAAGATTAATTTGCGAAAGTATTTTTGAAAGGCTAAGTTCATTGTGGACAAAAGTTGTATTAAGTCTTTCATATTTTTTTATTTAATTCTTATAATTTGGTGTTGAAAATTAATTTTTTATATTATATCAAGATTAATATTTTTTGTTTCAAAATGAGCAACTTGAAAGTTAAGAGTATATATTCATTTCAAAAAGAAAATGTCCACATTTCATCAATTAACTTGAGAATTTGACGTGACAAATACAAGTAACTTAATCTAAGTTTTTTTTTTTCCCCTTTTGAAGTATTTACTCTTTAAGACCCTTTCAAGTTTTTGTCCGACCTTGGTTTTGGTTTTGGATGCTCTAACCTCAAGGTGTTTTCACTGATTTGAAATGAGAAGTATGGTGTGTTCTTAAACATTGCAGCTATTGAAGCATTGCCCTCATCAGAAAAGTGTCGCAACAAGCTTCAACACTTGGACATGTCAGGATGTGAGAGTCTTAAGCATCTACCAGATAGCATATCTGAGCTGAGATTTCTTACATCTCTTTGGCTTTTTGACTGCAAACAGCTCGACACATCAAACCTACACATCTTATTTGATGGCTTATCGTCTTTAGAAATGCTGGACTTGGGTGGATGCTGTAACTTGTATGGACTCCCAGAGAATATCAGCAAGTTATCATTGTTATGGTTCTTATCACTTTCGAGAACTAATGTCAAGAGCTTGCCAGAAAGCATCAAACATCTTTCAAAGCTGAGATGTCTCTACTTAATCAAATGCAGGAGGCTCCAGTCACTGCCTGAGCTTCCAGCATCTGTCTGTTACTTAGATGCCGATGAATGCACATCGTTGGAGAGAGTGTTCACTCCAACACCTCAACTACTGGAAGAACACATCAGATTGTTTGAAACTAAACCTAATAAATATTATTTCACACATTTTTCATTCGGAAATTGCCCAGATTTGGATAAAGATGCACTTGATGCTATTTTGGCATATGCCCACTGTTGCAAAGAGAGAAAGCAAGCGTTTCGGGAAAAGTGTCCAGGAAGATAGAGAAATCGCTGAAGCACCGGAAACATTTCCCATGCTCGCCTATTAGTTTGGTTTTTTTGTAACAGAACCTAGATAAAACTGTCTAATAACTGAATTCGCAAGAGCTGAGGACATAATTCCACCGAATAAATGGAAGAACAACTCCCAAAGCGACAATGGTCCCTTGAAGACTTTGAGATCAGGAAACCTTTGGGTAAAGGAAAATTCGGTAGATTCTACGTCACCAAAGAACTCAAGGTCTTCGTGTTTCCTCGCTTTTCTATTCTCTATTCTCTATTATCTATTTTTATTTTTATTTTTTTTTCCTGTTTGGTTCCTCAGAAAATTCCCGAGAAAATCGCAACATGTGTGTGCTCTTGATTCTCTCATCTTTCAATCCTGTTACTGAAAGAGGGAGCAGTTTTTAGCTTAGTTCACAATTCAGCATCGTGCTGATTTGCATATGCTAGGAAACTAGATTTTAACATGTTTAGGTGCGTGTGAGATTTGTGAGAAATTCAAGAGCGTTTTCATTTTCACTTGAAATATATATACATATCTCATGTCCAAATATTTGAACTAGTTTCACTTGAAATATATATGCATATCTCATGTCCAAATATTTGAACAACTAGTTTGATAATGTCTTGGTTGCAGGGTCGTCTTAAAATTTTAGAGTTTGATTGGTCTAGAAGCAAAAGACATACCATATGTGGTACATTGGACTATTTAGCACCCAAAATGGTAGAAAACAAAGCTCATGATTATGCAGTTGATAACTGGCTCTAGGTATCCTATGTTATGAGTTCCTCTATTGTGTTCCACCATTTGAGGCTGAGACTAAAGCTGATACCTTCAAAAGGTATGGAAATGCATAGGACTTGTGTGTAGTAAAATAAATATATGACACTTTTGCTATGTTATGTGACACATTTAGATTTGTGCAGGATAATGAAGGTTGACCTATGCTTCCCTTCTACGCGTTCTATTTATTTAGAAGCTGAAATCTTATTAGTCGGGTATGTTCATATCCACATATTAATATCCAAGCATAAGCAAATACTTTTAGTCAGCAGATTTAGTTCTTCTTACTGCCGTCTGTAAATTAGTGCAGCTCCTGGTGAAAGACTCCTCACGAAGGCCCTCGCTTCAGAAGATAATGGAGCATCCATGGATAATCAAGAATGCAAATCCTATGGTATCTGCAAGTTGTATCAACTTTAGTCAGTCATTTTAAATGTGGCCTTGAGGGATTAAGGCTGAATTCTACATCTAATAATGTGTTATGCATGCAATTTATGAGTTTTTGGGAGTTCAAGTATATTATCAACTTGAGCTACACTGTCCATTGCCGTGGTGATTAGGAAGTTTAGGATTCTACATATGTATGCCATCAGCAGATCTGCAAGTGGCTTTAAGCATACACCACGGTGGTGTCAATATTGTGTCAATATTCTCTTTCCTTACCTGTCATAAGCTTTTATCTTGTTTGTTAAACTAATATTTCAAAAGTGGAAGGTGCATTTTGGTTTAAGTTAGATTAGATGGTCGTTATTTGTTTGAGGAGTTATTGTGAGAAATCAAGAATCAGAGAAAGTAAATGTGAGAGTGGAAGAGAGAATCAAGAAAGAGTTAATCTGAAAAGTGTACAATGATTCATTGAATGAATTGAAATGTACAGTAGTTAGGTTTATATATAAGGCACTAGCTATATACAGGGCACTAACTAACCAGAGTTACATCACTAACTAGAGTTACAATTAACTGATATGCCAGCTGGCATAACTAACCACTAAAAATCCTAACTAACTCCATAAGAGGAATTAAGTTAAACTAAAAGCCTAATCTGATTACAATAGTGTTAACAGCCCCTCAAGCTGCAAAGCAGATGTTAAGCAACCCAAGCTTGGGAAACAAGGCACTGAAGGTCCATGGAGGTAGAGTCTTTGTGCACAAATCCGTTATCTAGGCAGAAAAGGAGACAGGTAGAAGATGGATCAAGCCTGCTTAGAGCTTCTCTCGAACAACATGACAATCTAGTTCTATGTGCTTTGTCCTCTCATGGAAAATAGGGGCAGCAATGTGCAGAGCTACCTGATTATCACAGTAAACAAGAGAGGGAGAAACAAAAGGGGCATGCAGGTCTTGCAGCAGGTAATTGAGCCATTGTATCGCACAAATTATGGCTGTCATGGATCTATATTTTGCTTCTGAAGAGGAATGGGACACGGTAACCTGCTTTTTGGATTTCCAAGATATCAAGGACTATCCAAGAAATATGCAGAAACTAGTGGTTGATCGATGTGTGTCAGGGTAGGAAGCCCAATCTGAATCACAAAAAGCCTTCAGCTGAAGCTTAGAAGTAGAGGGAAAGAACAACTCAGACTAGGGGAGCCCTTCAAATATTTCAAAATGTGTAGAGCGGCTTGATAGTGAGCTTTCATGGGCTTAGAGAAGAATTGACTCAAGTGGTGGACTGCAAAACAAATGTCAAGGCACGTGTTGGTAAGATAGATCAGTCAGCCAATAAGTCGTCTATAGGAGGAAAGGTCCTCATATGGGTCACTATCATCTTCAAGCAACTTGATGTTGCTAGACATAGGAGTAGAAGTGGACTTGCAAGCAAGATAGCCAGCATCTTGGAGAAGTTCTAGGGTATACTTTCTTTGACAAATTGATATGCCCTTGGAAGAGCCGGCAATTTCAAAGCCAAGAAAATACTTGAGGTCTCCTAAGTCCTTGATCTTAAATGATGAGTCCAATGCTGCCTTAATTAACTGAATTGATCTCAGTAAGATCATTCCCACAGAGAATCACATCATCAACATAAACCAGGAGAGCAGTGAATGAAGATGAAGATGACCTCTTAGTGAAAAGGGAATGATCCGCTTGAGACTGCTTGTAATGCATGGAAAGGAGGGCCAAAGACAGTTTGGAGAACCATTGACGGCTAGCTTGGCACAAGCCATATAGATACTTTTGTAGTTTACACACTTGGTTTGGTTTGGGAGAAACCACACCCTTGGATAGCTACGTGTAGAGTCTCCGTGAAGAAACATGTTATTGACATCCAATTGCTTGAGATGCCATTGCTGAGTGGCAGTAAGTGCCAGAAGCTAATAGATGGTCATGATCTTAGCAAACGAAAAGAATTCATCTAGGAAATCCAAGCCTTCAGTTTGTGTGATGCCTTTGGCGATGAGGCGAGCCTTGTAACACTCAATGGAATCATCAGCCTGGTACTTAACCTTGTATACCCATTTACATCTGATTGCCTTCTTGTCAGGAGGTAAATCAGTGAAGACCCAAGTGTTGTTCTGTTCCAGGGCAGTGATCTCAGCTGCCATGGCCTGTTTCCAAGAATCATGCTTAACTACCTCTTTGTAAGAATTAGGTTCTTTGATGGAGGAAATGGCTAAGGTGAACTTCTTGTGAGATGAAGATAAACGAGAATAAGAAAGGAAAATGGACAACGGATATAAATTACCGCGATACATGGCCTGATTGACAATGGGAGGACTAGCTTGATTCGAGAAAGCCATATTACAGTGATAATCTTGTAAATAGCTCGGAGCACTGCGAGTCCTAGTAGAGTGCCTGAGACATGGTTGTGGCATCGGTAATGACATGGCATGCGAACGTGATGCAGCAGGGCCAAAATCATTATAATGTACATGAGGGGATGAAGTTTGTGGGAAAACGCTATCATAATATGTAGGGACAGAAGGAGAAAGAGAGGGTGGAGAGGCATCAATGGGAGTGGAAAGTTGCATAAAGGGAAAAGTAAATTCATGAAAATGAACATGGTGTAAAATCTCACGTGTGTTAATGTCAAAAAGGACAAAGCCTTTGGTGCCAGGTTTGACACCGAGATACACACATTCCCGAGCTCGAAGGTCAACTTTCTTTCTATTAGCTACTAATGTAGAAGCAAAACCTTTGCAACCACAAATTTTAAGAGAAGTGAAGTCAGGTTTTGTACCGAAAAAGATATTCAAAAGGACTCAACATATGCAAGGATGAATTAGGAATGCGGTTCATGATAAGGACAGCATGTGAAGCAGCAAAATTCCAAAACAGTTTAGGAACATTGGATTGAAATAGCAATGCTCATGTTATATTTAAAATTTGTTGGTGTTTGCATTCAACAACCCCATTCTATTGTGGGGTCTTGACGCATGAGGTTTCGTAAATAATTTCCTGATTAGCAAAGAAATATTTGAGAGCAAACTCAGGGCCATTGTCAGATTGGATGATCTCGACTTTAGTATTGAACTAGGTTGCCATTATTAAAACAAAATATGTAACCACAGAACTCACATCAGAATAGTGTGTCATGAGATAAATCCAAACAAATCGAGAGCAATCATCCACCACAATAAGAAAATATCTATGTCCATGAATCGAAGAAATGGAAAGGGGAACCGATATATCCATGCGGATAATATTGAAAGCAGAAATAGTTTTCGTATTACTTTTAGCAAATGGCAATCATTTCTATTTTGCTAGAGGGCAAACAGTACAATCTTTATTATTGGAATGAGAAATATATGCATGCTTTTTTAGAGAATTCCTAGCTTTTCATGTGACAAATGACCTAGTCTAAAATGCCAAGCATTACCTGTGGTTACAACCACATTATTCACCAAGCTATAAGGAGCAGAAAATTTACAAGATGAATTCAACATGTAAAGACCATTTTGGACTTCAACTAATCCAATCGTCCTCGGGGAATGCCTCTCCTGTATGAGACAAAGGTTGTGAGAAAAGGTTAGTTGACAGGACAAAGAGTTGGTGAGTTCTGTAATAGACATCAATTGAAAGTAAAGTCGAGAATGTAAAGGACATCAGTGAGTATTAGATCATCAGAGAAATGTACAATACCAGAATAAAAGGCTAAGACACAAGAACCATTCGGCAATTTGACACTAATAGGTGCAATAGACTTATGGAAGGAAAAATGACTCGATGACTAGAGTAGTTAGGTTCATATACAGGACACTAACTAACTAGAGTTACATCGCTAACTAGAGTTACAACTAACTAATATGGCATAACTAACAACTAACAGCTGTCCTAATTAACTCCATAAGAGGAATTAAGTTAGACTAAAAGCCTAATCTGATTACATCAGTGTTAATAGTTATCTTAGTTATTTTTAAGCAGCCATCAGCACAGTAGGACAGAGGATAGATAACGGATCCTTTTTTGTCCTAGTGCAACATGATTATGAATCAAAACTTAATAATTTGTCTTTTGGTGGTGGTGTTTGCTTTTTATTCCTCTCACTTTTTTATGAAACAGAAAAATAAAGTGAATCAGTTATCATATGAAACTTTTGCTTGACAACTTTTGCATATATGCTTAGGTGTTCTATCGGGTTTTCATTGACAATTATGATTTGTTGGTTGGTTTAGTTCTCTTGTCCAAATTTATGCGACTATGTTCTATACATCTTCTTTTAGTTACATGACTTTACATGCTATAAATGATAATGATATCCACAGTATTGTTTTGTCATATCTTATACATAATTCCTACAAAGAAATGGTGGAGTTATTCATTGCTTGCACTGGAGTGAAGCAACCAGCAGATTATTTGGAGAATATGGAAAAAAGAGAGAGTAGGATGTTGAATTATTTGCCATTGGATTACTCTAACCCCCAATGAAAGGATGCTGAATTATTGTTTTCTCTAATAATGCTTGAAACATCTGCTGTTCTTTAAAATGGCAGCTGACTTTTGCCTTAAAAACATTTGAATTATTACTTTTACATTGTTAAGATAACAAGTGTACTTCTCTTGATGTTTTTATATTTCCTCCCCTCATCCCCATTTGCAGATAGAGGGTGCTGGGGAATGCCCCTGATATCTATCAAGTTTATTGTCATTTTATTGAAGCCTGTTATATAGAAAAGACCTCACCTCTTTAGTGGAAAATTTTATTTATTTTCAGAAATCTTTCCCTTTGCACTAGAGGGAAATGCACTTAAGGCTATTGAGCTTAGTGAACAACTGGCAAAGGGTATTCGACAGAACATTAATTTTTTTATGTGATACACGCTTGTGCATGCTTGAGATTGAATAAACATTAATGTGCCAATGTTGTAGGACTTCGTGGTCCTTCTTCGATATAAGGAGCCAGAGCAATCCCGAGTGTTTCATCTGCCTAGATTGGAGTATGGCAACAAGTTGCAGATAATTTAAATCGTGTTATTCTTGATTTTTTGCATATTTCTTTTTGTTGAATGTCTTTTCCAGCAAATCTTTATACATCTATCAGGCTCCTTAGAGCAATGGAAAAAGTCATTGATTAAGAGGAGACATGTCAGTTTAGACAACATGCTATGGAGTTAATTCACAATATTTCTGTTAGCAATTGCAATACATCAACGAAAACTTTAGAGAAACAAGTTGAATTTACTACATTTCTTTTAAAGGAATAGCACTTTCCAAGTGTCAACATTTCTAATTAACTCAAGTTTTTTTTACACAAAACAATAACTATGATAAACATAGAGGCATAAAATGAAAATAATCAGCATAACAGCATTTTAACATAGATGAAAGTATTGTCGCTCATGAATAGCAAAAGTTCCCAGTTATCCTGAAAATACAAGTCGGAATAGCAATATAGCGTGCTCAAACCAAATGACTTTCATGTAATCAGCTTCAAGTAAATATCATCATGCAGTGCAGAGCGCACAATGAAAGAACTCATTTACTCTGTATCAAAGTGTCCCATAACAATATACTGATACATCTTCTTCCTACTATAAGGAACGATATGCAAACCGCCGAGCCAGAAGCACAGCAACAACCAAAACCCTGTAAAAAAAAAGTAAAAATTAATTTTAAAAAAACTTAAATTAGTTAAAAATTAGGTTTTGGAAACAAACAATCCGCCCTATACGCTCTCCTTTTCTCGGCAATTCCCATCTTTTCTCTTTTAATCCAGTACTTTCCTGATTCTCATGTGATTTCCTATTTTGATTCATCTGATCGGGCTCTGAAGTCTCAACCAAGGAAATCCACAGGCCTAGTCAATTGGATTAATGGGTCTCAGTTGTGTAAATATTTTTGTCTAAATTTTGTGTGCAGAGCAAGATGCAAAGTCTGATTGGGCAGCAGCACATATGAAAAATTAAAAAATCTGTATTAATTAGTTACCTGCTAATTGCCTTAACTAAATATTTCCTTTTGGGAGCTTCCTTTTTTTTTTTTTTTCTCCATGGTGTGGGGGTAGGTGGGTGGGAAATGCAGGGAAGATGTGAATGAATGTCAGATTCCCCATATATCCTATAAAGATCGCCAAAAATAATAATAATAAATTATTAAATAGTGTGAAACCATTTTCACTTATTATTACAAAAGTTGGCTTGCAAGTTATGATGCCAATGGCATATTGAGATCTGCTTTTGAATCCATCACAATATTTGAGTACCTTTGGTTTAGTTGTTTTCTATTTTTATTTTCACTGAAAACAGGAAACAGTGATGAAAATACAATTGGTTTGAACCTTTTGAAAGTATTTTAAGAAAACCTTTTAAAAAATCAATGGAAATGTGGAAACGGCATTTTCATATTTTCAGTATTTCCGCCCGAATGTTTTCATGTGAGTGATCCGCACACATGTATGGGACTAACGCTAGCCCCCGCCTATCCAAGTGAAATATGGTCGTTCGATCATCTCTACTTAAAATCGGACGACTGAAGGTTTACTCATGTTTTTTTGTAATGAAATTGCAAAAGAGTGTCTTCAGTGTTTCATTTTTGCACGCAAGTCCCTTTGGTTCGCGGAACGGAATGTGGTACTTTTTCCACCGACATGGTGCCCGCATTAGGCTTTGTGAGACGGAGAGAAACGATAATGGAAGGTGACGCCGTGGAAGCCGCGGTAATTGTGACGTTCGAAGAAATGGAAGGATAAGCAGCTGTTGTCAGCCATCTTGTTGACATGGGGTAGATGTTGAACCCTAATCCTCAAAGGAGGTTTGTTGCAAGAGTGATTATCATGGTGAATGGCCAAAAATCTTAGTTTGAGTTGAAACTGTATTCATAAATCAAACAAGTGCAAACTGATGTGTATATAGAAGGAAAATTGCTGTTAGTACTGTTAGTGTTTGTGCTGTTCGACTAATATGTGAAATGAGCAAAATTTTAAATTGTTAAGATCTTGCTTTTTTTTTTTTTTTTTGATCTCCTGCCCCTCACAGATGGAAAGCAGCAGCAACACAGTATGCGATCATAATGAAAACAAGAAACAAAAGACAAAAATCTGAATAGCTTGCACTCTACATAAAGTGTATCAGCACTAGATGCACTTAATCAGAGGACAAATAGACATATATCCAAACCAACAACTGCAGCAATAGAAAATACTCTGATACATAATGCAGAACATTCTCAACCAGCAAAAAGAACTAAAACAGCAAGAAGGACTATAAAAAAATTATGTTTCAAGGTAGATAGCACATATATTTCAAAGAGAACCACTTCAATGGGGCTTTGTAACAGAATAGACTTTCACATAGGAGCATCAACAGCCTTCCTTTTTCACCGGTCAATAGTCTTTGAGAAAAACCCACACCTCTTTCAATAATAAGTCAGCATGAGCACTAAGGAAATGACCTCAATCAACAACGATCACTCAGATTTATTTACCATTTATATCAGCAGACCGTACAGATGCACATCAGACTAGAATCATACTGCAGCTGAAATCAAATAACAAGGCCAACCACTCAACCAGCATTCAAGCTTCAACAGAACCTGGT
This sequence comes from Pterocarpus santalinus, assembly GCA_031439595.1. Classification (NCBI taxonomy): domain Eukaryota; kingdom Viridiplantae; phylum Streptophyta; class Magnoliopsida; order Fabales; family Fabaceae; genus Pterocarpus; species Pterocarpus santalinus. Next base: position 6,116,155 of record CM062523.1, read on the forward strand.
AGCATTGTCAGTATCTTGCTTATCTATTGGAAAGTAATTTGTCAATAGTGGTGCACAATCCAAGTGTAACGATAGTATTTTAAGTTCTCTTCTAGCCACATGCTAAGTGAACGGCCCTTTACTTGTGACTTCTGCAGTGATATTTCTGAGCTTTTGGGTAGAGGTGCATTACAGCCCAACTTATCGAGAAGGAGGTAACACCTGTTACTTTTAGACAATTACTGTGGAAACTAGTTAAATGGTAATGTGAAGCTGTTAAGCTACAGAAGTTTATAATTCATGTATTTCCATACCAAATTTATATTGAGACTAAATAATCAGAATGTGCTCCATTAAGGCTATTGCTATTTTTCGGTGATATACTTTGCAACAGCCGAGTATAATTTAGGATTAACGTAGGAGTCATGGTTCCAGTGATTCTAAATATGGAGGATATTAGAAATTGTGAAGGCTAGATAGATATGAAGGAAAGCATTATGGAGTGACCACTTCAGCAGGAAAAAGCAGCTTAGTTTCTTATTTCGTATATGGTGAAGCCTGCATACCATTGGAAGTCGAAATCCGTTTGTTTGCAGCTTAATTTTCTGTGTCACCAAATTTGTTGATAGAATTTTTGGACAAATGGTATTTGGTGAGTATTGGTGCTAAATTTTGGGATTTGCAATGTGGTGCAGTACAGAAGGTGAATGCTCGTTGTGATTGAAGGCTTAAAAGCCTATGCAATGTTATGTGCATAGAAATTATGAAGATAATGAGGATGCAAGAGTTGGTAGTTTGTATCATTTTTACCGGAGGAAAAAATGTAGCAAATTGTTAATGATTGGGACACCAGTAGGGGAAAATGGGACAAAGGCTAACAGATGTTGCAGGGCATAAAATAATTGATATACATAATAATTGGGTTATGTTTTTGGAGACTATGGCAATAGGTTGTTGACCTCAACTTGAATTTCATTGTGTTATAATTGAATTTTCGTAGGGTTCAATGAGCGCGAAAAAGTGCAGTTCTTGTTTACCTGTTTTTTTTCTTTGATTTAGTTATTTTTTAGTTTTGACTCAGTAGATGGACTCGTTATGATTGGCAGAGTAATTTATATTGAAAGTACACATGATTAGCATAGTGTAGAATTAATTTTTGTATTTTGATATTGATCATACCATTTATAACGTTAGAGGTGCAGATATTGATGACATAAATTGGTGCATGTTTGATCAAAATGGGTGGTGGAGGGCCTACAAGACCACCGCTGACACCAAAACAAAAGCCCTGCCTTGGTCACAAGAACCCCCGAACAAGTGCTCAGACCAAAAAGAGAAAACGAGGGCAGAGATCCATTTGCCAAAAAAAAAAAAATACAGTGGCCCCTATATTACGGTAGTCCATTACATTTATGGGACTAACGAATCACTCACTATGTTTTCATGCAAAATGCGGTGGCAAACTTGTAATAATAATAGAATCCTTTCATTTATTTATCTAGTTTCAATTTTGATGCTTGGTGTTATGCTGTTTTTAATTATTGCTAAGCTATTGTAATTGATGAGATTTTCACAGTATTGGGCGGTTGCTAAAGATGTTTTTGCGTTTTTCTTTTTCTTTAAATTCCATGAGAAACACAATGTGGATTTTAGTTTAATTTTTAACCAAAAAGTTTCCTTTATGCTAGTTTGTGTCAATAACTTCCAAACAGATATTTTAGTTTCATTAAAATAATACTAGTTCACTTCAATTTACTTTGTCAGTTAGCTGCATGAAAAACCAAGGTGTTTCTATCCTTCAGCTTTCTTTATTCGCTTGCTTATGAGCCCCAATTACTGTGTTTCAGTTGACAGCATATGTTATTTTAGTCCATTCTAAACACTGCATCAACATCAGCTACCATTCATGCTCCTTACCTGAACTTGTATCATCAATTATTTAGTCTTAGAAACATCATGCAGCATAAAAGATTGTGGGAGATGACATGGTAATCTTGCACAGTTATGCAAGCAAAAATGAGGATTAGGCATTGAATTAAATGTTGAAGGAATATTATAGTAGTTTAGTTATGGAGTAAAATGTCTTTTGAGTTTGAGCTTATCCTTATTTAATGGCTTAACTCATTAGAGGACAATTTCGTATGAATTTTTACTTGTGGCATTTGGTATTGGTTCAAGCCGAATCATTTTTGCATTGTGTGATAAGAACCTCATGAAAATTACATCATAAAAACTAACTATTGCTATAAGAGAGCTTAAGGCCTTATAAACCCCCCATTGAAATCCCATACTTTGATATAGGACTCAAGTCCCATATCTTACAATTGGATCTTAACAGTGTGTCTTTGCATGCACAAATATTTTCAAATTCTGGCATGGAAACTCTGTGCACCAGTGTTAATGAATGATCACAAGGAAGTCGAAGCATTAATAGAGCTTTCAGGGGCCATTGATTTTAAGCCAGAGCATTTTATGATTCAATGGGTGATTAGGTTTCTACTGTTACCATTGTATTTTTGGCTGAGCAGTTGCCCATTCACATTGTCCTGTAACAATTTTTTCTCCGCTATGTTGTATACACAATTTTCTTTAAATAACAATTTTTCCATTGCCTTTCTATTTTGCCCGACATGGTTCATTTTTGGTATGCTTTTCATGCAACAAAAGAAACAAGGAAGGAACCATGATCTAAACGTACAATTTGTAAGGAACCATAATGTAAAAATTCAATTTCTTTTCTTTTGGTAGGGTGATGATTGTCTCTCTCTTTCTTTTCTTTTTTTTTTTTTTATTTTGGCACGTTGATAGATTGAAGTACAATAATAAATGGAGTTAAATATAGTTTTGTTTATTTGGTTCAATTATTTTTTTTTTAGTATGACTATAAGTTACATCAAAATCAAATATATCGCAAATATATTTTGTCATTAAAATTAATTTTGTAATGAAAGCTTCCTTATATTATTAGTAGTTAATTATATATTATCATATATCAAACAAACAATATATATGATTTATCACTTTGAAGCAAGAATTTCTAGCAATTTTAAGAATATACTAACAAAACAATACATACTATAATGTTTAAATATTTATCCGTGTATAAATCAAAACTTAATAATTGATAAGTATAATAAAATGGATGTAATTTGTATGCACTGATAATATAAAATTATTTTACACTATCATTCAATCACATCCTCCTATTTGCATGATTCTTGTCTTTTCAAAATTGGATTTTTTTGTCTTTTCAAGTTTAAAAATAAAAAAATTATGATGACTGGACAAAAATTGGATCATCTATGTCTAGATTTTTTAATAGATCATTGTAAACGTCACCTAGTGTTACTAGTCAAAGCCTCATTAATTGCTGTATGAGATAAGATAAATGACTACATAATTGCTTTAATTTTCTAGATATGATTGTAGTTGTATCCATAAATCTTTTTTTATTGGTTTATTTATACAAAAAAGTTTGATTTTTTAAGAATTGATCTATTATATATTTCTTTTTCTAAAGAGTTTATATCTTAAGGAAAAAATATATTTTTTTCCCAAAGGCTTCCTCTCTATGGAAATTATTTTAAACTATTTCAAATACAGAATAAATTAATTCGAATACATGCTTTAGTTTGTTCCAATATTATAAAATTTTTTACATACATCTTTCAATCAAGAAATGTTCCAAACCCTAAATAGAGAAAGTAATGTAAAATAGAATTTTATTAAAAATGAATTAATATATTCGTAATTTGTTAATTAATACGTTTCTTGATTAAAAGGCTGCAAATATTGGGTAAGCACCTTTTTATCGGTTGTGGTGGTGGCGAAGGTTGATGTTATGAAACAAAGGAAGATGACATTTGAAAATTGTTGTATGTATAGAGCATAATTGTTAACATTTATGTTTTTTTTATTCATTAATTAAAAACTTATTTATTTACAAATAAAGTATACTTTTTTACAAATTAATTTTTTTAGAGTTAATATTTATTTTTCTATAAATTAATATTTTATTATATATATTCAATTTATATTTAATAATAGTGATATATAATTATATATTATTATATTAGTAAAAAAATTTAACCTAACTATTTATTATCTTAAAAATTTTATAAATATAAATATCTAATTAGATGATAATAATATATAATAATTAAACTCTTGTTATATACCCTGTATTTTGTTATATTAATATTCAAAACATAAAAGAATGTATTAAGTTGTTTTATGCGAAGGAATAAATGTGATTACTTTCTCATGAGGAATACGTTATTTTCCAAAGCGGTCTGAAGCTTGTTATTAAATGACACATGATTCATAAATCACAAAAGGTGCATTCTCAGCTGAATTTGTATTGTGAAATTTACAGTGAAGTTGTTGAGCTGTTTCAATAAGCAGAGGACATGTCAATCCTACTTTTGAGTGGGCTACTCTAAATTAGCAGGTTGGTTAGTCTTTTAATGAAACAATTAATGAGGTTTTTCATTTTAAATGTGAAAAAGGAAAAAAAACTTAAAAAACACAGACTATCTCCTCCATTACTGTGTGCATGTTCTAAGTGCCATTAACACTCCCACTGAGTTTATGAACTTCTTCAACATTGCAAATCCCACCACTATATTGTATTATGCTTAAAGATGTGATTTCAAAATTCCATCAAAACACATAATCTTACCAGTACCGTTGGCACTTTTCACTAGAGTTGAAAGGTGCACCATGAACCACCGTGAACCTCCTCACAGCCACCACGAACCACCGCATACACCATCACTGTTAACACCCATGAGCAACCACCACCGTCAACACTTCTCAGTGGCAACCGCTTCAACCTCCACTATCATAGCCTACCGTGCCGGCATCGCTACCTTTTGTCCTGACGCTAATGCGGTCGCACGTGCGGTGACAGTCCTCCAGCTCCCTCTCACTATTTCTTTTCCATATCCTCTCTGTTTCTGTCCCTAACGGCAATATTTTATTTCTTTTTTCTTTTTATCTCTGTTGGTATTTGTCGAAATTTGAAATTGAATAAAAAAAACTCTCTTTTCTAGCTTCGCCTATTCCTCTAGCTTCTTCAGCAACACCAGCTTCGTTATGAAAAAAAGGGGTTGAAGAAGGTAGGCGCAAGTGGAATTAGGGCAAGTGTTCCTCTTTTTCGTTGTAGAGTTTGAAGATGACAAAAATTGGGGGAAAAATTCATTGTTAGAATTTGAAAATGATAAAAATTGATGTAGGATTTAGGGTTATTAAAATTTATTAATTAAATTTATAATTTAACTAACCCATCTTAACAACCTTCCATGTCATCACAAACAAACAAAACAATTTTATATATCAGGACACATGTCGTCTCCTTATTTAACCACCTATGAGTTTCATCGTGAATCTTCACAAGTCCAATTCATATGAGAACGCACCGTCAAAAAAATGACACATGATTGCTCAGGAAGTGAATGGCAGTTTCCTCAATTCCTCCTCATTCTCCTTCGTACTTCACCCACTTTCACAGTTTCCCCTACTTTCTCTGCACCTCCCAAAGGTACCCGTGAACTTGCTTTGCTTCTTAACTCTCTGTGAACTTCATGGATGGTATACTTCTAGGCCTTACGCGGTAGATTCGGTAGTAGAGAGGCCTTTAAAAAGTGTTGTTTAGAATAGGAGGGGATGAACCATAGCTTAAAAAAATATATATATAACGAAGAGACAATATGGCCTTGGACCTCACCGCCATTTCCATTGCTTGCACCCTTGTCATCTCCATCATCACTTGCGCTTTCTTGGTAAGAAAAATGTTATCTTTTTTCTTTTTTCCATTATGATACTCTTCCATTTTTTGGAAATAAAATTATGGGATTCTCTTGCGATCCATGTGCTAGTGAGCAGGGTCTTCTGTGTTTAAGATGAAACTCGGGACTGTGGGGGCTGCCCTTACTAATAATATTGACTTCTTGTGGTGGGTGTCAGTTATGGAAATGCTTGCGTATATAAATAAAAATTATTATAAAATTATTTTTTTACAGTAAAAGGTTTCAATCTCAATTGTTGATTATAATTTTAGTGATTAAGATTTAAAAACTATTATGGTTACTAACTTAGCAGGGATCATATTAGAAACCTCTTGGTCTTCAAGATCTAAGCACTTCGAGTAACTGTTTAATTTTCGCTTGTGTTTTTGTCTTATACTTTTGTTGTTTTAATTGCAGATCTTAAAGCATCAGAATATGTCTGAGTATTTCTCACAAATGCCTTCCACGATCTCATCTTTGTGAGTTTTCCTTGTTTTTATTTATTTCTCTTGTTTCACATAAAATCCTGTACTACTTTCAAGTGCTGCTTTGGCATGTCAGCATATGTTGTTGTTGTTGGATTAAAATAGAATTTTAATGCAGATTCAAATTTGCTTATGAAGTCAAAATATCAAGACTGATAGAATTTGATTCGGTGATTACTGATCAAAGTTGTAAAAAGACTTGTATGAATAAAAGGAAGTCAACTCTCACAAATTTGATTTATAGGAACTTTACAAGAAATAAAGGTTTTTAAAAAAAAAAAAAAATTCTTTTCTTATCAGAAGCTTTACAAGAGATGAAGCTAGTAATTAGCAGTAGCAACGGATCATACCAAAAGAAACGAAATGCATCTTTCTTCCTTGCGTTTATTCCTTCAAATAGAAATCAGGGGCTTATAGCCCTGTAAAAAATCTTTAACTTTTTATTTTTTCACAACGTTACGAAATCCTAACTGCTGCCACCCATGGATTTGACACTCACAATTATTGATCCACAAAAAATGGATCATTTTTTCCTTTTATCACAATATTTGATATAATTTATTGACAAATGGTTATGACTTTATTTCAATTCTCTTTTTTCCTTTTTTTTCTCTCTCTATGAACTGGTGCTAAAGAGTTTGATTTTATGTTATTAATGATAATATCTTCCTTTATCCTTATCTTGTTCCTTTCCAAATGTCTTTGTGGACATGCTGTAGTTCACGAAAAAGACCAAGATTGACTTATGTTGATGAAGTGGATACGTTAAATCATTTGGGCGCTTCACGTCAGATGACTTCTTCTTGGTCGCCTCCTTCTTCTTTCTCCAATGCTGCTCAGATAAAATGTGATGTCTTCATCAGTTCTAGAGGTTTAGATACCTGCCGCAGTTTTCTCAACCATTTGCTTCAGGTGTTAAGGCAGAAAAAAATTGACATATATGTAGACAACAAGCTTGAAGAAGGAAGTGATATGTGGTCAGCACTTTGTAAAGCGATTGAGGAATCACAAATTGCACTGATCATATTCTCAAAAGACAATGCCTCTTCAAAATGGTACTTGGATGAGATTGTCAAAATAACTGAATGCATGATGAACAATGGGCAGATTGTGGTACCGATCTTCTACAAAGTAGATCCATCAGATGTACGATATCAAAAGGGTTGCTACGAGGAGGCATTTGCTAGACATGAAAAATTGTTCAAGGGCAACACAGTGAATGTAGAGAAATGGAGAACTGCTTTGAAGGAAGTTGCCAATTTATCAGGATTTTATTCCACCAATTTTGGGTTAGTGTATTTTCTTTTAAATATCAGGACTTTATTCTTTAATTTTTGACCTTTTCTTCTCGATTTTTATCTATCACTGCTTGTTATTTTGTCATAAATACACTAGTTTACTCACTAGTTCAAGCTTATTGTACATGGCAAATATACAAACATGGTATATGGTTGCATTTGCCTCCATTCATGATCCAAAAGGCATGAATATAGACGCTGCTAGTTAGAGATATCCAACATCATCTGTTGATGGGATGTGGGAATGAGAATTAAAGTAATGGTCAATCATAGTGAAATGATAACCGAAAATTTTCTCAATTATATGGGAGCATGATTTATTTTCCTAGGATGATAAATAATAATGTTATTAGATTTCTTTTATTTGTTACAGGACAGAAGCCGAGCTTAATTAAAAAGTTGTGCAATGTGTGTTGACAAGGTTAAGTCATATGCCCCAAGTTGATTTAAAAGGCCTCGTTGGAATTAATACACCAATTGCGGATCTTCAATCACTAATATTTTCCAACGGATCAGAAGATGGTCGTGTTATAGGAATTTGGGGCGTGGGTGGTATTGGTAAGACAACTATTGCTGGTGCATTATTTCGCATATTGTATTCTAAATATGAAGGTTGTTATTTTCTACCAAATGTTTGAGAACAATCATAGAAGTGTAAAATAATTCAGTTAAGAGATAAACTTCTTTCCATATTATTAGAGGAAAAAGAGATAAACAATGGCATTCCTAATGGAGCACCTGCGGCTCATGTTTTGAGAAGGCTTCATTGCAAAAAGGTTCTTGTTTCTCTTGATGATGTTAGTGATGTAGATCAAGTCAAAAACTTAGTTGGAGGACACGGTCGGTTGGGTCCTGGTAGTAGAATCATTATCACAACTAGAGATAAGCATGTGCTTCATAAAGAAGCTGATAATATGCATGAAGTTAAGGCATTAAAATTTCATGAAGCTCTACAACTTTTAAATTTGCATGCCTTTAATGAAAAGTGCCTCCAAATGAGCCTGGAGAACAAAGTCATTTATGGAATCCTAATGACATTTATCGTGTACTGAAGTATGATGAGGCATGAAACTATGAACAAATTTTCATTATAATGTCACCTTTTAGTTTAAATTTAATTTGCTGTTAATGTATTATTATTTTAAAATATACCATCACTAAATATCGAAAGCTACATTATCGTAAATTTTTTTTCTCACTTTTACTGTAATTTTTTTCCTTGGTAAAAATGGCATTATATAAAACGATTATTTTTAACATATTATTAATTCATCAAAAGGTTATATTCCTTTTTTGGTGCACCAAAAATTTCTATTTTATTTAAAATTTTAATCCCTTTAGTTAATATGTTGTCCTCAACTCAATTATTTTTCATTTTGAATTATTTGTCTTTTTATTTTTGTTGGACAGGGTATAAAGCATAACCTTTGACATGTCAAGGATTAGTGATCTGAGCTTGACTTGTCATTCATTTGCTAAGCTGGTTAATCTACAACTTTTGAGATTTCATAAAGATTTGTATGATACACGTAGCGGGGTGCATCTTCCAAAAGGTCTTGAAATAGTGCCAGATAAATTAAAAATTTTTGATTGGGACCAATACCCTTTGAAATCTTTGCCAACGACACTTAATGCAAAGAATCTTGTTGTACTTCATATCGAAAACAACCAGGCTGAAAAACTTTGGGACGGTGTATAGGTACGTGGAAATTATATTAGTTTTTGCCTTAAATAGCTGTGTGGATAGATGTATCATGTATGAATATTTATATCAATGCAAATACGATATGCAGCATGATAAAATATTTTAAAACTAAGATAATGATAAAGAAAATATTTATACAAAATGAAGAATAGATATTCCTATCATCAAGTTTGGAACGTAACTTCAAATTGTTACGGATGTACCAAAAAATTTCAAATTGTTACCAACCAAATATACTCCTGCCCCGAAGGAGAAAATGCTAAGCTGAATGTGGATCGTGCACATGTAAGAAACAATAATGTGGGCTATGCATTTTTTTTTCCCATGGAAGGTACACTGGAAACATTTTTCTATATGGTTGTCGTGGTTGTAACTTGTAGCGGAGTCCTCACTTCTTTACTTTGTCTAGTGTTTGAGTTATATTAACTTATTATAATACTAGTGCAGTAGCATGTATGTTGCACAGTTTATCATTATAATATAAAATTATGAATTATTTAAATAATAATTACAAATTTAAGTAAAATAAATATATTTAGAATAAAATTACTAATAAATCAGAAATTAAATTTAAGAATGTCTGAATAAAAGCTATTTTGTACAAAATCTTAAAATAAAATACTGATGTAAATCAATAATATATGTGAAAATTAAATAATTTATGATTTAAACTATAAATTAAATCAATACATATTGATTAAAAAAATAATTTGAACATCTTTTAAAGACTGAAATAAATCAAAGGTTTGTAGTTAGTAACCTTTTACAAAATTTATAAGGCCAAAAGCGAGAAATTCTAATTGAACAAAATGTAAATTTAAAAGTAAAAGGAAATTATAGATTCATTTTTGGAATCCCATTTACCTGAACTAGTGGATTAGCGTGCCTATTAATTAATTCATATTTTTTTATTTTCAGCGTAAATTTAAAAATTAATTTTTATTGATTTTAAAAAATAAAACTAAAACTGCAAGAGTGTGGTTTATGTATATTGATAATGTAAAACATCTATACACTATCAGCCAATGAAAGTATACCATGTAATCTATTTTAAAACTAATTCTAATTCAAATTTTAAAAAATTATATAAAATGGATGATTTGCCAATTTTTCATTAGTTGAGAGTGTAAAGATGGCGGACGCAAATTAATTTCAAAGTGCAACGAATAGTTGTTTTTATAGATTTAAAAATTTTAAAACATCTTTTATGCGCTATTAACTGACCAAGTTACTTTTCATATCTTCCTCTTATAAACTGGTTTTTGTTCATTTTTTATTTTATCATTTAATTTCTTTCAACTTTCCTTAATTTATGGGTATTTTAAAAATAGTTAAATTTGGATGACAATAGAAAGAAATTCTCTTTATTAATACTATAGTTTGTATAGATATACACGGTGAAGGCTCAATTGCACCAAATTAAACTTGGTGCATTATACGCCTGGTAATCCAAAGGGGCAAATATGTGATAGTGTACTAATACTCTAAGTATATTGTAATGCATTGTAAAACAAGCTTGTTCTCCATCCCACTTCAAACTACTCACCACCACCACCAGCAGATCGCATCGGCAACCCCATTCGCTGCAAGACTGCCAATCTTTTGACCACCACCGCCTGCACTACTTTCCCTCATTTTACTACTTCTAACGACAAGCACTCCCACTCTCACTCTGACTCTGAAACCAACAACAACTGGAAACAAGTGGCAGATATCTAGCGCTACCGCTGGCGACTACAAGGATCAGTTAACTTCCGATGGCACGACCATGTAACACTTCCTCTGCCCCATTCGCAATGTCATTGCTCAAGATTGGGGGTGAGGCAGCACACGGTGGCATCGCCAGTGCCGAGGATAGGGGGAGAGCTCCACAATCTCGCCATCACCATCATCATCAGCAACATTGTAGTTCGATGGAAGGTAGGAGACAGGGGTGGCAGCGTTGGTGATGGTCTAGTGGATGACGGCGGCTATGTTATTGGAGACGGTGGCAGATTGCTGCTAGAGGTTGGGGGGAAGGGAAGGCAGGAGGGGGGAGAGAGAGAGAGAGAGAGAGTTTGAGATAATGTTATGATATATCATATGTAAATGATGTATCAATAGACTTTACCATTAAGACTCAAGGTGCACTACACACCTTACTAAATAAGGTGCGTAGGATATTGCAGGTAAAGTTTATAATCTCAAAAAATGTAAAATAAAAAATTTAAATATTAAGAAACAAAATATAAATCTTTATAGAAATGATTGTATTAAAAATGTTTAATATGACAATTTAATTTAATAACAAAAATTATATATAAACTTGTTTTATCAAAATTTTAATTGAAATTTTTACTGTGCATATACATATATAAATATTTTTCATGTAAATTATTTATTATATACAAAAAATTAAATATTCAAATAGAAAATACTAAAATAATTAATTTTCTGACTGCCATACCACCAACAATAAACTATTTTGACATGTTATGTTTTAGATCATACAAAACCCTAAGTTTTAATAATGGATTATTTAAAAAAAAACTACATTTGAAATTAATATATAAATTGATAAAATTAAAAATTAATCTTCATCAAGATATTCACAAATAAATATATTTATAGATATATAGGTTTCCAAAATATTATAAAACAATACATAGATATGAAAAAATATACATTAAAACATATGCTAAACAATTATATAATTCATGTAAATAATTATCTTTTAATCAATCTCAATATCTATTATGATAGAACTCATCACATGTATGTAAAATAGTGAATTCAATCAAACTGCTGTTGTTATATTTCATCTTACATTCTAGTCTAGTGTTTGCTTGACTCTATGTCAAGAAGAAAGTAGATAAATGTTTCTTTTTTGTTTTTAAAATAAAATATATAATAAATTAAAATACTTCAAAAGTATCATGTGCCGGGAATCAAAATAATACTAAAAAGCTAGACATTACAATAAAACATCAACCACATATTGTATAATAGTTAAACCAATATCTTATTATAGTAGTTAATCAGAAACTCAAACAAAAATTCACAAAAGATATTTTACTTAGATAACCTGTAAACGTTTACATGAAAACTAACCTCTAAATATATAAAATTAGATAAAAGAGATTAACTAAAGAATAACCGAAGCCAACAAGTAAAAGAATGAGAATAAATTAACCTTCAATAGCGATAATAGAACGAAAAATTAAAGAGTTTCAATAATAATTTTTAACCATGTAGAACAATCCTCAAATAATTAATTAGATATTGAGAAAAAGAGAACAAAATTTCACCAAGTTCAAATAAAAAAAAAGAATGAAATACTAATTCGTTTAAAAGGTTAAATTATTTTTGCTTATTAATTTATTGTTTGATAAATTTTTAAATTTGAATTTAAATTGCATAAGTGATTTGTAGTAAAAGATCATTGTAAAAAGATAATAATAATTTACTTCTATTGGGGTTAGAAAATTTATAAAAGATCTAAATGGAGGAAAATATGTAATATGATATCTCAGTTGTTTAAAAATTATTTTTAAATTAAGGAAATTCACTCAAATTATGACTAATATCAATTTTTTTTTTTCTAAATGATAGAGCCAATTCAAAAATTTATTTTTAAATATTAGATTTCAATTAGATGTATAAAGATATTTGAACACAAGCATTAGGTTCATGGCCATATACTACTATTTGTTACAGAATCTAACAAATCTGATAGTGGTTGACCTTACTATATCCAAGCAATTGATTGAGCTGCCAAATTTCTCTAAAGCTTCAAGACTCGAATCATTATATCTCGGGAGCTATAGAAAGTTACTCTCTGTTCATTCATCTATTTTCCATCTCCAAAAGCTTTTTCCTTGTGGATCTAATGCATTGTCAAAGACTAGAGAATTTCTCAGGTATACTTTAAGTTCTAAGTAAATGCTGAAATTAATTGTTAAAAGATTTGTATAACATCAAATTAATTTTTTAATTATTTTTATATTAATTTAATTTTTTATAGTATAAATATTTATTAATTAAAAGGCCAAACTAATGTATAAATATATATTAGAAAATTTAAATTAATGTCTAGTTTAAATAATAAAAAGCTAAATTAATAGTGAAAATCTTTAAAAGATTAATATTGTGGCAAAAATATCTTTAAAAGACTAATTTTATTGTTGATAAGACTTGTATTAAGTTTTTTTATATTTATTTTGTTCAATTCTTAAATCAATTAATGATTTTGAAAAGGATTAATTTGTTGTTGAAAATTAATTTTTATATTATGTCAAGACTAATAATTTTCTGAGATTATATATTCATTTCAAAAAGAAAATGTTCAAATTTTATCAATTAATTTGAGAATTTGATATAGAAATACAAGTAACTTATATTTTTTTTCCCCTTTTGAAGTTTTTACTCTTTAAGACCCTTTCAAGTTTTTGTCCGGTCTTGGTTTTGGCTTTGGTTTTTGGATGCTCTAACCTCAAGGAGTTTTTGCTGATTTGAAATAAAAAGTATGGCATGTTCTTAAACATTACAGCTATTGAAGCATTGCCCTCATCAGAAAGGTGCCGCAGCAAGCTTGAATACTTGTACATGAATGGATGCTAGAGTCTGAAGCATCTACCAGACAACATATCTGAGCTGAGGTCTCTTAGATGGCTTTGGCTTAAAGGGTGCAAACAGCTCGACACATCAAACCTACACATCTTATTTGATGGTTTATCGTCTTTAGAATGACTAAACTTGCATGGATGCAGTAACTTGTATGAACTCCCAGAGAATATCAGCAACTTATCATCATTAGAGTTATCACTTTCGGGAACTAATGTCAAGAGCTTGCCAGAAAGCATCAAACATCTTTCACGGCTAAGATGGCTCGACTTAGACAATTGCAGGAGGCTCCAATCACTACCTGAGATTCCAGCATCCGTCTGTCACCTATCTGCCAATGATTGCACATAACTGGAGAGAATGTTCACTCCAACACCTCAACTACCGGAAGAACACTTCAAATTCTTAGAAAATGAACCCCATAACCCTTACTTCAGAGATTTTTCATTAAGCAATTGCCCAAATTTGGATAAAGATGCACTTGAATGCTATCGATGCATATGTCGACTGCTGCAATGAGGGAGAGAAAGCAATTCTGGAAAGTGTCTGAGAAAGAGACGTCGATGAAGCACCAGAAACAATTCCCATGCTCACCTATAAGTTTGGTTTTTTGTAACAGAACGTAGATAGAACTATTTAATGACTAAATTTGTACGAGCTGAGGACATAATTCCACCGAAAAAAATGGAAGAAGAAAGCCTGAAGCGGCAATAGTCTATGTCACCAGATAACTAAAGGTTTGTTTGGTTTCTCTATTATATTCGTTGTGTTTCCCCTCTTTTATATTCTCTATTCTCTGTTTTTTGTTTTCGTCTGTTTGGTTCCTTAGAAAATTCCCGAGAAAACCAAAACGTGTGTGTGCACTTGATTCTCACATAGTTCAATCCTATAAGCGAACATTTTGTATTTTTCTTCACTTTGTCTCAACATGTGGCAACACAAGCAGAAGAGATTGAATTATCTATTGAATATTTTCGATACAACATTTTGCTGCTCATTTCAACCCTTTTTGCTGCAACCACCCCCTTGTCTTTCCTTTTGCTCTCTTAAGGATTATATGTTGTTTTGAAAATAGTAAAACTTCTGCCCTTTTTTTTTTTTTTGCAGAAGCATATTTTCAGCATTGTCAATCACTTATTTCTTTTTAACACTCCCCTTCTCAAATCCCTTTCCTCACCCTACTCCCAACCAAGAGAGGGGTGATGAAAGCAATCGACCGAAAATGTAGCTTATTGTAGAGGTATGATGATAACCATTTGGTAAAGTTGAAACCAATTAACTACAATTGAACTTTAAGGGAACTTGAACAACTAATTTGATAATGGCTTGGTTGCATGGTCGTCTTAAAATTGCAGACGTTGGTTGGTCTGTACAGTCTAGAAGCAAAAGGCATACCATGTATGGTACATTGGATTATTTAGCACCCGAAATGGTAGAAAACAAAGCTCATGATTATGCAGTTGATAACTGGACTCTAGGTATCCTTTGTTATGGTGTTCCTCCATTTGAGGCTGAGAGTCAAGCTGATACCTTCAGAAGCTATGGAAGTGCCTGGGACTAGTGTGTATTAAAATAAATGACACTTTTGCTATGTTATGTAATGTATGTAGATTTGTGCAGGATAATGAAGGTTGACCTATGCTTCCCTTCTACGCCTTTTGTTTCTTCAGAAGCCAGAAATCTAATTACTCGGGTATATTCATACCTATATATTCATATCCAGTCATAAGCAAATACTTTCAGCCAATCTGTAAATTGGTGCAGCTCCTGGTGAAAGACACCTCACAAAGGCTCTCACTTCAGAAGATAATGGAGCATCCATAGAAAATCAAGAATGCAAATCCTATGGGTATCTGCAAGTAGTATCAACATTAGTCAATCATGTTCAAGTTTAAATGCCTTGAGGGATTAAGTCTGAATTCTACATCTAATAATGTAATAATGCAAATTTATGAGTTTTTATTATCAACTTTAACTACACTGTCCATTGCTATGGTGATTAGGATGTTTAGGATTCTACATATGTATGTCATCATGCAGATCTCCAAGTGGCTTTAAGAATTCACCACAGTGGTGTCAATATTGTGTTTGTGTGTATAAAATGAGAAAGAGATTCGTCCATTCAGAACTAGTTTCATGTATCATCTTAACTTTGTCGCATTCCACATTATAAAATGGCATAAAGTGATCCATGAGTTTCCTGTGCAGGATTAATTTTATTCTATTTTATAGGTGAGAGTATTGAAGTTTTTTACATATATATTATGTTGGCTTACTGGAAGGAATGATCTGCCTACCCCAATTTGTTTCATATCTTTTCGATGTACTTGTCACTTTCTCATGCGAAATACTTCATTTCAAAGGGTTTTTGACATAGTCTCATCACGTTTTGGTCCACCACCCAAAATAAACCAAATAGTCCCCACATAATTATTTCTATGTAAATCAATGATATTGTCATTTTTCATGCGAGAGCTCTTCAAAAAGCCACCATATTTCATTGCAGTTGATCATCTCCACCCCCTGGCATTGTTTCCGGAGTAAGGGAGCTCGCCAGATCAAAGAAAATTGCACTGCAGTAAGGAGCTTGCCACCGTGACTTT
Organism: Pterocarpus santalinus; assembly: GCA_031439595.1. Taxonomy (NCBI): domain Eukaryota; kingdom Viridiplantae; phylum Streptophyta; class Magnoliopsida; order Fabales; family Fabaceae; genus Pterocarpus; species Pterocarpus santalinus. Next base: position 6,132,616 of record CM062523.1, read on the forward strand.
GTTGGCACTTCCACATTGTTTGTTGAAGGGCAGAGTTTGTATATATCTCTTCCCTTACCTATCATAAGTTTTTATCTTGCTTGTTAAACTAATATTTCATAAGTGGAAGGGTGAATTTTGCTCTAAGTTAGATTCGGATGGTGGTTATTTGTTTGAGGAGTTATTTTTGTTGTTTAATTAGCCATCAGCACAGTAAGACAGAGCATAAATATCGGATCCCTTTTTCTCCTACTTCAACATGATTATGTATCAAAACTTAATAATTTGTCTTTTAGTGGTGATGTTTGCTTTTTATGAAAGGAAAAAAATTAAAGTGAATCCATTATCATATGAAACTTTTGGCCCCGAACTTCTGCATATATGCTTACTTTTAGGTGTTCCATCAGCTTTTTATCAACAATTATGATTTCCTGGTTGCTTGAGTTCTCTTGTCCAAATTTATGCCACCATGTTCTATGCATCTTCTTTTGGTTACATGTTTTTAGAAGCTATAAATGATAATGATATCGACAATATTGTTTTGTCATATCTTATACATAATTGCTACAAATAATCAGTGGAGTTATTCATTGCTTGCATTGGGGTAAAGCAGCCAGCTGCCTACAGATTGTTTGTAGAGCACACAGGAAAGAGAAAGTAGAATGTTGAATTATTCGCACACTGGATCACTCAGCCCCCCAATGAAAGGACGCTGAATTATTGTTTTCTCTAATAATGCTTGAAACATCTGCTGTTCTTTAAAATGGCAGCTGACTTTTGCCTTAAGCACATTTGAATTATTAGTTTTACTTTGTTAAGATACCAAGTGGACTTCTCTTGACAATTTTATATTTGGCAGAGGGTGCTGGGGAATGCCCCTCATATCTATGAAGTTAATTGTCATTTTTATTGGAGCCTATTATAGTTAGTAAGACCTCATCTCTTTGATGGTAAATTTTATTTATTATCAAGAATCTTTCACTCTGCACTAGAAGGAAATGCACCTAAGGCTATTGAGCTTAACGAACTGCTGGCACAGGATATTCATTCTACAGAATAATAAGGATTTGCAGTTTGATCGATCTTCTAAGCGTTCATTTTGTGGAGCTCGTCTGCTCTAGGAAATGGTGAGCAGAGACTAATTTGTCTCCAACATAACATGTTATGAACTTTCTACTCTGGTAGAATCTTCTTTCATTGACAGAACAGAAGCTTTGGAGTTTGCTAGACCAAGTTGAGCCCTTTTGGAAAGGAGCAAAAAATTACAGAAAGCTTGAAGTAGGTTTGAAGTTTTACATAAATTTTCTGTGTGATACACCTTTGTGCATGCTTAAGATTGAATAAATATTAATTTGCCGATGTTGTAGGACTTTGTGGCCCTTCTTGCTTATAAGGAGCCAGAGAAATCCGCAATGTTTCATGAATAGCAGAAGTTCCTAGTTATCCTAGAGTTAATAGCGGTATCGCATGCTCAAACCAAATGCCTTCTATGTAATCAGCTTCAAGATCATCTTCATGCAGTGCAGAGCCACAATGAAAGAACTCATATACCCTGCACCAAAGTGTGCATTGACAATATACTGATACATCTTGTAACCAACAAAGAGCACCTGGAATGCAGACCCCAGAGCCAAAAACACCAACGGTCACCACTCCTTCGCAAAAAATTAATGAATTCTGAAAATGAAAAGAGATGGCAAAAACATCCAGTTAGGCAAGTATTTGTAGGGATTATCCGCAATGGAGATGGGTATGGGGAAATTTGTGATCCCACGGGGAAGGGGGCGGGGTTTCATTTATTAAACAGGGCAAGGCTGGGAGCTGAGGTATGTGCTCTATAAAAACCCGTTAAGTCTCTATTTATGTGAATTTACTTTTATATATTAAAATATCCTTGTGATTTGGATATCATTAATTATCTTTTATTTTCATTTGTAATTTAGAATCAGTTATGTTAGTGATGTTATAATAGATTATGAGTATTTAAGTATACTTTTAGGTGGAGATATTTATGTATACTTTGTTTAAGATTTAAGAGTTTTTTTTTTTTTATAAGTTTCAAATTTTTTGGGGATTTTTTTAAATTTTTTTTACATAAACCTGTAGATACTTGCGGGGCAAATTTCTAAATAAAAATGGGGGTGGTCTATAAATACCTATTGTCTTCCCTAATTATCCCACACAAAACAACACAAAGAAATTCTATAACAAAAATAGTAAAAAATAATTTGAAATAATATCTTAAAATTAATTAAAATTAGGAATTGGAAGCACACAATCTATCTCTTCCCTCTATCCACTCTCCTTTTCTCAGCAATTCCATGTCTTTTTCTTGTAATTCAGTACTGCTCTGATTCTCTTGTGATTTTCTATTGCGTTTCGATTTCTTTGACTCTTAACCAAGAAAATCGAGCATATCAGTCAATTGGATTAATTGAATAAAGTCTGACTGGGCAGCACATAATGGTTAGATAGAGCTAACATGGAACTGAATTGCAACATCAAAATTAAGATTATTTATTAAAATATTTATAATTTATAATTTTTTTTTATCTGATACAATTTAAATTATTAAAATTTGAAATATCAGTTATTGATTTTTTTTTATTTGGGGATTTTTTTTGTTGATTCGGCAGTCATTGATATATTTTTAACCTCTTTAAAAAAATATTATTTATCTGTACATGTCTTTTTAAAATTATTTTTTAAAATATTTTTTATTTTGGAGTATAAAAAGATTAATTCAAGTTGGATCAATATAATTACTAGACACATTTAAAATTGAGGTGCAACAAAAATTATGGCAACCATTCAAGTTGGATCGAATTTAATATTATTCGAAATTAAATCGAATTCAACCCTGTAAAATGAATAGTGTTGAGTTGCAGTGATATGGATACCATTGGATCGAATTCAACATTGTCATTGTTCTTAATAAATTCGGATTTGACGCTGGGTGCAGCGTAAGGTGTGAGAGTCTAGAAGACTTGAGTTGCAGCTGATACCACGGCAACATTTTTCTACCATATTGACTTTGTTATATTCACAAAAGAAATAATATTTAAGATGTATATGACTATTTTTTATTAAATACGAACTTCATCAAATTCTAGAGTAAATTATATTTCTTTACCAGGAAAATGATATTTTAAAAATGTGATAACACTATTTAATTTATTTTTGTAATTATATATAGGATATGATAATTTAAATAAATTTAATTTTAATATACTAATAATATAAAAATATTTTACTATTATCAAATCTTATATTGCTATATTATTTGACTCTCACACTCACTATTTTAATAATCTAACATATGATATAATTTAATTTAATGATAATATAAAATTATTTTATATTATCAGTATATTAAAATTAATCTCAATTTAAATTTATAAAACATGTAATACTTTGCTTACAAAACAAGTGGGGTTAATTCAATGTGATATCTACATATCTTTGAAGGTCATTATCCATATAATAAACAATTAAACAATTCTTCAAAGAAAATAAACAATAATTTTTTTCGTAACAATTATATCTGAATTTCAAATTCAAAATAGTAGTAAGATAAAGCTATTTTTAAAGTAACAACTTTAAGAGTTAAATTCCTATAATATTATGAGTAGAGTTCGTTTGGGGTTACAATTCACTTTACTTGCGACTAACTATTTTTAAATGTAATAAGTGATTAATTACTAATACATAGCAACTTATCAAAAATATGATGCTAAAAAGACAAATATTGAAGGGCGCAAATTGTTTGGACAATAGGAGGAAACATTATTTTTAAAATGAAAAACTTTATTTGTATATGCGATTTTCGACACACAACCGGACACCTTATACATAGTCAGAGGTGTATTGTGATAATAATAAAAAAAAAAAAGTTGAAACAGAGAAGACAAATACTGCTGGCCATTGGATTTTGCAATGCGTCCAGATGCGTTTGATTTTTTTTTTTTACAAATATTTTATCTCTTTTAAAATATGAAAGAATTTCATAAACTTTGCACATCATACCTCTTAAGCCATCAATTATGAAGTAAGCAGTAGCGCACTCTCCACATCAATTATTAATTTTTATTCCGTACTTCACAGTTCACACAAGGAACAAATGAAAAACAATGCATATTAGAATAACATAAAAAATTAAGCCACTATGAAAAATGCTGAATTTACAATGGTGAATTCAATCCAACACTATTCATATTACATAGTGTTGAATTTGATCTAAATTCATATTAAATTCAATCTAATTTCAATTGAATTTTATCCAAATTAAATTGAATTTAACATTATTCACCTTAATAATGATAATTTCGATCCAATTTGAATTAATTTCTATATTTTTCTCGTTCTTTGATCCCAAATTTGCTTAATAATACTTGAATTGTTCCCTCTATAATTTTAAAAATCAAAGATATTTTAAAAAATAATATTAAAAAGACGTATATAAGTAAATAATATTTTTTATTTTAAAAAAATGAAAAAAAAACCTTTTTATAAGAAACGTAATGCTATTAAATATGAAAAATGCACATGAGATTTGTTAGTCAAATAAAGGAGTTGGGCACTTTAACTGCTCCAACTTGATCACAATTTTTTTCCCCATTTAACCGTTGTATTCAGTATATCCTTCCCTTTATAAATAATACAAAATGGATAGACGTGCAATTTCCATTTGTTAATCCTCATTTTCAAGATCAAACCTACCAGTAGCACACCCACGTTCTCACAACCCCACACAATGGCGCAATGGTTCCTCCACAAAATTCAACCCCCAGTTCTCTATATCGTCTTCCTATCCCAGCCTTTTGTAAATCGAACTTTTGAGGCTAAACAATTTTCTCTTTTGTATGCAAATATCTTCCTGGATAGTTTGTCACGGTACTGGATAGCTTGGGGCAAAAACATACCCCCTTGCGTCTATTACTATTTTAATTTTTAAAACTTTTAATTTCAATAATGCATAGTGGGATTCTTTTGTTATGCTCTTATTCATGTCATATCTAACTTCTCAATTTTCATTTTTATTCTCATCTTTCGTCTTAATAAAAGCTTTTAATCTTTGAGATTTTCGTTTAATATTAAATTATTGCTTACTGTCCTTAATAATTTTTGTTTTAAAAAATGAAATAAACAGAATAATGCCACCAATTTTTTTCTTTTTTTGATAGAGTAAAAAAGAATCAGATAGAATAAAAGAAAAACTAACGTTGCAGGTAAATAAGGCCTAAACTATCACTAACAAACAAAATAAAGGATATTATTTTTTAACATTGAATTATATGTTTAAATATTTTTTTTTCTTAGTGGTGCATTCACTTCAAAGTTAAAACTTAAATAATAAAAATAAGTCTAAAGTAAGGCATATTTAATTTTTTTTGAATAATTAATTTAAGCAAATTGCATTTTTACTTCAATCCTAAGCTACATTATAAAAACAAAAATATCCATAAAACTGTGATGGAAGTTAATTTTGTTAGTAGGGATTTGAATAAGAAGGGGGTTTATGAGCTATAGACATATCAAAGGTAATGTACAAGTTTTGTCAAGAAATGAGAATGTACCTTATTAGGTAGCAACTTGCATTTGTTATCTATAAGGTATTGATATAAAATTTATTTATATAACATATAAATTTTTTTAAGTTAAATAAATTTTAAATAATTAAAATTATATATATATATATATATATATATTCATTTTCTTCATTTAAAATTTATTTATCCAAAAAAAAAATTTATGTTATGGATATTATTTTATATCAACACCCATAAAAATAAAAAAGTGCGGGTATTAATAACTATTCACATTTATGCTTTATAAATTTTAAATATTAATGTAAAATTAACAGTTATATTAATCTTATGAAATTATAATGTTAATGTTTATAAATTTTACAACATACTACTTTATATGCATTTAATTATATTATTTCCCTTAAAAATAAAAAGGCAGCCGCTAGTAAAATATAATAATTGACTTAAAAATCAAAAGTCAAAAGTCAATGGCAGTTTCCTCCTCACTTTCCGTTGTCGCTTTCACACTTTCACTGATTTTCTGCGCACTCACTTTAACTTGCGTGGCTTCTTCTCCCTTAATTTCATCGATGGTAACATTAAATTCCATAGAGCCTAGGCCTTACGCGGCAGAATTGGTAGAGAGATTCTTTAGAGAGGCCTTTAGAAAGTGTCGTTTAGAATAGAAGGGGGTGAACCATAGCTCAAGAGAGAAATTAGAAAGTAAGAGAGAATATGGCCTTGGACCTCACCGCCATTTCCATTGCTTGCACCCTCCTCATCTCCATTATCACTTTCTCTTTCTTGGTAAAAAAAAATGTTACTTTTTTCCTTCTTTTTTTTTTCAGTATGATACTCTTCCATTAAATAATAATAATAATAAATTATGGGATGGTCCTGCGATCCATGTGCTAGTGAGCTGGGCTTTCTGTGTGTAGGATGAAAGTCGGGATTGTGGGGACTGCCCTTACTAGTACTATTGACTTCTTGTGATGGGTGTCGGTTACGGAAATGTTTGGGTATATAAATAAAAATTATTTTTTACGATAAAAAGTTTCAGTCTCAATTGTTGATTATTATCTCTATTTTGAAATGATTATCTATTTTTAAAATTTTATTTATTTATAAATAACTTTTTATTTAAAAATTTTAGATAATATTAATTATTTTTTTAATTATATCCGTACTAAATAGAGTAGAGAGAGTAAATAAAAAAATAATTAATAAAAAAATTAAATAAAAATAATTTTATAAAATATATCTAAATTTTTTTAATATTGAGATTTTTTTAATTATTTTTTTAATTTATATACATTTAAAATTAGATAATTATTTCAGAATGGAAGTAATATAATTAGAGTGGTTAAGATTTAAAGACTATTATGGTTACTAACTCAGTAGAGATCATATTAAAATCCTCGTTGTCTTCAAAATCTAAGCACTTCGAGTAATTGTTTATTTTTGGCTTATGTTTTTGTCTTATACTTTTATTGTTTTGATTGCAGATGTTGAAGCATCAGAATATGTATGAGTATTACCCACAAATGCCCTCCACGATCTCATCTTTGTGAGTTTTCCTTGTTTTATTTATTATTTATTTATTTATTTCTCTTCTTTCACATGAAATCCTGTACTGCTTTCAAGTGCTGCTTGAGCATGTTGGCATATGTTGTTGTTGGATTAAAATAGAATTTTAATGCAGCTTCCATTAGAGATGGTGAAGCGGGCGGTTCGCCCAACCCACCAAAAGTGGGACGAAGCAGGCCGAATTAGGAAGGTGGGTGCAATATTTTATTCCATCATGTTTAAGAGCGAACTCACCAAAAAAATTAAAAATATAAATAAATTTATTTTAATATTTTTATGAGTTAAATTATTTTAAAAATTAAAAAAATATATTAAATGAAAATTTATTTAAATAAAATAGAATAAAATAATTAAATTATATAATTTATATCTAAATTTAACTTAAATATAAATATAATAAACTAATTAAGATATATAAATAAATTTATAAATAATAATTAATTATAAATTTATAATATAAAATTTATAGTATAAAGTTCATAAATTAATAAAAGTATAATAATAATATAATTTATAATAAAAATTTAAATTTTTTTTAAAAAAAAACTTTTGAACCTAAAAAAAAAAAAAAAAAAGACAAGTTTGGCCCGATGGGCCAACCCGTCTTAGCTCGCCAAAGCCTGCGGGTTAGGTGGCGGTGTTAGACAGGCAAAAAAATTTTGATAGATTAACTCGACCTGTTATTTTTGGTGGACCAACCCGATAGATTGGGTTTATTTTACCTTCTCTAGATCCAATTTTGCTTATGAAGTCAAAATATCAAGACTGATAGAATTTGATTTGGTGATTATTGATCAAAGTTGTAAAAAGACTTATATGAATAAAAGCAAGTCAAATCTAACAAATTTGACTGATAGGAACTTTACAAGAAATAAAGGTGTTTTTTTTTTTTTTTAAATTTCTTTTCTTATCAGAAGCTTTACAAGAGACGAAGCTAGTAATTAGCAATAGCAACGGATCATACCGAAAGAAATGAAATGTATCTTTCCTATCTGCGTTTATTCCTTCAAATAGAAATCAGGGGCTTATAGCCCTATAAAAAATCTTTAAATTCTTTTTTTTTTTTTGTCACAACATTACAAAATTCTTAGGTAGTGTTTAGAATGACTAGATTTTTGAATTAATTTGATTTGAATTAATTTAATTTATAAATTAAATCTTATGTTTAGAATAATTATGTAAAAATAAGATTTAAATTAATTTAAAAATTAATTTTTATATTTATAATATATTAGATTATATTTTGAATAACTAAAAGTGGAGTTAATTTGATTTATACTTAAATTTTGAAATTCAATAAATCAAATCTTTTTTATTTTGATAAAATTTCAAATACAAAAGAATCAAATTTCATAGAAATGAAAAATTAATTTATTTCTTCCTTTTAAAATATTCAAACACAAGATTTGATATTTAAATTAAACATTTTCATTTTTTTTATGCATTCCAAAGACACTCTCGCTGCCATCCATGGATTTAACATTCACACTTAATGATCCGTAAAAGATGGATCATTTTTTTCTTTTATCACAATATTTGATATATTTTGTTGACAAATGGTCATGATTTTGTTTCAATTCTCTTTATTTATTTTTTTTACTCCCCCTGTGAACCAGTGTTAATGAGTTTGATTTTATGTCATCAATGATAATCTCTTCATCCTTATCTTGTTCCTTTTCCAATGTCTTTGTCGACATGCCGTAGTTTACGAAGAAGACCAAGACTGACTTGTGTCGATGAAGTGGATTCATTCAATCATTTGTGCACTTTATATCAAATGACTTCCTCTCCTCCTTCTTCTTATTCCTCCAATGCTACTCAGATAAAATATGATGTCTTCATCAATTTAAAAGGTTTAGACATCCGCCAAGGTTTTCTCAGCCATTTGCTTTAGGCATTGAGGCAGAAAAAAATTGACACATATATAGATGACAAGCTTGAAGAAGGAAGTGATTTATTGCCAGCACTTTATAAAGCGATTGAGAAATCACAAATTGCACTGATCATATTCTTGAAAGACTATGCCTCTTCAAAATGGTGCTTGGAAGAGCTTGCCAAAATAACTGAATGTATGATGAAAAATAGGCAGATCGTGGTACCTATCTTCTACAGGCGGATTCTGCAATACACCTCACAAAGTGAAGTGCATCAAATACTTTGTGAGATTAATAGTTAGATATGAGGAGCATAGAACAGTTGCACAAATATATTCTCATATGTGCGACACCAAAAGGGGTGCTACAAAAATGCATTTGCTAAACACGAAAAATTATTCAAGGATAACACAATGAAAGTAGAGAAATGGAGAATTGCTTTGAAGAAAGTTGCTAATTTATCAGGATTTCATTCCACAAATTTTGGGTTAGTATATCTTTTTTAACATTGGAATTTCATTCTTTTGACCTTTCCTTCTAGATTTTTTTGTCTATCAATACACTTGTTATTTTATCAAACAGATATACTAGTTTATTCACTAGTTGAGGCTTATTATACATGGCAAATTGCGAGCCATGACTTATTGTTGCTAATTAAAGGTTGCCAATTTATAGTTTGAGACTTGATTCCAATAGGCATGAATATATTCGCAGCTAATTAAAGATTTCCAACATGATCTGTTGATGGAAAATGTGATTGAAAATTGAAGTAATAGTTAATCATAGGTGAATTAATGATAGTTGAAAACTAATTTTCTATGTTTTATGGGGAAATATTTCATTTTTTTCGAGGATGATAAATAATGGAAAAAATTGAAGTAATGGTTAATCATAGGTGAAACTATAGTTGAAAATTAATTTTCTATGTTTTATGGTGAAATGTTTCATTTTCCATGGATGATAAATAGCGTAATTAAATTCCTTTTCTTTGTTACAGGACTGAAGCTAAGCTTATTGAAGAAATTGTCCAACGTGTGTGTCGACAAGGTTGAATCATATTCACCAAGTTGATTTAAAAGGGCTTATTGGAATCAAAAAACCAATTGCAAATCTAAAGTCTCTAATAATTTAAAATGGAGCAAAAGATGTTCGTGTTATAGGGATTTGGGGTATGGGTGGTATTGGTAAGACCACTATTGCTGGTGTATTACTTAATATATTGTGTTATGAATTTGAAGGTTGCTATTTTTTAGCAAATGTAAAAGAACAATCAGAGAAATATGGAATAATTCAATTAAGAGATAAACTTATTTCCATATTATTAGAGGAAAAAGAGCTAAACAATGGTGTTTCTAATGGAGCACGAGCTTATGTTTTGAGGAGACTTCATCGCAAAAAGATTCTTGTTGTTCTTGATGATGTCAATAATCCGAATCAAGTTATAAACTTAGTTGGAGAACCTCATTTGTTCGGTCCAAGTAGTAGAATCATTATCACAACTAGAGACAAACATGTGGTTTGTAAAGCTAATGATATATATGAAGTTAAGGCATTAGAATTTCTTGAAGCTCTACAACTTTTAACTTTGCATGCCTTTAATGGAAAGTGCATCCAAATGAATTGCTATGAACTTGTTATGCTGAAGGTGGTTAAATGTGCTAAAGGTGGTTAAATATGCTAAAGCCGTCCCTTTAGCTTTGAAAGTTTTGGATTCCTTTCTTTATGGCAAAAGTGTTGAAGAATAGGAAAGTCAATTGCAAAAGCTTTAGAAAATGTCATTTGTAGAAATTCAGAATGTCTTGAGATTGAGTTATAAAGGATTAGATCGTGAAGAGAAGAATATTTTTTTATATATTGCTTGTTTCTTCGATAGTTTCTTTGAAAGACATGATAGAGTTGAAAATTTATTAGATGCATGTGATTACTCAATGGCTATTGCTTTGACAACTCTTCAAGATAGAGCTCTTATAACTGTTTCAGAAGATGGAGAGTATGTCATGCATGACTTGATTAAAGAAATGGGCTGAGAAATTGTTTGTGAACAATGCATTAAAAAGCCTGGAAAATGAGGTCATTTATGGGATCCTAATGACATTTCTCATGTGCTGAAGCATGATGAGGTAAGAAGCTTTGAAAAATTGCCATTATAATGTTGCATTTTAATTTAAATTTAATTTGCTAGTAATGTACTATTTTAAAGTATACTATCCCTAAATATGGTAAACCACAATGTTGTAATTTTTTTTTTCACTTTTACTGTAAACAATTTCTTTCTTGATAGAAATGATATTATATGATTATTTGATAATATAAATTATTAATTCAATAAAAGTTTCTATTTTATTTAAAAATTTAATCCCTTCAGTTAATATGTAGTCCTCGAATAAATCATTTTTCTTTTGAAATTATTTCTTTTTATTTGTGTTGGATAGGGGACTAAGTATATTGAAAGCATAACCTTGGACACGTCAAAGATTACATATCTGAGCTTAAGTCCTCATCCCTTTGCTAGAATGGTCAATCTAAAACTTTTGAGATTTCATAATTATGCATGTGGTAGCCATACCAAGGTGCATCTTCCAGGAGGCCTTGAAACACTGCCGGATGAGTTTAAACTTTTTCATTGGGATGATTACCCTTTGAAATGCTTGCCAGCGACACTCAATGCAAAGAATCTTGTTCAACTTTATATGCAAAGAAGTCATGTTGAAAAACTTTGGGATGGTGTACCGGCATGTGAAAATTATATTAAGTTCTTTTTTTCATCTTAAATAGCTGTATTGATAGGTGAATGAATATTTATATCAATGCAACGGATTTAGATCCTCTAAAGTGGGGAGACTTGTAAAGTAAGAAAGTGAGGGGTTAACAGCCCTTAAATTATATAGTGGGTCCTACTCATTGAAAGTTATTGATTTAAAAGTTGTTTAATCCCTCACTTTCTCATTTTATAAACCTTATCATTTTAGAGGATCTAAATCCAAAGTAATATGATAAAATCTTTAAAAATTAAGATAAGGAATTAAGGATACAAAAAATATTTATACAAAATGAAGCATATAAAAAATAATTATAAGATAAACATATCAAATAATCTAGATTCCTATTTTGAAGTTTGCGACGTAAATTTGAACTGTAAACAACCAAATATAATCCAGATCGGATGGAGAGAAGATTCTAAGGGTACACCGGAACATTTTTCTATGTGCCTGTTGTGGTTTACATATTTTAATTGTATGTTTGCCCGTGGAGGTCGTAACTGGGTCCTTGACTTTTTCGCGTGATAATCACGCTAAGAGTTGCGAATTATGGATTTGGGGGATTCTGCAGCTAGAGTTTATTGTTCAGACTCTAATTCTGATGAAGGCAAAGTATCAAGTTTTATGCATTATTATTTAGGATGTATTTATTTCAATTTAAAAAAACATAAAATTTAAATTTTTTATATAATTAAAAATTTTGAAAATAAAATTTTTTGGAGTTTTAATTGTTTAAAAAAGTTTTCAAATATATAAAAAATAATATTTTGTTAAAAAGGTAATTTTTATTAAAAAAATTGAAATAAACACACTCTTAATCTTAAGACACCTATCATATCTCCCTCTTATACGTCAGTTTTATTTGTTTTACATTTTATCCCTAAATTTCTCTCAATTTCCTTTAATTTGTGAGTATTTTAGGAATAATAAAATTTGGTCAACCAAAAAAAAAGAAATCCCTTTATTAATAATATAGATATAAACTTCAATCTTCAAGTTGAGATTTAACAATTTTTAAAAAAATTCTTAGCTTTATTCTTATATATCGCATAGTTTAATTATATTATATTTAAAGTTTATAATCTCATAAAATACAACATAAAAAAATTTAAATATTCAAAAAATATGTTTCTTTATAGAAATAATTATGTACAAAATATTTAATAAAACAATTTAATTTGATGATAAGAATATTTTTACTGTGCATATGCATATATAAATTTAATTTAATATAACAATTATGTAAGAATAATGTGTAATAAACACGTCTTATAAGTTTTGAATTGAAATATTTACTGTGCATATGCATATATAAATATTTTTCATATAAATCATCTATTATATACAAAAATTCAAAATTTAATTAAACATAGTAAAATTATTAATTTTCATGCTATCTCACCACCAATAATAAGCTATTTTGACATATTATTTTTAAATTACCAAACTCTAAATTTACGAAATTGATTATTATAAAATAACTACATTTAAAATTAATATGCAAATTGATAAACATTACTTAGCTTAAAAGGATAATTTTTTTTTTCGCTTCTTAATTTTTAGTTTCGTAAATTTTTAAATTTGAATTTAAATTACATTAGTGGCTTGTAGTAGAAAATCATTGGAAAAAGGAACAGTTAGTTTCCTTTTATCAGTGCTAGAAATATTATAAAAAATCTAAATAGAAGATAATATGCGATATGATATTTAGTTGCTTAAAAAGTTATTTTTAAATTAAGATCTGACAAATGTTAATATTTTATACAAATTCTAAATATCACAAAATACATAAATATGAAAAAATATATACTTTAAAACATATGTTAGAAACAAATTATAATTCTTATAAATAATTATTTTTTAATTCATCTTAATATCTATTTTGATAGAACTCATCACATTTATGTAAAATAGTGAATTCAGTCAAACTACTATGGCCATCTGTTATCTTACATCCTAGTCTAGAGTTTGCTTGATTCTACGTCAATTCTATGACAAATTAAAATATTTCAAGGGTATCATGTGTTAAGAACCAAAAGAAGATAAAAAAACTTGACGTTACAATAAAACATTCAACTCACAAATGTTACAATAAATAAATCAATATATATGTCTTTATAGTATTTAATAGGAAACTCAAACAAAAATTTGCAAAAAGATATTTTACTTAGATAATCTCTAAACATATATTACTACTACATGAAAATCAACCTCTAAATATATAAAATTATATTAAGGAGCAAAAAAGATGAAAATTGAGAATAAATTGACCTTTAATAGCGATAATAGTAAGAAAAATTAAAAAACTTCAATAATTAGTTTTAACCGTGTATAACAATCCTCAAGTGATTATAACAGACAGTGTGAAAAAGGGAAAAAATTTTACCAAGTTCAAATATCAAAAAAAAAAGGGAAAAGAAAAAAAGAATTAAACACTAATTAATTTAAAAGGTTAAACTCTTTTTGCTTATTAATTTTTTGGTTGATAAATTTTTAAATTTAAATTACATCAGTGGTTTGTAGTAGAAGATCATTGAAAAAAGAACAATTAATTTACTTTAATCGGTGTTAGAAAATTTATGAAAGATCTAAATGGAAGATAATATGCAATATGATATTCTAATTGTTTAAAATGTTATGTTGAGTTAAGATAAATTAGACCCACTCAAAATATCACAAATGTCAATTTTTTTTTTTTTTGAAAAAAATGTGAAAGTCAATTTAAAATTTTCTTTTTAAACATATATATAATTCTACTTAGATGTATAAAAGATATTTCATACCAAAATTCATAAAAATGAAGACAAGTATTAGGTACCAACCGATATATATCTAAAATGTATCAATACCAAACACGTGGCTATATACTATTCCCTCCATTTTAAAATAATTATCACTTTAACCAAATTGGTACATTATTAAAATAATATATTGATTTAAGATTATACCAATTTAACCAAAATGATAGTTATTTTAAAATAGAAGTAATACTATTTAAGAATGGGTACCATGGTGATGGTAGGTTTTCAATCAATGATTACATGCAACTCTTTTAATTGGTACAAGATCTAACAAATTTGACAATCCTTGACCTTTCTGAATCCAAGCAATTGATTGAGCTGCCAAATTTCTCTAAAACTTCAAGACTTGAAGAATTACATCTCAGGAATTGTACAAAATTATTCTCTATTTATTCATCTATTTTCTATCTCTCAAAACTTTCTTATGTGAATCTACATGGTTGTGAAAGGCTTAAGAATCTCCCAGATAATATGCTTTAAAATTTGAGTAATGCTGAAATTAATTGTTAAATGATTTGTATAACATTAAGTTAATCTTTTAAAGATTTTTAATTTTAATTTAATTTTTTATAGTATAAGATTATTTATTAATTAAAGCTATTGAAGCATTGCCCTCATTAGGAAGGTGCCGCAGCAAGCTTGAATACTTGTATCTGTCAAGATGTGAGAGTTTAAAGCATCAACCAAACAACATATCTGAGTTGAGATTTCTTAAAGAGCTTTTCCTTTTCGACTGCAAACAGCTCGACACATCAAATCTGCACATCTTATTTGATGGCTTGTTGTCTTTAGAAATGCTACACTTGGGTGGATGCCATAACTTGTATGAACTCCCAAAGAATATCAGCAAGTTATCATTGTTACTAGAGTTATCAGTTTGGGGAACTAGCGTCAAGAGCTTGCCAGAAAGCATCAAACATCTTTCATAGCTGAGACGACTCTTCTTAGGCAATTGCAGGAGGCTCCAAACACTGCCTGAGCTTCCAGCATCTGTCTGTAAATTATCTGCCGATGATTGTATATCGTTGGAGAGAGCATTCACTCCAACACCTGAACTATTGGAAGAACACATCAGACTATTTGAAATTAAACCCCATGTATATTATTTCACATATTTTTCATTCAAAAATTGCCCAAATTTGGATAAAGATGCGCTTGATGCCATTTTAGCATATGTCAACTGCTGCAATGAGAGAAAGCGAGCAATTCGGGAAAAGTGTACTCAAAAACAAAGACGTTGTTGAAGCACCAAAAACATTTCCCATGCTCACTTATTTATTTCTTTGTTTTTTTTTAATAATTATTTTATAATTCAATTTGTAAGAGTTGAGGACATAGTTTTTCAGGAAATGCTTTTTATTTTAATTTTTCTTTTTCTATTCTATATCTCTTCTTTCCCGTCTCATTAGAAGACTTTTGAGAGGTCTCATTAGCAGATTTTTCTACTAGTTTCCCATAATGTGATTCAAGTCTTATATTTCAATTCTAACCATGCAGACGTAGTTCAATTAAGGTTTTAGTTAACTTTTAGATAGCATCACAAGTTTTTAAAACGTTTTATCGAAGGGTTTTTTTTTTTTTTTCTGTAATATGGTGTTAGGTTTAAATATATTTTTTAGCTATGAAAATTTAACACTTTTTATTTTAGTCTTTTGAAAAAAAATTTACTTAATTTAAGTTCTCAATTTTTACAAATGATCATAAATGGCCCTTAAAACTTTTAAAAAATTTGTTCTTGTCGCAAGAGTCAATAGAGAATGGCTATTATCACTCTTACATGTCTATTGCCACTCATATTTAACTAACATTTATTTATGTAGAGTACTCTTCTTTTTTGTTAATCGAAATAATAATTTAATATTACATAATATTATTGATTATAAATTTATTGAAATCTATTATCATTAATTTAATTAGAGATAAGTTATTTTTTTAAAAAATCTTTGTTAGTATTATTATAATTTTTTTTTTCATTTTTATGTGCAATTAAATTAACATAGTAACACAATCATTTAAACTTCAACATCAAATTATTTTCATAAAAAATTTCTTAATATAACAATTATCTCAATAAGATAATAGAGATTATTATAGAAAAAGTAATAAGTAAAAATAAATAATAATAAAGATAAATTAATAAATCGTAATATTCAATAGATTCCTAATGTTTTACCTTCAAATTTTATTAAAAAATTAATTAAATCAACGTATAATGTCAGAATTTGTTCGTATTAAATACCTTAACTTTTTTTTTTGGGTAACTTTTTCTTCACAAATTAAAATAACTTGACACATTAAATTAGTTATTAATTTTTTCAATACGAATTGTCAATATACATAAAAAAAAAAAAACTTAATTTAATCTTCAATAATATATTACCACATGATTTAAGAGTTTGACAAATATATATGAAATACCATACTCATTAAATAATGAAACAATATATTATTAGATGATAATATAAAATTTTTTTCACATTGTTGATATATATTTTATAAATTCCAAAGTAACTATTATCGGAAGTTATTTTATTGAATTCAAAATTTATGATATATCAATAGAAATCTATTGAGATTATTTTCTTTTCATATAGTATTTGTAGAATATTAAAACTCAAAAATAGAGAAAGTATTACGCTTAAGTAAGTCATGTGAAGTAAAGAAACAAATTTGGCTCCAAAAGTATGTTTAGATCAAGATCATGAATTTGAGTCACAATCAAGTATTCTCATCAATTTTTATGTGAAATTATAAATTAGCATCTTTTACGAAAAAAGAATAAGTTAAAGATGAACTTTTCTACACTAATTAAATGATTAGATCACAAAGGCAAAAATAGTAGAAGACTAAAAGAAGTTTTTGATAAATATTAAAGATAATAAGATTAAATAAAATATTGGATATATGCATCATATATTATGATGATCTAAGTTGTCTGTATTGTCATTCATTTTTACTCACTGTTTTTTTTTTCGAAATACTTATGATATGTTATTTTAATAACTGTTGTATTAAGAAAATATTTTAAAAATAATTTATTATTTAAATCTAAATTGTTGTGTTAAACAATTTAATTGTGCATAAAAATAAAAATATAATAATATTAAAGAAGAATTATAAATTAAAATTAACAATGGTAAATATTAAATATTAAATATTAGATTATCATTTTAATTAACAAATACAAAAAAAAATAGTGATACCAAATAAATGTTGGTTAAATAAGAATGACAATTTTAGAAGAATTGACCATAATAACAATCAGAGTAGAGAAGGAGTTGTCTAAAGTATTCACAAATATGGTTGGAAGTATTATATGCATAACATGATCTGCATTTTTTTTTTTTTGAGGGATGATATTACTAGAGAACTATATGTTAAAATTTTAGGGAACTCAATATATTTTCTTGATAATGAGTCGTTTTTTCCTTTTTCCCCCACTTTTTTGCTATTTTCGAAGTAATTATTGAGGGACCATGATTTAATCTTTAGATAATTTAATTTATTTATTGAGAAACTAAAAGTGACGAAATCCACTTTTTAGTATTTTTCATACACTTGTTTATGTCTCAGTTGATAAACTGAATTCGTTAGATATTAATACATTGTTCTCCACTTAAGCAGTATACAAAACATAAAAATAAATAAAAAATATTGAGAGAGAGGCAGTTAATACCTCCAATAAATATAATATATTCCCTAAGAATTAGAACACAAATTTTGAGTGATACCACAAAATTTTTTGTGAGTACCATACTCTCGGTATGTGTTGTGAGAATGATAAAATTCTCCAGTGGAAACATAAAGAATCCCAAAGTCTTTATATTTATGGCATTTGTTTCAATCTTTTTTAACAAAAATGAAATTTCTTGAAGTTACAACTCTCAAGTTCAGCTTAAAAGCTAAAATCAAATTTTTTTTTAACATTTTTAAGTAAAATCTGAGATGAACAGCTTATATGAAAAATAAATTTTTTAAATAAAAAATTACCTTTTCCTCAAAAAATTGTTGAAATAAATGCACCGTTAAAATAGTACTCACTTAACCAAAAGAAAGAAAGAAAGATGCAAACAAAATAAAATGAAGAAAAACAAAATAGAAACAACCAAGCAAGCAATCATCAAAGGAAAGTTAAGGAGGAGAACATACTCAAATCCAAATTCTCATAGACGAGGGAGAACAAAACAAGGTTATGTCACTCGTATAAAAACATTATAAATGGTTTTAAACTACTAGTGTTTCAAGTTCATTAAACTTCAACTAATTTAGCTCGAGATAGATCAGCATCTATGGAAATAAAGCTCTTTTAGTGCAAGTTTTTTCCATTCATAAGAGTCGAATCAAATATCTTACTTACGGGAAATAAGTGTCGAACCAATTAGATCAATCATATATTGGTTGTTTTTAAGTCTATATTTGAAATACTATTTTAAACATTTAATATCAATTTGTAAATAATCAAGATTGCAATTAGTTTTATATATAAAATGTGGCATGAGACTTTGCAATCTATTTTATTATCTTATATTCACTAAAATCTCACTAATCTGATTCGAGTCATGGCAATTCATTATGGGAAAAAGCTCTTATAGTATTATTTTTTTTTTTATGCACAAGACTCCAACTTGAAATATTATTTTAGATGAACGAGTGTTGAATCATTTGAATAAGTTTGACATTCGTTGATTTCTATAACGCATAATTCTATATGATATTCAAATGGTATCCATAAAAAGTGGATATAAATAAGAGATCAGTTGCCATACATTGACTCAACTAATATAATTTCAGAAAAGTGACAAATCATAGTGGGTAGTTATTGTAGTAAGTAGTTACTTATTATGATGTGGCAATTTCTTAAAATTTTATTAATTGATAGTGTAAAATCATTTTATACTGTTAGTATATATAAATTAAATTCTAATAATAATAATAATACTCTATACATCTATATTATAATAATAATAATAATAATAATAATAATAATATAAAAGGGATTGTTGGAAGTAACTGCTATTTGGTGTCCAACTTTTCCTCCAATTTTTATCCTTAAAATAAATTCTTTAACATCTTTACTAAGAGTGTCAATAGGGTGGGGTGGGGCGGGGCTAGTGTCAATGGGGTGTAATCAGGGCAAGGGATAGGCCCCCATCCCCCGCCCCATAGGTAGGTATCCACCCCCATCCCCCACCCTATTCCCATACGGGTACCCATGTTTGGAGGCCTCCGTGGATGAGTAGGTACGCGGATATTCATGAGTGTCCATATGTTATTAAAAATTTTAAAAAATTAAAAAAAATAATTTTAATACCATAATTTACCACTAAAAATACTCAAAATAAAAATAAAAATAAAAAACATAATAGTAAAATAATTTTCACAAAAATTAAAAAAAGGAAGCAGATTACTAATAATATTTGATAAGGTATTTTTTAACTTCATGTTTTGTGTCCAATCATCTTCTTATGGATGACATTAGAGAGTTTAACTTCAACAAGTCATTCTTTCAACGTAGCTATAAAATACAAAGAAACCAAATCATCAAAACACCTTAACAAGGATCCCATTCCTACCAGCTCCAGGGAATGTAGTTGATTTTTCTCTGATAAATATTTGACTTTTTGTACATTTTTTTTTTGAAAAAACTAAAATATATATGTGGGATCTAGATCTAATATATATATATATATATATATATATATATATATATATATATATATATATATATATATATATATATATTATAGTTAGAATGCAGGAATCATGATCCCCATCTATTTAATAAATGAGTATTTCAACTCCCCATCCCTATTACTCGTGGGGGGAAATTCTCGCCCATACCCGTCCCGTCATGGATATTACCCCGCAGATATATGCTATAATAAGACACAATTTCATGAAATGGGATAAGGTACCAACACAAAGGTTAGGTCAATTGTATTTGCTTTTCTTATTCTTTGCATCGTTAATCATTTTTTTTTTTGCCTTATTGTGTGTGTGTGTGTGTGTGTTTTTTTATTTAATATAAACATGCTATTATCGACCGAATGTTGCAACTTGCATGAACTCCCAGAGAATATCAGCAAGTTGTCATTGTTATATTGGTTATCACTTATCACTTGCGGGAACTAATGTTAAGAGCTTGCCAGAGAGCAGCAAACATCTTTCACAGCTAAGATATCTCTACATAAACAATTGCAAGAGGCTCCAGTCACTGCCTGAGCTTCCAGCATCCACCCATTACTTAGGAGCCAATGATTGCACATCCTTGGAAACAGTGTTCGTTCCGACACGTGAACTATTGGAAGAACGCATCAGACTATTTCAAAGTGAAACTGATTCCACAAATATTTCATTCTACAATTGCCCAAATTTGGATAAAGATGCACTTGATGCTATTTTTGCATATGTCAATTGCAGCAACAAGAGAAAGAGAGCAAGATAATTTGTGGACAATTGTACTGGAAGTGAAACAGAACTGAACTCCCATTGAAGCACCAGAAACGTTCCCATGCTCAACTATCCGTTTGGTTTCTTTTCAGGAGAACTTAGAATTGTTTAATGACTCAATTTATAAGAGTTATGGGAATAATATTTGTAAATGCACTTTATCTTAATTTTCTTTTCCTATTCTCCATCTCTTCTTCCATCTCATCAGCAAGTTTGTCTACCAGTTCCACATAGTGACATTTATGTCTTATATTTGAACTCCTAATATTGCAGGTGAAGTTTAATTTCACCATTTGCCCATCATATTATTATCATAGGTCTTGTTCTGATGAAACTATCTTATTTTGTATGATCAACTCTCACACTCGTGTGATTGTTCGTTGTTGTTTGTTACTTATAAACATCATGTAGTAGTACAAATATTTTAAAAACTGAACAGAAAATTGAAGCTTTTAATTTATGATTCAGTTAGTTCAATTGATTAAATTTATAGTTAAATCGTAGTTCAAGCATAATTGAATTGAACTGAAAAAATATTCAAATTGAAAGTATACCAATTCATGATCCAACTAATTAAACTGACAGTTTGATTCGATTTTCAGGTACAGACATAATGCGCACTCCAAGTTTCACGGTAAAATAACCATAATCCTTCCAATGGAGGGGGAAAAAAAGGTTCTTGAAGCCAAGTTTGCACAATGCCTTTGGTCATATAAAATGCCAGCGGGCTAATATAGTTTTCTACCATTTCCGTCACTCCCAAATGGACTTCTGTCCTTTTTAAATCTCGTAACCAACAATATTGGAGAAGCATCAGTTTGTAAGTATGATGGTTAATCAACTCTATCAAGATAGGAACGTAATTGAAGTTTACCATAAATTGTAAACTTTAATCAAAGTGCCATCCTAGT
This sequence comes from Pterocarpus santalinus, assembly GCA_031439595.1. Taxonomy (NCBI): domain Eukaryota; kingdom Viridiplantae; phylum Streptophyta; class Magnoliopsida; order Fabales; family Fabaceae; genus Pterocarpus; species Pterocarpus santalinus. Next base: position 6,154,505 of record CM062523.1, read on the forward strand.
AGTCAAGCTTTCTCTTCCCCTGAAATTGGTAAGAAACTTCTTTTACTATAATTTTTTATCATGAAGTGCATTTAGTGTAAAAAGAAATTAGCATAAATTTGACATTGATGACTTGATGCAAGTAAATGAAATATTCAGTTACAAATGAGAAGGGAAATAATGGCAGATAGGCTGCTTCTATTGATGTATTTAATCCACAAGACAGAAACTTGACATATCAATAGAAGCAAATGCCTAATACCAAAACTCAATATGAACTAAAATGAAATGAATCCAAGACAGTAGAACAGTTTGCACGATTCAACCTCTAATGTAAAGTGGTAATTGTTTTAAAAAGCAGTAACCATTGGTCCAGTTACAATGAAGAACAGTTACAAAAGGTTGCATGTTACTTCATTTTTGCTTCTGTAAACAGAACATGAAGATTAACCCCAGGATCATATTTTCGAAACTCAAGCTTCTCTACAACCTGCCAAGGTTTCCTCTCAAGTCTGACATAGAAGAATACAGTCCCAGCGGCATAGACTAGTCTTACTAGCATTTGAGCCTTCTTCATCTTGTCACCCATTCCTAAATTTATGCAAAAGAAAATGAAATACTATTGCAAAATCAGCTGCAGTTCTTTTTCTCATTGAAAATAAAATAAAATACCATATTCTACACTACAAAATTGAATCAGAGTCGGACTAAAAGGTAATCCAGATAAAAGCATGTATATAACCTCGAGTTTATATGAAATCAATGAGTATTTTGAGATCTACAAGATATTGTTATGTATGGTACCATGAATTCAGTTATCATCAGAATCAAAACAAGATTTGACCACCGCGGGGGACTACTTTGTTAAGAATTATTCAAAGGTTGCCAGGGTCCATAGCTAATTAAACTTTGTGAGACTGTAATTTCCAAATAACATTTCGTCCACAACATCGGTGTTTCCACTAATGCATACAAATGTAACCAGCACTAGTGCCACCCTTATTTATAGAGTACAGACCAAGCCTTATTATTAACTTTACTTTGTTAAGATATCATGTGGACTTCTCTTGATGTTTTTATATTTCCACCCCTCATCCCCCAGTCTGTAGGTAGAGGGTGCTGGGAATGCCCCTCATATCTATGAAGTTAATTGTCAATTCCATTGGACCCCAATATAGTTAGTAAAGACTAAAGACGTCACCTCTTTGATGGTAAATTTTATTTATTTTCAGGAATCTTTCACTTTGCACTAGAGGGAAATGCACTTAAGGCTATTGAACTTAATGAACACCTGGCACAGCATATTCATTCTACAGAACAACAAGGATTTGCAGCTTGATCTTCCAAGCGTTCATTTTATGGAGCTCTTCTGCTCTAGGAAATGGTGAGCAGAGATTAATTTTGTCTCCAAGATAACGTGTTATAAACCTTCCTGCTCTCATAGAATCTTCCTTTATTGACAGCATATAAGCTCTGCAGTTTGCTCAGACCAAGTTGAAGTTTTGCATAAATTTTTTGTGTGATACACGCTTGTGCATGCTTAAGATTGAATAAATATTAATCTGCCGATGTTGTAGGACTTTAATGGCCCTTCTTGCTTATAAGGAGCCAGAGAAATCCCCAATGTTTCATCTGCTTAGCTTAGAGTATTGGCAATGGCAACAGGTTGCAGATAATTTGAATCCGGCTTTTCTATGTTGGTTTACCTTTTTTTTTTCTTTTTTTGCATATTTCTTTGTGTTTAATGTATTTTACAGCAAATCGTTATACTTCTTTCTTTCAACCCGTGTTAATATATATGATTTTGGGGGCTAGCTGGTGATGATTGCGAGCACACTTGAACCTTCCCACCTACACAGCATTGGAGAGGCTAATACATCAGCCTGCAGTGGTCAGACACAATACTTAAATCAAGATGGTGGCAAGGTAAATGTGCATAGCTTTGAGTAATTTAAGATTTGACACCAATTTCTGTCTAGAAAACCATTCTATTGCTCATCTCTTATAGGGTGAGAACATTGAGGATTGAGCATTCCTGCAAGTTGGAAGGAGATGTAACTACTATTTTATGCACAAATTTACAAGTGTTCTAGCTGATTCTTTCATTTAGTATTTGCAGGATGGGCCCCCGCCATTTTCCTTGAAGGATTTTCTCAAAAGTTGATGAAAAACTAGCAAATATCCACAGGCGAAGAGGGAATGAAGCATGTCTACTACCTTTAGCCTTTATTGCCACATATTGGATTAGTGTATGGTTTGATCACAAGTTTCAAGTTGTTTTGAATGCCTGTCCATCTATAAAATAAAATAGAGTTGATTCACAGTATTTCTGTTAGCAGTTTCCATGCATCAATGAAAACTTTAGGGAAACAAGTTGATTTTACTGCATTTTTTTGAAAGGAATGGCACTTTCCAAGTATCAAGATTTCTAATTAAGCTTTTTTTCTGACAAAACAATAACTATGGTGGATGTAGATTGCAGAGGCATAAAATGAAAAACTCATCATAAACACATTAATAGAGATGAAAGTAACCTAGCACATGAATAGCAAAAGTTCCTACTTATCCTAAAAATACGGGTAGTAATGGCAATAGAGCATGCTCAAACCAAATGCCCTTTATGTCATCAGCTTCAAGTAAATATCATCATGCAGTGCGGAGTGCGCTATGAATGAACTCATTTACTCTGTACCAATGTGTCCCACAACAATATACTGATACATCTTGTACCCGACAAAGGAACAAAGAGCATATATAATAGCGGTCGAGCCCATTATTTTCTGCATGTCCCATTTAAACTTGAGATATCCCTTGTTCTTCTCCCACTCCTTCCCCGCAAAATACTTCTAAGAATACTTTCTAGTTTCACTGCCTTTGTTATTAAAATTAAAAAAAAAGAGCATATATGATGCAAACACCAGAGCCAAAAGCTCAGCAATAGTCACCACACCTTCACAAAAATGAATGAATTCTCAAAATGACAATTGACAAAACCCCCACAAAATAACACAAAGAAATTCTGTTAAAAAAAAAAAAGAAGTAAAAGCTAATTTTAAAAAAATATTAAATTAATTAAAATTAGGAATTGGAAACAAACCACTAATCTCTTCCCTCTATTTACTCCCTTTTTCTCAGCAATTCCCTTTCTTTCTCTAAATCTTATGTGATTTTCTATTGTGTTTCGATTTCTCTAGTTAGGCCCTCAACGAAGAAAATCGAGCATGTCTAGTCAATTGCATTGGGGTATATTTGGGTTAAATTTTGGTAAAATTAGAATACTTTTAAAAGAATTAACTTAAAAGAATTTTTTTAGAATAATTATTTTTAAAAGAATTAATTTGTATTTAGTTTAAGTGCATTAAAAATAAATTTAAGAGAATAATTTTTATTTATATATAATAAAATAAAATTATTTTTAATTATTAATATGACAGTAATAATAATTTTTTTTAAAGTATAAAAAATAACTCTAAAAATATTTCTTTCAAAAATATTTTTAATTACTTGACAATTATTTTTAATGGTATAAAAAATTGCCAAACAAATAGCTACTATACACTATTACTCTCGTACCAATAAAAATACTTTGAGGACGCCAAAAGTGTAAGCAAACGGGCTCTGAGTCGTTCTCAGTTTTGTAATCTGAATTTTGTTTACAGACTGCAGAGCACGCTACGAAGTCTGATTGGGCAATAGCACATAATGGTTAGACAAAGTTAACACGGAACTGATTTGTAACATTAAAATTATACGAGATTATTTATTAAAATATTTATAATTATTAAAATATAAAATATTAGCCATTGATATATTTTTATTAGCGATGTAACGCTGATTTAAATATGTAAACCGCACCGGCGGTCCCAAACTTACGAAAACCAAAGAACCATGAAAGTCACCCTGAAATTTGTCAGTCAAAATAAAATATGGGCATATGATTGCACATGAAGTGAATGACAATTTCCTCCTCACTCTTCTTTGTCTCTTTCCTCACTTTTACCCACTTTCTGCGAACCTTCAAAAAGTACTGGTCAACTTGCTTTGCTTCTTTTCTGGGGGCGTCATTACACATAAAGTGAATGACAGTTTCCTCCTCACCCTCCTTCGTCTCTTTCCTCACTTTTACCCACTTTCTGCGCACCTTCAAAAAGTACTTGTCAACTTGCTTTGCTTCTTGTCCGGGAGCCTCATCGATGGTAATATTAAATTTTATAAATATATTTTTTTAATATAAAGCCTAGGCCTTGCGCGGGAGACTTGGTAAAGAGGTTCTTTAGAGAGGCCTTTAAAAAGTTTTGTTTAAAATAGAAGGGGGTGAACCATAGCTAAGAAAAATTCGGACGCAGAGAAAATATGGCCTTGGACTTCACCGCCATTTTCATTGCTTGCACCTTCCTCTTCATCTCCATCATCGCTTTCGCTTTCTTGGTAAGAATAAAGTTTACACTTTTTTCACTATGATATTCTTCCCTTTTTTTTAAAAAAAATATGGGATGCTCTTGCTATCTATGTGCTAGTGAGCTGGGTTTCTGCGTGTAACATGAAAGTCAGGATTGCCATGGGTGTCTATACTATTGACTTCTTGTGATGGGTGTCGGTTGTGGAAATGTTTGGATATGTATAAATAAAAATTATGGTAAAATTATTTTTTTAGAGTAAATGTTTACTTTATTATTTGAAGTTGGATGTATGAATCATTTTGGTTTTTGGAATTTAAAAATTAATTTTTTTAATTTCTAAAATTAGAGGTGGATATTGGGAGTGGCTGTTGGCGCACTCTATTTATCTATTGCCACATTTTTTTTTATTACTTTTGTTTTGATGTTCTTAAAATATCTTTAATTAAAATTATATTTAACTTTTATCTATTACCACTCTTATATTCAAAAGCTCTAAGTTATACTATTTAGTATTAAATACAAAATTTGACAAATAAAAAATTTAAAAGACAAATTTTAATACATATAAAAATTAGTAGATATAGACTAATTAAATTAAATGTAAAATCGTATAAAAATGAATAATTTTTATTCAACTTAACTAAAATTTTGGGTTATATTATATTTGATTATTTTTATTTGAGAAATATCATTTTGTTAAATTTTTAAACGTATAAAAATTTAGCATTTTACTGTTAAAAAATTTATCGTTTTAAAAGCATAAAGAAATCAAAGCTACAATTTGATAAATCAAAATATATGAATTCAATACAACTTTATGTATATTTAAAACATACATATACATTATATGACAAAAAAATCTTTTAATAGTTTTTATTGTTGCAAAAAAATTACAATATTTATATATAACTTTTTAAAATATGCAAATTAATTAATAGGATAAATTTAGAAAAAAATTATTAACTTTACTAACTCACCCTCAAACTTATGAGATAGAGTGCAATATTAAGGTAAAATTAAGGTTTGGTATATTTTTAACAAATCTCAAGAGTGATATTTGTATTTTACCCTTTTAATTATTATATATTAAATATTTATTTGGGTCCATATTATCTTTATTTTCTAGATCCATCCCTAGCCATAAAAGAGTATCATAGAAATATTGTATTAGGAAAAATATTAAATAAGATTCTATTACAAATTTTTTTTAGTTTAGTATGTAAATAAATTAGGCTTAGTGTGAACTGGATTTAATAGGCTAATTTTATTTTAAAATTATTAAATATAATTTAGAATATGAAAGTGATAATAGACAAAAGTTAAACCCAAATTTTAATTGAGGATAGTTTAGGAATATTGAAATAAAACTAACAAAAATGGTGTGACAATAGACAATAGAGTGTGGCAATAGCTACTCCCGTGGATATTGGGTTGAATCAATCTATCAATCATGGGTTTTAACTTAACCTAACCCATAAAATACTAGTTGGGTTGAGTCAATAGATTGGATCAAATTGAAAAATTTATAACCATAAGATATGGGTTAAGTCGTAGGTTTAAAAATTTTCAACCCACATAATTCAACCCAAGTCAACCCACTTATAAGAAGTTTGATGGCGCACTTGATGGATTATTACAATCATAATCTAGTGGATCATTTGGATGATACTGAATATCTTAAAAAGATTGAGAATAAAGTTGATGATTACATTACTTCATATCTTATATATGAGAACTGATTTCAATAGGATCATTTAGTTTATTATATTTTTAGGGTTTATCTATATTTTTTTAAAAATTACTAAGACTTCAATAAGTGTTTTTTGGAAAACTTTTAGGACTTATGAATGGTTTTTTAAATTTATTTATATTGAAATTGCTATGCTTATTAAAAGATTTAATATTTATGTTATATTTTATATTATATATGTTTAAATTTATTATATTTGATTATATATTTTGATATATTTTAATAGATAATTTTTTTTAATATATAGCAGACTCACAAGTTTGGCTCAATCGAATCCACTCGTAAGTGGTTTGGGCCAAGTTGACCGAAAAAATTTGCTCAAGTCAACCTAATCCAACCCACTTTTTGGATAAGTGGGTTGGGTCAAAATAAACTCTTCAAATCCACCAAACCTAATCCACACACCACCCTTATCCAAAGTTACAAAACGTGAGTTACATGAGTATCTGATTCCTTTTTTTCAATTGTGATATCATGTTTTCACTTGTGTCATATTAAGTGATATGGTAATAGTCTACATGAACTCAGAAATGGCATGGATAAACAGTAGGTTCAAATTAGTTCCTAAAATTTTTAAAAATATATTAAAAAAGTCAAGTGAATTAAGTGTGATAGTAATATAAATATCACTTTAATAAACTAATTTGAACCTATTTTTCTTTGGTAGTACCTCAGACGCCACATGAGATGTCACCATGTCAATTACTGTGACACATTAGTGAAAATGTGCTAACACGTAAGTGAAAATGGAGTTAAAGACTAATATGGCTCATATTTTGCAATTTCAATGACTAAAAAATTAATTTCTAACTTTTATCGACCAAATTGACTTATGCATGCAATTTTAGGGACTAAAATAAATTTTTATTTTTATTTTTTATAATAAAAAGTTTTAATATCAACTGTTAATTGTAATTTTAGTGGTTAAGATTTAGGATGTATTTGGTTGAAGGATAAGAATAAGGTTAAAGTTTTTATGGATGAATTTCATGTATAAAAATACATATGGAGTTTATCTATAAAAATTTTTACTCTATTTTTATCCCCAATCAAACACACCCTTAATGATTACGGTGGTCACTAACTCAGCTGAGACCATGTTAAAATCCTCCTGGTCTTCAAGATCTAAGCACTTCGAGCAATTGTTTATTTTTCGGTAATGTTTTTGTTTTATATTTTCATTGTTTTAATTGCAGATGTTAAATACGTTGGAGAATTTCTCACGAATGCGCTTGCCAATCTCATCTTCGTAAGTTTTTCTTATTTTATTTATTTACTTATTTCTTTTCTTTCAAACAAAACCCTGTACTACTTTCAAGTGTTGCTTTGGAATGTTAGCATATGTTGTTGTTGTTGTTGGATCAAAACAAAATTTTAATGCAGATTCAAATTTGCTCATGAAGTCAAAATATCAAAACTGATAGAATTTGATTCGGTGATTATTGATCAAAGTTGTAAAAAAGACTTGTATAAATAAAAATAAGTCAAATATAAAAATTTGACTTATAAGAGCTTTAGAAAAAATAAAGGTCTTTTTTTCTTTCTTTTCTTTTCTTATTAGAAGCTTTGCAAGAGGTGAAGCCGGCAATTAGCAACAGCAACAGATATATACAAAAGAAACAAGATGTACTTTTCTAGAGATGGCATTAGGTATTCATGAGAATTGAAACATGTCATTGTTAGGGGTATTCGCGGTACGATTTTAATCGATTTTGGATTAAAAAGTTATTCGATCCAAACACTAGAATTTTTTGCAATTTAATTTGGATTGGATGATTTATACTTTACAAACCGATACAATCCAATCCAATTTATATCGATTTGGATTGGATTAGATATGCGGTTTTCATAGATATTTCTCCCTCAATTGGTCATTGCATGCAAAATACTCTTAGGATTAGAAGAAAAAGTTAAAAATATTTTTTGTATATGTGAGAAAGAAACGTAATTAATGAGTAGTTGATTGTCATACATTGCTATAACGGGAAAATTTTGAAAGGTGTTTTGTCGTTGAAGGAGGGCATGTGTACTGATATAGTGGGCGACACTTGACAAGTACTTGGATGTTAGCCCAACAGAAAGTGAGAAAGGGTTGCTCGAGTGTGGGAGTGGGTCGGTGGGAGGATAAAAATAAAAGGTGACTTAACTTTTTTGTTTGGTCTGATGACAACAGATGACAAATTGGAGTGTTAGTCAATAGTCACGTAGGCTCATTATTTTGGGCTGGTTTTGTTTAATCGTGGCTTACAGGTTTAAGTGAAGTGTAGTGCACCTTCATTTTTTGGGCCGAGAAATATATTATTTTTGCGTATAATAAATAGGTTGGGTTTATATATATATATATATATATATATATATAATAGTAAATAATATATTATACAGTTCGGTTTGGATTGGATCGGTTGGTAAAACTAGAACCGAAAAACGAACCAAACCGTATAAAAAACCGAATAAAAAATCAAATTCAACCAAAAATTTGAGGTTTTAATTAATTTTTGGGTTGGATCGGATTGGTTGAACGATTTTTTTTGGACTAGATTAGATCTGAACACCCGTAGTTCTCACCCCCATCCCTATTAAGAATTTTTCCCCTCATCCTGATCCTCATCCTTATCTCTGTCACGGGTCCTTATTCCTCATTACCTATTAGGATTTGAATTTAAAATTTTGACAAAAAGAAAAATTTAAATAAAATATTCTTAAATCAAAATAAAATATTTATAAATATTCATAATTTATTAATTAATATTATCCAACACAACATAACTTAAATTAAAACTAAAATAAATGATACATATTTATTAAAAGACAGTTAAAAACATCCAAATTATAAAAATATTAATATCATGACTAGATTTTTTTCTATTATATATATATATATATATGTTAACTAAAATTTAATAAGTCCCTATAAGGCGGGAACTTTATCTCTCACCCCCATCCAATTTGCTAAACAAGGACCTTTCTTTTATCCCTATAAAGATCAAATTTGTCCCTTTCTCTATCCTATCTTTGTCCCTCTTGTGAATAATCTCCTTGGTACCTACTTTGATGGGTTTTTTTTTTTTGTCTCCCTATATCTTTCCTAGGGATATCAAAAAAATTTGCACCCATGGATACCTGTGGATAATACCCGCAATAGGGCGGGTATGGAGGAAGATTTTGCCCCCGCGGGTAATGGAGACGGGGATATTAAATGTTCGCATATTAAATGGGGCGGGGGCAGGGATCACTATCCTATACTCGCGGGTACTCACCATGAAATTACTATTTTACCCTTAAATTATTAACTTAATTAAACTAATATTATTGTTATTTAAATTGATTAGACTAATATCTAAATTTATAAGTTAGATTTATTTATACTTATTATATATTAAACTAATGATTGGATTACTATTATGTGTTTATTTTTATTTGAAGTTGTTAAAATTTAAATTGTAGAATTGGATTATTGTACTTATTTTTTGTTTATTTTATGTGTTTATTTTATTTTAAATATATTATATTGTTAGAATTTGAATTGTTAAATTAGATTATTATTTATGGTGATTTTAAGTATTTTATGATATTAGAATTTTTATATTTAATTTAAATTTTTAATATTTTAATGGGTATCCATGGATATCCACGGGTATCCATAATAAGAATAAATAGGTACAAAATGCAGAGACATAGAAGCGAGGATAGGCCCTATCCCTTGCTCCCTCCACCCTTAGTCCGCCAGTTGGTATCCCTAATCTTTCCTTCATGAGTTTATTCCTTTATATAGATATCTGGGGACTGGGCTTGTAGCCCGATATAAAAGCTTTAAATTTTTTTTAACTACACTACAAAATCCTAGCTGCTGCCACCCATGGATTTGAGATTTACTGATCCACAAAGATAGATCATCTTTTCGTTTTATCACAATATTTGATATATTTTATTGACAAATTATCGTGACTATGTTTCAATTTTCTTTTTTCTTCTCCCTTTTTGTGAATAGATGTTAATGAGTTTGATATTATGTCATCAATGATAATTTCTTCTTTTATTCTTATCTTGTTCCTTTTCGAATATCTTTGTTGACATGTTGTAATTTACGAAGAAGATTAGGATTGACTTGTGTCGATGAAGTAGACTCATACAATCAGTGCACTTCATATCAGAATACTTCTTCTCTATCTCCTCCTGTTCGTTCCTCCCGTGCTTCTCAGATCAAATATGATGTCTTCGTCAACTTTAGAGGTTCAGATACCCGTTACGGCTTTCTTGGCCATTTGCTTAAGGCATTATGTCGAAAAAAAATTGAAGCATATGTAGATTACAAACTTAGAGAAGGAAATGAGTTATTGCCAGCACTTTTTACAGCAATTGAGGAATCACAAATTGCACTAGTCATATTCTCGGAAGACTATGCCTGTTCAAAATGGTGCTTGAAAGAGCTAGTCAAAATAACTGAATGCATGATGAAAAATGGGCAGATTGTGATACCTATCTTCTACGAGATAGATCCATCCGATGTACGACATCAAGAAGGGTGCTACAAAAATGCATTCGCTAGACATGAAAAATTGTTCAAGGGCAACTTAACAAATGTAGAGCAATGGAGAACTGCTTTAAAGAAAGTTGCCAATTTATCAGGATATCATTCCACAAATTTTGGGTTAGTATATCTTTTTTTGAATATTGGGATTTCATTCTTTTGACCTTTTCTTCTAGATTTGTATCTATCACTATGCTTGTTATTTTGTCAAGCAAATTGACTAGTTTACTCACTAGTTCAGCCTTATTATATATATGGTAAACTGCAAGCCATAACTTATTATTGCAATACGGTTTAAGACTTGATTCCAATTGCCATGAATATATTTGCTCCTAATTAAAGATTTCCAATATCATCTTCTGATAGGAAATGGGACTAAAAATTGAAGTAATAGTTAGTTATAGGTGAAATGATAATTGAAAATTAATCTTCTGATGGGAAAATATTTCATTTTTCATAGATGATAAATAATGCCATTAAATTGCTTTTCTTTCTTATAGGACTGAAGCTGAGCTTATTGAAGAAGTTGTCCAACGTGTGTTGACAAGATTGAATCATATGCACCAAGTTGATTTAAAAGGCCTTGTTGGAATCAATAAACCAATTGCAGATCTAGAGTCTCTAATAACTTGCAAGGGATCAAAAGCTGTCCACGTTATAGGAATTTGGGGCATGGGTGGTATTGGTAAGATAACTATTGCTGGTGCATTATTTAACATATTGTCCTCTGAATTTGAAAGTTGTTGTTTTCTGGCAAATGTAAGAGAAAAATCAAAGAAATATGGAATAATTCAATTAAGAGATGAACTTCTGTCCATATTATTAGAGGAAAAAGAGTTGAACAATGGTGTTCTTAATGGAGTGCCAGCTTATGTTTTGAGGAGACTTCGTCGCAAAAAGATTCTTGTTGTTCTTGATGATGTCATTAATTCAGATCAATTCGAAAACTTAGTTGGAGGACATGATTGGCTGGGTCCAGGAAGCAGAATCATTATCACAACTAGAGATAGACATGTAATTTGTAAAGAAGCTGATGATATATATGAAGTTGAGGCCTTAAAATTTGATCAAGCTCTACAGCTTTTAAATTTGCGTGCCTTTAATGGGAAGTGCCTCCAAATGAATTGGCATAAACTTATGCTGAAAGTGGTTGAATATGCTAAAGGTATTCCATTAGTTTTGAAAGTTTTGGGTTCCTTTCTTTATGGCAAAAGTATTGAACAATGGGAAAGTCAATTGCAAAAGCTTCAGAAAAATGCCATTTACAGAAGTTCAGAGTGTTTTGAAATTGAGTTACGAAGGATTAGATCATGAAGAGCAAAATATATTTTTATATATTGCTTGTTTCTTCAATGGAGATGATACAGAAGAAAATATAAAATTTTTACTAGATGCTTGTGATTATTCAATGGCTATTGCTTTAAAAACTCTTCAAGATAGAGCTCTTATAACTATTTCTAGAATTGGTGCGTGTATATCAATGCATGAATTGATTCGAGAAATGGGTCGAGACATTGTTCGTCAAAAAAGTATCGAGAAGCCTGGGAAAAGAAGTCATTTATGGAATTCTAATGATATTTATCATGTACTAAAGCATGATGAGGTATGAAATTACGAACAAATTTCATTATAATTGTCATTTGTCTGGGTAATTTTGTCTGCTACAATTTTTCAGTTTAAGTTGCTGCTACTGTATTATTTTAAAGTATATTATCTATCACTAAATATCGAAAACCACATCGTTGTAATCGTTTTCTTTTACTATAAATAATTTCTTTCTTGATGGAAATGGTTTATATGATTATTTGATGATATAAAATCCTTAACGTTGTATCATTAATTCGTTAACCGTCTCTATTTTGTTTAAAAATTTAACCCCTTTAGTTATTACGTTGTCCGAAATAAATTATTTTTCTATTTGAATTATTTAACTTTTTATTTTTGTTGGACAGGGAACTAAGCATATTGAGAGCATAACTTGGGACATGTCAAGCGTCAGTGATCTGAACCTAAGTCCTCATTGCTTTGCTAGAATGATCAATCTAAAATTTTTGAAAATTTATAATTACCCATATCCATATTATTATAAAAACATTACTGTACATGACGGAGTGCGTCTTCCATAAGGCCTTAGAATATTGTCAGATAAATTAGTACTTTTTTATTGGGATGGCTACCCTGCGAAATCCTTGCCTACGACATTCAATGCAGAGAAACTTGTTGAACTCTGTATGCGAGGAAGTCACGTTGAAAAACTTTGGGATGGTGTACAGGTATGCGAAAATTATGTTTAGTTTTCTTTTTACATAGCTGTATTGATAGGCCTACAAATATTTATATAAATGCAAATACTATATGCAGTATGGAAAAAAACTTTAAAAATTAAGATAAGGATGCAGAAAATATTTATACAAAATGAAGAATACGAAAAAATAAATAATAAGTTAAGCATATCAAATAATGTAGATTCGCATAACGTATATTTTAATTGTAACCGACAAGATATAGTCCAGACCCGATGGGGAAAATGCTAAACGTGGACCATGCATGTCCCAAAAATAAAAAATGTGGACTATGCACTGTTTCCCAAGGAAGGTACACTAGAAACATTTTTCTGTATGCTTGTCATGGTTTGCACATTCTGCTGTATGTTTGCCCGTGGAGATTGTAACAAGGTCCTCACATCCTTGCTTTCTCTACTGTTTGCGTGATATTAACTTATTATAAAGTAAATGTAGTGGTATGGTGTTGCACAGTTTATTACTATGATATAAAATTACAAATTATTTAAAATAAAAAATAATTAGAATAAAATTACTAATAAGAATTTTAATTTAAGAATGCTTAAATAAAGTTATTTTTACAAAATCTTAAAATAAAATACTGATGTAAATCTATAATACATGTGGAAATTAAATAATTTATGATTTAAAATTTAAATTAAAGCAATATACATTCATCTAGAACAAGGTTTTAACTTGAAAATCTTATAATAAAAAAGATTAAAATAAATTAAAAGTTAATAGTTAATTAATCTTTTTCAGAATTCATAAAGACAAAAGTGAAATTCTAATTGAACAAGATGTAAATTTAAAATTTAAAATAAATTATAGAACTATATTTGGAATTTACTTTATCTGAACCAGTTCATCGATAATGCTCCACATTTTGTCTTTACTGTAAATTTAAAAGTTTTATTTTTATTTTCATCAAAAAAATTTATATTTATTAATTTTTTACATTCATAATAGATGCAAATTAAATCCAAACTGCAATAAATAAATATCTTTATAGATTTATTTTTCTCATGCGAAATATGAATTCATTCAATCTAAAACATCCAAAATTAATACATCAGAAATGCAAGAGGGAACCTCTTTTAGCCACAATTGAGATCCCAAACTCCTTTGCTAGTTTTGCAAGCTTATCAGCGACTACGTTGCATCTCCTAGGTACAAATTGTGCTCTAAAATAATAGAATTTAGATGCAAAACCATAGGCTTCTGGGAGGATAACTCCAGCATGAGATAAATCCACATTATTATTGTTAAAGCTCTCAAACACCTCTCGAGCATCCCCTTCCAATATTAGGGATTGAAGCCAACATCAAGCATTCCCTCATGGCAATAGCTTCAGTTTGGTGGCTACCCATGATGCCGTGCGTCTTCTCTGATTTCGCTTCGATTACTTGACCGTGCTGGTCCCTGATGATCGCTTCGATTCCAATCGGCCGATCCTCTATAAAAATCGCTGCATCTGTGTTCCAACTGATGGAGCTTCCCACCAATTGATTTCCTCAGGTATGGTTGCGTTTTGGCCTTCTCACCGCTGAACTCTCTGTGCTTTTTTGGAGCTTCTGAGGCTTGTGGTTATATGCAAGAGAAGTTGCGCTGGGTTATCCGCGGGTTTGCCCTGCCAAGCTTGACTTCGTTGCCTCCAGATGCTTTCCCAGATCGTTGCCAGCATATCCCTCTCATCAGCATCCAAGGAGCTGAATCCACTTTGCAAAAATTCAAGCCATGAAGCCAAATCCACCACTCCATACCTGCACATTGCAAAACCTCATCACAGCATCATAATATTCACAGGAGTTAAACAGATGCCAAACCTCTTCAGTGTCCCCTCCACACAGGTTACACCCATTTGCACTTGTATGTTCTTGGATAAAAGCCTGCTCCTAGTTGGTAAAATATTTCTTGCAAGACACCACATGAAAATCCTTATTTTTGGCTGAACTTTGAGGTCCCAGGCCATTTTCCGAACCTGTTTGAAGTGTGCTAGAGTAGTGTAGACAAAGTCCTGATTTTGATCTGAGTTTAACTTTGCTTCTAGTATACTTTCCCATAGCATTTTATTGCCACTTTTGACAGTGTATCTAGCATTTCTTTCATTTGTCCATGACATTAAATTCCGAGCTTCAAATTGGCCTAATGGAATCTGTAAAATTAAGTTGGCTTTCGGGGGATCAAAAAACTTGATTAATCAACTCGGTATTCCACCTTCTTGGCTCTGGTAAAATCAGCTGGTCAACGCATATCAATTGCCCTGGTGCTTGGACATTCATCTGCACCTTAAAATTTGGTGCTTTTGGTACCCAAGGATCCTCGTTAATTCTGATTCTGGATCCATTACCCACTCTCCAGACTAATCCTTTTTCTAGCACTGTTCTTCCCTCTAATATACTTCTCTAAGTGTAGGAAGGGTTAGATCCTAGTTGTGCATTCAGAAAATCACCATTTGCAAAGTATTTGGCCTTACAGATTCTAGCTAATAAGGAATCTTGATTTCTGATGATTCTCCACCCTTGCTTAGCTAACATAGCTAGGTTAAATACATGTAAATCCTTAAAGCCAAGACCCTCTACTTCTTTGGGCTAACACATCTTTTCCCAGCTGACCCAGTGAACTTTTCTAGCATCCGATTGGTCCCTCTCCAAAACTTGGCCATTAGACCTTCCAATTCTTTACAAAGGGTAGAGGGAATCAAAAAGCACGACATAGAATAGGTAGGTGTGGCTTGGACTATAGCTTTTATAAGTACCTCTTTTCCTCCTTTTGATAACAAATTTTCCTTCCAGCTTTGTATTCTTTTCCATACTCTCTCCTTTATTGATTGGAAAGAGTTATTCTTAGCCCTGCCAACCATAGAGGGAAGCAGCAAATATTTTTCTGTGAAAACTATAGATCTGACCCCAACTCTCTCCGTGATCTGTTCTTGAGTTTGTTGGCTGACATTTGGGGCAAACAAAATAAGAGTGTCACGGCAAAAAACAAGTGAGACACCTTGGGTGCTGCTCTACATACCCTCATACCAGAAATTTCATTAAGGTTTTCTGCTCTTTAAAGTAGTGCACAAAACCCTTCTGCACAAATGACAGAAAGGTACGGACAAAGAGGATCTGATTGCCTAAGCCTCTTTGAGGATATATCTGAGTACCAGGGTAACCATTCATTAAAATAGAAATGCATTGGTTCACTAGATAAACCCACCATTAACTGAATTCCAATTTCCTCATAAGAGCTAGTAAAAATGGCCATTCGATCCTATCATAAGCCTTGCTCATATCTAGTTTTAATGCAAAATACCTTCCTTTCCTGCCCTTCGATTTCTTAGTGCATGCACTAGTTCATGGGCTATTAATGCATTGTCTGAAATTAACCTATCTTTCACAAATGCACTGAGTTTCGGATTTGGTTCTAGGAAGAACAGATTTTAGAATATTGGCCAGCACCTTACTGACAATGTTATACAAAACATTGCAAAGGGAAATAGGCCTAAATTGGGATAGGCCTTGTGGTGCTTTAATCTTTGGAATCAAGACAATATATGTGTGATTAATTTCCAGCATTGAGTCATTACCATTTAAGATATTCAAAACAGCTTTGGTAATGTCCTCAGCTACTAGATGCTGATATTTTTGGTGGAATAGTGCTGACATTCCATCTGGCCCCGGTGCTTTGATAGGTCCCATCTGAAACAATGCCTCTTTTACCTCAAGAGGAGTGAAAGGAAGCTCCAGAAACCTGGCTGCATCTTGATTTAATCTGCATTCGATTGCTTTTGTGACTTCCTCAATTCCCAAGGGATTAGATGTGGAGAAAAGGTCCATTCCAATCACCATTCCTATTTTTCAGCCTTGGTATCTTGTTTTTATTTTTCTCATAGAGGCTCTCATGAAAAAATTTTGTGTTTAAGTCCCCATCCTTAAGCCAGCTAACTCTTGGACATTGACGCCACATAATTTCTTATCTTACCAATAACTCATTCACAATCTTTTTCTAGTCTCGTAATTGAGCTAAATTCTCTACTATGGGCTCCTTCACAGCCAGCTTTTCCATCTTGTTGGATGCTTCCTTCAATTGAACATTTATATTTCCAAAGACATGTTTGTTCCAACCTTTTGAGTCTTGACCTAATTGATCAATTGCTTCAGCCACCTCTGATATAGATGGCTTGTCTCCCATTCTTTCCCAAGCTGCTGAGATAATTTGTGGGAATTCTTCTTCATTGCACCACATCTTTTCAAATCTAAAGGGTCTTTCTAAATTCCTTTCTCGTTGCTGCCCGGAATTTTTAAGCTCCATCACAATAGAAATATGGTCTGAGAAGGATGAGTGAAGATGGGTGACCTTAATATGTGTTCAGGTATTGATGCAATGAGAGTTGCCTAAAAAATCAGTCCAATCTGCATTGGACATTATCAATTCCTCTTCTACCATTGGGCCATGTAAAAGGATAGCCCGTAAAAAGTAAATCATGAATACCACAGAAACTGATAGCCTCTCTAAAAGCCTCAATTTGACCCTGGGCTCTAGGATTGCCCCCTTTTTCTTCCCTCTTGAGAAAGAATCTCATTGAAGTCCGCACCTACTCTCCAGCTGAGACCATCATCAACTAAAAGATTCTTCAAAATATCCCAATATCTAGCCCTATCCGAGGTGTTAGGAAACCCATAGAAACTAGTAAACTTGAATACCTTATCTTCTTCAGCATTTGTCACCTTTACATGAATGAAATTGTTGCTGCTACTAATAACTTCCACTTCTAAATTGTCACTCCATAGAAGTCGTATCCCACCCCTGTGATCAGAACTACTAACACTCATTCCATTTGAGATATTCACCCTCCTGTTTACTGAATCAAATTCCTGCTGGGTTAACTTTGTTTAAAATTTTTAAAACTGTGTCTTTCAAGCAAGGTTGTCATGAGCGAAATCCTACGTAGGAACAGGAGGGGGATACAAGAGCGTAAAACGTAGGATTGTAGCACAGAACGTAAGATCCTACCAGAATAGAAAATTATATTGTAGCACGGAACGTAAGATCCTACCAGAATAGAAAATTATATATATATATATATATATATATATATATATATATATATATATATATATATATATATATAAAGTCATAAATCACAACTTCAAATTTAAAGATCACATAACTACACATAACTATGTCAAGTGCATATGTCATAATTCATAATTGAAAGCATAAAAGCCACAACAACCCACAAGTTTTTGACATCACTTAACATTAAAACATTAAAAACAAGTCAACAAAACAACAATCCAACTACTAGAACTAGAATGACATCTAAAGTAAATCATTAAAGTCATGATCATTATATTCATCATCTTCAATAGGATCTCCTCCATCTTCATTGCCATCTCTTTGAAGAAGTTCATCAAAATCATCATTATCATCAAGAGGAGCAATTTCCAAATCATCTGAAGGACCACCAACTCTGCCACCACCTTCTTGAGGGAGCAAGTCAAGATCATCGGGAATTTTCAAATCCTCTAAACCTTCAAATTCATCATCATTTTCCATAATACATTCTTCATTAGAATCCAAATCATCAAGATTATACTCAGTAGGTTTTCTAGATTGCTTTTTCTTGGCCAATCTAGAATTAGCCATCACAAACACTACATTCATTGTCTTTTGTTTCAAACGGTTTCTCCTCTTTGTGTGGACCTAAACAAATATAAAATTAATCAACATATAGAAATTGACAACTAATTCTAAAATTGAAATATAAATTTAAAATTTACCATCTCAAACACACTCCAGTTACGCTTGTATCCCGATGAGCTACATGTCAAGCTCAACACATGAATAGCAAATCTTTGGAGCTCTGGATGTTCATCCCCATAAGAAGCCCACTATTGTGCTGGAGTTTTGGTTTTAAGGGCAGCCTTAGCTACTTCTCTGCCGAAAAATTTGATCTGCTCTTGAAATCTTCAAGTTGAGCATCAATTTTGGTTATTTTCTCCTTATCTCCCACAATTCTTTCCATACAATCATAAAGTCCTTTCTTAACTTTATAATCAATCTTAAATCTAGGACTATAGTGCAACTGAGGATTCAAGTAGTAGCCTGCAGCATACAAGTGTTTATGGAGTTGATTGTCCCATCTTTCATTAATGATCTCCCACAAAGACATATAAATAAAGAATAGAAAACTAAGATTGGCAACTAAACAAACACCAAAATATTCTAATTTAAACTAAACTTGAATATTAAATATCTGATCTTTTTTGGACACCTTGAAAGGCCTCTTGTATTTTTTCCTTAGCTTGATCCATTTCCTCATAAATATACTCCATAGCTGGTTTCTCATTTGAATCCACTAAACGAAGCACATGGATAAGAGGATAAACACCCCTCAAGCAAAGAACAATGTCTCTCCAAAATAGCTTATCCAAAACAACATTTTCAATGGCTTCCCTTTGCAAATTTGCTTGATTTCCATTCATCAGAAGTAAACATTCTCAACAATGCACCCTTCTTCTCATGGAGGCAACCCAAAGTGAGGTAAGATGTAGCAAAACGGGGTATGCCCAGTCTCACCAAATCTTTTCCTTTGGTGTGATGTTGCAATAAGAAAATGAGAAGACTTCTTGAATAGATATAAGTTGAAATTTTTCTACCTTTAGAAATTGTCTCCTTATGAAGCTCCAACTTCTTTTCAAAATCCTCCAATATTAAGTCAATATAATGAGCAGCACCAGGTGTCCAATAAAGCTTCTTCTTTTTTTCTATCAATATCTCTCTAGCAGCTTTATAGTTAGCTGCATTGTCTGTGACAACCTGGAGTATATTCTTTTCACCAACCTCCTCAACAATATCATCTATCATCTTAAATATCCTATCAACAGTTTTGGAAATATGAGAGGCATCGATAAACTTAAAAAAAAAACAGTCTCCTTAGGGCTATGTACCAAGAAATTCAATATAGTTTGCTTTCTCTTATCCATCCAACCATCAGTCATAATAGTGCATCTTGTTTTTTTCCAATAAGCTTTATGTTCCTCCAATGATTCCATAGTAATATCTACCTTTTGCTTCAAGTATTTAACTCTTAATTTATGGTAAGAAGGAGGCTTGAATCCTAAACCATGCTGGACAACCTTTTCAAACATTCTAATGTATTCTTCACTCTTTGCCACATTCAAAGATATGACATTATTGTAGAAGAAAGAAGCAATTTCTTGGCATGCTTCTTCTCTCAAATTCTTCTTAAATATGCTATTGATGGTGTTTTGAGTGCTAATGCCCCTTCTTTTGAAAAGATTACTAAGTGTCTCCACTTCCTTCCCTTTTCTTTTTTCACCAACAAAACAATCATTACCATCATCATTGGTTGCTCTTCCTTCTTCAACAACATGTCTTATTTTTTTGATCAAATTTTGTTGCAAACCAACTACAATATCCCGCATTTGTTTCTTCACCTTTTCAGGAACTGCCTTACAAGCTCCAACATCTTTTTGTGTTCCAGCCAAATAATGCTTCAATCTATAAACACTCCCAGTTATCACCTTCTCACAGTAATTGTATTTTATTTTTCTTGCATTTCCATCAATACAAGTCCCATGACTCCAAGCAACATCACTCTTATTTTCAAGAGCATTCTTACTAATATTTTTACTTCCACTTCTGCTCCTAGCCACACTCCTAGACCCAGATTCAGAATTTGCTTGCCTATTACCTTTATTAGCTCCTCCACTTGATGACATATTTTTTTCTCAAATAGAAAAGCAACAAAACCCACACACTCACCAAAAGCACAAGACTGAAAGAAGCAGCCGCCAGCCGCACCCAATGTCCGAAAAGGTGAAGGTGCACTCACCCACTGAAGACGCACACACCCAACCAGCGAAGACCACCGAAGAGGTGAAGGCAGATGCGGATGGCGATGAGATCAGTAGCGATGAGGTGGCTGGAGGTGGTGTGGTGACTGGTGAGAGAGAGAGAGAGAGAGAGAGAGAAAGAGAGAAGGGTGTGGTGACCGGCAACGCCATGAGATCGAACTTGAGTTTGATGTGAGAAGGGCAGAGAGTGAGAGAGACAGAGCTCGATGAGAGTGAGAGAGAGAGTGTTTGATGAGAATGAGAAGGGCAGATTGGAACATGGGTGTTGTTTCTCAAATGGGCCGGGTGTTTTCAAACCCATCACCCATGGAGCAGTTAGGTCGTTAGGATCGCACGATCCTTGTCTTGCACGGCGCTCTAGTGGCGTTCCTACAGGTTCGTGTTGAAGACCAGGATTGAGCACGCTCACTGCTTCCAGGAGCGTAGGATCGTGCGATCCTGTGTGCAAAAATGCGATCCTGACAACCATGCTTTCAAGCACTATTATTTAATTAAGTCACTTGTCATATCTGCCCCTTAACTGGTTTTTATTCATTTTTCATTTTATCCTTTATTAATTTCTCTCAATTTTCCTCATATTTATGAGTATTTTAGGAATAGTAAAATTTAGACACCAAAAGGGGAAAAAAAATCCCCTTTATTAATATATATATATATATATATATATATATATATATATATATATATTTCAGTTTTGAAGTTGGTATTTAACAATTCAAAAATAATTTCTTAGCTTTTTCCTTATATCCTTGCTTAGTTTTATCATTATGCAGAATTTATGGTTTCATAAAATGTATAACATGCAAAATACATATTAAGAAACAAGATATATATCTTTAGAGAAATAATTATACAAAAAATATTTAATATAACAATTTAATTTCTTAACAAAAATGATACATAGATAAGATGGTGATGGTGCAAATACATTATGTGCTTTTAACTCAACTCAAACTAAAGAAACTTATTCAGTAGTCACCGCTAACCATTTTTGGTCCCAAATCTTTGAGGTTGCTTTTTCCAATAAATGTTGGTTACATTTCTTTATGTTATTTATACCAGTAATTGGTTTACGGATGAGTGCTCTTGGAGTAGTCAGTGTAGGCTTGAACTTATGTGCATATTACTTTCGTTTCACAGATTTTATTAAGTTTTAAATTGAATTTGTTACTGTACATATGTATATGTAAATATTTTTCATGTAAATTATCTATTTTATATAGAAAAATTCAAGAATTTAATTTCTATGCATTGATAGTGTAAAATACCTTTATATTATCAACTAATAGAATTTGAAAAAAATACAAAATCTACCATGGTTTGTCATTTTCCTCATGTTCAATTAATTAATAGTATAAAATTATTTTACATTGTCAGTACGTAGAAATTAATATCAAAATTCAAATATCTAATTAAAAATAGTAAAAATATCAATTTTCATACTACTATATCACCAATAATAAACTATTTCGACATGTTAGTTTTTAAATTACTAAACTCTAAATTTACAAAATTAATTATTAAAAAACAACTAACTTAAAATTAAGAGTAGATATGCAAAATGTGACAAATGTCAATTTTTTTTCCTAAATGGCAAAATCTATTCAAAATTTTCCCTTTAAATATAAATATTAGCTATTAGATTTTACTTAGATGTATAAAAGATATTTGATACCAAAGTTCATGAAAATAAAGATAAGTATTGGGTGCCAATCCATATATATATCTATAACATATCAGTACCAAATACGTGGCTATATACTACTATTTGAGAATGGGTACCATGATAGCTAGGTTTTCTTTGGTTTTTCTGAATTCAATTAGTATGAAGAGTAAAATTCAATGATTGCTTATAACTCTTTTAATTGATACAGAATCTCAGAAATATGAAAAAGCTTGACCTTGATAGATCCATGCAATTGATTGAGCTTCCAGATTTCTGTAAAGCCTCAAGTCTTGAAAGATTATCTCTCAGGAGCTGTGCAAATTTACTTTTTGTTCATCCATCTATTTTCTCTCTCCAAAAGCTTGTTTATGTGAACCTAAATGGTTGCCGAAGTCTTGAGAGACTCCCAGGTAACAATCGTTAAGATCCAAATAAATGCTAAAATTATTTGTTAAAATATCAAATAAATCTTTTAAAGATTTTTATATTAATTTAGTCTTTTGTAATATAAAATAGTCATTAATCTAAAGGCCAAATTAATGTATAAGTATACATTAAAGAACTAAACTAGTGTCTATTTTTGAACAATGAATGACCAAATTGATCTTCATTCGGAATCTTTAAAGAACTCATTTAATGTTGGAGTAACCTTTGAAGGACTAATTTTATTGTGGACAAGACTTGTATCAATTTTTTTTATATTCATTTCTTTTAATTCTCAAATCAACTAATAATACATTAATATTTTTTAAATGAGTAATTTAAAAGTTAAAAGTACACATTCATTTGAAAAAATGTTTATATTTCATTATTTGATTTAAGAATTTGATAAAATAGATGTAAGTAGCTTAATCTAAGTGTTTTTTTTCCCCCTTTTGAAGTGTTTGCTCTTTAGTCTTTAGGACCCTTTCAAGTTTTTGTCTGGTCTTGGTTTTAGTTTTGGATGCTACGTCAGGGAGTTTTCACTGATTTGAAATGAAAAGTATGCTGTGTTCTTAAACATTACAGCTATTGAAGCATTGCCCTCATTCGAAAGGTGTTGCAGCAAGCTTCAAAACTTGTTCCTGTCAGAATGTGAGAGTCTGAAGTATTTAGCAGACAGCTTATTAGAACTGAGATTTCTTAGAAAGCTTAATATTAGTGGGTGCAAGCAGCTTGACACGTCAAACCTACACATCTTCTTTGATGGCTTATTGTCTTTAACAGTATTAAGCTTGGGTGGATGTTGTAAGTTGTATGAAGTCCCAGCGAATATCAGCAACTTATCATTGTTATCTGTGTTGTCACTTTGGGGAACTAATGTCAAGACCTTGCCAGAAAGCATCAGACATTTTACACAGCTGAGAAATCTCTACTTAAGGAATTGCAGGAGGCTCCAATCACTGCCTGAGATTCCAGCATCTGTCTGTGTCTTAGTAGCTGATGATTGCACATCCTTGGAGAGAGTGTTCACCCCAACAGCTGAACTACTGCAACGACACATCAGATTGTATATAACTCAACCCAATGATCACACATGTTTTTCATTCAAAAATTGCCCAAATTTGGATAAAGTTGCACTTGATGCTATTTATGCATATGCCAGCTGCTGCAATAATAGAAGCTTGCAATTAGGGGAAAACCAGAAGACATGCTTACCCATTCATTTAGATTTTCATAACCAATTAGTTTGGATTTTTGGTAACAGAGTCTAGATAGAACTGTTTAATAACTGAATCTGTAAGAGCTGAGGACATAATTCCACCGAAGAAATGGATGAAGAAAAGCCGAAGTGGCAATGGTCCCTCAAATACTTCGATTTGGGGAAACCTCTAGCAAATGGAAAATTCGGTGGAGTCTACGTTGCTAGAGAACTCAAGGTCTTTGTGTTTCCTCTCTTTTCTATTCTCTATTCTACTTATTTATTTATCTATTCATTTTTTTTTTCTATTTGGTTGCTCAGAAAATTCCCGAGAAAACCGAAACATATATATGCACTTGATTCTCACATTGTTCAATCCTGTAACTAAGGAGGGAGCTGTTTGTTGCTTAGTGCACAATTCAGCATCGTGCTGATTTATATATGCTTGAAAACTAGATTTTAACATGTTTAGATGTGTGTGAGATTTGTGAGAAATTCAAGAGCTCTATGTTGGTTTTTATGATTTATCAAACATAAGTACTTCATTTTAACTTGGAATATGTATATGGGTGCATTTATTTCAACTTTTAAAAAAAGTGATTATGGAATTTAAATTTATATATAACCGAAAAAGTTGAAAATTGATTTTTTTCATAAGCTACTTTTTTTAACTTCTACAATAAAATTGAAAACAGATTTTTTTGAAATTATGATTATTTTTAAAAAATCATTCAAATATAAGAGAAGTGATTTTTTTTGATAAAAGTCATTTTTTGCCTGAAAAATCACAAATAAACGCATCCTATATCTCATGTCCAAATATGTTGCATAAACAGGTCTTCAAGTTCTTGAAAATTTATATTGAGTAGTGTTATTTGATATCAAATAATTTATTCAATTTTTTTATGAATGGATTGTGACTATTCATTTAATGGTTGATTATATGTGGATGCTCAAAGTTTTACATGTAAAAGAAAAAAGAGATTGATTTTGATATGATTTCCTGTCAATCACTCATGTAACATTGTATGTGTCGTTTTTGATATAGTTATCGTAGCAGCGAACACTTTTAATGACATGGCCATACATAAAATATGGGTGTCACCTCATTTGTATTTATATTTTTGAAAAGTAATCTATATATTTAGGGTTATTCAAGTATAACTGTTCAATGGGGCTGGATGGAGTCTTTTTATTAAATTTATTAAATTTTTTTTTCTTTTCATTTTATTTAGAGCAAATATGTGGTTGCACTGGAGGTTATATTTAAGGAACTGCTTGAAAAGTACAGAATTCATCATCAAATTAGGAGGGAGATGGAAATAAGACCAATCTTCACCACCCAAACATACTGCATCTATATAGTTGATTTCATGATGCGGGGTGTGTTTTCTTGATTCTTGAGTATGCTTACCATACAAGGAGCTTAGAGAAAGAGGCCACCTCACTGAGAAGCAAGCACCCACGGTAATCCTTCCTTAGTGTGAGTGTGTGCATGTGACTAATTGCTGCAATTAAACTAATTGTAATGACATGCTATGAAATATGGAACTACATAGAGAAAGGAAAAAGATACTTGCACACCATATTTATATTGGTGATCAGTGTGCTAATAATCTATGATCAAGGTGTAATATGTGGTGATCATAGATGGTAACTAATTACCATTATGTGGTGATCTATGTATTATACTAATATTATGTGATAATCTACATACATTGTGTAGGGACCAACGTATATTGTGTGGGTGGCCAGTATCAAAATGATTTGTAAATAGCAAAACTAAGAGAAATTAAGTGAAGATGGGTTAGAAACTCAATTTTTTGAAAGTCTTCTAAGCAGAAATTATGTTATATTCTATGCTTACCATCATTCTCCTTTTCAAAGCAAGTCTCGCTTGTTATGTTGACTCTAACTTTTGTTTATTCTGAAAATTTTAGTTTATTGAGTCTCACAAATGCATTGGCATATTGTCATGAGAAGCATGTTATTTATAGAGATATCAAGCCGGCAAATTTGTCACTTGACCATGAGGTATTCTCTTCCCTCTTTGTACCTTTTTTTTTCTTATGCTAACAATGTGCATTTTTCTTCGATTTTTGTCAACATGTTTCAACACAAGCAGAAGAAATTGAGATGCAATATTTTGCAGTTCATTTCAATCCTTTCTGCTGCAAACCCCGCCTCCCTCCTTTTGACCTCTTAAGGATTATACGTTGTTTGAAAATAATGAAACTCCTGCCATAAGTTTTAACGTATTTTTTTAGGGCTACGTCTCCAATGCACCGTACTTCACAAGGTGTATTATACACCTTGTAAGATTAATGATGGATAGAAGGAGTGTATTCATAGACCACCTTATATATGATGCATTGTAGTATTTTTTCAGTTTAACTAAATTTTAGAAATATGATTAAATATATTTTAGAACTAACTAGATTTTCTCTATATAGTACTCAAAAAATTTTATTCAATTCGAGAATCATGAAGATAAATTCTGTTCATTTTGGACATGATTAGATTCTATCTGTCTAATATTTTTTTGTATTTCAAAAGTGTCTAAATTTTATCTATATGATACTAAAAAAATTTCAGCTAATTTAAGGATCATGAAAATAGAAATATGGTCATTGCTAAAATACATTTAACCACTTTTTAAATCTGAATAAACTTGAAAAAAAAAAACTACAATGCACCATATGTAAAGGGGTGTATGAATACACCTCATTCCATCTACTGTTAATTGTGCAAGGTGCATAATGCACCTTGCAAGTAGGATACATTGTAGCCTTCACCTTTTTTCAGAAGCATATTTTTAGCATTGCCGTTCACTTATTTCTTTCGAATACTCCCCTTCTCTAATCCCTTTCCTCACCCTACTCCCAACCAAGAGAGGGGTAACGAAAGCAATCTACTGAAAATGTAGCTTACTGTAGATATATGATGATAACTGTTTGGTAAAGTTGCAACCGGTTAATTACAATTGAGCTTTAAGGGAACTTGAACAACTAGTTTGATATGGCTTGGTTGCAGGGTCGTCTTAAAATTGCAGACTTTGGTTGGTCTGTACAGTCTAGAAGCAAAAGACATACCATGTGTGGTACATTGGATAAACAAAGCTCATGATTATGCAGTTGATAACTGGACTCTGGGTATCCTTTGTTATGAGTTCCTCTACGGCGTTCCTCCATTTGAGGCTGAGTGTCAAGCTGATACGTTCAAAAGGTATGGAAGTGCATGGGACATGTGTGTAGTAAAATAAATGACACTTTTTCTATGTTAATTTAGTTCTTCTTCTTCTTACCACAATTTGTAAATTGGTGCAGCTCCTGGTGAAAGACTCCTCATAAAGGATCTCACTTCAGAAGATAATGGAGCATCCTTGGATAATCAAGATTGCAAATCCTATGGGTATCTGCAAGTAGTATCAACTTTAGTCAGTCATGTTTAATTGTGGCCCTAAGGAATTAAGGCTGAATTCTGCATCTAATAATGTAATATGCATGCAGATTTATGAGATTTGGTAGTTCAGGTATATATTATCAACTTGAATGACACTGTCCAGTGGTGTGGTGATTAGGAAGGTTAGGAATAGGATTTTACATATGTATTTCATACACAGAATTGTAAGTGGCTTTAAGAATCCACTATGGTGGTGTCAATATTGTGTGTATAGAATGGGAAGGAGATTCTTCTACTCGGAGTTTCAAAACTAGTTTCATGTATGATCCTAACTGCATGTCTATTTCTATATGGATAAAACCATAGTTGTCAATCGCACGCGATAGCGGTGGAGCGGAGCGGACTGTGGACGCGACAGGGCTGCCGGAGTGTCGCGGCAAATCGCAGGCTGTCGTGGCCGCTATTTGATGTCGACGGCCAAACACTAGTTCTACCCCTGTTTTTGGACCGTTTTGTGCATTGTTCCTCTCTAATCCATCTGTCTCTCTCCCCCCTCACCCCTCTTGCTCCAACGATCCTCCAACCTCTGGCAGAGGCGAGATCGGTGGCTGCGAGACCTGTAGTGGTGGCAGTCTGATTTTTGGTGATGGCGGTTTGTCCTTGCTGCACTCTCTTTGTTCTATTTCTTCTATCTTCCTCGGATTGGGAAAGAGCGAGAGAACGTGAAAGAGAGAGATGAGGTGAGAGAGAAATTGAGAGAGATAAGAGACGGTGACACTCACCGGGAAGAAGCTTGGAGAAGGAAAAACGGGGCTTAGGGTGGACCACCTCATTTAAAATGTTGGTGGTCCTTACCCCTTCTCTCTTTTTCTTTTTTTTCCTTCTGTTTTAGCAATGGCATGTTTTGTTTTGTTGTTCTATTTTAGCAATGATGACGATGATGATGATTAATTTATTGGAATGTTTTGTTAGTTTTAGAGAGTAGAGACTTAGGTTTAATTAGAATTTGATATTGTCTTTTATATTTTGTTGCCCTTATGCTACTTAATGGTGCTATTTTTTTTTTTCTGTTTTACTGCCCTTAGGACTTGATGTTTATGTATTAGATTGATGGTAATTACATGTTTTTAGAGTATGGAATTGATTATGAATTTTCATCATTGATGTGGATGAGTTTAATTGTGGATGATTTCTTATTTTTGAATATTTATATATATTATATGAATTGCATGATAATTATATATTTTTCATCAAATAGCGGTCGGAATGATATCTACTATCCCGCTATAGCGTTTTTGGGGCCGGCCGCTACGGGCTTCTATCCGCGTTTGACAACTATCGATAAAACAGCATAAAGTGATCCCAAGTTTCATGTGCTGGTTTGAATTTTTTTCTTTCTTTTCCTTTTGTGGATGAGAGGATTGAACATTTTGACTTCTATACCTATATATAAAGGGGATTCCTCACCGTAAATGCTTTCTGGTCTCCATACACTTTTGATTTTGTTATATATAAATTTTTTCCAGTTTTACCATGTTTAGATTCAGCTTTGCAAGCTTACTTTTCATTTTGTGCACAGGGATAAAATCCTCTAAGTATGCGCTTCCCAATCCCATGTTCCCTAGCAGTTTCTAGAGAGATTTACAAGACTCTTTTGTTTTAAAAACTGTTTACAACCAGTAACTCTTTCTTCTACTATGCAGTTCTCTCCCTAGCTCACAATCACAAACACAAGTTCGCATACTCTCTGGTGCACTGAACCAGTGAAAAATCGGTATGTGGGTGAGTCAATGAAGCTTCAGAAGGGTGCTTGGGATTACGTTGCTGTTTTATTCTTGAGGGTTGCCATCTTGGTGCTCAAATCAGCTTTGGTTTGCTCCTCTAGCATTCTCTGGGTTTTGAATTCAAGGCTTGGTCTCCTGTCTAGGGGGCTTAGTACATTTCTTGAAACTGTTTTCTTTTGTGGAGCTATACGAATTCTCAATGGACGTAAATCATAAGTATATTTTTTTGTGGTGAATTTTTATCGATCTTTGTTTATTTTCTTTTTCAGAACTCCTTATTGCAATTTCTATTGCAGAGATCAAACCTTTTTCCTGGGGCTTGATTCTAATTGCATTCTTATATGACCCTTCTGCTTTGAAGTGTTGTGTTTCTTCCTTTACGGTTGTCAATTTTATATTATCAAACTTTTGCTTTATGTAAAGTTAAGGGTTGATATAGAGGTAAAGGTAAAGGTAAGGGGGTTGCATGCGAACTCTATTATTTTCTATCATTGCTTCCAATTTCACTCTTTCTTTGGTCATGCTTTGGTAATGCTGAGTTTTGTTTGCTTAGTGGTAATATTTGCTTTGACTCATGGATGTTAGTTATCTTATCATTCACTAATTTTAGGTATTGAATAATTTTAAGTGCCTTTCTCTCTGCTGTTAAAATGCAACAAGGATAGAACATAAATCAGCTTAAGAAAAGAGACTAACCATGACAAATATTAAAAAGAGTACATGGTTGAAGCAGGAAATTGATTGAGCCATTAATTAAAAGGAAATAAAGAAAAAATCTTCTGTTGATGAGAATGACACCATTCACTATATATACCTATATTCATTAAGTATCTATTCTCATATCTATCTCTTGACCCTGTTAATTTATTGTGATTAAGCCTTCTAGAAATGGCAATTGATAGCTCGCTCTATGAAAAAGAGTTCATTCACGGATAGATATTAGTCATATTACTTCTCCGTTTCCCAGTGACACCCTCAATCCAACTATGGAAATGCTTGAAGTCAACGATATTACTTTCTTTGTTTGAAACTTTGAAGTTTTAATAACATTAATGTATAGATTAGTAAACTGAGTCCAAGATGGGCTGACTAAAATCTTTTCTTATTTATTCTGTAGAACTGTCTTATGTTTTTCTGATGAGTTCAAAATTCTTTTTTAAAGAATATGCTGCATTTTAGAAACATCAGAATGCTGTCTGTTTTGATTTGTTTCCAGAAGATTACAAGCATCAAATATGTAAATTTAAAATATTTGTATTAATTAGTCACCTGTTAATTGCCATAACTATATTCCCTTTAGGCAGTGTTTGGTTAGTGGGACAAGACAGGAAATACAGGGACAATGGAGACAGAAAGATGTTTGGAAGGAGAGACATGAACAAAAAGTGGAAAATTGTCTCTGTCTCGGGACAATTTTGGGCCAAATTTGTGTCCACTCAAAAAGTAGAGACAGAGGGGGACACAAATTTTGAAGATTGGAGACAAAAATATTTAGTAATTTTTCTTCCAATTTTATGTCTCTGTCTCTATTGTCTCAGTGTCCCTGTATTTCCTGTCCTGTCCCATTAACCAAACACTACCTTAGGGAACTTCCTTTTATTCTCTTTGTGGTGCGGGGGTAGGTGGGTGGGGAATGGGGGCAGGGAAGATATGAATGTCAGATTCCCATTATCAGAAAGATTACGACAAAAAATTAATATATAAATTATCGAATCATGTGAACCGTTTTCATATATTGCAAAAGTTAGGCAGCAAGTTATGTTGATTTTAATGGCATATTCGGATTTGTTTTCGACTATATGTACTAACCTTTTTTCTAATGTCAGTTACGAAAATTGTTCTGTGAATTGCTTGATCCTTCTTTCCTCTTTGCCTTGGAAGATGCAGAAAAGCGTATAATGTGCAGCTCATGAGGCTCAATATTACTATATGCGACTAAAGAGTGAAGGTTAATGGATTACATTCTGTCTCCCATGATTTGCTTTGGTGCATTGAAACGTTAGCTGGGTGCATGCTACTTGGTCAACAGTTTTTGGATTTGTCAACTTACGAAGGTGCCAAGGTGTTTCCGTGCTCCTATATGATTCAAAACACTTCACCAAAGTCATGCATAAAGTGGAGAAAGCTTTCTTTTCCTTGATTAAATTGTTTTATAACTTTTTTCTTAACAATGAGACAGGAGACTACATATGTCACGGTGTTACAAATCCAAACCTTATTATTGTCCAGTGATTGGGGAAGGAACCACGAACCATATATCTTTATGTACTATTTACGAGGGGGTAAGGTTGTTGACTGCATGACGAAAATTAGTTAGTTCCATAAAATCTACGTAGAAGTTGTTGTCTGAGAGAAGAGAGATCGCTTCATACTTGCTTTAATTTTCAATTTTTGCTTTCTAGCGTAACATAAATACTTTAATTTTCTAGATATGACGGCAGTTGTTTCGCAAAGGCTTTCTCTTTGTGGAAATTGTTTTATGTTATTTCAACTTCAAAATAAATTAATCCGAATACATGCGTTAGTTTATTTAAATATTATGGAATTTTGTTACATACATCTTTTAGTTAAAATATTTTCCTTTTTTTCTTAAAACGAACTCTAACAAATATGCCCTCGATTGAGAAAGAAATAAAAAATAAAATTTTATTAACTTATAAAACATTTTTTCAAAAAAAAAAAAACGATTCTATATCATTTTATTTATATTTTTATATAAATATAAAATTGTTTATATGCTATTATATTAATACTAATAAATATATTTGCAATTTTTTAATTAATAGATATCTTGGTTAAGGAATTGCAAATATGGGTAAATATGCGGCTTTTTGAGGTTTGTAGTGGTGAAGGTTGACGTTATTGTTATTATTGCTGTTATTATGATTATTATTATTATTTGAGAAATGTATTAAGTTGTTTTGTGGGAAGGACTGAACATGGTTACTTGAAGGAATGAACATGGTTACTTTCCAAGTAGTCTGAAAGTTGTTAGTCAAAATAAAAGGCAAAGGCTGTAGCGCACCCTATTTGCAAGGTGCATTATGCGACTTATAAGATTAATGGTCGATGGTGGTGGTGTATTACACCCATAACTCTACAAATCGGACCGGATCGGCCGGTTTGATCGGTTAAACTGGGAACGGCCAAGGTACCAGTCCAAGTATGGAGGAAAAAATGCCATTTGGAAAATCAGGAAGAAACCACTTTGAATCGGCCGGGAATCGACGAACTGGCTGAACCGGCCAAGATTAAGCCATTGGGCGGTTTTTTTAAAAAACTTGCAAACTTGATAAAATGACTTCATTTTATTCATTTAAAAAATATATATAAAATGTAACTAAAAAGGGCTGTCTTGTTCGAGTTCCAAATCCTCCCCCTACATCACCCACCTCGCGATAGAGAAGAGAAGAGAAGATACAGAGTCGTTCATCACGTCCACCTCGCTGGTTCGTCCACCCTACCGTTCAAGCGCTGTGCTCCACCGCCCTTGTCATTTTGCACTGCTGCTAGTCTGGGAGTGCAGGTAACTGCGCGCAGTTGGTATTTGGTGAGGTGGGAGGTGGTGGTGACATCGGGGTTGGAAAAATGGGGGAGTTGAAGGCAGAGGGGGAGGGGTCCCTGGGACGGGCGTGCAGATGTAGCAAAAGTGAGAGGAGAAAAAGAGAAGCTTTTACAATGCATTAGAGCTTATTGGGTATAAGGATACACCACACATCTTCACCATAAGATTGGGCGGTGCATCATGCACTTTCTTATCGAACGGCATGGTAGACAGCGCCTATGACAATATGGAGTGTTTGCGTTGCAGGGTTTGAGATTTTAAGGTATTTTTTAATTTTTATTTTATACTTAGTAGGATTGCAAAATTGTAAGAACTGTAATAGAGTTGAATCATAGAAGAACCAAGAAAAGTGGTAGTGAACTTGGTATTATTGATTTTTTTCAGTAAATTATAATTTTTTTGTTATTTAAAATTAAATTAAATTTAAATATACTGATAGTGTAAAATAGTTTTATACTGTCAATCAATAGAAATAATGGAAAGTATCAATTCATACAAATAACTACCCATTATAA
The DNA here is from genome assembly GCA_031439595.1 of Pterocarpus santalinus. Taxonomy (NCBI): domain Eukaryota; kingdom Viridiplantae; phylum Streptophyta; class Magnoliopsida; order Fabales; family Fabaceae; genus Pterocarpus; species Pterocarpus santalinus. The sequence continues at coordinate 6,187,871 of CM062523.1, forward strand.
TGAGGGACTTATCATAATTTCTCACTTTCCCCTATTTTTATTAGTTGACAGTGTAAAATATTGTCAAACTATTTTATACTGTTAGTGTATACCAATTAAATTCTTTAAAATTATTTTTATCATATTAAATTTTTATTTTACTATATAAATATATATTTTATTATATCCCGATTGAACTCCAATTTGAATCGGTTGAACCAATAAATTATTGAACCAATACCTTGACCTATTCAAAGTCTGGTCCGGTTCTCAGAGCCTTGATTACCCCGTATATATGGTGCATTGTAACCTTTTTTTTTTTTTAAAACCAGTCAAATTAAAAAAGTGGTTAAATGTATCTAATAGTGACCATATTTCTATTTTCATGATCCTAAAACACACATAAAATTTAGACACTTCTAAAATACAAAAAATATCAAATAGCTAAAATTTAATCACTTCTAAAGTGATCAAAATTTGTCTTCATGATTTTAGAATTAAATATAATTTTTTGAGTATTAAACAAATAAAATCTAGTTAATTCTAAAATATATTTAATTACATTTGTAAAATCTAGTTAAACTGAAAAAATACTACTGCACCATATATAACCCTTCCATCCATCATTAATCATAGTAGAAGGTGTATAATATACCTTGTGAAGTATGGTACATTGGAGTAGTGGCTCAAAATAAAATATAATAATACATTAAGAATTTAATTTAAATATATTAACAGTGTAAAATAGTTTTATACTATCAACTAATAGAAACAATAGAAAGTGTCAACTCATACAAATAACCACTCATTATAATGGGGATCCATCATGATTTCTCACTTTCCCTTATTTCTATTAGTTAACAATATAAAATAATTTTACACTATCAATACATACTAATTAAACTTATACACTAAAGTGAAAAAAACGGCACATGATTGCTCAAAAGTGAATGGCAGTTTCTCCTCATTTTCCTTTTGTCTCTCCGCACATTCTACGGTGCACTTTGTTGGTCAAGGAACGTGGTGCACCTTGTAATCTGATGGTGAAATTGTAAAGTACATCAATGCACCAATCATCTATGATGTACTGTAATAATATCTAATTTTAAAAAAATTTAAAAATATAATTAAATATATTTTAAAAATTAATTATCATATATTGATAATATAAAATTATACTGGCAGTATAAAATAATTTTACACTATTATTATAATCAAAAAATTTTATCAGTATAATTTTACTTTATCAGTGTAATTTTACACTGATGGTATAAAATTATTTTATATTGTCAGTATAATTTTACACTATTAATGTATAAAAATTAATTTTTAAAATTTATAAAAGTTTTATCAATATAATATTATATTAATAATATAAAATTATTTTATATTATCAATATATAAAAATTAATTTTTAAAATATATTTAATCATATTTTTTAATTTTTTTAAAATTAATATATTTCTATAATGTATCACAAGTAATTGGTATATCGATATACCTCATAAATTTCTACCATCCTATACGCTACAATCACAAAGTACACTAAGCACTTGGACTACAAAGTGGATAGAAGTCGTTCCCTTGTCTCTTAGCCACTTTCACTCACTTTCTACGCACCTTCCGAAAGTACTTGTCAACTTGCTTGCTTTGCTTCTTCTCCGTGAACTTCCTCTCCGTTTTTTTTTTTTTTTTTTTTTTGGATGTACACGTGAACTTCATATATAAAATAAAATGGAGTTAAATTCACAAGATTTCTGTTAGTAGTTTGCATACGTCAATGAAAACTTCAGGGAAACAATGGCACTTTCCAAGTGTCAAGATTTCTAATTAAATCAAGCTTTTCATAGAAAAAAAAAAAAAGGATCTATGATGAATGTAAAGGCATAAAATGAACAATTCAGCATAACCACAGTAACAGAGATGAAAGTATATCCTAGCACATGAATAGCAAATGCTCCTGGTTATCCTAAAATACGGGTATAATGCATCGTAGTTTGTCATATACTGTTACATTATCCACACTTTAAGTCAAATCGAAGGATTCTTTTAAGTAAAATACTAATAAAGTGGTGGTGATTTATTACTAACCACCTAACAATCAATTTTTCAGAAGTTTGAATTTCTAAAATAAAATACACAATAACTAGGTTTTCCGTACGAAATCATAAAGAAAAAATGAGGAGCATGACCAAAATGCTCAAATAATTGATTCCATATAATCATTGTTTCATTTGATAGATTTTTTTTTTTCAGAAAATTACCAATGTATTGTTGAAAATATTAGTAAAAAACTCTTTTCCTACTAGTATTTTCAACAAATAGGCATGTAAGAAAGTTTATTTATCATTTTTTTATAACACTGTTATATATATCATATTTTATTTATAAATAAAATAAATTTAAATTAATAAATATATATAATTATGTGTATATATATATATATATATATATATATATATATATATATATATATATATATATATATATATATATATGATATTTAATATACTATTTATATATATACTTAAATAAATATATCTGTAAATATATAGGACGATGGTAAATTTGCCTAAAACGCTGGTAAGAAAAGAGTTTCTTACCAGCCTTTTCAATAAATATGTAGGTGAAAAAGAGTTTTTTTTTATTTTTTTTTTAGAACTCTGCTAAGTATGTTTATATTTGTAACTATAAAAACAAATATATTAGGTAAAAAAGAGTTTTTTTGTTTTTTTTTTTCAGAACACTGCTAAGTATCTTTATATTTGTAACCATAAAAACAAATATATTTATTTAATTATATATATAAATACATAAATATAAATATATAAATATCATATTTTATTTATACATAAATATATATAAATTTATGTTTATAAATAAATAAATAAATATGTTTGTAACTATAAAAAATATAAATATATTATAACAAAGATTATGGGATACTGGTAAATTTCCCTAAAACGTTGGTAAATTTGTCCAAAATGCTTGTAAATTTGCCAAAAATGCTAGTAAGTTTTTGGAAAAAATAAATAACTTGAAGAAAAGTAATAATGCTCATATGGGACGCTAGTAAATTTGTCCAAAATGCTGATAACTTTGTCCAAAATGCTGGTAAATTTACCTAAAATGTCGGTAAGTTTCTGGACAAAATTAAAAACTCGAAAAAAAGTAACAAATATTATTGGACGCTAGTAAATTTGCCTAAAATACTGGTAAGAAAAGAGTTTCTTACCAGCGTTTTCAATAAAGACACAGGTAAGAAAGTTTTTTTGTCATTTTTTTAGAATACTGTTAAGTATGTTTATATTTGTAACTATAAAAATAAATATATTTATTTAATTATATATATAAATACATAAATATAAATATATAAATTTATGTTTATAAATAAATATAATAAATTTAAAATAATATATATATATATATATATATATATATATATATAGTTAAATAAATATATTTATGTAATAACTTGAGAAAAAGTATAAGATTATGGAACGCTAGTAAATTTCCCTAAAATGTTGGTAAATTTGTCCAAAACACTAATAAATTTCTGGAAAAAATAAATAATTTGAACAAAAGTAACGATAATTATATAAGATGTTGGTAAATTTGCCTAAAACGCTGGTAATTTTGTCCAAAATGCTAGTAGATTTGCCAAAAACGCTGGTAAGTTTTTGGACAAAATTAAAAACTTGAAAAAAGAAACAAAGATTATGGGACATTAGTAAATTTACCTAAAACGCCGGTAGAAAAAGAGTTTTTTGCCGATGTTTTCAATAAAGGCACAAATAAAAAAGAGTTTTTTTTGTTATTTTTTTAAAACACTATTAAGTATGTTTATATTTGTAACTATAAAAACAAATATATTTATTTAATTATATATATAAAAACATAAATATAAATATATGATATATAAATATCATATTTTATTTATATATAAATATATATACATATATATATATATGTTTATAAATAAATATAATAAATTTAAATTAATAAATATATATATACTTACATGTATATATTAATATATATATATATATATATTTTTTTTTTTTTTGTAACTATAAAAAATATATGTATATTTATGTTAAAACTTGAAAAAAAAGTAACAAAAATTATGGAACATTAGTAAATTTTCCTAAAACATTGGTAAGTTTACCCAAAATACTTGTAAGTTTCTGAAAAAAAATAAATAATCTGAACAAAAGTAACAATGATCATATGGGACGCTGGTAAATTTGCATTATTTGGTTGTGTTCTGGAAAAGAAAATGACAAAAAACTTTTTTTTACCGGTATATTTGCTGAAAATGTTGGTAAGAAAGTCTTACTTAGTAGCTTTTTATCTGTATTTTCAGTATTATGCTGGTAAACTTCTTGACTAAAAAAGAGTCAAAAAAAACAATGATACTGTAGGGCCAATCATCTTAGTGTTTTTATCATTTTCATAACCGGCTATTAGAAGAAAATCTTAAATTATCTGTGATGGACCACGTTAAGCACATAATAATACGCGATACATCATGCACCATACTTTATAAGGTGCGTGTTAGCAAGCACCTAGAATGGCAATATAGCATACTAATACATCTGATAACACACTTCACAAAAATGAATGAATTCTCAAAATGACACACCCCCACAAAACAACACAAAGAAATTCTGTTAAACAAATATAAAAATTAATTAAAATAAAAGGAATTGGAAACGAGCAATCAGCAGTTCCCTTCATTTCTCTTTTAAGAAAGTACTTTTCTGATTTTCATGCAATCTTCTATTGTGCTTCAATTTCTCTATGCAGCATTCAGTGAAGAATATTGAGTAGCCCTAGTCAATTCTCTCAAGGTCTGCCTCTGAATCTGTTTTATGGGAAACTAAACAAATTTTCTATATTTTTAAGAGATTAATTTTAATACGCTTCAATGTAAAATATTTTATACTATCAACCAATCATATATATATATATATATATATATATATATATATGACTTTTAATATAGTTACCATAAAAGTTAAATATTTTTAATGATACAATAATGCATAATTAAGGGTAGATGTGGTAGAAAGTTCTTTAGAGAGCATTGACGAAGGAGCGAACGACAGCTAAAGAAAAATTAGAATGAAGAGAGTTTGCGAGATTAATTTCCACTATAGTCTCTACATTTATTCTTAAATTTCTTTCTGTAAGTTACTGAAGTTTTGCTGTTCTGCCTTTTAATACACATGAAAGCATCGCCAATTAGATCAATAACATGGGCCTGGTCTTTAAGATCTAATCATCTCGAGTAATTGTTTATTTTTCACTAATGTTTTTCGTTTTACACTTTGTTTTGGGGCGCGTTTTGCTTTGGCTTAAAAATGGTGCATAATGTATCTGAAGATCCAATGGTGAAGATCAATGGTCTGTCGATACTCTAACACTATATGTGATGCACTATAGCCACCTCTTTCTTCTACTTCTTCTTCTTCTCGTTCCCTCGACAACCCCCACAGCCCCTGACGCTCCCCACTGCCCGCCGCATTTGCCACCGTCTCCCCGGCTCCTGCCACCACCACCCTCCCATTCAAGTCCCCCTACCCGGGCAGCGACAACAAATCCCGGCCGCTGGAGATCCAGTTGTTCCGCGTCGGAATCCACGCCCTTCATGTTCAACTCGATGAACTCCTGGAGGCTGATGCAGCCATTGTCGTCGCCGTCAACCTCGCAGATCATGTTGTCCAGCTCTTCTTCCGTCGCCGGTTGCCCTAGGCTCCTTATTATGGATCCAAGCACCAGCGCCAAGATCTTGCTACGGACAGCCAGAAACGCTCATAGCTTCAGAACCACAAAGCTCAGTTTCAAAAACACAAAACAACAAAGCAGAACCAGAACCAGCAACAAAAATGACAAACAACAACAACAACAACAACCCTCACACACGATTCCGACGAGACAAACAACAGCAGCAGCAACAACACCAACGAGGAACAGCAACAGCACCAACGAGGAACAGCAACAGCACCAACAACACCAATTAGAAGAAAAAGAAGGAAGAAGAAGAAGAAGAAGAAAAAATGAAGCAATATTCACCAACACTGTTTTTTGGTAATCGGATTTTTCAACACTTCTTTCCAGTTATGGGCTACTTGCAATGGAGGAGGACAACGAAGGGAGTTGGTGCTAAGGAGAAGGATGGCTGAGGAGAAGATTTTAGGAAATTTGAGGAGGCATTAAAGTGTATCACAAGAATTTGGTACATAGATGCTCCATAAACTTGGATTAAGACAGTTCCAAAGTGCAAATTACGCCATTTTTAAGGGGGTGCATAACGGATGGCACCTTGTTTTTAGTGGCAGAGATTAACGCATCGGACTGGAATTGAGTATTTCCCGTGAATGCCATCTGCAATATCATCTTTGTGAGTTTTCCTTGTTTTATTTATATATTTATTTCTCTTCTTTCACATAAAACTATGTACTGTTTTCAAGTATGTACTGTTTTCAAGTGCTGCTTTGGCATGTTAACATGGGTTGTTATTGGACTAAAATAGAATTTTAATGCAGGGTACAAACTTGCCTATTTAGTCAAAATATCAAGACTGATAGGATTTGATTCGGTGATTATTGATCAAAGTTGTAGAAAGACTTTGTATGAATAGCAGCAAAACAAATCTCACAACTTCGATACACAAGAATTTTACAAGAAATGAAGGTTTTTTTTTTTTTTTTAATTTCTTTTCATATCACAAGCGTTACAAGCGGTGAAGCAAGCAATTAGTAGCAGCAACAGATTACACCAAAGGAAAGGATATGTGTCTTTCCTCCATGAGTTTATTCCTTTATATAGAAAATCTGGGGCTTATAGCCCTGCACAAGAGCATTAAATTATTTCGCAACATTACAAAATCCTAACTTCTACTTCTACAGTTCTACCACCCATAATTTTGATGTTCACAGTTATCGATCCATAAAAGATGGGTCATGTTTTAGTTTTATCACAATATTTGATGTATTTTATTGACCAATTGTCACGGCTCTTTCTTTCAATTTTGTTTTTATCTTTTTTCTTCTCTCCCTTGTGAAGAGGTGTTAATGTGTTAATTTGATTAAATGTCATCAATGATAATCTCTTCTTCTTACTGTTATTATTTATTGTTGTTGTCATCGGGGTGTAAGAAGAAGCTCCACATGCTTTTCGTTTATTTTCTTCAAGGTTAACTCTTTTCTCCTTGTCTTGTTCCTTTCAGGATGTCTTTGTAGACATGTTGTAGTTTATAAAGACGACTAGGATTGACTTGTGTGGATAAAGCAGATTTGTACAATCATTTGTGCGATTGATTTCTTTCAAATGACTACTTCTCAGTCTCCTCCTTTTTCTTCCTCCCTTACTCTTCAAATAAATTATGATGTCTTCATCAGCTTTAAAGGTTTAAACACCCGTCGCAGTTTTCTCAGCCATTTGCTTAAGGCATTAAGGCAAAAAATTATTGACGCATATGTAGATGACAAGCTTAAAGAAGGAAGTGATTTATTGCCAGTACATTTTAAAGCGATTGAGGAATCACAAATTGCACTGATCATATTCTCGAAAGACTTTGTCTCTTCAAAATGGTGTTTGGAAGAGGTTGTCAAAATAACTGAATGCAGGATGAAATATAGGCAGATCGTGATACCTATCTTCTACAATATAGATCCATCAGATGTACGACATAAAAAATGTTCTATGAAAATGCATTTATTGAGCATGAAAAATTGTTCAAGGACAATATAATGATTATAGGGAAATGGAGAGCTACTTTGAAGAATATTGCCAATTTATCAGGATTTCATTCCATAAATTTTGGGTTAGTGTATCTTTTCTTAAACATCAGGACTTCATTCTTTATACACAGACCTTTTCTTCTTGATTTTTATATGGCATTACGCTTGTTATTTTGTAATAAATACACTAGTTCATGCTTATTATACATGGCAAAGTGCAAGCCATGACTTATTGTTGCATTACTGCTTGAAACATGATTCCAATAACTTATATATATACTTGCAAATGGTTGTGTTTGCCTCTGTCCATAAACCTAAAGCCGTGAATGTATTCGCCACTTGATGGAGATTTCCAACATAATCTATTGATAGGATATGGGACTAAGAATTAAAGTAACGGCAATCAGAAGTGAATTCATACTGAAAATTTCAATGTTTTATGGGGAAATGTTTCATTTTCCTTGGATGATAAATAATAATGTAGTTAGATTTCTTTTCTTTATTACAGAACTGAAGCTGAGCTTATTAAAGAAGTTGTCCAACGTGTGTTGACCAGGTTGAATCATATGCACCAAGTTGATTTACAAGGCCTTATTGGAATTGATAAAACAACTGCAGATCTTCAATCACTAACATTTTGCAAAGGATCAAAAGATGTTTGTGTTGTACGAATTGGGGGCATGGATGGCATAGGTAAGACAACTATTGCCGGTGCATTATTTTGCATATTGTGTTCTGAATATGAAGTTTGTTATTTTCTAGCAAATGTTAGAGAACAATCAAAGAAGTATGGAATAATTCAGTTAAGAGATAAAATTCTTTCCATATTATTAGAGGAAAAAGAGATAAACAATGGTGTTCCTAATGGAGCACCAACGGCTCATGTTTTGAGAAGGCTTCATCGCAAAAAGGTTTTTGCTATTCTTGATGATGTTAGTGATGTAGATCAAGTCAGAAACTTAGTTGGAGGACCCGGTTGGTTGGGTCCTGGTAGTAGAATCATTATCACAACTAGAGATAAGCATGTGCTTCGTAAAGAAGCTAATGATATATATGAAGTTAAGGCATTAAAATTTGATGAAGCTCTACATCTTTTAAATTTGCATGCCTTTAATGAAAAGTGCCTCCAAATGAATTGGCGTCAACTTATATGACAAGTGGTTGAATACGCGAAAGGTAACCCATTAGTTTTGAAAGTTTTGGGCTCCTTTCTTTATGGCAAAAGTGTTGAAGACCAAGAAAGTTAATTGCAGAAGCTTCAAAAAATGCCATTTGTAAAAATCCATAATGTTCTAAAATTGAATTATGAAGGATTAGATCGAGAAAAAAAGAGTAAATTGTTATATATTGCCTAGTTTTTTAAAGAATGTGATACAAAAAATGATATAAAAACTTTACTAGATGCATGTGGTCACTCAACTGCTGTTGCTTTAAAAACTCTTAAAGACTGAGCTCTTGTAATGGTTTCTAAAGCTGGATTTTTTGAGTATGTATCTATGCATGATATGATAAAAGAAATGGGTGAAGAAATTGTTTGTGAGTAAAGTATTAAAGAGCCTGGAGAACGAAGTGATTTATGGGATTCTTATCATGTACTGAAGTATGATGAGGTATGAAACTATGAACAAATTTTCGTTATGATGTCATCTTTTAGTTTAAATTTAATTTGTTGTTAATGCATTATTTTAACATATGCCATCACTAAATATCGAGAGCTACATTGTCGTAAATTTCTTTTTTCACTTTTACTGTAATTTTTTTCCTTGATAAAAATGGCATTATATAAACGATTATTTTTAACATACTATTAATTCATCAAAAGTTTATATTCTTTTTTTGGTGCACCAAAAATTTCTATTTTATTTAAAATTTTAATCCCTGTAGTTAATATGTTATCCTCAAATAAATTATTTTTCATTTTGAATTATTTATCTTTTTATTTTTGTTGGACAAGGGACTATGCATATTGAAAGCATAACCTTAAACATGTCAAGGATTAGTGATCTGAGCTTGACTCCTCATTCCTTTGCTAGGATGGTTAATCTACAACTTTTGAGATTTCATAAATATTCATATGAGACACATGGCGAGGTGCATCTTCCAAAAGGTCTTGAAATAGTGCTAGATAAATTAAAACTTTTTCATTGGGACCAAAACCTTTTGAAATCTTTACTAGCGACACTTAATGCAGAGAATCTTGTTGAACTTCATATGGAAAACAGCCAGGTTGAAAAACTTTGGGATGGTGTACATGTATATGGAAATTATATTAGTTGCTGCCTTAAATAGCTGTGTGGATAGATGTATCATGTATGAATATTTATATCACTGCAAATACGATATGCAGCATGATAAAATATTTAAAAATTAAGATGATGACACAGAAAATATTTATACAAAATGAAGAATAGAGATTCCTATCATGAAGTTTGGAACGTAAATTCAAATTGTTAAGAATGTACCAAAAAATTTCAGTTAGTATTAGTATCAAGTGTAAATTTTGTTTAGATTTGGTGAATTCAATTAGTATTAGTATGAAATGTAAATTTCAATGATTGTGTAACTCTTTTAATTGATACAGAATCTAACAAACCTGATAAGCGCTAACCTCGATGGATCCATGGAGTTGATTGAGCTTCAAATTTCTCTAAAGCCTCAAGTTTTGAAAAATTATCTCTTAGAGACTGTGTAAATATGCTTTCTATTCATCCATGTATTTTCTCTCTCCAAAAGCTTGGTTTTTTGGAGTTATCACATTGTCGATTGTCGAAGGCTTGAGAAACTCCAAGGTAACATGCTTTAAGATCCAAGTAAATTCGGAAATTAATTATTAAAAGATTTGGAAAACATAAAATTAATCTTTTAAAGATTTTTTTATATTAATTTGATTTTTAAAATAATTATTAGTTTAAAGGCCAAATTAATGTAGAAATATATTTAGAGAGTTAAATTAATGTCTATTTTAAATAATGAAGCACCAAATTAATATTCAAAATCTTTAAAGGATTAATTTAATGTAAAAAAAAAAATCTTTGAACGACTAATTTTATTATGGACTAGATTTATAACAAGTTCTTTATATTTATTCTCAAATCAATGTATATTAATATTTTCTTGAAATGAATAACTTAAAAGTTAAAAATGTATGTTTATCTACAAGGAAAAAAGTTTACATTTCATCATTTGATTTGAGAATTTAATAAAATATATACAATTAATGTGATCGAAGTCTTTTTCGTTTGAAGTATTTACTCTTTAAGACACCCCTCAAGTTTTTGTTTGATTTTGGTTTTTGATGCTCTAACTTCATGGAGTTTTTCATTGATTTGAAATGAAAAGTATAGTGTGTTCTTAAACATTACAGCTATTGAAGCATTGCCCTCACCAGATAGGTGCCACAGCAAGCTTGACTTGAATCTGTCAGGATGTGAGAGTCTGAAGCATCTTCCAGGCAACATATCTAAGCTGACATTTCTTACATATCTTTGGATTTCTGAACGCAAACAGCTCGACACATCAAACCTGCACATCTTATTTGATGGCTTATCATCTTTAAGAATGCTATTATTGACTAAATCTTGTAACTTTTATGAACTCCCAGAGAATATTAGCAAGTTATCATTGTTATATTGGTTATCACTTATCACTTGCGGGAACTAATGTCAAGAGCTTGCCAGAGAGCAGCAAACATCTTTCACAGCTGAGATTCTCTACTTAAACAATTGCAAGAGGCTCCAGTCACTGCCTGAGCTTCCAGCATCTATCCATTACTTGGGAGCCAATGATTGCACATCCTTGGAAGGAGTGTTCAACCCGACCCCTGAACTACTGGAAGAACGCGTTAGACTATTTCAAAGTGAAACTGATTCCACAAATTTTTCATTCTACAATTGCCCAAATTTGGGTAAAGATGCATTCGATGCTATTTTTGCTTATGTCAATTGCAGCAACCCGAGAAATAGAGCAAGATAATTTATGGACGAGTGTACTGGAAGTGAAACAGAACTGAACTCCCGTTGAAGCACAAGAAACGTTCCCATGCTCAACTATCCGTTTGGTTTTGTTGAAAACTGACATAGCTTACTGTAACAAAAATATTTTGATGCAGAAAATTATAGTTGCTGTCATAGTATAGTCTAATAACAGAAAATGTTAGGTATGTTTAGTCTTTTGAGATGTATGGACAATGCTTGTTTAAGGGGTTAAATCAAGTGAGTGGTTGATGACTTGTTGTAGTAAACAATACTTTTTGTACGTATAAATATGTATGAAAATATGAATGAATGTTGGTTGGCTCCTCCCGTAGATGCTCTGCTGTTCAAAAATCTGCACATAAACTTACTCATACTCCAACAGGTTTCTTTTCAGCCGAACTTGGAATTGTTTAATGACTCAATTTATTAGAGTTATGAGCATAATATTTGTACATGCACTTTATCTTAATTTTCTTTTCCTATTCTCCATCTCTTCTTCCATGTCTCACTTAAAATCTTTTAAAGCAAGTTTGTCTACCAGTTCCACATAGTGACATTTATGTCTTATATTTGAACTCCTAATATTGCAAGTGAAGATTGCTTGGCCGCGTATTTGCCCATCGTATTATTATCATAGGTCCTGTTTTGATGAAACTATCTTATTTTGTACGATCAACTCTCACACTTGCATGATTGTCCATTGTTGTTTGTTACTTATAAACATTTTGTAGCAGTAAAAATATTTTAAAAACTGAACAGAAAAATGAAGCATTTGGTTTATGATTCAGTTAGTTCAATTGATTAAATTTATAGTTAAATCGTAGTTAGAGCATAATTGTATTGAACTGAAAAAATCTTCAAATTGAAAGTATACCAATTCATGATCCAACTGATTCAACTGACAGTTTGATTCGATCTTCAGGTACAGATATAATGCGCACTCCAAGGTTCATTGTAAAATAATCATAATCCTTCCAATGGAGTAAAAAAAAAGGTTCTGTAATGCCTTTGGTTATGTAAAATGCAAGCGGATTAATATAGTTTTCTACTATCTCCCAAATGAACTACCTGTCCATTTTTCAATCTCAATCTCGTAACCAACAATATTGGAGAAGCATCAGTATGTAAGGATTATGGTTAATCAACTCTATCAAGATAGGAACGTAATTGAAGTTTAACATAAATTGTAGACGTTAATCAAAGTGCCATCCTAGTGGTCAATCTTTCTCTTCCCCTGAAATTGGTAAGAAATGTCTTTTACTATAATTTTTTATTATGAAGTGCATTTAGTGTAGAAAGAAATTAGCATAAATTTGACATTGATGACTTGATGCAAGTAAATGAAATATTCAGTTACAAATGAAAAGGGAAATAATGGCAGATAGGCTGCTTCTATTGATGTATTAAATCTACAAGTCAGAAACTTGACATGTCAATAGAAGCAAATGCCAAATACCAAAACTCAATATGAAGTAAAATGAAATGAATCCAAGACAGTAGAAAACTTTGCACGATTCAACCTCTTATGTAAAGTGGTAATTGTTTTAAAAAGCTGTAACCATTGGTGCATTTACAATGAAGAACAGTTACAAAAGGTTGCATGTTACTTCATTTTTGCTTCTGTAAACAGAACATGACGATTAACTCTGGGATCATATTTTCGAAACTCAAGCTTCTTTACAAGCTTCCTAGGTTTCCTCTTGAGTCTTGACATAGAAGAATCCAGTCCCAGCAGCATAGACTAGTCATACAAGAATTTTAGCCTTTCTTCTTGTCACCCGTTCCTATTATGCAAAAGGAAATGAAATACTGTTGCAAAATCAACTGCAGTTCTTTTTCCCATTGAAAAGTAAATAAAATACCATATTCTACACTACAAAATTGAATCAGAGACAGATTAAAGAGTAATCCGGATGAAAGCATATACATAACCTCGAGTTTATATGAAATCAATGTGCATTTTGAGATCTACAAGATATTGTTATGTATGGTACCATGAATTCAATTATCATCAGAGTCAAACAGGCTTTGACCACTGCAGAGGACTACTTTGTTAAGAATTATTCAAAGGTTGTCAGAGTCCATAGCTAATTAAACTTGTAGAGGCTGTAATTTCCAAATAACACTTTACAACATCAGTGTTTCCACTTATACATACTATTGTACCCATCATCACTCATCAGTGCCATCCTTATTTGTAGAGTACAGACACAAATATTATTCCAATTATTTAACTTAAGTCCATACTGAATAATTGCCATCACATAATAATTGCCTTGGCTTATGAGTTATGAATTACTAATGACCTTCATATGAATTTCTGGATATCGAAAAGTCTCAATTACATTGTAAAAATGATATGGACCTGTGGGGTCAATCACAGGTTTGAGCTCTCTACTTTCTGGATATGGCTTAAGCTTTTCCAAGCTTTCCCCAGTCACAGTCAAGCCTGAACAAACTGCTCTGGCATGCGACAGAGGCCAAGTTATATTGACTATTGCTGCATCATCCTTTGCTACAACAACAGAATTCTTGCAGTCACCTGAAAATTTTTAAACCAAGTTCAACAGCATATACAAATACAGCATATTTATGAATAATGCAAGCCATCAAATTCAAAATTCAATTGATTTAAAGCAGCCCTGACAGGCAGCCCTGTTGGCAACTTACCAGTAACCAAATTGAATAAGGCCACAAAGACAAGAAGCATTTCGTAAGTCTTAAAAAAACTTACTGCAACAAGAATTTCAGATTTTCCTTTGAAAAGAAGTGTCTTCACTATGATAGGGAAAAGTGCAAACTGAATAGGTTACCAACATCCAGTTTACACCCTCCAACAACTCCCTTCAACTAGTAACCAGAAAACTTACAATGTTTTGATAATAAAAATTTCCAGACTTCTACTGATTAACACGTGTAAGATCTAGATCGGTCTATTTATAAGGAAGGTATAATAATAAATACTTCAATGCATTATATATGGAAAGATGCTGTTGTAATATACAATTTCTCCAACCCTCAGTGAACAGATGCTGAATTATTGTTTCCTCTAATCCTGCTTGAAACATCTGCTATTCTTTAAAATGGCAACTGGCTTTTGTCTTAAACACATTTGAATTATTAGTTTTACTTTGTTAAGACATCAAGTGGACTTGACTTCTTCATATTGCTACCCCTCATCCCCAATCTGCAGGTAGAGGGTGTTGGGGCATGCCCCTCATATCTATGAAGTTAATTGTCATTATATTGGAGCCTATTATAGTTAGTAAAGACCTCACTTCCTTGATGGTAAATTTTTATTTATCCTCAGGAATCTTTCACTTTACATTAGAGGGAAATGCACTTAAGGGTATTGAGATTAATGAACAGCTGGCACAGGATATTCATTCTACAGAAACAACAAGGATTCGCAGTTTGATCTTCCAAGCGTTGATTTTGTGGAGGAGCTATTCTGCTGTACGAAATGATGAGCAGAGATTAATTTTGTCTTCAAGATAACACGTTATAAACTTCATGCTCTCATAGAATCTTCCTTTACTGACAGCATAGAAGCTCTGCAGTTTGCTCAGAACGAGTTGAAGTTTTGCATTTTTTTTTTTTTTTTGGTGGTACCCGCTTTCGCATGCTTAAGATTGAAGATATTAAATTGCCGATGTGATATTACTTTAATGGACCTTCTAGCTTATAAGGAGCCAGAGAAATCTTCGATGTTCCATCTGCTTTGCTTAGAGTATTGGCAATGGCGACAGGCTGCAGATAATTTGAATCGAGCTAGTCTATGTTGGTTCCCCCTTTTTTTTTTTTGAGTAAAATTCTAAAATAGTTCTTGACAGAATATTAATTTGATTCTCAAAAGATTTATAACATCAATTTAGTCCTCGAAGGAATTGTAGGATATTAATTTAGTTATCGAAAGATTTGTAATATTAATTTGATTATTAAAAAATTAAAATTCATTTCAAATTAATCTAATTTTTTTTTAATTTTTTGAATTAACTTAGAATAGATTTTAATCTTTGAAAGATTAGATTGATGTCTTGCAACTTTTTTTGAGGATCAATTTGAGGTTTTACCTTTTTTTTTTGGGCATTTTTCTTTGTGTTTGATGTCTTATAGTAAATTTTTGTACTTCTTTCTTTCAACCCGTGTTAATATATGATTGTTTTTTTTTTGGGGGGGGGGGGGTTTGTAGTTGGTGGTGATTGCGAGCACAATTGAACCTTCCCAGCTACACAGCATTGGAGAAAGCTAATACATCAGCCTACGGTGGTCAGACACGATACTTAAATCAAGACGTTGGTGAGGTAAATGAGCATAGCTTTGAGTAATTTAAGATTTGACATCAATTTCTATCAAGAAAACCATGATATTGCTCATCTTTTATTGGGTGAGGACATTGAGCATTCTTACAAGTTGAAAGGAGATGTAACTACCATTTTATGCACAAATTTACGAGTATTCCTGCTGAATCTTTCATTTACTATTTGCAGGATATTGAGCCTCGACCATATTCCTTGAAGGATTTTCTCAAAAGTTGATGAAAACAGGCAAATATCCACATACTGGATTAGTGTATGGTTTGATCACAAATTTAAAGTTGCTATGAATGCTTGTCCATCTATAAAATTTTTGTATCTTGATCTTTTTGGTGTCCTGCAGTTTTATGAGGATGAGTGATCCACGACTGACCATGGCTAAACAAAAACAAGCTTGAAGCTGACATGTCTCCTCTTAATCAAGGACTTTGTGAGGAGCCTGCTTTAGGGGACAACACACCTTAGAGTTTATTCACAGTATTATTTATATTAGCAGCTTCCATACATCGATGAAAACTTTAAGGACACAAGCTGATTTTACTACATTTCTTTCAAAGGAATGGCACTTTCCTTGTGTCAACATTTCTAATTAACTCAAAATTTTTAGACAAAAAAAAAAAAAAAGATTTGGTAATAGAGCCCATTTGACGGAGGATGGAATAAACGAAAGTGAACATTGGGATACCACTGTCCACAAGTTGATTTTATAAGAACAAAATGGTGATTTACTCTAAGATTTATTTTGTAATATAAAAGTTGCAGACTCTTCAGATAGCAGGTAATCAATATAAGCCATAGATCACGTTTTAGTATCATTCCAATGGCAAAATTTAACGTGACCATGGCTGAGATAAATGTATCCATCCAAAAAGTACTTGTCAGCTTGCTTTGCTTTCATCAGTGGTAGAATAGATTAACGTCCAAAATGCAGTTGTCAACTTGCTTTGCTTTTATCCATGGTAGGATAGATAAACGCATCCATCCAAAAAGTACTTGTCAACTTGCTTTGCTTTCATCAGTGGTAACATTAAAATTATCCTAAGCATTTATTTCCCCTTTAGTTTTCTACGAGGCCTCGGTCTTAAGCGGAAGATCTGGTAGAGAGGTTATATATTTAGGACAGGTCTTTCAGAACTCTTCCAATTGAACACGGAAGAAGGGGTTCAACGGTATGTAAGAAAAATAAGAATGAAAAGCGTTAGGAAGACTAGATTCTGCTCTACCATTTATTCTTAAGTATTTTTCAAGTTACTATTACGGATATATTCCAGGTACTTTAAACAAGCGTCAGAACTCTCTGTTCTGCCTTTTAATATGCATGAAAGCATCGCTATTAAGTCCATGATATGGCCTTAATCTTCAAGATCTAAGCACTTCAAGTAATTGTTTACTTTTCGCTAATATTTATTGTTTAAGTTGAATTGTTATACTGGTAATGTAAAAAGATTTCACACTATCATTCAATTAAATGTTTATGTTTGTATGATTTTTAAGATAATATTAAATTAAATTTTTGTTAATGTGATAATATGTAATTAGATGGCCGTATAAAACTTTTTTGTACTGACGATATATAATTTAATGCTTTTATTGCAGAGATTATAGCATCGGAGTATGTTTGAGTATTTCCCGCCAACGTCTTCCACGATGTCATCTTTGTGAGTCTTCCTTCTTTTATTTATTTATTCACTTCGCTTCATTCACATAAAACCCTGTAATACTTTCAAGTGTAGCTTTGGCATGTTAGCACATATTATCGTTGGAGTATAAAATAGAATTTTAATGCAGATTCAATTTCGCTTAAGTCAAAATATCAAGATTGATAGAATTTGATTGGGTGATTATTAATCAAAATTGTAAGAAGACTTGTATGAATAAAAGCAAGTCAAATCTCACAAATTTGACTTATAAGAACTTTACAATAAATAAAGGCTTTTAATTTCTTTTCATATCAGAAGCTTTACAAGATGTAAAGCTAGCAATTAGCAATAGCAATATATTGTCATGACTCAACCCTGGCTATAGCCGATGCATAGGAATCACATCCCTTAACAAGCCTTACATATAAACTCTTGTTGACAAATACTATCGACTCCATTGAAAAAGAAAAGATTAATTGCCTTTTTTGCATTTTATTCTTGATATTTGTCAACAACTAGAATTGAAAAATTGATCAACTATTCAAGAATTATATAGATATTTGATAGAAACAAAAAAAAAACAGTCAGAAATTTACTACTTCATTAATTATTGATGATTCACCTCATTTTAACTTTTTCAGTTTCTATGGCCCTGCAAGGGTTTTTAACGCATTAAATTTTTACACAACATTACAAAATCTTGACTTCTACAACCTGCGAAATTTGACATTCAAAATTAGTGATTTATAAAAGATGGATCTTGTTTTAGTTTTATCACAATATTTTATGGATTTTATAGACAAATTGTCATGGCTGTGTTTTCAATTCTTTTTCTTTCTTTCTTTTTTCCCCTTCTTTATCTCGATGAACAGGATTTAATGAGTTTGATCTTATGTCATCCATTATAATTTCTTCTTATTGTTATTGTTTCTTACTGCTGTTGTTGTTGGGAGTAAGAAGAAGCTCCATATGCTTTTCCTTTATCTTCTTGCCAGTTAACTCTTTGTCCTTGTAACGTTCCTTCCAGGATGTCTTTGTAAACATGTTGTAGTTAATTTATGAAGACCAAGACTGACTTTTGTGGATGCAGTACATTATACAATTTTATGAAGACCAAGACTGACTTGTGTGGATGAAGTAGATTATACAATCATTTGTACACTTGATTTTATCATATGACTTCTTCTCAGTCTCCTTTATCTTCCTTCTATGCTCCTAAAATAAAATATGATGTCTTCATCAGTTTTAGAGGTTCAGACACTCGCTACGGTTTTCTCAGTCATTTGCTTAAGGCATTACATCGAGAAAAAATTGAAGCATATGTAGATTACAAACTTAAAGAAGGAAATGAGTTATTGCCAGCACTTTTTACAGCAATTGAGGAATCACAAATTGCACTGATTATATTCTCAAAAGATTATGGCTCTTCAAAATGGTGTTTAGAAGAGCTTGTCAAAATAACTGAATGCATGATGAAAAATGGGCAGATCGTGGTACCTATCTTCTACAATGTAGATCCATCAGATGTACGTCATCAAAAGGGGTGCTACAAAAATGCATTTGCTAAACATGAAAAGTTGTTCAATGGCAACACAATGAATGTAGAGAAATGGAGAACTACTTTAAAGAAAGTTGCCAGTTTATCAGGATTTCATTCCACAAATTTTGGGTTAGTGTAATTTCCTTTGAATACCAAGACTTCATTCTTTAAATTTTAACCTTTTCTTCTAGATTTTACCTGTCATTATGCTTATTATTTGTGTCTATATATATATATATGTTGCATGTGCCTCAATCCATAAACCAAAAGTCATGTATATATTCACTACCAGTTAAAGATTTCCAACATCATTTGTTGATGGGATATGGAATTGAGAATTGAAGTAATGGTCAATCATATGTGAAATGATTATTACTAAAGATTAACCTTCTATGTTTTATGGGGAAATGTCTCATTTTCCATGGATGATAAACAATATTGTAGTTTGATTTCTTTTTATAGGACTGAAGCTAAGCTTATTGAAAAAGTTGTCCAACGTGTGTTGACAAGACTGAATCATATACACCAAGTTGATTTAAAAGGCCTTGTTGGAATTGATAAACCAATTGCAGATCTTCAATCACTAATATTTTGCAGTGGATTAGAAGATGTCCGTGTTATAGGAATTTGGGGCATGGGTGGTATTGGTAAGACAACTATTGCTGGTGCATTATTTAACATACTATGTTCTGAATTTGAGGCTTGCTATTTTCTAGCAAATGTAAGAGAACAATCAGGGAAATATGGAATATTTCAGTTAAGAGATAAACTTCTTTCTATATTATTAGAGGAAAAAGATCTAAACATTGGTGGTAATGGAGTACCAACTCATGTTCTAAGGAGACTTCATCGCAAAAAGATTCTTGTTGTCTTAGATGATGTCAATAGTCCAGATCAAGTTATAAACTTAGTCGGAGGACATGATTGGTTGGGTCCAGGTAGCAGAATCATTGTCACAACTAGAGATAAGCATGTACTTTGTAAGGAAGCAGATGACATATATGAAGTTGAGGTATTGGAATATCATGATGCTTTACAACTTCTAAATTTGCATGCCTTTAATGGCAATTGCCTGCAAGTGAGTTGGCATAATCTTATGTTGAAAGTGGTTGAATATGCTAAAGGCATCCCATTAGCTTTAAAAGTTTTGGGTTCCTTTCTTTATGGCAAAAATATTGAAGAATGGGAAAGCCAATTGCAAAAGCTTCATAAAATGCCATTTCCAAAAATCCAAAATGTTTTGAGATCGAGTTATGAAGAACTTGATCGAGAAGAGAGGAGTATATTTTTATATATTGCTTGTTTCTTCGAAGGATATTGTGCAGAAGGTTATGTGAAATATTTACTAGATGCATGTGGTTATTCAACGGCCATTGCTTTGAAAACTCTTCAAGATAAAGCTCTTATTACTATTTCTAAAGCTCCAAAGTGTGTAAATGAGTTTGTATCCATGCATGACTTGATTAAAGAAATGGGTCGAGAAATTACTCGTGAACAGAGTATTGAAAAACCAGGGGAACGAAGTCATTTATGGGATCCTAATGACATTTATCGTGTATTGAAGTATGATGAGGTATGAAACTATGAACAAATTTTCATTATATGTTATATGTCATCTTTTAGTTTAAATTTAATTTGCTGTTGAAGGATTATTTTAAAATATATCATCATTGAATATTGAAAACCACTAAACATTTTTAATATTGAATTGCTGTCGTCAAAATTTTCTATTTTATTTAAAAATTTAACCCATTTAGTTAATTTGTTGCGCTCGAATATTTTTGTTTTTGGAATTATTTACCTTTTTATCTTTGTTCGACAGGGTACTGAGCATATTGAAAGTATAACCTTTGATGTGTCAAGCTTTACTGATTTGAGCTTAAGTCCTCATTCCTTTGCTAGAATGGTCAATCTAAAAGTTTTGAGGTTTTATGATTCTTCACATGGTAGACATAGCGGGGTGCATCTTCCAGAAGGCCTTAGTATTCTACCAGATAAAATAAAATTCCTTTATTGGACCGCATACCCTTCAAAATCCTTGCCGGCAACATTCAATACAGAGAATCTTGTTGAACTTCGTATGCAAGACAGTCACGTTAAAAAACTTTGGGATGGTGTGCCGGTACGTGGAAATTATATTTATTTTTCTTCTTAAATAGCTATATTGATAGGTGCACGAATATGTATATCAATGCGAATACTCCATGCAATATGATGAAATCTTTAAAAATTAAGATAAAGATACTGAAAATACTTACTTACAGAGTGAAGAATAAAAAGAAATAATAATAAGATATAAATATATCAAAGAATCTGGATTCCTGTCATGAAGTTTGGGACGTAATCAAATTGTTACCAACCCGAAGAATAAAAATGTGGACTGTGCATTGTTTCTCACGGAAGGTACACTAGAAACAATTTTCCATATGCTTGTAATGGTTCACACACATTTTAATTGTATACTTGCCGGTGGAGGTCGTAACGGGGTCTTCATTTTCTTACTTTGTCTACTGTTTGAGCGATATTAACGTATTATAATACTAGTGTAGTAGCATGTACATTGCACAGTTTATTATTATAATATCAAATTGTAAATTAATTTAATAATAATTACAAAATTATTTAAAATAAAAAATTTAGAATAAAATTTCTCATAAATAAGAACTTTAATTTAAGAATGTCTAAATAAAAGCTTTTTTTTTTTTTTACAAAATCTTAAAATAAGATACTGAAATAAATCCATAATATATGTGAAAATTAAATAATTTATGATTTAGAATTTAAATTAAATCAATATTTATTAATTTTAAAAAAATTAATTCGAACATATTATAACAAGAAAAACTGAAATAAATCAAAGGTTAGCAGTTAGCTAATCCTCTTCTAAGTTCATAAAGACAAAAGTGAGAAATTTTAACTAAACAAAACGTAAATTTAAAAGAAAAAAAAAATTACATATCCATCTTTGGAATTCACTTTATCCGAGCAAGCGGATTAACATGTCTATCGATCCATACTTTTTTATTTTTAGTATGAACTTAAAAATTTATTTTTATTGGTTTTTTAAAACTGCATAATTTAATCAAATCACTTGCCATATCTTCCTCTTATAAGCTCCTTTTTTTTATTCATTTTTTATTTTACCACGTAACTTCTATCAATTTTACTCAATTGATGGATATTTTAAAAATAGTAAAATTTAGACATCAAAAGAAAAGAATTCCTTTATCAATAGTATAGATATACACTTCAATTTTAAGTTGAGATTTATCAATTCGAAAATAATTTCTTAGCTTTTTCCCTATATCTCGATTAGTTTAATCATATCTATGCAAAGCTTATAATTTCATAAAATATAATATAAAAAAATTAAATATTAATAAACAAAATATATATCTTTACAGAAATGATTATATAAAAATATTTAAAATAACAATTTAATTTCGTAACAATAATTATACATAAATTGTTTTTATTAAATTTTTTATTGAAGTATTTACTACATGTATGCATTTTCAATTAGAAAGTAGTAAAATTGTTAATTTTCATGCTACCATGCCACCAAAAATAAACTATTTTGACATGTTATTTTTAAAATTACTAAATTCTAATTTTTTAATAATTGATTATTAAAAAATGACTACATTTAAAATTAATATATAAATTAATAAAACTAAAAATTTATCTTCATCAAGATATTCAAAAACAAATATATTTATATACAAATTCTAAATACTGTAAAACAATACATAAATCTGAAAAAAATACATTAAAAATATGTTAGAAACAAATTATATTTCTTATAAATAATTATTTTTAATAAATCTTAATATATATTTTGATAAAACTCATTACCTATTTGTAAAATAGTGATTTCAGTCATACTACTATGGCTATCTTTTATCTTACATCCTACTCTAGAAGTTGCTTGATTTTATGTCAAGAAAAAAGTAAATAAATGTTTCTTTTCTATTATTTAAACAAAATATATAATAAATTTAAATATTTCAAAGGTATCATATGTTAAGAACCAAAATAATACCAAAAAACTTGACATTACGATAAAGCATCCAACTCACAAATGCCACAATAGATAAATTAATATCTCATTATAGTAATCAATAGGAAAATCAAAATAAAAAAAAATTACAAAGACATTTTACTTAGATAACCTCAAAACATGTATAACTGTTACATGAAAACCAACCTCTAGACGTATAAAATTAATTAGATTAAATAGAATAATTAAGAAATAATTGAAACAAAAAGGAAAAAATAGAATAAATTAACCTTTAATAGCATAATAGTAAGGGAAAATTAAAGAACTTCAATAATTATTTTTAACATGTATAATAATCCTCAAGCGATTAATTAGACAATGAGGAAAAGGGCAAAAATCTCACCAAATTTAGATGGAAAAAAAACGCTATTTAATTTAAAAGGTTAAATTATTTTCACTTATTAAGATAAATTTTTTAATTTGAACTTAAATTACATAAGTGGCCTATAGTAGAATATCATTGAAAAAAGAACAATTAGTTACTTTTATCAGTGTTAGAAAATTTATAAAAGACTAAAATGGAAGATAATATGCAATATGATATTTCAGTTTTTTAAGAATTTATTTTTAAATTAAAGTAAGTTAGTTAATAAAAAAATTTAAAATAAGTTAGATCCATTCAAAATGCGACAAATGTCTATTTTTTTTCTGGTGAAGTATATTTAAGGATCTTAACTTTTATGCTCCAATTTAGGATATAAACTTTTTTATTTGTTAATCAAGGACTTCAAGTTATTTTACAGTAACTGGGAAAATCTTATGTGGAAAATTATAATTACATGACATGTTATCAAATTAAATTAACGAGATAATTATTTCAACTTCAAAATTAAATTTTTTCCTCCAAATTATACTATTTCCCTCTAAATTTTGAGTTATTTGTCTAACTGTGTTTACTCTATAGTGATTTGTGATGTCTCGAATTTATTTTTACACCATCTGAAAATTATTTTATTTTTCAAATTAAATTATGTAGCTACTCCTAATTGAAATATCAGTAGTTTATGAAATTGATATGCCCTCCTATATTGTGTATCAATTGATATTTATTCACATCATTATATTACTAACTTTGGTATTTACCTTTGATCATCTTCTACTTTTGCAAGCTATATTTTCCTTTCATTTTACAAATCATCTAAAGTGAGAGATGTATTTTAAAAAATTAATTGAAAATTTTGAAAGTAATTTTATTTAAGCTTTTCAATGAGAAAAATATCATTACAAACAAAATTATTATCATATAGTGAAGATAAATACAAAAAAAAAATTACAATTTAAACAACATAATATATCTTCTCAAAATAAATCTTTTTGTTTTTTTTACACATGTAAATGGATAGAAAGCAACTTAAAAACTGCACCCCAAAAAAAAAAAAGCTAAAAAAAGCTAAATCAAAATTCTCATATAATAGTCAACAAAGATGTAAATGAAAAAGAAATGTCAAGTTTATATTTTTAAGCTAATTAAAAATAAAACACAAAAATAGTTGACATTTTATTATGCTTAGTTGGCATTTTCTAATGTTTAGGTGGTATTTTTCGATGCCAACTAGATATCAAAAATTAAATTGATTATAGTAAAATTCTTAACTGAAGCTTTAAAAAGTTAAGACCCTGAAATTATTTTTCACCCAAAGTTATGTTCTTTTCACAATAATTTTCTCTTTTTTTTAAAAAATGACAAAGTCATTTAAATTTTCCTTTTAAATATAACATTACATATTATATTTTACTTAGGTGTATAAAAGGTATTTGATACCAAAATTCATAAAAATGAAGACAAGTATTACATACCAATTAATGTATATCTAAAACGTATCAATACCAAATATGTGGCTATACGCTACCATTTGCGAATGGGTAGGTTTTGTTTAGTTTTTTTCAATTCAATTAGCATGACGTGCAAACTTCAATGATTGCATGTATAACTCTATTAATTAATACAGGATCTGCCACGTCTGCAAGGCGTTGATCTTAGTGGATCCAAGCAATTGATTGAGCTTCCAGATTTCTCTAGAGCCTCAAATCTTAATTATTTACAGCTCCGTGACTGTGCAAATTTGCTCTATGTTCATTCATCTATCTTCTCTCTCCAAAGTCTTGAATGGGTGAACATGGAATTTTGTCGAAGTCTTGAGGAACTCCCAGGTAACAATCGTATAAGATTCAAATAAATGTTCAAATTAATTGTTAAAAGATTCGTAAAATGGTACATAAATATATTTTAAAAAATTAAATTAATATATATTCTAAATAATAAACAATCGAATTGTTATTTAAAATCTTTAAATTATTAATTTCATATTGCAAATAATCTTTGAAGGGCTAATTTTAATAAGGACAAGACTTGTGTCAAGTTCTAATTCTCAAATCAATTAATGAAATATTAATATTTTTTTAAAATGAGTAACTAAAAAGTTAAAAATGTAAACTATCTCAAAAAGAAAATGTTCATATTTTATCATTTGATTTGAGAATTTGAAAAAATGGATAAATATAATCTAACTTGATCTAAGTTTTTTGCTTTTGAAGTATTTACTCTTTAAGACCCTTGAAGTGTTTTGTCTGGTCTTAGTTTTGGTCTTGGTTTTAGATTTGGTTTTGGATGCTCTAACTTCAAGGAATTTTCACTAATTTGAAATGAAAAGTTTGGTGTGTTAAACATTACAGCTGTTGAAGAATTGCCCTCATCGGATAGGGGCTGCAGCAACCATCGTTACTTGTACATGTCAGGATGTGAGAGTCTAAAGCATCTACCAAACAGCTTATCTAATCTAACGGTTCTTACTTTTCTTTCACTTAATCAGTGCAAACAGCTTGATACATCAAACCTACAAATCTTATTTGATGGCTTATCGTCCTTGAAAGATCTAACCTTGAATGGATGTGATAATTTATACGAACTCCCAGAGAATATCAACAAGTTATCATTGTTACGTCGGTTATCACTTTCGGAAACCAATGTTAAGGGCTTGCCAGAAAGTATCACACATCTTTCACAACTGGAAAATCTCAACTTAAGCAAATGCAGGAGGCTCCAGTCACTGCTTGAGCTTCCAGCATCCGTCTATTTCTTAATTGCCGATGAATGCACATCCTTGGAGAGAGTGTTCACTCCAACACCTGAACGACTGGAAGAACACGTCAGACTATGTAACATTGAAATCAATCACTTTTCGATTGCATGTTTTTCATTCGACAATTGCCCAAATTTGGAGAAAGAGGCACTTGATGCTATCGATGCATATGTCAAATGCTGTAGTGAGAGAAGAATAGCAATATATCAAGAAAGACGAAGATGCTGCAAGAACATTTCCCATGCTCACCAATGAGAGATGAGCAATAGATAGAATTGTTTAATAACTAAAATTTGGAGAGTTGAGGACATAATTTCTCGTAAAGGCTCTTTATTTTGAATTTTTTTTCTTTTTGTTTAATATTCTCTATCGCTTGTTTCATATCTCATAAAAAGACTTTTGAAAGGTTGCATTGGTAGGTTTTAATTTCTACCAGTTCCACATAGCGAGATTTAAGCCTTATATTTGTAGATTCTCTCTCTAATCCTCAGCAACAACCAACTGAGGATCATGGAGCATCGTGATTTTCCTCTTAATTCTACTTCTATTTGTATCTGAGTTACGTACTTGTAGGCTCGTTACTATTATCTAGGAACTCTCTCTCTCATGTAACTCTATATATGTTCTGTACGTTACACCTTTCAATAATATAATAACAATACTTCTCTATATGGTATCAGAGCCCCACAAGCGTAACTAGCCTATTCCGATCCTATCAATGGCCAATTCTTCTTCTTCTTTCTCTTCCTCTCTTGTGGAACTGAACACTGCAACTCAACTACCTATCAAACTATCCTCCTCAAACTACCCCACCTGGCACACGCAAATCAATTTGTTACTTACTGCAAATAACCTCATCGGATATGTCAATGGCACCCTTCCATGTCCCCCTACCACAATTGATACTGATGCTGCGACTGTTGAAAATCCTGCCTTTCTCCATTGGCAGCGTCAAGATAATTATGTGTTTCTTGCACTTCTGGGTTCTTGTGGTCCTGAGGCACAGATTGTGATGTCTTCCGCTACCTCCTCCGCTGATGCAATGTCGAGATTGACAAAGGCCTATGCCAATCATTCTCGCACACGGATAATGTCACTCAAAGAGCGCCTTTCATCCGTTACCAAGGGCGACTCTAGTGTCTGTGACTATTTGCGCTCCATCCGCTCCATAGTTGATGAGCTTGCGCTCATTGGTCATCTTGTGGATGATCTTGACCTTGTCATTGCAGCCCT
Source organism: Pterocarpus santalinus (assembly GCA_031439595.1). Lineage (NCBI taxonomy): Eukaryota > Viridiplantae > Streptophyta > Magnoliopsida > Fabales > Fabaceae > Pterocarpus > Pterocarpus santalinus. The sequence goes on from CM062523.1 coordinate 6,215,441, forward strand.
CAATGGTCTTGGCCCATCTTTTCGTGAGTTCTGTGCATCAATTTGCACCCGTGATACTCCCTTGCTGTTTGATGAACTTTTTGACAAACTCGTTGATTACAAAATTTTTCTTCAACGGGCTGAACGTCAGCAATCATCCTTCCCTGTTACTGCCAACCATATCTCTCGTTCATCGGTTTCTCATGGCCGTCAGAAACGCTCAGTAGCATCTCCTGGTGCAGCATCCTTTGTTCATGGCAACCCTTCATATGCACCCTCTGGTTCTCATAGACGTCATCACTCCTCTGGGTCTCACCTCACCTGCCAATATTGTGATCGTCGTGGCCACACTGCTAAAACCTGCTATCAACTGCATGGTTATCTTCCAAATCATCCTCATCATCAAGCCAACATGGTCAACAAAGATTCTGGCCCCGAGCCATCTTGGCTTTTGGATTCAGGAGCTTCTCACCATGTCACCAAGGATCTCGCTAATCTCACATTAGCCCATGATTATACTGGTAATGATCAACTTGTCATTGCTAATGGTAATGGACTCACCACCACTCATAGTGGTTCTACCTTCCTTCCCACCTCAACCTCTCCTCTCTACCTAAATAATGTTCTCTATGTTCCTTCTATTTCCCAAAACCTTCTTTCTGTTTCCCAATTATGTCAAACTAATTTTGTTTCTATTGAATTTTTCCCATGGCACTTTCAGGTCAAGGATTTTGAGCACGGGGATGATTCTACTACGCGGAAAGAATGAAAACAATGTGTACAAGATTTCATGCCCAACCTCTCCTCCTAAATCCCACCACATTCAATATCAAGCCTCTCTCTTTACCTGGCACAGCCGCTTAGGTCATCCAGCTCCTCGCATCCTTCATCATGCACTCAAGGCCAATAATATCTCCTTTTCATCATCACCAGTTCAGTGTTCCGATTGTTTAGCAAATAAAAGTCATAAATTGTCCTTTTCTAAGTCCACTTTGTCTAGTAGTCATCCATTAAATTTAGTTTATTCGGATGTATGGGGTCCTGCCCCCTCTTCTTCAATAAATGGTCACTCCTATTATGTTATCTTTATTGATCATTTTTCTAAATATGTATGGCTTTATCCGATTAAACATAAATCTGATGTTTCTCAAATTTTTCCAATTTTCAAATGGCTTGTTGAAAATCAATTAAATTCCAAAATAAAAACATTTTACTCTGATAATGGTGGTGAATTCATTAAATTACGGCATTTTCTTCAAACTCATGGAATAACACATTTAACAACCCCACCTTACACCCCAAAGCATAATGGTCTTTCTGAAAGAAAACACCGTCATTTGGTTGAAACTGCTCGTTGTCTTATCCATCATGCTTCTCTACCTATTTCATTCTGGTCTTATGCCCTTGAAACTGCAGCCTACCTCATTAATCGAATGCCCACTCCTGGTTTAAACATGCAGTCCCCTCTAAAAATCCTGTTTAATCGTCCACCAAATTATTCAAAGCTACGTACTTTCGGTTGTCTCTGTTTCCCTTGGCTAGCTCCTTATGTTCACAACAAACTTCTCCCAAAATCCTAGCCGTGCATTTTCTTAGGATATAGTAGTTCTCAAAGTGCTTATTTGTGCTATAATTTTAAAACTCAAAAAATATATACCTCTAGACATGTGCACTTTGTTGAGAATATTTTTCCTTATTCTTCTACACTTGCCAAACTCAACATCCCACTCCTAGCGGTCCCCCACCTGTAACATCTCCTTTATCGACTTTTCATAATTCAAATCCCACCCCATCCATCTTATCTCCACGTAAGCCACCTAATGCCTCATCCTTTCCTACTTCTACGCCAAACCACATTCACACTTCATCCTCATCTAACTTCACACCCAATCAAACGGAAACACCTCCCCACCTCACGTCACATCCAATTGAAACCCACCCTCATTCCACGCCAAATCCAACTGCATCTCATCCTCCATCAAATAATGATATCTTTTACACTTTGGATTCATCTCCTTCCACGCTAATAGAGACGTCCTCATGCTTGCCTAGACCACGTCATCCATCTCATCCAATGGTCACTAGAGCTAAAAATGGTATCTTCAAACCCAAACACCTTCATCTAGCCACCAAATTTCCCTTACCCGAACCCATTAAGCCTTCTTGTCTCACCCAAGCCTTAAAACACTCTGAGTGGCGGCAAGCAATGTCAGCAAAATTCAATGCATTACTTGCCAATGGTACATGGTCTCTTGTCCCTAGGCAATCACAGTTTAACATTATTGGTAATAAGTGGGTTGTTCGGATCAAGCGGAATCCTGATGGTTCCATAGCTCGCTACAAAGCTCGTCTTGTTGCTAAAGGGTTCCATCAACGGCCTGGAGTTGACTATACTGACACTTATAGTCCTATCATTAAGCCTCAGACTATAAAGTTAGTTCTTTGCCTTGCTCTCTCCAATGGTTGGTCTTTATGTCAAATGGATGTCAATAATGCATTCCTTCATGGCAGCATCTCTGAGGATATTTATATGTCTCAACCACCAGGTTTTGTCAATTCTCAATTCCCAGATTATGTTTGCAAGCTTCACAAGGCTTTATACGGTCTCAAGCAAGCACCTCGTGCTTGGTATCATGCTTTAAAGGATTTTCTCACCTCATATGGGTTTCTTAATTCCCGGTCTGATACTTCACTCTTTGTCTACAACCGGGATGGTGTTGTTGCATACTTTCTTATCTATGTTGATGACTTACTCCTCACTGGCAATAATCATTTGTTTTTGATTGCATTCAAAAAGGCTTTTGCACTAAAGTTCTCTTTGAAGGATCTCGGGACCCCTCATCATTTTCTTGGAATGGAGATACTTCCTACAACTGATGGCTTGTTCTTGTCACAGCAACACTATGTTTGTGACTTACTTATCTCCACTAACATGCAAGATGCCAAGCCTGTCTCCACTCCTCTATCTACTTCATGTGACTTAACTCCAACGGCTGATGCTCCCCCCTGTGATGTTCAGGAATTTCATCGCATTATTGGTTCCTTGCAATATTTGTATCTCACTCGTCCCGATGTCTCCTTCTCAGTGAATAAACTATCACAATACATGCAAGCTCCCACTGAGCCTCATATGCAAGCAGCTAAGCGCCTTCTGCGCTACCTCAAGGGGACGCTTGACCACGGTCTTCACCTCACTCGAGCTACTGATCTATCTTTCACGGCCTTCTGCTACTCTGATTGGGCTGGTGATACTAATAATCGCAAGTCCACCGCTGCCTATATAATTTATATGGGGCCCAATGCTATCTCTTGGTCTTCCAAGAAGCAACTAACTGTTGCTAAGTCTTCCACGGAGGCTGAATATCGCACTATAGCAACCACCACCACAGAACTGCTATGGTTACGGGAACTGCTTAAGGAACTCAGACATCCTCTCGTCAAAGCGCCACATCTGTTCTCGGACAACATTGGAGCCACCTACCTATGTGCCAATCCTGTCTTTCATACTCGTATGAAGCATCTTGCAATTGATTATCATTTTGTTCGAGATCTGGTTGCTTCCAAGGAGCTTCAAGTATCTCATGTGCCAACAAGTCATCAACTTGCTGATCTCTTGACCAAACCATTATCTCACTCTCAGCATGCATTTCTTCTAGACAAGATTGGCGTTCGGTCTTCCTCCTCCATCTTGCGGGGGTGTGTAGATTCTCTCTCTAATCCTCAGCAACAACCAACCGAGGATCATGGAGCATCGTGACTTTCCTCTTAATTCTACTTCTATTTGTATCTTAGTTACGTACTTGTAGGCTCGTTACTATTATCTAGGAACTCTCTCTCTCATGTAACTCTATATATGTTCTGTACGTTACACCTTTCAATAATATAATAACAATACTTCTCTATAACATTCAAACTCTTGACATTGCATATGAAATTTACTTGAGGTAACAATTTACTTTCTGAGTTTGTTTGGATAGGGAGTGCTCAAATTTCGAAAAATTTGAAATGAATGTAATTGAATTGCAGTAGTTCAAATACATATAATTTTGAGATCTTTTGTTTGCATATTTAACAAATAGCCAACAGAGAAGAGGAAAATTTTGTCGGGGCAGTGACAGACATGGCAGGGGTTGTTTCTTTCTGTAGTTAGTTTAGTTTGGTTCTTGTACTTTCTTTCTTTCCTCTATGTGCGCCCCAAAAGAAAAGAAGGGAAAAATTTTGTGAAAGCAGTTTTAGAAGCCTGCAACATAAACAGGGGCGAAGCTGGGCCTTTTTACGAGGGAAGTCAATATTTAATAGTTAATTTTATTAGAAAATAATATATATTTTTTAATATTTATTTTTACTTAAAAATTTATATAAAAATTACAATATATAAAACAAATAAATATTTTATAATAAAAAATCGATAAAAAATATATATATAGAGAGAGAGAGAGAACATATTATCTATTTATAACATTCTAATTAAGTAAAGTACTCATGAAAACTAAGCAAGTGAAAAATTTTAGGAGAGACTAAATAAAAACAATATACATATATTTATAAAAAAAATTAAAACTTTTGGGGGACCAGACCGCCGCCCCCTGGGAGCTAAGAGAAGTCGCCCCACCACGTAACCCTTCATCTTCTCTCGTCGCCAATTCATCTCTCTCTCTGTCGTCATCGCTTCATCCTATCCGTCACCATCGATGTCTCTACGCCCGTGACCTCAGCCACCCTTGGATCCTTGACGTCCGCATCCTCGTCATCTTCTCATTCTCCGAGAGACAGAGGTCAACGCTTCACAAGAGCTAATCAATATGTCAACTTTGAAAATTCAATCCTTCCAGAAAAATCAGATCCGGTTTCTAGAGGGTGAAAATAACAAAATGAAGAATTTGAACCTCATGGTGAAACTCTAGTGCAAGAGATTAGTGGCTGAACAGCATCTTATGGGCATCAATGGTTTTTCTTCGTCCTCCCGTTAACGTGGTCATTTATGATGTTGAATGAGACATCTCCGCTCCAACTCTTGGTTTTGCGTTGTTAGCAGTGAGGCCTAGCAAAAAGTGAAGGTTGTTTTGGGTTGTGTAGGCTGGGATGTATTGGTCAAGGTTCGAAAGAAAGAAACGATGGAGAAATTTTAAGAATTCTCTCTTCTAGGAGGCTATAAAGCATATCCGGCATAGGTAGGATACTAAAGCGCATTGCACATCGATATAACACGTGTTTGACACGTATTTTTATGTATCTTATTTTAAAAATATTATTTTATAATTTAGATATAATTAAAATATGATTTAATATTTTTTAAAATTATTTTATGAACTAAAAAAAATTTAAAGGTCAAAAAATTAAAATTTATTTAATTTTTTTAAATATTAATAAAAATAATAACCTATATTTTTTGGAAGATATATATATATATATATATATATATATAGGTAAAAAAAAAAAATTTGTATCGTGAAAATGTGAAATATATCAAATGAATGAATGACATATCGAATAATGTGAGTAAGTTAGAAACTATGTTTTGGACGGTAGTAAAAGGATGGGTATATGAAGATTTTATATTAGTTCTTATTAATTTAGTGATTATGGCAGTCATCTAATCATTATCTTCAATTTTTTTTTTTTAAGGTCCAGAAGTGGGCTACTCAATTGTTGCTCGAGCAACACCCGCCAGTGGCAGTGGTGCATCAACAATAGCGCCCAACCATAGCTCCTTCCAATGGAGGGTGGATTTGGGTTGCTGTTTTTTTTTTTTTTTAATGGTGTGGAAATGATAATCTCTTCCTTCTTCAAACTCAGATCAATAACAACACTTAAAACCAAATCAACAATCTTTTCTTTCTTCAAATCTAGAACAATAACAACACATTAAACCAAAGCAACAATCAACATGAAACAAAATTTAAAAAAAAAATAAAAAACAGATCTTAAGGATGAAAAATATAGCAAAATTACAATAAAAATCAAATCTTTGAGTAATTTAGGAGTCAGATAAACAACCAAAAATCAAAGTCAAAATTAGATTACAAATCAAAGCTCCCAAAAATCAGTGACAAGAACCAACCAACACAAAATAAATAAATAAAGGAGGTGAGAAGACAACAATCTGCCCCCACAACAATCGTGCCTTTGCTCATCAACCATCACGGCGTACCGCACAAACCACTACGAACCACGGAGCCTCCATCGCTGGAAACGCGGTAGTCCACCTCAGTCACCACACAGCACTGCGCCATCACCGGTGAGCCACTATGTCCACCGTGCCCAAACATCATCTTCATCCTTTGCTGCTTTACGGTTTAGCAGATATGGGCGGGTGTCACTGCCGGTAAAAGGTGGTTGAGCGGATATGAGTTTGAAGGACATGGCGATGGCGGATCTGAGTTTGAAGGACATGGTGGCTGTAGATCTGGTTGAGCAGATCCGACAAGGGTGACTAGCGATGGCACTTTTGGGAAGGACATGGCGGCTTCGGGATAAAAGGTCATTGGGGTGGCTCTTGACAGTCAACGGAAGATATGGTGCTGTGTCACTGATGAAGAACGAGAAAGGCCGTGCAGGAGAAGAGGAAAAATAAAACCGTATGTGACAGAATAAGTTACAAGGACCATATTGGTCCTTAAAATGTGAGTATCATTTTAAAATTTTCTTTATCATTAACAATGAGACATATGTAGCCCTCTTATTGATCCATCACATATCTTTACGGTGCATAGTTCTTTTAATCAGTACCAGAGAACAGCCCTACACACACACACACACGCCCGCACGCGCATATATATATATATATATATATATATATATATATATATATATATATATATATATATATATATATATATATTCGTGTTTATATCTGTGTCATGTCTATTTGTGCTTCCTAATTAGGTGGGCATTTTAAATTCATTATTTTGTGCTAAACAAAATACTAGATAAAAATGGCCAGAATTTATATAATTCCTTTAATCAATATTCAAATAAAGCATTTTGTGTTAAACGATTTTAAATAATCTCGAAAATTGCATTTCCTCCTCCAAATATGTTATCCAGACACACTCCCTGTAACCAATTAGTTATGGATGGTATTAGACGATCTTCAAACACTATTTTTCTTTCTTTCTTTCTTTTTTTATATGGTATTCGGCTTAAATATGTTTTTCATATTTGGAAATAATATTACCTTTCAGTTTTGGTCCTTTAAAAAACCCTTGTTTGGTTTAAATTCTCATTTTTGTAAAATGAGCACAAATGACCTTGAAAAAACTTTAAAAATTATGTTCTTTTATCCTTGTTGCAGGAGTTAGTTACATTCATCCATAAAAAATGAGGAACTAAAATAATTTTTTTAGAGTGTGTTTGAAGGTGGATTCTCTGGTGCATGGGTAACTTTCTGTCTTTGGTGCCTTTGTTTCGTGGAGAAAAATAAGAATGACATGTGGACATGGCTTTTGTTCTTTGGTGGGCTATAATGAATTATTAATTTCCTGTTTGTGCTTGTCTCTCTCTCTATTTCTTAACGAGCTTTTTGCTGTATGTGACGGTGAATGTCAAGAGCTTACCGCAAAACGGAGCTGAAATATTGGCATGGCAAAATCAGACACATCATGGCCCAATCTGCAGCGAAGACAACTTATGAAAAATATATACACTTTATTAATTTTTCAATTTCTGAAAAATATAAAATTATAGTATAAGATACCAAGATAGAAACTAAGAAAATCATGATAAGACATGAAGATCATAAAAACGAACGTGTACATGTTATTTTAATATCAAAAAATACATATTCAAAGGTATCTATCTTACAAATTAAACAAAATAAGCTGTGTTTAATAATAATTTAAGAGGAAATTAATATAATATTATATTATAAAAATTATAACTATAATTATATTACTTTATTTTGTGCTAAATAAAAATTCTATTTAAATACTTTTATGTAAATATTTAATTATAATTTTTAATAGAAATAAACAAATTATAAATATATATAACTATTTATTATTAAATGCAAATTATAAAAATAAATTTTTATCTAAATAATTATGTTTAAGATTATCTTCAGCAAAAAATAATTAATAGCAATAAAATTTAAATAGCTGTATTTAAAATTCTACGAAATTTTTTTAATATAATCAATATTTATATTAGAAATCTATTTTTTCAAATAAAAGTTTTGCTCATAATCTTTTTTTCACCAAATTATGTATTCATTGTTAAGAAGTACAATTATATAATTTTCTTAATTGTAAAAAAGTGTAATAACACTAGTTTTGCTATTACGTTGACGTTTAGTCAACACTTAATAGAATCTTTTTTTTTTTTGTTATAAAATTAATAGAATTATTATACATTATAGAGATGTTTGCATTTGAGATTTAAAAATTATATGGTTCACTTTTGTTTTACTTACATTAAGAATAATAGCCAAATGTACTTTTTAACTAAAAATAAATTATTTAAATTAAAAAATACAATGATAAACCTTCTATTTTACAAATAGATTTTTGACTTAAAAATTCATTAGATTATTATAGTTATTTCGGGAAAAAAAAAGTTTACTTGACAAAATTAGTTCAATAATGTTTATTCCAAATTTAAAATTAGGCTGTAAATTACTTTTGTGTCATTGATAATGATAAAATTGACAGCCAAAATTTCAGAAGAAAATCAACATTAATAATGACAAAACTAATATTTGCAAAATAATTATTCCATCTGTTTAGTATTATACAAAAAATAAATAAATTAAACAAAAGGGTAGCACAAAAATAAAATAACATAAATTTTATACCATTGAGAGGGTGTGGCTCTTACCACTACTTATTGTTTATGGACTCCCTATTTAATAAGTTTTTATTTAATTGTCCTAAAATGCCCTTCATTCTTTTTTATGGTTAAACTAATAATCTATTGTTATCAACATTATTCAAACTCATTATTATTAATAACAACTAAACAATAGTCACTCCATAGGAATCTTTTAAAAATTGATCAATTAATATTATCCATAAATCCAAATGGTTTGTTATTAAATCATGATATTTGATTTACCAAAGACATCATTATTGTATATTCTTTCATATATATAGCGCAATCCAATCCTTACTTTTTTTTCATAATTCAAATCTCTTATTCTTTTTTTAATCAAAATATCTAATCTAAATAATAAAAAATTTAAACTTGACCTTGGCAGTTATATATATTATGTATGTTAATCCTAAATATAAAAATAGGCAAAATTCACCCACGAAAAGAAATAATTTAAAAAAAAGATAGGTACGAATCATATGCACACGAAATATGAGAAATAAAGACCAATTATATGGAAAAATCAAATCATAGATCAGGTTTGAATTTCATAAAAAATATAGATGGTATTGTTTATAATTATAGACAAATGAAAGGTTTTTGAAAGATTATATTCAAGTAATATGTATCCATCATTTAGAATTATATATATATAATTCTAAATGATGGATACACGATTTAATGAAAAAAAATCACGAACAAAATTTTTATTGTGCAGAATACATTTATGAATTCAACGTGATCATATTATCAAATTTTTTATTTAGAATTTTAAATATACTTATTTACATTTTATTTCTAATAGTTATTAGCATCATTAATTACTTCTTGCTTAAAATAATCTTAAACATAATTATTTGAATGAAACTTTATTATTATAATTTGTATTTAATAAACAAATCCTTAATATATATTTCTAGTTGTTTATTTTATAAAAAAATTCATAATTAAAATATTTACATAAAAATATTTTATCATGCCGTTATTTCAGTTCTGCTTTGCAGTTACATTCACTGTCATTTATAGCAAAAAGTTGGTTAAGAAACTAACATAAGCAGGAAATTAATAATTCAGTATGGCTCACTAAAGGACAAAAACCACCTCCACATGTCATTCTTATCTTTCTCCATGAAACAAAGGCTCCAAAGGCACAAAGCTGCACAGGCCCCGGAGTATCCATTGTATTTGAATGGAGTAATCTTAGATATAGTTGGGTAGTAATTTTTGAATGGTTGTTTTGATTTATGAAAAATAAAAGTTAATTATTTTTGTTTAATAAATCAAAAAGTTGGAGGGTTTTTGTTTTTATCTTTTAAAAGTTAGGAGTGCTCTAAAAAATTCTTATGAGATGCTTTTTAAAATTAGTTTGTACTTTTTAAAATTTTAAAAATTAATATAATCTTACTCTTATTAATGACATTAAAATTAAAAATTATTATCTTTAATATTTATATCTATTATAACTATTTTAGATTTTTAAAGTAACTTTATCAAATATTATTTTTGTGACTTCTATTTATTGAGAACAATATTTATATTATTATATCAAACAATATTATTATAATTTTTTCAAGAGCAGCTTTTACAGAATTCAGAGAGGTCAACAATTCTCAAAAAGTCATAACAATACCAAACTAAACCTTAAAGAGTAATATATTTTTTTTAGAGAATTTCAATTATTTTAGCCTAAAATTCTTTGTTTGGATAATAATATGAAAAAATTTTAAAATTTTAAGTATTTTTAGGAGGTATTCTCTAAATTTCAAAAGAGGAGATTTCAATTTTCATTTGTCTACAAGGAATTCTAAAATCTCTCTGTTCTCTACCCATTGTCTCTTAACTGCTTCTTTTTACAAGTCTACTATTACCGTCCACAGTCAACTACCGACTGCCACCCGTTGCTTGCCGCCCACTGACCTCCACCCATCGCCCGCTAACGACCACCATCCACCCCCCATTGGTGGCCATCAACTGTCCACCAACGACCGCCCACTACCAATTGCCAACCGCCCACTGCTGATTGCTCCCACCACCCACCATCCATCAATGACTGACAACCACCCTCGCCATTGTCAATCGCCTCGCCGATCGCCAACCATCGCCATTGTCCTAAACCAATTGCTCAAAGAGAATATAATATAATCTCATTATACAAACAATATATTTTGTAAATGAAATAATACAATCACTTTAACCAAACAAAAAATATTAAAAATGAATGGAATTAAATTAGGGTTTAATTGGGATGCACTAACAGTGTAAAATAATTTTATACTATTAGTCAATAAAAATGCTAAAAGGTAAGAAATTATGGTAAGTCCCTCATTATAATGGGTGATTATTTGTATAAGTTGATACTTTCTAGTATTTTTATTGGTTGATAGTATAAAATTATTTTATACTGTCAGTACATTTAAATTAAATTTATTAATTAAAGCATTTAAATTTTTTTATATTTTAAATTTTCTGAAATTTGAAAATACTATCCAAACCCACTCTTAGAGATCAAGATCAAATAATACTTTATTATATTTCAACATATTTTATGAAATTACTTTAAGTATATTTTAACATCAATTTTGTCCTCAAACCATAATTTGAGTATAAGTTGGGGAAAAGAGGGGGGGAGGGGGGGGGAGGGAGGTTATTCGGTTTGGTATATCACCAGAGAACTAATTATACATTACTTTTTGTAGAACCTAATATAATATATATAAGAGTTAATTATTTTTAATGATATAGTAATACATAATTAAATAAAAGTATAAAAAATTATACGAACAAAACACTAATATTAAATCCTTTTGCTTATAGTCCTTAATTCCTGATTTTCATATTAGATAACCTCCTGCTCCATCATAGCTATCGAACGAGATCCACTGGCTAGAATACAAGCAGTGGAGTCATTCATTGCTTGCATTGGGATCAAGCAGCCAGCAGATTACTTGGAGAATATGGAGGAAAGAAAAACTAGGTTGTTGGATTGTTTGTACATTGGATTACTCAACCCCTAATGAAAAGATGCTGAATTATTGTTTTCTCTAATTCTGCTTGAAACATCTGCTATTCTTTAAAATGGCAACTGATTTTTGCCTTAAACACATTTGAATTATTATAGTTAGTAAAGACGTCACCTCCTTCATAGTAAATTTATTTATTTTCAGGAATCTTTCACTTTGCATAGAGGGAGATGCACTTAAGGCTAGCTAATGAGCTTAATGAACAGCTGGCCCAGCATATTCATTCTATAGAAACAACAAGGATCTTTTTAGCCTTCATTTTGTGGAGCTTGTCTGCTCTAGGAAATGGTGTCACTAACTTCCTGTTCTCATAGAATCTTCTTTCATTGACAGCACAAAAGCTTTGGAGTTTGCTTAGACCAAGTTGAGCCCTTCTAGAAAGGAGCAAAAATATATGGAAAAGCTTGAAGTAGGTTTGAAGGTTTGCATAAAATTTTTGTGTGATACACCTTTGTGCATGCTTAAGATTGAATAAATATTAATTTGCCGATGTTGTATAACTTTGTGGCCCTTCTTGCTTATAAGGAGCCAGAGAAATTCCCAGTGTTTCATGAATGGCAAAACCTACTAGTTATCCTATAAATAATACAGGTAGAATGGCAATATAGCATGCTCAAACTAAATGCCTTTCATGTAATCAGCTTCAAGTAAATATCATCATGCAGTGCAGATCGCACTATGAAATATCTCATTTATTCTGTACCAAAGTGTCCCGCAACAATACACTAATACTTCTTGTACCCAACAAAGGAACAAAAAACACACGGAGCCAAAAACACAGCAACAGCCACCAAACGTTCACAAAAATAAATTCATTCTCAAAATGAAAAACCCCCCACAAAACGACACAAAGTAATTCTGTTAAAAAAAAAAGTAAAAATTAATTTGAAAATATCTTAAATTAATTGAAAATTAGGAATTGGAAACAAACAATCCGTCTCCTCCCTCTATGCACTCTCTTCTTCTCGGCATTTCTCTTCCTTTCTCTTTTAATCCAGTACTTCCTCTGATTCTCATGCGATTTTCTATTGTGTTTCAATTTCTCTGATCAGGATCTCATCGAAGAAAATCGAGCAGGACCAGTCAATTGGATTAATTGGTCTCAGCTGTGTAAATATTTTTGCCTGAATTTTGTGCGCAGAGCAAGATACAAATTCTTATTGAGCAGCAGATCATAATGGTTAAATAAAGCTAACACTGAAGTGATTTGCAACACTGAAATTATATGAGATTATTTATTAAAATATTTATAATTATTACAATATTGAAATATTTATAACAAAAAACTAGTCACAACTTCCATACGATGGCCTATGGAACAGGAATTATGTTGCTAAACTCCCACCATAGCAAATGGTAGAGTTTCACTTTCAGTTATTCCTTCCTGGAGTAAGGAATCCCAAAATTGCAGTCTTTCCCCGTAAACCCAATAATTCTCTCAAGAATCAAAATGTTTGCCTAACTGTTTTCTGACACTGCATTGCCATTAAGGTGTTGCCTGAACCGTCAAATTCAAGTAAGATGCTGCTTTAAGTGGTAAAAGCCGTATCTGCTGTTATCTCAAGCAGACAGCATACGCATGGTTAATGCTCAGTCATATTTGTTACATGTTGAATTGCATCAAAATTGGCATGAAGTGGATGAGATGACTGCATGCCCATGAGATATTGCTCATCTAGTATACATAGGAACACGTTTGATAGCTGCCGCCATGCTTAATTGGTTCTAGAACTTGGAATGCCTTTTTGTGGTTAAGGCTGTGTTAGTTAGAGGTTTCAGTAGGAGAAATGAGGGGAAAGTGTTATGGCAAGGTGCAACGTATATTTCTTTCTTTCTTTCTTTTTTCTTCTTTCTGGTAACTGTAAGTTTAGGAGAAGGAGAGGTTGTCCTATTTCAAGGTCAGGGTATACAAGCTTCTGATGAAGGACAATCAAGAAGAATGGTTAGAACACAATGCTTAAAGTTTCTAGAGGTAATTTCTAACCTGAGGACACGCACCTGAGAGCTGAGACAGGACAATTTCCAAATTTTCATGGCTTCTTTGCATTTTCAGTACTTAATTCTTTCTGGGGTTCCTTTTGGTAGAAGTGCAATATTTATCTGTTTTGCATAAGGATACTTTCTTATCCTCTTTATCAGATGTATTTTTCTTGTAATATATTTCCTTTTTCTAGCATAGAATAAAGTCCTTCGTTAACTTGGTGGAAAACAAAAAACTGTCAACTACACTTGTCTATGAAATGCATTTTCATTCTCTGTTATTAAGTTACTCTGAGCTTCTCTGTAGAGTTTGGATGCTTCTAAAAATCATCTGCTAATCCCAGTGTCTGTGGAAGGCTTTGACTTCAAGGCCTCCATCAATATGAAGATTTATCATCGTTTTGCAAGTGACAACTTTCATTTCATCATTGAGTTTGAAGCAGAAACAACCTAACAAAACTGCGGAGAATATCTTCATCTGTCTATAAGCAAACTCTTTTCCCAGACAAATCCGAGGACCTGCCAGCAGATGAATGGAAATTCATTTGAGATTACTGAACAAGCACCTGAGCGCTTCACTTGCAGCATCAGAATAAAACTTTGCATGTAAAATATGTACAGCTAAGCAAAACTCCACTAACCTGGAAAGCTGTAAACTTGAAAGGGCTCTCTGGCTGGAAAATGCCATTCTCATCAAGCCATCTTTCTGTTCTAAATACTTCTGCATCATCACCCCATATGAATTTCATCCTACCCATTGCATAAGGTTGATAAGATACCATATCTCCTTTATTTACACTATATCCATCTGGTAATGTATCAGCAGCGAAGCAAATCTTTGCATCCTGCATGAAAGAGGTCTGAGACTTAATTCATATTTTATCTACAGCCATGCCAAATGTACAACAACTATTAACAGGACCATCAATGCAAGTTGTAGATTTTTAGCTCCAGTTGTAAGTTGCTTCTCTCCCTTTTTTCTTTTCTTTTCTTTTCTTTTTTTTTTTTTTTTTTGCCCTTTTGGTTTTGCCTCTGTCATGTTTATATTATGATTTTAAAGACTGCAAGAATAAGTCAATCTTGGGATTTTAGAAACCAAAGAAATTTATCAACAGTCTAAGCCTAGCAGACACAAAACATCTGGTCATGTCAACTTATGTGATGTTTTAATGCAGACTATTTATCCTAGCAGGACTAATGGTCAAGATTGGCTCCTCCTGGAATCAAAGTGATGGTGAGATAAATTTCAAAATTATCCTTACCACTGGAACTGCAGGATAAAGTCTGAGAGTTTCAGTAATTGCTGAATTGCTGCATGGAGATAATTCATCTTTTCAAGAGCTTCGTCCGTTACACAAGACACAAACTCAGTATAGCTACTAATTGTTTCCATGTTTGTTGCTTCTTTCACTTTTTCTGCAGCTTTTGTTTGTACTGCAGGATACTTACATAGCATGTAAATGAACAATGCAAGTGTGGCAGCTGTTGTGTCTTTGCCAGCAATAACAAAGTTCAGAATTATATCTCTTAAGTATGTTGAATCATATTTCTCCTGTTGCAGAAACCTTGAGAGAATGTCTCCATGTTTGCTCTGCATAGTCCATGCAAAATGAAAAATGCATAATCTATATATATTTTCTTTGTAATCAGAAACACAACTTGTAATTTGTAGACTTAAGCAGAATCATCCTTTGAAGTCTGCATGTGCTGAATTCTTATGTTAATTAGCTTAAAGACAAATTCGTTTAAAATTTTGGTAGACTTTCTTAATGTGGCCTCTGGTCCAATATTCAGAAATTTCTTTATCTTCCAGAAGACATCAACATAACGGAAAAGGGTAAGTGCACTTGAAGTTTCAAAAGCATCGGCAAAGTTCTTCCCTTCTTCACTTGATCCACACATGCTGTCAAGTTCAGTTCCAAATGCAACTTGGAATATTGAATCCAGAGTTGATTTCATTAAAAGGTCCTACATAAGTTGTTGAAGCAAGTTAACATGCTAACCAAGGAGATAAGAGAAGGAAATCTGGTAGTATCTTTGAGAGAATATATACACCCACTTGGATTTCCAATGTCTTATTAGAAGTTGCAGCTTCAGACACTATGTTTGCAACTTTTGCTGCATTCTTTCTGAATACGAAAGTGCTGAAGTCTCTTAACATCTTGGTGGAGAATTCATGACTTGATATCTTTCTTTGTTCACGCCATTTCTCACCATCAACGGTGAAAATCCCATCACCTAGGAAATCCTTTAAATTTTGGTAGTTGTACAAACCCTGAATAAAATTTTGAGGAATAAAAATGAAGCCATTATGCCTTATTTCATCATTTTAAGAATTGAACAGACTCCTTTATGTTATGTTGATTAATCAAAATAGTTCCATCACATAACCCCATCTATATGTATCTATTATTATTTTTTGCTCTTATCAACCTGCCTTTATATTACTCACTACTTCCAGAAATCTATGTTTAAGCTTCTTTTCAATATTCTCCAAATGCTAATATATGAAAAATATTCCTAATGTGACAACCATAGCATAGAAAGAATCTACTTTAAAAGGAAGGGGGAATCAAATTAGTGAAAGTACGACGTCCAGATTTTGAAGGAGAGCAACTCAATTTGAAAGACATCATTGTTGATAAGTGATCGCACATAAAGAGGGTGATAGGAAACTCAGAACCTCCTTGTCTTTTAATAAAGTTAATCAATCTTATAATTAAAATGAGCAACCAAAATAATTGTGACTGTTGACTCACCATACGTTACAATGTTTTCCAAAAATTCAGTATAAGACCCATTTCAAATCACTTTGAAAATAACAAAATCCATCAATGATTCTATTGGGCTGCACAAGTTGTTCGTATATGGCACCAGGAAAAAGGACCCCCGAAAACTCTTTCATCATTAGCACCAAAAATACTATATAGTTATCTACTATCTCTATTCATCCCCAAAAGTGAAAGTCAAATATCAACAAATACCAGTCCACTCTGCCATGACTAAAGTATCTACCTTTCCATAATTCTCAAAATGGGTTTTGAGAATATACTCAGCATTCACGGGGTCTGCAGTGTAAATCTCATTCCTGAAGGGGCTCAGCAACCTGTAAGTCTTGTACTTGCCTGCAAGATCAGTCATATAATGGTGCAGCCTGGTGAAGTTCAGCAGCTGGTTGAATACTGTGCCAGCAACAGGATGGTACTTCTTTCTGTGCCTTCTGTCCAATTTTCTGAACAGAAGTTGGACCAACAAAAGAACTAAACCTGCAGAAAGAGCTGCAAAGAAGTAAGGGTTTGACAGAAAATCCATGGATGACATGCTGAGTTGGGGAAACAAGGTGACGGTGTGGAAGTCAACAGCTACAGTTGAGCTGGAACTAATGGCTGCAACTTCATTTGTGGGATCCTCGGATTAATTCATCGTCTACTCAGATACTACAGGTTGTTTGGAAACTAATCTATTTCTGCGGGAGGGATTCTTAGCGGCTTTGACAGCAAGAAAAATTATTGTACAATTGTTGATGTAATTTTGAAAATGATTGCCAAGTAAAGTTTTAATCAGACTTGCATTGTATACACATATAGAATTTCATTTCGATGTATTGATAATAGAAAATAAAATTTTACATACATACCAAATTATATATTATCAGAAAAAATATTTAATTTATTTATTTATTATTTTAAAAAATTTACAAATTATATAATTAAATAATAATAAAAAAATTTATATAAATAATATATCAATTATGTATATTCTCTATTATAAACAATTTTATTTGAGATACAATCAACATTAAATAAGAGCATTCTTCTTAGTTGATATTCAATTAATAACTCGATGGTATATAGGACTCATAATCCGGATGATAATATATAAATGTGTGTGTTAATAAAATGAGTTTACTAACAAGAACTTTTATATACTTATTAACAAAACAAAAAGGAAAATACTGTGTATATTAAACATTTTAAACTTTTATTTTTATGTAATTATAATTATTTAACAAGTGCCTAGAACAGTTGTTAACAAAACTCATATAAATAAAATATTCATAAACAAATCACTCACTTTTTTTTTATGGGAATCACTTTCCTTTTTTTTTTAAATAAAAGCTAATCAATTTTTGATAATAAATTTCTCGACGAAATATTCAGTTTTAGGGATAAATTTTGTGCAATTTATAAAAAAAAATTAATTTTTATACTCTGACATAATTTTTATATTATCATGTAATTAAAATATTCTATTTATATGATCATTTAAGTAATAAATAAGAAATTTAATTATATTTATTAATATAATAAGATAGTATAAAATTAACCTTTAAACACATAAAATATTTAAATTTAGAAATTAATATTTTCATTCATTTGACAAAGTTGCTTCTTTTTAAATTTTTATAGGGCGGGTTAAGTCGGTAATATGCGATGGTAGGATTTCTTTTTTTTTTATTATTATTAAAGGATTTTCTAATTATTAATTTTTGGTCTTGGCAGCCTGTTTTTCAAGCAAGTGGTTACGGTATTATTATTATTATTATTATTATTATTATTATTTGGACGCGGTTACGATGAATTTATTAAAGGGTCACTTGATTGATGCATCAAATAACTCATCAAAATATATGTTAAAATAAGTACTTGACTTTTTAACAGGGGAAAAAAATAATAATTACTTGACTTTTGTGCCAGAGTAGATATTCATTCTAAGTTAACGCCTTTTTTTTTTTTTTAACCTTTTTCACATTGGTGAGCTTTGGTGCTTCGCGTAGGATAAATCGGTTAAGTACGTATGGCAGTCTTTGCATAATAAAGTAGGAACTAGGAAGGGGTAAAAAAGGAGAGGAGGACAACCAAAATTTTTTTCTTCACCTTATGGAGAAAAAAATAAAAAAATTAGAGGGGAAGAGAGAATTTATTTAAAATAGTAATTTTGTTTTTGTTTATTTATCTATATTATAATATATTAAGGATAAATAAATTATTTAATATGAGTATTATTTTTTATGTTTTATCAAACAAGCAAAAGAAAAAATATTATTTATTTTTTTCTCTATTTTCTCTTCGTTTAAATAATAGATAATTTTTTTTTCTTTTTCACTTTATTTCCACATCTAAATAAAGGGTGAAAATCTAATATGGTTGTAAGCCATTAATTGCTGCGTGCCTGTGCGGATGAGACAAAGGCTGTGTAAAATCTTCTATCTAGTGCTTTAATTTTGTTTTCATGATTTTTCTACCAACAAAAGCTGCCCACCTAACATAAATTTTTGGATTATGATATTTGTACTTTCTTATTTGCTGTAATTTAAGGACACTCCTCAAATACAAAGATAAAAAAATATTTGTAATTTTTTTCAATTTTTTTATTATATAGATCTCTTTGAAATAGTTGTTGGCGCAGAAATCAAATTAGTCTGGGAAGCACGAAGAAAATTCATAAACAGTTCTTCCATAAATGTGATATCATCAAGTGTTATTCATAAGATTTTACATTTTATGTTGTAATGCTGCCTCATTTCAGACCTTGAGAGTAAGATTCATTTCAACAGAGGAGGTAACCCAATAAGCCTGATAGGCTCAAGTATCACTTGAAAGGCATAGTAATGGTATTAAAGTAAAGGTTTAATACCACTAACTCAATATCACAGACACACAATCAACCGTCACAGGATTTTCTCCCTTCCACCCCTCTCCTTCTCCCCTGAAACCACCAGTGCCCCCTTTTCTCTATTTTTCTCTTCAACCTTTTTGGAAGGGAAGCTGGCCCCTTGGAGATAGCTCAGCTCCTCCATAGAGGTTTTCGACAACCCCTTTCATTGCAGTTAGTTTTTATTTTTGTTTTCTCCCTACCTCCATTATAAGATGGTATGTTGATTACTTGCCCTATAAGTTTTTTTTCAATGGCAGCGACATTTAGACCATGAAGAAACGTAATTCTTGCACTGGCTGTTACATTAGGTTGGATTAGCGGACAGTGATAGTATCGGATGATAGATCTGCCTCGACTGGTGAGTGTTTGGTTGTTAGTTGTATGCTCTAAAGCTGATATATGTATAAACAATTCCTATTAATGGTAGTTTATTATTCTTTTATTCATAATATATGTATGTTTATTAGAATAAGTCCATTAGATACTTGTTAGATACTTCATTATCAAGAGTTGAGAATATGAGTGACGGAGTAGTCTAGTACAAGATCTTTAAAATAGTTCACTATCATAGGAATATTAACTGGGCATTATTATTCCAGAAGATTATCATCTCTATCTGTTTCCATAATTAGTAGAATATACTAATGAAGATAGAATAGTGAGTCTCATGCTATATAACATTAGATGTCAAAACAGATATGTAGACACTTATGTGATAAGTGGGTCGAACGTGACGTATAGATAATATTTACATGGTATTTTACTAATGTCAATGAAACATTATCTAGATCATATTAGTGCATATAATCCTTTGACCTGAGATGACACGGTTATCTTGTACATAGGTAACTATAGTTTGCTACTGCTTATATACTTATGTTATGTATTATCGTTAGGCAGTTTGTGGCTAGAGTTAGTTATGTATAGAGATAGGTGAACAGTCAAGAAGGAATTCATTATCTTGAGTAAACAAGGATAGGTCCTATGGATATAAGGTGATTCTTAATCAAGAAATCCTTGGTCAAGGTATTTGGACTTAAATGAAAAGAGTTTCTATTTCATGTCCTATTGATCAAAGAATAGAAATCTAGAAAGTCCATATGGTCTAAGCTATAGGGTTTGACATTATCCATGACCCTGGCTGGATCGGGATGCTATAATGAAAGAATTCGAGTGCATGGAAAATATGATTGTTAGCTCATTAGAATATTTTAATTAATATATATTCGTCCCTAATTGGGTGGTCATGGCATGCTATGCTAGGTGTTACCCATGACTTATGAGAGCCGAGGGTATTTTGGAAATTTTACTTTAGGTACGCAAATAAGTTTCCGATAAAATCAAAAGGTTGATTTTATAATCTCATTACCAATTAAATATGAACCTAGTTAGTCGCACATAATAGGACATGTAATCAATGAATTAATTCTAATTAAAATAGTTAATTAGAATTTTAATTATTGGATTAGACTTGCAATTTGATTACAGGGTTGCTAGCACATCCCGAAGTCAAGTCCAGGGTGAAGGTGAATCCTCATAAGAAAAGTTTCTATAAAATGGAAGGTCCACATTTTAGAAACTCATGTCAAAAGGTTTTTGGTCTTTTCTAATTTTGGGTTAATATAAGACATAAAATGACTTATATATATTAATTGGCCGATTTAAAATAAGAATTATTTGAGAAATAATTCTAGTTTAAAATGGTTTATTTGTTTATTATGGGAATCAATTAGGAATTGATTATGACATAAATGCTAACCCATATTTTGCAAAATTGTAACCCTAGAGAAAAGAAAAGGAAATGCCACTATTGATTACAATAAATAGACAGAGAAGGTTGAGGGTTAGAAGAAGCAGACAGACACCTTTGAGCGTAAACAAACTCTCTCTTTTGTTGAAAAACTCTCTGACACCACCACCCACACAAAAAATCATCTGAGATTCTTGTTCTTCAAGAGGGCACCAAGGAACGAATCTTGGATTGAAAAGAGAAGTTCCTTGGCAGATCGTGTTCGTGTGGACGAGCTAGAGGTCGTGCGATTGTGTGTTCATGAGACGAACATCAAATTTCTACGGGACATCGCTTCAAAAGACAAATGTCTCATACGATCATTTTATATTTTCAGGTGTTTACATTGTTTAAATAATACGAGGTGATACCAAACTCATGAGATATGATTTCATATGTGTTATTTAATCCTATATGAATGTGTTCATGTAATTAAAATTTTGTTTGATCATTTCGCTGCGTTCATCTCTTATGTTTTCTATCAGTTTGGTTGGGTTTTATTTTATTTTATTTTGTGGTATGTGCACAAATTAAAAGGCATAAGTCCTCTAACCTTGATATTCTGCTATGCTCTAAGTTAGTTGGTGAGATTATGTGTACCATGATATAGGCTACAAGTAAGTTGATTTGTACCACAGAGTCGACTTGGACGCCCCTGTGTCCAGTGATTTGTATGTCCCTACCCCTGTGGCCCTACACAATTTTCATATTGATAGGTGGCACCTGGTGATTGCACAAGAGAAAATTGTCTTGGTCCCAACTTAGTGAGACTGATGGCAATTCAGACATGCACTCAAACTGACACCCAAAAATTGAATAGGCTTATTTAATGGGACTCACCCAAAATTGGGACCGAAAACATCCCCATTGGAGATGGTTGATGGTCAATATTTTTCTTTTAGAAGCATACAGAATTTTCCATGTTCGAAAGGTAGAGATCATGCAAAGCATTTATAACATTTGTATATTTTGGTGAGAATTTATATTGTATGAGCTGCAAATGCAGCCTATTAAGAAAGGCTTTGAACCGTCCACTTCTCTGAATTCACTTTTGAAGTCAATTCTCATAGAAAAGTTTTGGTTCATTATAATATTAAATGCACTTAACAATATTTGAAAAGAAAAGGTAGCGGCATTTTTTTTTTTTTTAAGAAAGGATTTAAGTTCAATTTTTGTAATAAAATTTTTTAGTTTGAATAAAATTTTGGTCGCTATACTTTTTTATTGAATTTTTTATTATGATCCATAATTTTATTTTTTTAAGCTTTAATCTTTATAATGTCACGAATTTAATTTTCTTGACTTTATAATTAAATATCGGTCATTATTTTTATTAATTTTTAATATTTAAATTACTATTTTTTTTAATGAAGGATCAACCTTTTTTTTTTGAAGCAGTAATCCCTATAT
The DNA here is from genome assembly GCA_031439595.1 of Pterocarpus santalinus. Classification (NCBI taxonomy): domain Eukaryota; kingdom Viridiplantae; phylum Streptophyta; class Magnoliopsida; order Fabales; family Fabaceae; genus Pterocarpus; species Pterocarpus santalinus. Next base: position 6,238,085 of record CM062523.1, read on the forward strand.
TTTAATTTATTTTATTTTAATTTTAATCAAATTATAAATGATAAAAACTATAAAAACTTATACTTAAAAAATATTATAAAAACTAAAATTAAAATTTAATACAACTAAGGAAAAAATTATGTAACCTAAATATTATACGAGAAGGAGTTTATGCACAAAGTCAAATAAATCTTTAATGCAGATAAAATAAAAATTATAAATTATCTGTCCCTCTTTTTTTTTAATCAACTTATAGCCGTGGATAATTTTGTAATTGTAAAATTTATTATTTTAACTCTCATAACTAATCACTCTTTTCACTTGTTATGCTCTATATATATATAGTATGAATGAAAAGAATAAATTGTTGTAAATATTATTTTTAATTTTAATATTTTGAAGTTGATATTAGTTTTGTCATAAAAAAAATTTGATACCAATTTAATCCTAACACTTTAAATTTTGACATCAATTTAATCCTAAAAAAATTTGACGTTAATTTAGTTCTAATATTTTGAATTTTGACATCAATTTTATTACTCTAATTTATTTATCTTCTAAATTTATTTTAATATATATATATATATATGAACGAGAAGAATAAATCATTAAAAATGTTATTTTTAATCCTAACATTTTGAAATTAATATTAGTTTTGTCATAAAAATATTTTTGATACTAATTTAATCCTAACACTTTAAATTTTAATATCAATTTAATCATAAAAAAAATTGACATCAATTTAGTTTTAATATTTTAGATTTTGACATTAATTTTATTACTCTAATTTATTTATCTTCTAATTTTTTTTTTTATTTTTAGATTGATAAGATAGAAATTATGTCCCATCATTAGTCAAGAATGACAAACACGTAACATCAGTCTATTAATGCATCAACTAGAATGAATTTTAACAAAAGTTATTAATAATTTGACCAAAGGATTAAATTAATGTTAAAATTTAAAATATTGGAATTAAATTAATATAAAAATTTTGTAATATTAAATTAATATCAATTTCAAAATATAAAGACTAAAAATGATATTTATTTCAAATAATTTTATATAAATGGATAAAATTAAAGCATAAAGTTTCATAAATTTATTACTTATCATACTTTTGAATAATTTTTAATTTTGACCTGTTATATATAGTTTAATAATTAAGATTTGTTCTTTTCACCTCTAATCTAAATTATCTCCTTCAGTTGTGTGTCTTTGCAGGTTCCAACGTACAGAAGCTATTTCATCACAAGAAAGGATGCAACCATGTTACATTCTATAGTTTAGACAAATATATATCGTGTCTATTTTCCAAGTAAGATAGAGCTTGCAAGGCCACCTTGCATAGCTTTCTTCTTGAATAACGAAAAGTATCAAAAGTAGATGGCATTGTCCTACAGGTAATGAATGTCAATTCGTGAGCGAAGATTAATTAGCATCCATGTCACAATTTTACATCTTCAACAAGCATAACAAAAACATAAGCTGAAGCTTTTAGAGAAGCCAAAGTTAAAAAGATCCAATGATGCTCATCCAAACACATCACTTTGCTTTTAGATTGCACTTTCTCATAGCCTACCTTTGAACTGCACATAGAGGGAGGCCCTGGTCAATGTGAACTGTAAACATTGTTCTATAAGTCACTTGATTTATCTCACATGCTAGCTTAAATCTGAAGAAGCGAAGAAGAGCCATTGCTACAATTTTTATCTATCTGTAAGCAAAGTCCTTCCCTAAGCATACATGAGAACTAGCCTGCAATTACAAAAGAAAGAAATATTTTTTATACATATCAAGTGACACTAAGGTTGTTTTTTCTCTCGAATAGAAAAAGTAGTTAAAAAAATTCCTTCTTCTTGTTTTTTTCTGTAATCTCGCCTGTAAGTGTCCCGTTGGTGTTCCAAAGTGTGCATTTAAATAAAAGTCATCTATGTTAGAAGCTCAAAATGTAATGATATGTGTAATGTGTAACAAGAATATCTTTGCCTACAAGAATAAGGGGAAGATAGTGACACTAACATGGAAAGGTATAAATTTGAATGAAGATTCAGGTTGAAAAACTCCATCATTTAGCCATCTTTCAGGCCGGAATTCCTCAGCATCATTCCCCCCAAATGTAAGGCATCCTGCCCATAGCATAGGCCAAGTAGTACACTGAATCCCCTCTATTCAGTCTGTAGCCATCAGGAAGGATGTCAGATGCTTCTGCTGTTCTTCCATTCTTGCATCACACCAAAGAAAAATTCATTAGAATTTAAATCACATGTTTTTAATGCAGCACATTAGCACATGGTAAGTAGATAGAGTCAAATGAAAGCAAGGAAGGCAAGATATAATTACAAGCATTGAATTGATGCTTATTTGGGAAAGCATAATATCAGTTTATGTAATTGTAATAGCCAGGATTTGTTAAGGATCACAAAGGGTGGTTGGATAAGTCAAAAGAATGAGATTTACTCATCTGTTCACATACTTTAAATAATGATACATTGTTCTGACAAAAAAATGCGATAAGATTCTGACTGTCTAATATTTTTCATAATTATTAGCAAAAGAAGTCAGAAGCTCCAAATCCATATATGGTATGTGATAATACTAGTATGATGAAGAAAAAGAAAAAGACTGAAAAAGTTTGGACAATCAAATTGATGATTTATTTTAGAAAATAAAAAGATTGTACAAACTCACCATTGGGATTGCAGGATACAGCCTCAGTGTTTCTGTTAATGCTGCATGAAGGTAATGCAGTCTCTCAAGGGTGGCATCAGTTATATTGGTCACAAATTCATCTAAATTGGGTTGACTTTCCAAGGTGCAAGTAACATCCTTCACTTCCTGTGCAATCTTTTCTTGTATAAGAGGGTTCTTGGACATCATGTAGAAGAACTATGACAAAGTGTTAGCACTTGTGTTTTTCCCAGCAATCATAAAGTTCAGAATTATATCCCTCAGATACTGGTCAGTCATATTTTCAGGGTCCTTCTCACTCTCCAACAAAAACCTTGAAAGTATGTCCTCCTTATCACTCTGAAAATCACCACAAAATTTGGTCTTTTTTTATCAATGCAGAAATTCAAACAAACAGAATCAAAGAAACCTGCCATTAGGAAGATCCAAATAAGTGCAACATCTAGAGTTAGATTTCACGAAAAGCTAATGAAAAATTGAATCTATAGATCAAAAGCTTATTAATATGTTCCAATATGGAATATCTATTTTTGTTTGCAAGAGGTCATTTGTCGAGCGATTCCAAAAATATCTTAAGACAATAAGTATATGAGTCTTCTCAATTATATAGTATTCACTTATAAATTCCTAATTAATATAAGATTTCATTATTCCCACTTGAAATTCAAAATATCATGACTTGCATGATGGTGCATATACAAAGAACAATGTGCACATCAGATGTTATTCAAATGGAATAAAAACAACATTGAGCACAATATCATGGAAGTTATTGAACTCATAGAATCCTTCTTGATGGACAGAAGTTCCCTTTTAGTCTTAATCAGACTATCCACAAAATCATCAATTATTTTGACATTCTTCTTGAGGGCAGCTTCTGATCCAATGTTAAGAACCCTCTTGAGCTTCCAGAATGGATCCACATAGCGCCTATAGACAAAAGCATTTGAATCATCGAAGGCCTTAATGAAGGCATTTGCCTCTTTGCTTGATCCCTCCAAACAATGCAAATCAACTCCAAATCCGACTTTAAATATAGAGTCCAAAGTGCATTTCATTAGAACATCCTAGAGGGGGAAAAAACAGTATTTAAAATCTTGCTCTATATACTACCACAGTAACATTGGCAGATAAAAATGACAAACTGCAAAGGATAAAGCAACCCTTGGGTTTTCTATATACTTAGTAGATCAAGATGCTTTAGTGTACATTGCACTATGCACTATCCACTTTAAAAAGTAAAGTTCAGCGTTGATAGCCACTGACTAATTAATCAATGGTATAGATTTTGATAAAATATAACTACATAGTTAATAAACTATTGAATTTTTTAGAGCTTGCCTTCTTGATTTTCTTATCGGCCAGATTTTATTATTTGTACTTTAGTTTACTCTTTAAAGTGCACTTTGATCATTTACATTTATCTTTTTTGGGTGAAATTCTTGCACCCCCTTTGAGTATTCCTAAAATAAACTATGCCTATGCAAGAAAAATCCAAATTTCTGTACTCATTTTAATAACAAGCCAAATACTAGCATTAAATTGATTCTACAAATTTAACAAAATTATTGACTGTACACTTCAGCTCACAACACTAATTTCACAAGCCAATTATCAGTACTATCAGAACTGTATTTTCCATTCTGTTAGGCAAATCTCATCACTTACTTGCATACCAAAGACCAGACCACCACTGGAAAATCCTGAGATAACTCTAGCCAACTTGGCAGCATTCCTTCTGAAAACAGTGCAGCTGAAGTCTCTAAGAACTCTTGTGGAAAACTCAAAACTGGCAAGCTTCCTCTGGTGCCTCCACTTGTCAGCATCAACATTAAAAATCCCATGACCAAAAAGGTCAACCAAAATGCCATGGTTATGTTCTCCTTTGGAGTACTTCTCAAACTGGGTTTTGAGTATGTGCTCCACATTTCTTGTATCAGCTGTGTAAATTTTGCTTTTTCTTGGAGCAAGAAGCCTGAAAGTTGGATGTGTTTTGGCAATGTCCTTTTGGTAATCATAGAGTGTGGTGAAGTGGAAGAGCTGGTTGAAGACTGTGCCCTTCATCCATCTTTGCTGGGTGTGAATCTGCGGGTGAAAGTGTCCATCCAAATAAACCATGATTTCAGAGAAATTTTTATATTGATATAAATTTTGTATTGTTATAAATTTAAGAGAATAATTTTTCCAATATTATAGAACAATTTTACACTCATAGCTAATAGAAATTTAAAGACGTGTCTTTTAAATCAAGTCTATACAACTATTATGCATGGTTTGACATTTTTCTATATTTTAATTAATTAATAGTGTAAAATTATTTTATATTATCACTACATAAAAATTATCTTCTAAATTTAATACCTCGTATTGAGGTATATTTCTTACTATCTTCATTTGAAAATAATTTTTTACTTTTGAAATTATTTTTCATAAATAGCTATTTATTTAGAAAATTTAAATAATATTAATTACTTTTTTTAGTTAATTACTTTTTTTAGTTATATTCCTATTAAATAGGAGAGAAAATAAATAGAAAGAGATAATTAAAAAAAATAGACTTAAATAAAAATAATTTTGTAAAATGTACCTAAATTTATCTAATATTAAAATTTTTTCAGTTATTTTTTTAATTTATATGCATATTTAAAATTATATAGCTATTTGCAAATGGAGGCAGTATAATATTAGAACCTTCTTTATGATACATTTATTTTATTATGAATACCATCAAAAAAAAATATATATATATATATATATATATATATATATATATATATATATATATATATATATATTTTGGTCTGCAAATTAAAGGTTGTTTAAGTTGACATTTACCTACGTGCATGGTCTCGGGATCCGGAGCAAACTCGCATTGATGCCGGGACAACCACATGATGAGGATATAAAATTTCTCTGGGCTTTGTAAAGTTGTGGAAACTATAAAAATAAAAATAAAAATAATAGAAAATTATTAATAATTTTTATTTTAAGTAATTAAAATGCTTTTTTTAAAGTAATATTAGTGAAGATAACTTTCATGCTCTTCTGGCTGATTTTTATAGGTAGTTAAAATACGATAAATTTATGAAAGTACCTTGTTGCTATCCAAAAGAAATAATACATGTTTTTTTTTTTTAAAAAAAGGATACATATAAATTGATTTTTTTTGAGATTTTATTAATATGTAATTCTAAAAAAGCATATTAAATCACTGAAAAATAATTTCAAATAGGGAGTAGTACTTAAGTAAAACCTTTGTTAAAGAAGTGACTCCAAAATTAAAACCTTGCCTTTGGAGATAAAAGTTCATCTAGAATTAAATACACTTCTAGTATGACTTTTTGAATTTACTTTTGAGTAATTTATCATGTTTTTAAAGATTCTAAGCAAAATTGATTTCTTTTATATTAACAATATTTGATCTTGGTGCTTGGTGTTTACCTAGATGATAGTTTTGGATGTTGATAGGTTTATCAGGAGACAAACTGGCAGCGTTGCTCTCAACTGCAACCAATTGGAATTTTCTTTTCGAGAAATATTTTTTTGTATATATAGGTTATTGGCCTCTATGTCAATACATTTCCATTTATCATTAAATGAAGTGTAGGATCTAGATTTATAAACTACATGTACAAATAACACATCCATTCCTTTTTTGGCAGAGGTGCTACGTAGGAGCTTCCAACGCCGCTATGTTGGGCATTTGGCATATGATGTGCTTTTTTTTTTTTTATTTCAGATGCTTTTTGGGTGTTGATTTGTTGGGGATGTTGGTTTTTCTTTTTGGTGGATATGGTGGGTGCCGTAGGCACTTTTAAATGTTTTTATCTTGGTGATGTGGCTGTGTATTATGGCATTTATCCTCTATTTTGTTCGTCTCTTTTTGGAGAGTGTTCAAGCCTTCTTTAATTAAAAAAAAATAATATTGTTTTTTTTTTTTAACTTTTTATTCCTACTCCTTTTAATTATGAGACTACTCCTTTGTTAAAGGTACACTGAAATACGGTTGTCCCCAAGGGTAGATATTGTTTTCATTTTAAGTAAATTAAAATCAGTTACAATGGGCAATATCATATTTTATCTACTAATTTATATATATAAAAAAAGTTACAAGCACATGAATATAAATTTAAACATATATTTTATTTTTTATAGTTAAGAAAATAAAAAAATATTAATATTAAATGAAAAACAATAATATCTTTTTGTTGTTGTAGAATCTTACAAATATCCTAATTATAAACATTTTTTTTTTTACCAAATATGAAGCATAGGACATCCATAATTACGTTTACAAGATAATCCTAATGATAACAATTTTTTGTAGCCCCAAGCGACAAGTCAAGAACATAATAATATTTATCATATCAATCAAGAAACGCAGGGTTCATAGAAGCTCATGATGCAAAAGATTGTCAATAGCCCATAGAAATACCAAGGCTAAACACTAGAGATGCTCTGCATAGTGCATTGTTTTGCTTCACTTCTCACCCTTTTCATGACCTTGGAACTGCAAAGAGAGGGAGGCCCTTGTCCATGTGAAGTGTAAACATGACCCTATAAGTCACATTTTGTGTTCCATTTGCGAGTTTAAACTTGAAGAATCGAAGAAGAGTCATTGCCACTATTTTCATCTGTCTGTAAGAAAACTCCTTACCTAAGCAGATGCGTGGTCCAGCCTGCAATCACACGTTGAACCTTACAACATGACCATGTGGTGAAAATATTACTTAGGAAGCAAGCGTATTGATTTTTTTTTCATAGATACAAATTTAATATTTCATATTAAGGTACATTTAAAATAAGAGTGCATTTGTTTCACCTTTTTTTATTTTTAAACTACTAAAAAAAATTACTTTTCACAAAATTTACTCATTTTAGCTTTTATTCAAAAGTTACAAATAGCTGTTTTTTAACTTTTGAATAAAAATAAATAGCTTACATAAAAGGTTTTTTTTTGGGGTCAAAAAATTCACTTTTTTTTGGTCCCAAAAAAGCTTAACCAAACGCATTCTAAAACTTTGAGTATCAAAAGTGAGTGTACCTTAAACAAAGCTTAAGTTCAAGTTTAATTGTAAATATGCATAAATGTAAGATATTAAATTTGTATCTATATAAGTGTCTTTTGATGCAATAAAGCAAAAAAGTGGTAATAATGATACAAACATGGAAAGCCACAAATTTGAACGGAGATTCGGGTTGAAAAATTCCATTGTTGAGCCATCTTTCAGGACGAAATTCCTCAGCATCTTCCCTCCAAATGGAAGACATACGACCCATAGCATAGGATAAGTAGTACACTCCATCTCCCTTTTTCACTTTGTAGCCATCAGGAAGAATGTCAGGTTCCTCTGCTGTCCTTCCATCCTTGTTGAATCATACCAAAGACAAGTATATCAAAATATACATAACATATTACAACCATGTTGCTTATATATTCAGCCTAACATGGTAGACAGAAGTGGTAAAAAGCAATTTCCTTTACTGCTTAATACTATAGATTGATATGAACTTAATTTTGATGCATTATGGATGTAAAATAGTTTTGTACTTCTATCCATTGTGTTCCACATCATGTAGTGAGTTTAACCTCTCGTATAATTGTTAACATGTTCAAAATCAATAAATGAGGTATTATATATGCATATGGCATTAGATATATTTTAACAAATGATCCAAACCGGGATGATTGGGTTGCGCAATCGCCCAAAGCAAGAATCAAATCAGTTTGTGCAACTATAATAAGAACAAACTAGATAAGTAGCATGTGATATTGATAATACTCTAATAAAGAGTTAATTCAAGATGGTTTTGAACAAATTTATAGAAGGTACCACAGGGACTGCAGGGTACAGTCTAAAGGTCTCTGTCAATGCTGCATGAAGATAATGCATTTTATCAAGGGTGGCATCTGTTAAATTGGAGACAAACTCATCTATGTTGGGTTCTCCTTCATGGCTACAAGTGACATCTCTCACTTCTTGTGCAACCTTTTCCTATAGAAGAGGGTTCTTGCAAAGTATGTAGAAGAACCATGTAAGAGTGTTTGCACTTGAGTCTTTGCCAGCTAGCATAAAGTTCATAATTATATCCCTCAAATACTTATTAGTTATAGTTGTTGGGTCCTTCTTGCTCTCCATCAAAAACCTTGAGAGGATGTCCTCTTTTACGTTCTGAAATCCATAGCAAACATTTAAATTTCATCCTTAACTATATAAAGTTTTAAAGCAGGACTTCAGAAAAAATTGGCATCGAAGACTAGATGGTTCAAGTATAACACATATGAAGTTTCACCAGAAGGCTATTGAAAAATACTGCATTTATAAGTAGTATTAATATATGCTTGAGTTAAACGTGTGTGTATTTGTGTGTGCGTGCACGTGTTACAAAATTCAACAGTGGCTATATTGCTATATATATGATTTATTATGATTCTGAGTCTGTAGTAACATAACTCTTATTGTACTGCATTTTAATTAGGCTTCAGCACATAACATCAATAATATGACAAATATCACCTAATTCTGCTTTATATTATCAACCAAATGCCAATAAAAAGTTGTCATGTCATTTATTTTGCACAATTTTTTAAAATTTGAAGTAGGATTGATTTTAAAATAGATGACATGACAAATTTTTATTAACTGAAAGTGTAAAATTCAATGTACAAAAAGTTGAACTCTTCTTGTGTATTTTCACTTTTGTACCAAAAGTAGATGATTTATTCAAATGAACAAGAAACTATATTGAGGGGGAAAGAGAAGTAGTTGGTCAACTCACACACTCTTGCTGAACTGCTAGTTGTGCTTTTCTGGTCTTAATTACTCCATGGACGAAATCATCCATTAATTTCACATTTTTCTTAAGTGTAGCTTCACTACCAATGTTAAGAAACCTCTTGAGCTTCCAAAATGGATCAACATAGCGCCAATAAATCAAAGCATTTGACTCATCAAAGGCCTGAATTCAATTCCTTCTTTGCTGGATCCCTCTAAGCAATTCAATTCTGTTCCAAACCCAACTTTGCAAATGGAGTCCAAAGCACACCTCATTAGTAAATCCTAGGAAAGGAACACACCTTTTATCTATATCATGCTTCTATTTGTAAGTCCATATAATCTAATGTTAGCTATTGAAAAGAAAATCTAATAAAGTAAATCTTACTTCTAAATACTTCTAAATTTATTGGAGTTCCTTGACTGAAATTATTACAACTTATTGCTCCAATTTTAACTCTTTTTTATATGGTCCTTAAATTTTATGTGAATTTATTGGCATCCTTGCTAAAATCTGGCATCCTTGCTAAAATCACAAAACAAATACAACCTAGGGATGATATAATTTCCATGCTATCTTTCAAATACACCAACCTAAAACTTACTCTAAAATATTCCCCCCCCCCCCCAAAAAAAACAAAAAGAAAAGAAAAACTTACTTCAAAATAAGTCATACATAAAGTTCTACTCCGATTTTTCTTATATTCATTCGTCAAGACTATAGTATGAAACACTAGCTTTAAATTGAAGATGCATTCATACAAAACCATGATTCAAAGAAATTTAGAACATGTTATTGGAGAATCAGAATTATACACAACTTTATTGAAAAATTTAACCGCTTACTTGCAGATCGAAAACCAGACCCTCATGAGAAAGTTCTGACATGACTCTGACCAACTTTGCAGCATTCCTTCTAAAAACTGAACAACTGAAATCTCTAAGAACTCTTGTGGAGAATTCATAGCTTGCAAGCTTCCTCTGCTGCCTCCACTTGTCACCATCAACAGCAAAAATCCCCTCACCAAAAAGATCAGTCAAAATATCCTGGTTGTATTTCCCTTTGGAGTACTTATCAAACTTGGTTTTCAATATGTGTTCAACATTTCGTTTATCTATGGTGTACAACTCGCTCTGATCAGGAGCGAGAAGCCGGAAAGTTGGATGAGTCTTGGCCATTTCTGCATGGTAGTCATGGAGTGTCTTGAAGTAGAATAGTTGGTTAAACACTGTGCCTTTCACAGGTGCATAATTTGGGTCTCCTATGGATTTTCCCTTGAACATGAGCAGTATGATGAAGCATAAGGCCAAGAAGAGAACCAGAAAAGAGAAGAATATGAAAGTCAACATGGTATACAAAACTTCCATTGTTGTGATCAAAGATAAAAGCATATTTGCATATTTGTAAGTGCAAGAGAGAGAAGAAGGAATTTTGGTCTATTTGGTGACAATGAAAGGAAGAAGCTTAGCCAATCAGACAAACTGCTTCAACGTCTTGCAGCTGGTGTGACTTTGATGTAAAGTAAATACATTTTTTAATAATTTTATATTATAGCTAAATAGTTTGATTTTATATGAAAAAATAATCTAAGAAATTATTAGTTACTTTTCATGTCTATCAGTGAGCTGAAACTTCGTCTTTTTTGTTTTTTTGGTATTGAAAACTTTGAGTTGAGGAGAAAGTTTTGCAGTTCAGGATCAAAGCTTGCCTCCAAGCTTGAGTGCTTGGACACCTACAAATTATCCAAATAACCTTTCTTTCCTTATAGAAATGGCATTTCTATTTACAAAATTCTAGAAATTGGTTCTCCACTAGAAAAGCAAATAAAAGAAAATTTGCCGTTTGCAAACTCGCTAAGATTTTTTGAACATAACCATTGGAATTATCATGTGGACAAAATGATTATCATGTATATAGTACAAGTATGAAGTATGTGATGGTAATCATGAACCACTAGGCAAATGGCACCATGCTCATTAACAACTTAATTGGTTATATATATATATATGTCAGAGATTCAGTTTTTATTTGAAATCTCTATCCACAAAAGTTATAGATAACCTTGCTCCTATCAATTTAATCACTATGGATGTTTTGTAGAGAAAAATCAAAAGGGAAAAAATAAATAAAAATAAAAAGAATCACAAAAGAAAGTTCTCCCTTCTTGTATACATATGAAACAAACCATAGGAAGCCTTGGTATTTTCTTTATTTCCTAGTAATTCTCGTTTCCTTTGATTAAAGCATTTAAATAATGAATCATTATCTGTATCCCTCATTTGGTCCTGTTTTAAGTCTCCTTCTTGGAATTTAGCATGTCAAAAGCCTGATGAGTTAGTTTGACATTTCTTTTGGGAAGCTATACAAGAAGAGCGTTAGGACTGGGAAAAGGGAACATTGAGCATACAAAGAACACTAAAGCTCAAATCTATCTATCTGAAAGCACCTAGATTTTATTAATAATAAAATGACCAAAGAAGCATACAAAACATCAGTGTATCCACTTATACATACTAATGTACCAGCCTCATTGCCACCCTTAGTTATAGAATATAGACCAAGCCTTGTTTCAGTTAGTTACCTTACTATAATACATAATGCATAATGGATTCATGGCAGTGCAATCGTACATTTGCAACATACCATCACACCTACACATAGAAACTAATGTGGCAAAATTATAGACCTATAAGGTGTCAATAGCTTATTGTGCTACAAACTTGGCCTCAATTTTAATATATTATAAATAGATAGATGATTATTTTAAACAGACGCCAATTTAATCCAAAGCAATAATTGATAGAGTGATAACATACATACATTAATCAATATGTATCATCTCTTCCTTCAGGATAACCAATAGACGAATGGCTCTCATAGCTTGTTGATAAGCTTCTGTTCCTTGTGGATTAAGGTGCACATCTATGAACTGAAATCCATTAATGTGGATGACAAGTGCATATATTATCTATAGGTTCCATTATTTGTACATAGAGATTTAGACACTCATGTGGTGGTTGTAGTTCAAATAATCGTAGATTTCAATTATGCAAATATTGAATCGATATATTACCTTTAATTTTATTTTTAAATTTATTTGTTTGATATAAAACTTGAAAAATATAGACAAATGCTAACAATTTGATTTTGATCTGAACTTGGGTTAACGATTCAATTCCGAATTTCCAATATGTGGCTTGATGGGTAATTGGCTAATTGCTCAAAATATCTGTATAGAGCTGGAGCAGCAATACAGACAGATCTCTGAAGACTAATTGCAAACATTTCAACATTTTGTGTCATTGTCATTTTGTTGTGTCATTACTATTTTGTAGTCATTTTCTTTAAGTCTTTTTCATTTATCAGCCTCTTTGTTGGCTCTTTTTCCCTTACCTGTGATATGGACGCTTATTCTTGACTTTTTTATGCTGAATTGTGTAACTTTTATATTTTATTATAGAAATTCTGCAATTTCTAACAAGTTTGTGGTACAATCTTTTTTTTTCCAAATGATTTGCCATCCAACTAAGATTTTACTTTAGTTAAGAATGTTAGGAGCTAACATCGTTAGAGCAGGCTACCCTCATGCACTAATTATATATTTTTCGGTACAATAATTGTTGTTGCACTTGTTAATTATTCATTAATGTTGATATGTTAATTATAAAAATATAGAAGGCAGCATTCACAATTTATACTCTAATCGCATTCACCATTTTTGTTTATCAATAATGAAAGTTATTTATACCCCGGATACAATTGTAATAAAAGGCCTTTCCAATAATTGCCTTCTTGAAACTTTGAACATTTGATTCTCTTCTTTTGAGTGCATCTTTTTTACCATTACACTTAATTCTTGTTGGCCGTTCACCAAACATGTCTACCAATAATTTTTTTTAATTCTGAAATAATAAATTTACAAACTTCCAATCTCAAAATGATTCATAAAATTATATTTTGGTCAGAATCTCACATATTTTCAAGAGAAATACTACATAGTAAAAAGAATATAACTTGAATTTTTTACAAAAATTATGGTGATAGTTGGATAATATGAAGTGATATAATCAACTTATTTTTCATCTAAGAGTTAATAATAATACCACATTATTCTAGTAATAAAATTCTAGTAAAATTTTGATTATCTAATATTTTTCTATTTTTAATTACAACCAACAACTTTTTTCCTCTCCTTGCAATGGCCCATATTTGTAAGAACCATTTCTATTTCCGTTTCTACTTTCTATATCTCTTCTTTCCCTCTGAAAACGGGATTACCAAAACGCTGCGTTTAGGGTGACTCATCCTTTTGAGCAAGGAGATGGTGGATTTAAAACGGTGCCATTTTGAAACTTTGGCGGCTTCCATCGAATTCAAATTCTGAAATTCGAACCTTTCTTTCTGTCACCAAAATGGAAGAAGAAAACCTGAAGCGGCAGTGGTCCCTTGAAGACTTCGAGATCGGGAAACCTCTTGGCAAAGGAAAATTCGGTAGAGTCTACGTCGCCACAGAACTCAAGGTTCGATCGGTTCCTCTATTCTCTCTCTCTCTCTCTCTTTTTACCCCCCTATTTGGTTCCTTAGAAAATTCCCAAGAAAACCAAAGCATGTGTGTGCACTTGATTCTCTCGTTGTTCAAAACTGTAACTGTTTGAAGGAGCTGTTTGTTAGTACTGAGTGGACAATTCAGCCACGTGCTGCTTTGCCAAGTGTTTGGAAACTAGATTTTAACGTGTTTAGGTGTGGGTGAGATTTGTGAGATAATTCAAGAGCGCTTTATGTTGGTTTTTATGATTTATCAAACATAAGTACTTCGTTTTACCTTGGAATATGTATATATCTCATGTCCAAATATTTGTATGAACAGGTCTTCAAGTTCTTCAAAATTTATAATGAGCAACATTATTTGATATCAAAAAATTTATTCGAAAATTTTTATGAATGGATTGTGACTAATCATGTAAGGGATGATTATATGTGGATGGTCAAAGTTTTAAGTGTAAAAGAAAAAAGAAAAAGAGATTAATTTTGATATGGTGTTAGTGTGGGGTATTTTACACTGCCAATCACTCATGTAACATTATATGGATGACTTTTTGAGATAGGTATTGTAAGAGTCAAACACATTTAATAACATGACAATATATGAATAGGAATGTCACCTCATTTGCATTTATATTTGTGAAAAGTAATCCACTCATTCGAACTTGTTTAATTAATTTTTCCCCCCTAAATTTTATTTAGAGCAAATATGTGGTTGCATTGAAGGTTATATTTAAGGAACAACTTGAAAAGTACAGAATTCATCACCAACTAAGGAGGGAAATGGAAATATAGACCAACTTTCACCACCCAAACATACTGCGTCTATATGGCTGGTTTCATGATGCGGAGCGTGTTTTCTTGATTCTTGAATATGTTCACAATGGTGAGCTTTACAAGGAGCTTAGGAAAAAAGGCCACCTCATTGAGAAGCAAGCAGCCACGGTAATCCTTCCCATCTGTGTGTGTGTAAGGTTAATCCTTCCTCTGTGTGTGTGAGAGAGAGAGACTATATGGAACTACATAGAGAAAGGAAAAAGATAATCACACCATATTTACACCAGTGATCAATGTGCTAATAACCTCTGATCAATGTGTATTATGTGGTAATCTGTGTATTATGTGATAATCAACAAACATTGTTTAGGAAGTAGGGACCAACTATATCATGTGGTGACTGGTATAAAAATGGTGTGTAAATAGAAAAACTAAAAGAAATTAATTGAAAATGGGTTAGAAACTCAAATGAAATATTCAAAAGTCTTCTAAGCAAAAATTATGTTATATTCCATGGTTACCATCATACTCCTTTTCAAAGCAAGTCTTTTGTATTATGCTGACTCTAACTTTCATTTATTCTGAAAATTTTAGTATATTTTGTGCCTCACAAAGGTATTGGCATATTGTCATGAGAGGCATGTTATTCATAGGGATATCAAGCCGGAAAATTTGTTGCTTGACCATAAGGTATTCTTTTCCCTCCTTGTACCTTACTTTATCTTGTGCTAACAATGTGTATTTTTCTTCACTTTGTGTCAACATATGGCAACACAAGCAGGAGAAAATGAGTTATTGATCTAATATTATCGATACAACATTTTGCTGTTCATTTCAATCCTTTTTGCTGCAAACCCCTCCTTTGGCCTCTTAAGGATTATATATTGTCTTGAAAATTGTAAAACTCTTGCCTTAAGTTTTGATGTATTTTTCTAGAAGCATTTTAGCTTTGTTGCTCACTTATTTCTTTTTCTCCTCCACTCCCTTTCCTCGCCCTACTCCCAATCAAGAGACCAGTAATGAAAGCAATCTTAGACTGAAAGTGAAAATGTAGCTCATTGTTGATGTATGATGATAACTGTTTGGTAATGTTCAAACCAGTTAATTACCTTTGAGCTTTTAGGGAACTTGAACAGCTAGTTTGGTAATGGCTTGGTTGCAGGGTCGTCTTAAAATTGCAGATTTTGGTTGGTCTGTACAATCTAGAAGCAAAAGACATACTATGTGTGGTACATTGGATTATTTAGCACCCGAGATGGTAGAAAACAAAGCTCATGATTATGCAGTTGATAACCGGACTCTGGGTATCCTTTGTTATGAGTTCCTCTATGACGTTCCTCCATTTGAGGCTGAGAGTCAAGCTGATACCTTCAAAAGGTATGGAAATGCATGGGACTCCTGTGTAGTAAAATAAATGGCACTTTTGCTGTGTTATGTAGTGTATTTAGACTTGTGCAGGATAATGAAGGTTGATCTATGCTTCCCTTCTACGCCTTTTGTTTCTTCAGATGCCAAAAATCTGGTTAGTCGGGTATGCTCCTATCTACATGTTCATATCCAGGCATAAGCAAAAACTTCTTTTAACAGATTTAGTTCTTCTTACTGCAATCTGCAAATTAGTGCAGCTCCTGGTGAAAGACTACTCATGAAGGCTCTTACTTCAGAAGATAATGGAGCATCCTTGGATAATCAACAATGCAAATCCTATGGGTATCTGCAAGTTGTGTCAACTTTAGTCAGTCATGTTTAAGTTTAACTGTGGCCTTATGGGATTAGGGCTCAATTTTGCATCTAATAATGTAATATGCATGCAAATTTATGAGTTTTTCGGAGTTCAAGCATATTATCAAATATCAACTTGAACGACAGTCCACTGCCGTGGTGATTAGGAAGTTTAGGATTCTGCATGTTTGTCATCATGCAAATTAGGAAGTTTAAGAATTCACCATTATGGTGTCAAAATTATTTTTGTGTATACAATGAGAATGAGATTCGTCCATTCAGAGTTTAACAACTAGTTTCACATATCATCTTAACTGCATGCTCATTCTATATGGATGAAAAGGTATAAAGTGATCTGAAGTTTCATGCGCTGGTATGAATTTTTCTTTGATTTTTTTCCCTTCTTTTCCCTCTTTTTTGGATGAGACCATTGAAGATTTTGACATCTGTACCTATATATAAAAGGGGATTCCCCACTGTAAATGCTTGCTGGTCTCTATATACTTTTGATTTTGTTTTATATAAATTTTTTTTCCAGTTTTACCATGTTTAGATTTAGCTTAGCAAGCTTCCTTTTCATTTTGTGCACAGGGATAAAATCCTCTAAATCTACACTCCCCTATCCTAGCTGCATAGCAGTTTCTAGAGAGATGTTGAGAAGACTTGTTTTAAAATCTATTTACAACCAGTGAACTCTTTCTTCTACTATGCAGTTCTCTCCCTAATTCATAGTCACAACACAAATTTGCACACTCCGGTGCACTGAACTAGTGAAAAATTGGTAAATGAGTGAGTCAATGAAGTTTCAGAAGGGTGGTTGGGATTGTGTTGCTGTTTTTATTCTTGAGGGTTGCCATCTTAGTGCTCAAATCAGGTTTGGTTTGCTCCTCTAACATTCTGGGTTTTGAATTCAAGCCCCGGTCTCCTCTTTAGAAGGCTTAGTGCATGTTTGGTTCTACCTTTATAGAATTGATTTTAGATAGAATTAATTTTATTGGAATTGATTTGATTAAAATTGATTATGAGGTAGAGTGATTTATATTTGGTAGTTCTTCTAAAAGTGATTATGATAGATGTAAAAAACTTTCACTTCTTCCAGAATCAATTCTAGAGGCAAGAATTGATTTTGGTGATGGCTAACCAAACAAAATAAAAATACTGCACAATCGATTTTTCCCCTTGAGAATCGATTTTGTGGGGTTCCAATACGGAACCAAACACATGCTTAGTACATTTCTTGATGCCCTTTTCTTTTCTAGGGCTATACCAATTCTCAATGGACGTTAATCGTAAGTATATCTCTTCGGGGTGAATTTTTATCAAATTTTGTGTATTTTCTCTTTCAGAACTCCTTAGAGCAATTTCTGTTACAAAGATCAAACCTTTTTACTTGGGGCTAATTCTAATTATATTGCATCCTTACATGACCCTTTTGCTTTGAACTGTTGTGTTTCTTTCATTTACGGTTGTCAGTTTTATATTATCAAACATTTGCTTTATGTAAAGGTAAGGGGTGGTGTAGGGTTAAAGGTTAAGGTAAGGGGGTTGCACGCAATATCTCTATCATAGCTTCCAATTTCACTCTTTTGGTCATGCTTGGTAATGCTGATTCTTGTTTGCTTAATGGTAATATTTGCTTTGTTTCATGGATGTTAGTTTTCTTCTTATTCACTGATTTTAGGCATTGAATAATCTCAAGTGCCTTGCTCTCGGATGTTAAAATGCAACATAGATAGAAAAGAAATCAACGTTAAGAAAAGAGACCAACTATGACAAATATAAAAGGAGTACATGGTCGAAGATGGAAATTGATTGAGCCATTCATTAAAAAGGAACAAAGAAAAAATCTATTGTTGATGAAAATGACACCATTCATTATATATACCTATGTTCATTAAGTATCCATTCTCATCTCTGTCTCTTGACCCTATTAGTTTGTTGTGACTAAATCTTCTGGAAATGACAAATGATAGCTCGCTTTGTGAAAAGTGTTCATTCATAGATACTTAATGTTACATCTCCATTTTCCAGTGACATCTTCAATCTGGACTTGGGAAATGCTTGAAGTCAATAACAGTACTTTGTTTGAAACTTTGAAGTTTTAATAGCAGTGAAGTATTTTAGATTAATAAAATGAGTTTGAAATGTCAAGCTGACCAAAATATTTTATTATTGTATTTTGTAGAACTGTTTTATGTTTTTCAAATCAGTTTAAAAATCCCTTTATAAAGAATATGCTTCAAGTCACTAGGTGTGACGTGGTAGCGAAAGATTTGGATAGTTTGTATGAAATCAAGAGTTCAAATCTCATTATTACTATTGTCCCAAAAAAAAAAAAAAGGAATATGCTTCATTTTAGAAACATTAGAATGCTGTTGTGTGATTTTTTGTTTCTAGAGGAGTGCAAGCATCAAATATGTAAATTTAAAAAACCTTATTAATTAGTTACCTGATTATCGCCATAACTACATGTTTCCTTTTGGAAACTTCTTTTTTGTTTGGTGGTGTGGGGGTCGGTGGGTGGGGAGTGCAGGGAAGATGTGAATGAATATCATATTCCCCATATATAGTGGAAGATCACCGAAAGGCCAAAAAACATAAAAAACAAAAAAAAGGGAAGAAAATAATAAATTATCAAATTGTGTGAAACCATTTTCACTTGTTACAAAAGTTGGCCGGCAAGTTATGATGATAACGGCATTTACAGATTTGCTTTTGACTTTATCACAGCACTTGTCTCCCATGATTCGCTTTGTTGAATTGAAGTGTTAGCTGGGATCTTGCTACTTGCTCAACAGTTTTGGAATTCGTAAACGTCTACGAAAGTGCCCAACACATTTTGGTGCTGCCGCGTGATTCAAAATATACTTGACCAGAGCCATGATTAAAGTGGACAAAGTTTTTTCTTTGTTGGTTTAATTGCTTTATCACTTGTTTTTTAATTAACCAGGAGATCGCATATATCACGGTGTTACCGGTCAAAATCTCATTATGGTTTACTAAGTTGTTAAACGCATAATAATCAATTACTTTCATCAAAATCTCCCCCAAAAATTGCTATCCGAGAGAAGATAATTTTCAATTTATTTTTTCTGTGGTAACATTAACATAAATGCTTTAATTTTTTAGATATGATTGTAACTGTTGCCATAAATCTTTTTTATTCTATTGATTTATTTATACAAAAACGTTTGATTTTTTAAAAATTAATCTATGATATATTTCCTTTTTTATAGTGTTTAAATATCTTGAGGAAAATAATAGATTTTTCCCCCCAAGCCTTCCTCTATGTGGAAATTATTTTAAGCTATTTCAAATACAGAATAAACTACTTTCACTCATCTTCTGCGCACCTTCCAAAAGTACTTTGTCAACTTGCTTTACTTCTTCTTCCTGAACTTCATCGATGGTAACATTAAATTTCGGAAAGCCTAGGCCTTACGCGGTAGATTTAGTCGAGAGGTTCTTTAGAGAGGCCATTAAAAAGTTTTCTAATTGCGCATTGAGGAAGCGGTGAACGATAGGTAAAGAAAAATTAGAACGAAGAGTTTGCAAGGTTAGCTTCTACTATTCTCTTCATTTTATTTATTTATTTATTTGGCAAATAAGTTACTGAAGTTGTGTTGTTATGCCTTTTAATATGCATGAAAGCATTGCCAATTAGATCAAGAGTATGGTCCTGGTCTTCAGAATCTAAGCACTTCGAGTATTGTTTATTTTTGGGTTACGTTTTTGTTTTATATTTTTCTTGTTTTAATGGCAGACGTTAAAGCATCAGAATAGATTTCAGTATTTCCCACAAATGCCTTCAACAATCTCATCTTTGTGAGTTTTCCTTGTTTTATTTATTTATTGTTTATTATTTATTAGTTCTCGTATTTCACATAAGACCTTGTACTATTTTCAAGTGCTGCTTTGGCGTGTTAGCATATGTTGTTGTTGTTCGATTAAAATAGAATTTTAATGCAGGTCCAAATTTGATTCAGTGATTATTGATCAAAGTTGTGAAAAAGACTTGCATGAATAAAAGCAAGTCTGATCTCACAAATTTGACTTATAAGAACTTCACAAGAAATAATTTCTTTTTTTTTTTTAATTTCTTTTCTTATCAGAAGCTTTACAAGAGGTGAAGTTGGCAATTGGCAATAGCAACGGATGCATCTTTCCCCCTTGTGTTTATTCCTTTATATAGAAATATAGAACTCTGGGCTTATAGCCCTGTACAAAAGCTTTAAATTTTTTTTCACAACATTACAAAATCCTAACTGCTGCATTTGACATTCACAATTACTGATCCATAAAAGATCGATCATCTTTTTGTTTTATCACAATATTTCATATATTTTATTGACAAATTGTCATAACTTTGTTTTAATTCTCTCTTTTTTTTTCCCCTTCTCTCTCTCTCTTTGTGAACAGATGTTAATGAGTTTGATTTTATGTCGGCAATGATAATCTCTTCTTTTATTCCTATCTTGTTCCTCTCAGAATGTCTTTGTGGACATGCTATATTTTACGAAGAAGACCAAGACTAACAAGTGTGGATGAAGCAGATTCGTACAATCAATACGCTTCATGTCAGATGACTTCTTCTCTATCTCCTCTTTTTTCCTCCTCCCATGCTCCTCAGACAAAATATGATGTCTTCATCAGTTTTAGAGGTTTAGACACCCGCCGCGGTTTTCTTAGCCATTTGCTTAAGGCATTAAGCCGAGAAAAAATTGAAGCATATGTAGATGACAAACTTAAAGAGGGAGATGAGTTATTGCCAGCACTTTTTACAGCAATTGAGAAATCACAAATTGCACTGGTCATATTCTCGAAAGACTATGCCTCTTCAAAATGGTGCTTGGAAGAGCTTGTCAAAATAACTGAATGCATGATGAAAAATGGACAGATTGTGGTACCTATCTTTTACAATATAGATCCATCAGATGTGCGACATCAAAAGGGGTGATATAAAAATGCATTTGCTAAACATGAAAAGTTGGTCAAGGACAATATAATGATTATACAGAAATGGAGGAGTGCTTTGAAGAAAGTTGCCAATTTATCAGGATTTCATTCCACAAGTTTTGGGTTAGTTTATCCTCTTTTGAACATCATGATTTTATTTTTTAAGCTTTAACCTTCTCTTCTAGATTTTTGTCTATATGCTTTTTGTTTCTTTCATAGAAATACACTAGTTTACTCGCTTCAGGCTTTATTATATATGGCAAAGTGCAAGCCAAAAACTTATTGCTGCATTGCAGTCTAAGACTTGATTCCAATAGCTTATATATACACTTGCAAATGGTTGTATTCGCCTCAATCCATAAACCAAAAGCCATAAATATATTCGCTGCTAGTTAGTGATTTCAAACATCATTTGTTGATGGGATGTGGGATTGAGAATTGAAGTAATGGTTAATCATAGCTGAAATGGGAATTGAAAATTAGTCTTCTATGCTTTATGGGGAAATGTTTCATTTTTCATGGATGATAAATAACGTAATTAAATTCCTTTTCTTTGTTACAGGACTGAAGCTAAGCTTATTGAAGAAGTTGTCCAACGCATGTTGACAAGGTTGAATCATATGCACCAAGTTGATTTAAAAAGCCTTGTTGGAATCAATAAATCAATTGCAGATCTAGAGTCTCTAATATTTTGCAATGGGTCACAAGATGTTCGTGTTATAGGAATTTGGGGCATGGGTGGTATTGGTAAGACAACTATTGCCGGTGCATTATTTAACATATTGTGTTCTGAATTTGAAGGTTGCTATTTTCTAGCGAATGTAAGAGAACAATCAGAGAAATATGGAATAATTCAATTAAGAGATAAACTTGTTTCCATATTATTAGAGGAAAAAGAGATAAACAATGGTGTTCCTAATGGAATACCAGCTTATGATTTGAGGAGACTTCGTCGCAAAAAGATTCTTGTTGTTCTTGATGATGTTATTAATTCAGATCAAGTCAGAAACTTAGTTGGAGGACATGATTGGCTGGGTCCAAGTAGCAGAATCATTGTCACAACTAGAGATAAGCATGTGATTTATAAAGAAGCAGATGATATATATGAAGTTAAAGCATTAAATTTTGATGACGCTCTACAACTTTTAAATTTGCATGCCTTTAATGGAAAGTGTCTCCAAATGAATTGGCATAAACTTATGTTGAAAGTGGTTGAATATGCTAAAGGCATCCCATTAGCTTTAAAAGTTTTGGGTTCCTTTCTTTGTGATAAAAGTGCTGAAGAGTGGGAAAGTCAATTGCAAAAGCTCCAGAAAATGCCATTTCCAGAAATTCAAAATGCTCTAAGATTGAGTTATGAAGGACTAGATCGAGAAATGAGGAGTATATTTTTATATATTGCCTGTTTCTTCGATAGGGATAGAGACAGAAAAGAGCATATAAAAACTTTGTTGGACGTATGTGGCTACTCAACAACTATTGCTTTAAAAATTCTTCAAGAAAGAGCTCTTATAACTATTTCTGGAAATCAAGAGTATGTATTCATGCACGATCTAATTCAAGAAATGGGTCGAGAAATTGTTCGTGATCAAAGTGTTGAAAAGCCTGGAGAACGAAGCCATTTGTTTGATCCTAATGACATTTACCGTGTATTGAAGCATGAGGAGGTATGAAACTATGAACAAATTTTCATTATGATGCCATTTTTTTATTTTAAATTTGATTTGCTGTTAATATATTATTTTAAATTATTTCATCACTAAATATCAAAAATCACATTGTTGTAAAAATTAACTTTTTTTACTATAACTGTAAACAATATCTTTCTTGATTAATATGATGTTATATGATCATTTGATAATATAAAATCTTTAATGTTATATTATCAATTCATTAAAAGTTTTTATTTTATTTATAAATTATTCCCTTTAGTTAATATGTTGTCCTTGAATAAATTATTTTTCTTTTCGAATTGTTTATTTTTGTTGGATAGGGGACTGAGCATATTGAAAGCATAACCTTGAACGTGTCAAGCATTAGTGATCTGAACTTAAGTTCTCATTCCTTTGTTAGAATGGTCAATCTAAATCTTTTGAGATTTCACAAATATTCATATTATTCACATAGTCGGGTGCATCTTCCAGAGGGCCTTAAAATACTACCAGACAAATTAAAACTTTTTTACTGGGATGATTACCCTTCAAATTCCTTGCCAGCGACATTCAATGCAGAGTCTCTTGTTGAACTTCGTATGCGAGGAAGTTATGTTAAAAAACTTTGGGATGGTGTAAAGGTATGTCAAAATTATATTTAGTTTTCTTCTCAAATAGTTTTATTGTACACTGGAAATATTTTTTCTATATGCTTGTTGTGGTTTACACATTTTAATTGTATGTTTGTCTATGGAGGTTGTAACCGGGTCCTCACTTTCTTACTTTGTCTAGTGTTTGAGTGATATTAACTTATTATAATACCAGTTTAGTAGCATGTGGTTGCACAATTCATAATTATAATATAAAATTATAAATTAATTAAACAATAATTATGAATTAATCAAATAAAATTACTTTGAATAAAATTACTAATAAATAAGAACTTTAATTTGAGAATGTTTAAATAAAAGTATTTTTTACACAAAATCTTAAAATAAAATACTGATGTAAATCTATAATATATTTGAAAATTGAATCATTTATGATCTAAAATTTAAATTGAATCAATATATATTGATTCAGAAATTTTTTTTTAATTTGAACATCTTATAATAAAACAGAGTGAAATAAATCTAAGGTTGATAGTTAACTAATTTTTTTTGTTTTCAAACTTCAAAAGACAAAAGTGAGAAATTCTAATTGAACAAAATGTAAATTTAAAATTAAAAAGAAATTATAGATCCATCTTTGAAACTCACTTTATTCGAACTAGTGGATTAACGTGCCTATCGATCTAGACTTTTTATTTTCATTGTAAATTTAAATATTTGTTTTTATTGATTTAAAAAAATAAATTTAATTTGTATGCACTGTCAGTATAAAAAAAGACCCGTTTTGTTCAAATTTTGGGAGAAGTACTTCTTTAAAAACAAAATCAGAAGCAGAAATAAAAGTAGAAGTAGAAAATTATTTTATGTTTAGATATAATTATAGAAGTACTTTTTATAAGAATTAGAAGTTATTAAATTATTTAGATGTGATAAAATAAAAGTACTTGTTTCTTATAAAATTATAATATTAGTAGATAGAGAGTGATATTTTCAAGAAAAAGTTAAGGATAGAATGGTAAAAGTATGAAAAAGTAGTGGATCCGAAATTTAAGAATTATTTTTCTTTCTCTTCTACTGTTTCTGCTTCTAAGAAAGGCAGCTCCCTATCTACTTCTCAAAAAAGTAGAAAAATTAATTATTTTTTGATACTACTTTTTTTAAGAAGCACAAATAAATAACATTAGAAATATTTTTTTTAAAATTTTTTTTGAAAAAAAGTACTTTTTTTCCTTGGAGAAACGCAAACAAATGAACTCATAATATATAAAAGTTTTACATAAATATTCAATTATGAATTGCCAAATAAGCAAAGGTATTTGACTTAATCACCTACTATTTTAAAAATCTTATAATTTTGTGCATTTGATTAGATAATAGTGTAATTTTTTGTACATTGTTAGTATATAGCAATTAAATTAAAAAAATTAAACTAAACTTCAATGAATAATTATCTTTATAGATTTAAAAAATTTTAAAACGGCATTTTCTAAGCACTATTATTCAATCAAGCCCCTTATCCTCTAAGTTAAGATTTAATAACTCAACCAAAGTAGAGTTGGTCAAAGTGGTGGGTACTTTGACCCTCTAACCAGGCATCTTAAGTTTGAACTCTGGGAATGGAAAAAATTCTCGTTGGGAGATCTAAAAGCTCCCTCTAGAACATTTACGGGTTGAGTCGGATTAGTCAAGCTTTTTTATAACAGGGTTTGGTGAACTGAACCGGTAGACTTCACTAAAAAAAATAAATTAATAATTCAAAATTAATTTCTTAACTTTTTTCCTTATATCTCCCTTAGTTTAATTATATTGTATGCAAAGTTTACAATCTCATAAAATGTAACATAAAAAATTAGGATTTACTTTCTAAATACAGACAATGTAAAACAAATTTATATTGTTAGGCAATAGAATTTGAGAAAATTATCAAATCATAGTGAATAATTATTCATTATAATAACTACTACTATAATTTGTCATTTTTCTAAAATTCTATAGAAATTAATCTAAAAAAATTAAATATTAAAAAAATATTTCTTTACAGAAATAATTATGTAAAAATATTTAATATAATAATGTAATTTCATAACAATAATTATGCATAAACTTATTTTATTAAATTTTTAATTGAAATTTTTATTGTACATATGAATATATAAATTTTTCCATGTAAATTAGCTATCATATACCAAAATTCAAATATATAATTAAAAAATAGTAAAAATATTAATTTTCAAACTACCATACCACCAATAATAAACCATTTTGACATGTTATTTTTTAAATCACTAAACCCTAAATTTACAAAATTGATTATTAAAAAATAATTGCAGTTAAAATTAATATATATTGATAAAATTAAAAATTTATCTTCATCAAGATATTCACGAAAAAATATGTCTATAGGTATAAAAAGGCAACACATAAATATGAAAACATTTACTTTAAAGAGATGTTTGTTTCAGAATTTGATATTACACTTTTAGGAGTCACATTCTTAGCAATGTTATACCCAACAACTCATTCCTAATCATTCTATGTAACTTATTTGTTTAGCATTAAAAATTTTTCAAAACCTTTTTTGAGATTTCCGAGAATAAATTAAAAGCTTGTTTGGTTCATAATATATATATATCCTAACATTAATTGTATATTTTATTATTATTATTATTATTATTATTAATTGAGGGACATTTTACTATTTTCATTCAATAATTTTCATTCTCAATATTAAAATATGAAATATAACTTTTTTGAAAATAATTTATGTCCAGAATACTTTTACAAAACTTGTAGCAAATATGGGATTATTCTCAAAAAACTATTCCCAAGAATAAGTTGATAAACTTTAAAACAAACACAGTTAAAGACATATGTGAGAAAGAAATTATAATTTTTATAAATAATCATTTTTCATTAATTTTAATATCTATTTTGATAGAACTCATCACATGTATGTAAATTAGTCAATTCAATTAAACTATCATAGCTATGTTTAATCTTACAGGCTAGTCTAGAGGTTGCTTGACTCTATGTCAAGGAAAAAAGTAAATAAATGTTTCTTTTTTATTTCTTTAAAACAAAATATATAATAAATTAAAATATTCTAAGATATCATATGCAAATAAACCAAAATAATATTAAAAAAATTGATATTATAATAAAACATCCAACTCAAAAATGCTACAATAGGTAAATCTATCTCATTGTAGTAGTTAATAGGAAACTTAAACAAAAACTTACATAAAGATATTTTACTTAGATAACCTTTTTTCTTTTTTTTGGTCTTTACTTAGATAACCTCTAAATGTCTATAACTACTATAACGAAAATCAACCTCTAAATATATAAAATTAGATTAAAGAAAATAATTAAGTAAGAACTGGAGCAAACAAAATTAGAGTAAATTAACCTTTATGTAACGATAATAGTATGGAAAAAAATAAGTAACTTCAATAATTATTTTTAGCCATGTATAACAATCTTCAAGTGATTAATTAGACAATAAATAAAAGGAAAAAAGAATCTCACCAATTGCAAATAAAAAAAATTAAACATTACTCAGTTGAAAAAGGTTTAAATTCTTTTTGCTTATTAGTTTTTGTTTGATAAATTTTAAAATTCGAATTTAAATTACATAAGTGATTCCTAATAGAAGATCATTGAAGAAAGAATAATTAATTTATTTTTATTAGTGTTAGAAAATTTGGAAAAGATCTAAATGGAAGATAATATGTAATATGATATTTTAGTTGTTTAAAAAGTTATCTTAAAATTAAGATAAATTAGATCCACTGAAAATGTGATAAATGTCAATTTTTTTTTAAAATGGCAAAGTCAATTCACAATTTTCTTTTTTAAATATAATATTATATGCTATATATTATATTTTACTTAGATTTATAAAAGAAGTTTGATGCCAAAATTCATAAAAATGAAGACAAGTATTAGGTATCAATCCATGTATAACTACAAGGTATTAATACCAAATACCTGGCTGTATACTATTATTTGAGAATGGGTACCATGGTAGGTTCTCTTTAGTGTTTTTGAATTCAATTAGTATGGAGTGTAGACTTCAATGATTCCATATAACTTTTCTAATTGATACAGAATCTTGCAAATCTGAAAAGCATTAACCTTAATGGATCCAAGCAATTGATTGAACTTCCAGATTTATCTAAAGCTTCAAGGCTTGAAGAATTATCTCTTCAGGATTATGTAAATTTACTCTCTGTTCATCCATCTATTTTCTCTCTCCAAAAGCTTATTTTTGTCGACCTAGCATTTTGTGGAAAGCTTGAGAAACTCCCAGGTACATGCTTTAAGATCCAAGCAAATGCAAAAATTAATTGTTATAAAATTTGTATAACATCGAATTAATATTTTAAATATTTTTTCACTAATTTGATTTTTTATAGTAAAAAAATAATTATTAATTTAAAGGCCAAACTAATGTATAAATATATAATAAAGAATTAAATTAATGTCTATTTTAAATAATAAAGGATTGAATTGATATTTAAAATATTTGAAAGACAAATTTGATGTTAAAAAAAATCTTTGAAGGTCTAATTTTATTAAGGACAAAATTTGTATCAAATCTTTTATATTTATTTGATCTAATTCTCAAATCCATTAATAATACACTAGTATTTTTTCCCGAAATGAATAACTTAAATAGAGATATAAGTAAATTGTTCTAAGCTTTTTTTTCTCCTTTTAAAGTACTTGCTCTTTTAAGAACCCTTCAAATTTTCGTTTGTTTTGGTTTTGGGTTTGTAAGCTCTCACCTCACGAAGTTTTCATTGATATGAAATGCAAAAGTATGGTGTGTTCTTAAACATTAGGGAAACAACTATTGAAGCATTTTTCATTTGCCCTCGTCAGATATTTGCTGCAGCAAGCTTGGTGACTTGAACCTGTCAGAATGTGAGAGTCTAAAGCATCTACCAAATGGCTTATGCAAGCTGAGATTTCTTACATGTCTTCGGCTTTATGGGCACAAACAGCTTGACACATCAGACCTACACATCTTATTTGATGCCGTATCGTCTTTAGAAGTGCTAGCCTTGGATAGTTGCCATAACTTGTATGAACTCCCGGAGAATATCAGCAATTTATCATTGTTAGAGTGGTTATCACTTAGTGGAACTAAAGTTAAGAGCTTGCCAAAAAGCATCAAACATCTTTCACAGCTGAGATGTCTCTGGTTAAGCAATTGCAGGAGGCTCCAGTCACTGCTTGAGCTTCCAGCATCTGTCTATATCTTAGATGCCTGTCATTGCACATCGTTGGAGAAAGTGTTCACTCCAACACCTGAACTACTGGAAGAACACATCAGATTGTTTGAAATTAAACCCAGTGAATATTATTTCACAAAGTTTTCATTCAACAATTGCCCAAATTTGGATAAAGATGCACTCGATGCTATTTTAGCATATGTCGACTGCTGCAATAAGAGAGAGCGAGCAATTTGGGAAAAGTGTATTGGAAAACAGAGACATCGTTGAAGCACCATGCACATTTCCCATGCTCACCGACATCTTTGGTGTTATTTTATTTTATAGCTGAACAGAGATAGAATTGTTCAATAACTGGATTTATAAGAGTTGAGGAGATAATTTTTCTATAAATGCTCCTTATTTTTACTTTTCTTTTCCTATTCTATATATCTTCTTTCATGTCTCATTAGAAGACTTTTGAAAGGTCGCAATAATAGGTTTTTCTACCAGATTCCCACAGAGAGATTTAAGTCTTATATTTCAATTTCTAAAATTGCAGATGAAGTTCAATTAAGGATCTAGTTCACTTTTTGATAGAATCGCGAGTTTTGAAACATTTTATCTAAGTTTTGTTTTTCCTTCTTTTTTTTTTTGGTCTGTAATATGGTGTTACGCTTAAATATACTTTTCATATATGAAAATATAACACTTTTTATTTTAATCTTTTGAAAAAAAATACTTATTTAAGTTCTCGATTTTTACAAATGAGCACAAATGGCCTTAAAACTTTTAAAAAAGTTTGTCCTTGTCGCAAATTATTATTATTATTATTATTATTATTATTATTATTATTATGTGCAATTAAATTAGTAACACAATCATTTAAATTTCAATATAAAATTATTTTCATCAAAACTTTCTCAATATAATAATTATCTAAATAAGATAATAGAGATTATTCTAGAAAAATTAATAAGTAAAAATAAATATTAATAAAGATAAATTAATAAATGGTAATGTTCAATTGATTCCTAATGTTTTACCATCAAATTTTATTAAAAAAGAAATTTAATCAACATATAACGTCAGAATTTGTTGGTATTAACACCTTAACTTTTATTGTAACTTTTTTCACCATCTCTTTCTTCACAAATTAAAATAACTTGTCATATTAAATTAGCTATTATTTTATTCAATATGAATTGTTAATTTATCTAATAATATATTACCACATGATTTAAGAGTTTGACCAATATATGTGAAATACCATACTCATTAAATAATGTAACAAATTATTAGATGATAAAGTAAATTTTTTTACACTATTCGTATATATTTAACTCCAACGTACCTATTATCGGGAGCTATTTTATTGAATTCAAAATTTATGACATATTAACAGAAATTTATGGAGATTATTTTCTTGTCATATAGTATTTAGTAAGTCATGTGTGAAAATATAAACTAGCGTCTTTTAAAAAAAAAAAAGAATAAGCGAAAGATGAACTTTTCTACACAAATTAAATGATTAGATCACAAAGGCAAAAATAGTAGAACACTAGAAGAATTTTTTGATAAATATTAAAGATAATAAATTTAAATAATATATTGGATAAATGCAGCATATGTTATGATTTCTGTATTGTCGTTCATTTTTACTCACTGATTCTTTGAAATGCTTATGATATGTTATTTTAATAACCGTTATATTAAGAAAAAATTTAAAAAATAATTTATTATGTAAAGCGTTTAATTTATATGTACTAACAGTATAAAACTTTTTTATACTGTCATCTAATTATATACTGCCATATAAATAAATATGCATAACTTTTACCTCACTACCTCAAAAGTTATGCAAATGGGAGAATTGTCATATATTGTCAGTACATATAAGTTAAATCCTTATGTAAATTTAAATAGTTGTTTTAAATAAGTTAACTGAGCATAAAAATAAAAATATGATAATATTAGAGAAGAATTATAGATTAAAATTCACAATAATATATATTAAATATTATATTATTATCTTAATTAACAAATATAAATGAAGAACATTTTAGAAATACCAAATAAATGTTAGTTAAATAAAATGACAATAAATATTAAGAGTGACAATACCTCACGTAATCAAACAATCAATCAACATCATGCAAGGAATTCACAATTGTACCAAAGAGTTTTTTATTTTCTAGAGAATGAATCTTTTTTGCCCCCCTAGCATTTTGCGGTTTCGAAGTAACTATGGAGGGACTATGTTTTAATCTTTAGAGAATTTAATTTATTTATTGAGGAACTAAAAGTGATGAAATCTACTTTTTTAGTATTTTTCGTACGCTTGTTTGTTTTTCAGTTGATAGACTAAATTAGCCAGATATTAATAAATTGTTCTCCATCTGATAAGTGTATAATATACAATTATTTATTACTCATTTTGACATGATTTTGTGTTATAATTGTTGGGAATTTAATCATTTTTATATGATATTTGAAATTTTATGAAGTTATCAAAATTAATGTTAATTAAATTGACAAATTTTAGATGAATTTGATGGCTTGAAAGTTAAATTTATGAGAGAGACCTTTTTGGATCCAAATGGAAGAGTTTTGAAGTTTATTTAATTTAAGGTTATTTTTGGAAAGTACTGTAGTAAAAAATTTATATCTCTCTCTATAAAAATTGAATTAAGACAAATGAAAATATTCTGAAAAAACTCAAAAGTGCTCTACAACTTTGATATTCAACCAAAAGCCTGGTTCTTAGAGTCTCTTGGTGAAAATCTAGTTTCAAGATAGAAGGTTGTTGTTGTTTTGATACTGTCCAGCTTGACCTCTACCCAACATTTTGCTAATATCTTGACTTACACAAGTTCGCGGAGTTGGAAAGCTTACTTAGAGTTCTGCAACTTTAATATTCGAGAGTTAATTCCAACTATATTTAGAGCTACAGAGTCCAAAAATTTACGATGTACATGTTGTCTAATGCCAAAACACAAATTAGGCCAATTTTGGGCCCAAAGAAGCACGAGGTTTCATTATTTGGATTTATTAATGATTTGTAAAAGATTTCAAAAGTCAAAATGAGGCTTTATCCAAAAGCCGAGAACATTAGAGGTCTCTTGGAGATTGAGGGTATCATGGAATTGGAAGATACAAAAGGACCGGGAGATTCTTTACATTTGGCTTTATTAGGGTTTGCTTGCTTCATCAAAAGAAGAAAATCTATACTATTGGATTCGTCTTTTCTTCTTCTCTTCTCTTGATTCATGTTATAATGTTCTCTTTCTTTTTTTAATTTGGATATTGTGAATATATTTAGTGGCTAAAATCCCTCTTAGCTAGAGTGATAATGTGACCAATGTTGGGATGATAAATTTTTATTTTCTTTTAATCTAATGGATGTTTCTTTCTTTCAATTGAGTTTCTATCTTTATTCTTAATGCTTTTATGGATTGATCACCCATAAATTGATATAAGGAATTGTGTAGACAATTAGAAAATTGGCACATAGTTTAGACCTAGAGATAGGAACTATAATTATTAATTGTCTAATAGAATTAATAATTGTGTGGGATTAATCTATTAAGGATTTTATAGAATATAAATCCTTTCAGCTCTAGAGTTCAAGTTAAGGAATTAATTGAATTTTAGAGGTTAAATAGGATTAATATGCCAAAAAATTGGGTATTAATCAAATTAGAAAATTCTCGAACAATTGAATTGATTAAACTCCATTAGATTAATAATTCAATGCTCATAAAAACAAATAGGTAAATTAGAGCCTTAACATCTCATATATTGTTGGATTTTCTATTACTCATTGATTGCTTGCATTCTAGTTAGGCGATTAGAAGTTGGTTTTGATTAGATTTAATTTAGATTTGCTTTTTAGATTCTCATTCGATTTTATTATTTCAAAATTGGTAGTCTAGATAGTATTTGTATTTGAGAGCTAATATTTGGTTACTAAATCTCTATGAGACAATACTTTTACTCAAATTTTTAATGCTTGTACGACTCTAAACTTGTTGGGGTTGCATCACCATCCAAGAAGTATATGAAACACAAAAAATAAAAAAAAAAAATTGAGAAAGAGGCAACTTATACCTCCTATAAATATAATATGTTTTCCAGCAATCAGAACACTGTTCTCAAGTGATATCACAAAAAAATTTGTGACTACCATACTCCAATATGTGTTGTGAGGATGATAGAATTCTTCGGTAGAAACATAAATGAATCCCAAAGTCTCTATACTTAAGATGTGCTTATTTTAGCTTTTTTTTAATTAAAAAATGGTTTTTTAACCAAAAAATTACTTTCTATTGAAGTTATACATCTCAACTTCAACTTGAAAGCTAAAATCATTTTTTTTTAACTTTAAATAGAAACTAAGATAAATAACATTTTTGTCCAAAAAAAAGTTGAAACAAATACACCTTAGAATGGTATCACACAACAACACAAAAAAAGGATGTAAATAAAATAAAAAGTAGAAAAAAAAAAGAGAATAGAAGCAACCAAGTAAGCAATCATCAAAGGAAAGTTAAAGAGGAGAGCATACCCAAATCCAAATTCTCATAGAGGGAGAACAAAACAAGGTTTTGCCGCTAACCCACTTTGAGTCTAAAAACATCATAATTGTTTTTAAGTTGCTTTAAATCACCAATACTTGAAATCCACTGAATATTAATTAATTTGGCTTGAAGCAGGTTAGCCCAGTATGAAAATAGAGATTTCTCAATGCAAGTTTTTTTTATTCACAATACTTGAATTCTAGATTTTAGTTAAGGAAGATATGTATCGAACCAATTAAATTAACAATTCATTGGTTGTTTTTAAGTCTATATTTGAAATACTATTTTAAACATTTGACAATCAATTTATAAATAATTAAGATTTCAATTAATTTTTTTATTATAAAAAATGTGGTGTACGACTTTGTGATCCATTATATTATCCTTTATTCATTAAAATTTGATTCAAACTTGAGATCTTACTTAAAATTTTTTTTTTATGCACAAGATTTCAAATCGAAAACTTTATTTAAGATGAAGAAGTACTAAATCACTTGAGCCAGTTAGACATTTGTTGATTTTTCAATTATTAATATATAATTCTCTATAATATTGAAATGATATCCATAAAAATGGATATATAAATAATAATAATAATAATAATATAAAAATATTGATTTACCAAAAAAAATAGAGATTAATTGTGATGAATTGTCAATGTAAAATTTTTTTATATTATTATTTAATTATATACTATTATTTATAAGACTTTTGAGATAGTGTATATATGATTTAATCACTCTTATTGATATAATAATATGAGTTTAATTGGTATGCACTGAAAGTATAAAATAGTTTTATATTATCAACCAATAAAAATAAAAGAAAATAAAAAATCATAATAGATCCCTTATTATGATGTATGATTAATTATATGAATTGGTATTTTTTATTATTTCTATTAATTGATAATATAAAATTATTTTATATTATTAATATATTTAAATTAAATTCTAATAATATTTGATTAGGTATTTGTATAATAGAAATTTTTACATTGAGCGTCTTGTCCCAATTTTTTTTTTTATAAATAAAAATCCTAAAAACATTGCATTTGATCCCAAAAAAACAATCTTTATTGCAGGTACGAGAATGCCCTTGAGGGTCTTGTCCACCCCGCGGTGCATTTTGGCATTTCTGCCCCTTCTGAGTAGCTCACCCTCCCTCACAGCAAGCGCTGCCCTAGTCTTCATTGTGTTCTCCGCTTTCTCTATTGACAAATACAACCACAAAATAGTGAAATTCAAGGTAAAGGTTCCTCTAATCTCGATTTGATTATTATTTTCCAGATCTCATTCTTGTAAAGGTTCATTTTTTTTTTTTTTGGGTCTATTTTCCCGTTACCTATTAGTTTTCTTTCATTTTCTCGGGAACCAAACAGTATTAAGACATGGCGAGCGCGGTGGATGCTGCGGGGAACCCGATCCCAACATCGGCGGTGTTGATGGCGGCGTCGAAGAACATTGGGATAAGGTGCCAGGCGGAGAACGTGGAGTTCCTCAAATGCAAGAAGAAGGATCAGAACCCTGAAAAGTGTCTCGACAAAGGGCGTGAAGTTACACGCTGCGTTCTTGGCTTGTAAGTTTTTCCTTTTTCTTTTTGTTTTTTTTTTTGTTGAAAAAAATGATGACTTTTTTTTCTGATTTTTCATTATTATTATTATTATTTTTGTGCATGAGGTAAAAAATGAAATGAAAGCTTTTTTTTTTTTTTTCATTTATTTATTGGATTGGACTTTTTGTTTATGATTTTATGATTTTGAAATGGTAAATGGTTCCTTCATTCCAATGTGTTGTTCTATTTGGCCGAACAAAATAAAGGTGGCAGAGTAGCAATGGGAGGCATTTCTGGTATTGGGAAATGGGAACCAAAATTATTGTATTGTTTCTGTTTATCTCAACAATAAACTGCGGCTAGGTTGTAGGAATGTGTTTTGATATTTGAGAATATGGACATTATAATAGTAAAGCTACTTTCGCAACCATTTGTATTGAAAAAACAACACAGTTCCCTCTGCAAGCCGGCTGTTAGATGATTGGTTGACTTTTTATCATCAGCTCAAGATTTTTTTCCTTTTTTTTAAAGGAATTGAGCATGCTAGTAGCATTACTGCAGTTATTATATTCCAGCTCTTATTTTTTTCCTTCTTCTTCTTCTTCTTCACTTGCCTGGGGGGAGGGGGTATTGGTTTGGTATTGTACCACTCGCACACGTAGATCAGAAGTCATGGACTGGCTTTATGGACCTTTTGTTTGTATTTGTCTGCTGAACTTGTGTTTCATTTTTTGTTTCATTTTTTGTATGGTTTGGACCACTTATTTTGGAATTTCCGGTTGTGTGTAGGATCTTAACTAGTAAGGCCTTCAGTAAACGTACTATTCCTTAAAAATTGCTTATGCTAGATAGTCAGAACTGTTTTCATAGAATTTTTGGTGGTGTGATTTTGCATAATCCTTGTTGTCTGTAGGATGGGTAGGTGATTACTATCACTTTATTCCATCCAACAATCTCCTTTGAATCTAGCTGCACTCTATCAAAATTCCAGCAAACTCTTGTCTATCTTTTTTACCCCCTAATAAAAAGGAGGTACTACGACATTGGTGACTGGCGAGGGATGTTGGGCAAATTGAATGTTTATAAAGTGTAGAAATGTTTTCTCTTGGTGGCATAATTATTCATGGCATTTAAGTGCCTCTATGCAGTTATTGTGGGTGAAACTTCTTCCAGTTCTTTCTGGAGTGCCAATAGCGTATCTAAAAAACAGAATGATTTTGGCATGCTTTTGAGTTTATTAGATTACTGAATATCTGTAACAGTTCAGATTTAGTACTTCTTATTTGATGATGAATTGATGATTTGAATATTCATTTACAATGGTAGTGAGTGATATCTTTCATTATAAGAATTTTTTAACTGAAAATGCAATTTTATCACACAAATCCAGACCACTGCCAGTATATGTGAAATTTAACCTGTTCTGTTAATGTGTTATGTTAGAGTCAACTGATATGGAATTTTCTGGTAATGATGAAGTTTGGATTCTAATTCTAACTGATCTGCTTCAAACGTTGCTGGTTTTATAGAAACTAAAGTAATTTAGTCCAGTACTGTGTCTTGTATTATTAATTGATTATTGTCCATATAACTTTAACTGTTTTTCAAACAGAGCAACAAATTAAGGGACCAAGGAATGAATAAGTGCATATTCAACTTAGGTAAAAATGTAACAAAAAACTGTAAACATTAAGAAACGAAATATATACCTATATGGAAATAATTATTTAAAAAATATTTAATACAACAATTTAATTTCATGACAAGAGTAAACTGGTATTATTAAATTTTTAATTGAATTTTTGTACACATGTATATATAAATATTTTCATCATATATATTATATACCTAAAATTCAACTATCCGGTTAAAAAATAATAAAATTATTAATTTTCATACTACCACACCACCAATAGTAAACTATTTTGACATGTTATTTTTGAAATCACTAAACCCTAAATTTGCATAATTGATTATTAAAAGCTAACTGCATTTATAATTAAAATATAAATTGATAAAATAAAAAATTTATCTTCATTAAGATATTAACAAAAATTGTATTTTTCGGTATATAAATTGTAAATATTATAAAAAAATGCGTAGCTTTTTTCTAACATATGTTGTAAAGTATATTTCTTCAAATTTATTTTTAATAGCAGTACTAGTAAGGAAAAATTAAAGAACTTCAATAATTATTTTTATGCATGTATAACAATCCTCAAATGATTAATTAGACAGTGAGGAAAGGGGAAAATAATATCACCAAGTTCAAATTAAGAAAAAAAAACTAAACACTACTGAGTTTAAAAGTTTAAATTCTTTTTGTTTATTAACTTTTTGTTTGACAAATTTTAAAATTTGAATTTAAATTACGTAAGTGGTTTGAAGTAGAAGATTATTTAAAAAAGAAAAAGGAATAGTTAATTTACTTTTATCAATATTAGAAAATGTATGAAAGATAATATGCAATATGATATTTTAAGAAGTTATTTTTACATGAACATACTTAGATCCACTGAGAATATAACAAGTGTTTTTTTTTTTTTTTTTAATGTCAAAGTCAATTCATTTTTTTTTTCAAATATAATATTGTATATTAGATTAGATTTCACTTAGATGTATAAAAGATGTTTGATGCCAAAATTCATAAAAATGAAGACAAGTATTAGGTAACAATCCACGTATATCTAAAACATATCAGTACCAAATACGTGGCTATATATATTACTATTTGAGAATGGGTATCATGGTAGATTTTGTTTAGTTTTTGTGAATTCAATTAGTATTAGTACGAAGTGTAAATTTCAATGATTGTGTAACTCTTTTAATTGATACAGAATCTAGCAAACCTGATAAGCGTTAACCTTGATGGATCCATGCAATTGATTGAGCTTCTAGATTTCTCTAAAGCCTCAAGTCTTGAAAAATTATTCAGAATTTTCTTATGAATGT
Source organism: Pterocarpus santalinus (assembly GCA_031439595.1). NCBI lineage: Eukaryota > Viridiplantae > Streptophyta > Magnoliopsida > Fabales > Fabaceae > Pterocarpus > Pterocarpus santalinus. The sequence goes on from CM062523.1 coordinate 6,276,097, forward strand.
ATTGTGACTAATCATGTGATGGATGATTATATGTGGATGGTCAAAATTTTAATTGTAAAAGCAAAAAAAAAAAAAAAAAAAAAGGTGATTAGTTTTGATACAATATCATTGTAAAGTGTTTTATACTATCAATCAACCATGTAACATTATATGTATGACTTTTAAGATAGTTATTGTAAGAGTCAAATATTTACAATGACATGGCAAGACATAAAATATGGGTGTCATGTCATTTATATTTATACACGTGAAAAGTAATAATCCATACATTCAGGGTTATTCATTTATAACTGTTCAATGGGGCTGAATGGAACTTTCAAATTAAATTTATTCAATTTTTTTTTACTTTTTGTTTAGAACAAATATGTGGTTGCATTGAAGGTTATATTTAACGAACAACATGAAAAGTACAGAATTCATCATTAACTAAGGAAGGAGATGGAAATAGAGACCAATCTCCACCACCCAAACATACTGCATCTCTATGGTTGGTTTCGCAATGGGAGCATGTTTTCTTGATTTTTGAATATGCTCACAATGGTAAGCCTTATAAGGAGCTTAGAAAATAGTCCACCTCACTGAGAAGCAAGCAGCCGCAGTAGTCCTTCATTAGTGTGAGTGTGCGTGACTAATTGCTGCAATTAAAGTAGTAAACTAATTGTAATGACATGCTGTGAGATATGGAACTATGTAGAGAAAGGGGGAAAAGAAAGACTTACACACCGTATTTACACTGGTGATCATTGTGCTAATAACTTGTGATCAACAAGTATTATGTGGTGATCATAGATGGTGGTGACTAATTACCATTTTGTGGTGATCTGTGTGTTATGTCATAATCAACATACATTGTGTAGGGACCAACGTATATTGTTCACTGACAGGTATGGTATAAAAATGGTGTGTAAATAGCAAGACTAAGGGTCTGTTTCAAAGTCCTCTAAGCTGAAATTATGTTATATTCTATGCTTACCATCATACTTCTTTTCGAAGCAAGTCTTTTGTATTATGTTGACTCTAACTTTTGTTTATTATGAAAATTTTAGTTGAGAAGCATTGGCATATTGTCATGAGAAGCATGTTATTCTTAGGGATATCATTCCAGAAAATTTGTTGCTTGATCATGAGGTATTCTTTTCCCTCTTTGTACCTTCCTTTTTCTTATGCTAACAATGTGTATTTTTCTTCACTTTGTGTCAACGTTGGGCAACTCAAGCAGAAGAAATTGAGTTATCTATATAGTATTATCAATACAACCTTTTACAGTTCATTTCAGTCCTTTTTGCTGCAACACCACCCCCCCCCCCCAACAAAAAAAAAACACCTTTTGGCCTCTTAAGGATTATACGTTGTTTTGAAAATTGTAAAACTCCTGCCTTAAGTTTTGACGTATTTTTCAAAGCATTTTGGTTTTGTTGTTCGCTTATTTCTGTTCTCCACTTTCCTTGCCCTACTTCTGACCAAGAGAGACTCACAAAAGCAATCCTAGACTGATGTAGCTACTGTAGATATATGATGATAACCATTTGGTAAAGTTGTAAGCTGTTAATTGTATTTGATCTTTGAGGGAGCTTGAACAACTAGTTTGATAATGGCTTGGCTGCAGGGTTGTCTTAAAATTGCAGATGCTGGTTGGTCTGTACAGTCTAGAAGCAAAAGAAATACCATGTGTGGTAGATTGCATTATTTAGCAACTGAAATGGTAGAAACCAAAGCTCATGATTATGCAGTTGATAACTGGACTCTGGGTATCCTTTGTTATGAGTTCCTCTATGGTGTTCATCCATTTGAGGCTGAGAGTCAAGCTGATACCTTCAAAAGGTATGGAAGTGAATGGGACTTGTGTGTAGTAAAATAAATGACATTTTTGCTATGTTATGTAATGTATCTAAATCTGTGCAGGATAATGAACGTTGGCCTATGCTTCCCTTCTACACCTTTTGTCTCTTCAGAAGCCAAAAATCTGATTAGTCAGGTATGTTCATATCTACATATTTAAACAAATACTTTCTGTCAATAGATTTAGTTTTTCTCACTGCAATCTGTAAATTGATGCAGCTTCTAGTGAAAGACTCCTCATGAAGGCTCTCACTTAAGAAGATAATGGAGCATCCTTGGATAATCAAGAATGCAAATCCTATGGGTATCTGCAAGTAGTATCAACTTTAGTCCGTCAGGTTTAACTGTGGCCTTGAGGGATTAAAGCTGAATTCTATATCTAATAGTGTAATATGCATGCAAATTTATGAGTTTTTCGAAGTTCAAGTATATTATCAACTTGAATGACACTGTCCATTGCTGTGGTGATTACGAAGGTTAGGAATAGGATTCTACATATGTATTTCATGTGCAGAATTGTAAGTGGCTTTAAGAACTCACCGTGGTATTGTCAATATTGTGTGTATAATATGAGAATGACATTCGTCTATTCAGAGTTTTGGAACTGGTTTCATATATCAACCCAACTGCAAGTCTAGTTCTATATGGCTAAAAATGCATAAAGTGATCCCAAGTTTTGTGCTGGTTTGAATTTTTTTTTCCCTTTTCTTTTGTGGATAAAAGGATTGAAGATTTTGACATCTATACCTATATATAAAGGGATTCCCCACTGTAAATTCATTGTGCTTTCTATATGCTTTCGATTTTATTTTATACATTTTTTTACGGTTTTAACATGTTTAGATTCAGCTTTGCAAGCTTCCTTTACACTTTGTGCACAGGGATAAAATCCTCTAAATATGCACTCCCTTATTCCATGTCCTATAGCAGTTTCTAGAGAGATGTTTTCAAGACTTTTTTGTATTAAAAACTGTTTACAGCCAGTGAACTCTTTCTTCTTCTATGCAGTTCTCTCCCTAGTTCACAGTCACAAGCACAAATTCGTATACTCTCTGGTGCACTGAACCAGTGAAAAATAATGTATACGGGTGAGTCAATGAAGCTTCAGAAGGGTGCTTGGGATTATGTTGCTGTTTTATTCTTGAGGGTTGCCATCTCAATGCTCAAATCAACTTTGGTTTGCTCCTCTGGCATTCTCTGGGTTTTGAATCCAAGGCTTGGTCTCCTGTCTTGGGGGCTTAGTACATTTTGAGACCGTTCTCTTTTCTAGAGCTATACCAATTTTCAGTGGAGGTAAATTGTAAGTATATTTTTTTGGTGAATTTTTGTCAAATTTTGTGTATTTTCTCTTTCAGAGCTCCTTATTGCAATTTCTGTTACAGAGATTGTTAGGGAACAGAATTAGTTAGAACTAGTTGTAGTTCTGTTAGTGTTCTGTTAGTGATTGGTTATGCATTGTTAGATAAAACTCTAGCTTGCACTCCATTATATAAACCTCACACGTGTATCACATGGTAACTATTCAGTAAGAATACAATTCAGTTTTCTGCATTCTCCACTCTCTCTACTTCCTCTCTTCTCTGTATTTAGGTTCTTCAACATGGTATCATAGAGCCACCTCATTTTTTTTCCGATCCGTGCCTTTTGGATCTCTTCTCGAGCTTCTTCCCCCTCTACCATGGTGGCGCCGAACGCTTCCCCAGCGTCCTCCACGGATTCTTCCCCTACATTTGCCCCTGCAAGTTCTCAATCCCCATCTTGTTCAAACTCGCTGATGATAATTTCCTGCTGTGGCAGCAAGAAGCAATCGCCACCATTAAAGGCCACCGGCTCCAATCTCACCTTCGCAAAGATCTCATTCCTCCGATGTACCTCGATGGTGATGATGAAGGCTCATGTAGCCCTAAACCTAATCCTGAATTCGAAAGTTGGGAATAGCAAGACAATGTCCTCCTTTCTTGGATTCTTTCATCCCTCAGCGAATCTATGAGAGTGCAAATGGTTGGCTGTGTGTACTCCTATCAGATTTGGGAAAAGATCGAAAAATTATTCGCTTCGCAAACTTGTGCGAAGGTCACTCAGGTCAAGCTCCAATTGCGCAACATCAAGAAAGGTGCATCGATGAACTCGTATCTCCTTGACATTAACAAAACGGTGGATCAGTTAATTGCCGCGGGTTCCTCAGTTTCAATCGAAGAAACATTCAAGCTATCTTGGACGGTTTATCTTCCGATTACACTCCTTTGGTCACCTCCATTATCTCACGCGTTGATCCATACTCTGTCGAGGAAATGGAGGCTTTGCTCCTCGCTGTTGAAGCCCGAATTGAACACTGTCACCAACAAGAACTAACTTCGCAGGGGTTTACCAATCTAATTCAGGTGCATTATGCTCAGTCACAAGGCCGTGGCAGAGGCTTTCCTCCTCCTGAGGGTGGTCGTGGCCGTGGCAACCCCGGTTTTCGACATCATGGTTGCTCAGGCAGAAGAGGAGGCCGTCACAACAATTTATTTGGCTACAACAATTTTGGTCAACAACAATTTGGTTCTCGACCTCAGTGTCAAGTCTGCAACAAGTATGGTCATTCGGCTCTGGAGTGCTATCATCGCTTCAATCCCACCTTTCAAGCTTCCGTATCTCAACCACAAGGTCGTCCTCCTCCCAATCCTGCTCATTAAGCTTATTTGGTTGAGCCATTATCTACAGCTTCACCTCCACATTCAAATCAGTCTCAAGCTCTTCTTGGCACACCTGCAACAGTCTATGACCCCCTCTGGTATCCAGATTCAGGTGCCACAAATCACTTAACTCCAGATGCCTCTAATCTCAGTGTGAGGCACCTCTATGAAGGTTCTGACCGTGTTCAAGTTGGCAACGGGTCAGGTATGGGCATTTTGCGCACAGGGGATTCTAATTTATATTCACATGCATTCAACAAATCCTTCGTCTTAAGAAATTTGTTGCATGTCCCTGGTTTAACCAAAAATTTGATTAGTGTCTCTCAGTTTGCAAAACAAAATAGAGTCTTCTTTGAATTTCATGCTGAAGCCTGTTATGTCAAATGTCAGGACTCCAAGGAGAAGAGGTTTTACTAGAGATGGGTTATATGCCTTTCTGGATTTGCAGCCAAGCTCTCATGCTCTGCAGCAATCTAGTTCTATTGTTCCTTCAACTGTACCTGTTGCTTTACATTCCTTTTGGCTAGGTACTGCCAAAAGTGATGATAATGTTTTCTTTCTTTGGCATAGTAAGCTTGGGCATCCTTCGAGCCCTGTTGTTCAAAAAGTCTTGCACTTCTGTAAAATTCTTTGTCATGTGAATAAAGTTTCAAAAGTTTGTGATTCATGCTGTGTTGGTAAACATCACCAATTACCTTTTGTTAGTTCATCTACTTTTATAATGAACCTTTAGCACTTATATATTGTGACATTTGGGGGCCATCACCATTACCCTCTAGGTCCGGTGCTAGATATTACCTCACATTCGGAGATGCTGCAACCAAATTTTCCTGGATTTATTTTCTGCACCAAAAGTCCCAGGCCTTGACCATGTTTCAGCAGTTCAAAACCATGGTTGAAACCCCATTTGAGAAAACCGTTCAATTTGTCCAAACTGACAATGCAAAAGAATTTCTAGCCTTTACCAAATTTTTCCTTGATCATGGCATTATTCATAGGCGCATCTGTCCCTATACACATGAACAAAATGGTAGCATAGAACGGAAACATCGACACATTACCACAACTGGCCTCACCTTGTTAGCTCATGCCTCTTTGCCTACCTCCTTTTGGGAAGAAGCCTTTCACACTGCAGTATAACTCATCAACCTCCTATCCACACCTACACTTAATAACTCCTCTCCCTTTCAAACACTGTACGCCAAGCCGCTGGATTACACTTTCCTTCGACCCTTTGGTTGTACTTGTTTCCCACTATTAAGACCTTGTTCACATCATAAACTTGATTTTTGGTCTGAGAAGTGCATTTTTCTAGGCTATTCTAATCACTATCGGGGATACAAATGCCTAGCTAAGTCAGGGAAAACCTATATGTCTCGACATGTTATCTTTGATGAGTCGTCTTTTCCTTATTCCGAATTATTTTCTATCTCTACCTGCGCTCAGTCTTCAATGGACAATACTAACCTTCCTATCATTCCACTTATTTCATTTATGAATGCCCCTCATGCATATGCTCCTATTTTGCCTGCACTTGCTGCTATTTTGCCTGCTGCCACTAACTTTGACAGGTCTCCTGGGGAGCCATCTGCTGTCGTTTCCTCTGATGGTGCTGCCCTTGCAGCTATGGCCATTCCCTCTGATGGTGTTGCACCAAAACCTGCCATCAAAGTTTACTCCAGAAAATTCTCAAGACAAAAATCTGCAGTGCCATCTGCCTCTCTTGGTTCTGCTGTCCTTGCGCCTGTTCCTGCTGTCAATAATGATCACTCCATGATCACTAGAAGCAAGGATGGCATCTTTAAACCCAAAGCCTTCACTGCGTCACTTGAGCCAAAATTTGTCAAGCAAGCTTTAGCAGATTCCCAATGGTTACAGGCCATGATCGATGAATTTTAAGCCCTCATGAAAAATAATACATGGATGCTAGCACCACTTCCTGCTAATAGAGAGCCTATTGGCTCCAAGTGGGTGTTTCAGGTCAAGTACAATCCCGATGGTTCCATCAATAAATACAAAACAAGGTTGGTAGCAAAGGGCTTTCATCAACAAGAGGTTGACTTCCATGAGACCTTCAGCCTGGTTGTTAAGCCCACTACTGTTTGGATTGTTCTGACTATGGCAGTCTCAAAAGGTTGGCCAATTCGTCAAGTTGACTTCAACAACGCATTTCTAAATAGAGATATCCAAGAATTAGTTTATATGACTCAACCTGAAGGGTTTGTGGCTGGTAATAAATCGTTGGTTTGTAAATTGAACAAGGCCCTCTATGGCCTGAAGCAAGCTCCTCGTGCTTGGTTTGAAAAGCTGCAGCATACACTCCACTCCCTTGGTTTCAAGTCTGCTAAGAGTGACTCCTCCCTCTTCATCCACATTACTACCTCTCACATACTCTATGTCCTTGTGTATGTGGATGATGTATCATCACTGGGTCTTCATCCACTGCTATTACTCAGTTCATTTCCTCTCTCAATGCCACTTTCTCCTTGAAAGACTTGGGTTCTCTCCATTATTTTCTTGGAATAGAGGCCAACACACTACCCTCTGGTGGCCTTCATCTTTCCCAAGCAAAATATATTTCAGACCTTCTGCTGAAAGCCAAAATGATTGACTGCAACTCCTCTCCCACACCCATGATCTCTGGTCTTAAGCTGTCCAAACATGGGACTGATGCTTTTGATGATGCCTCTTTATACCGATCGATCGTTGGTGCCCTTCAATATGCCACTATAACCCGGCCTGACATTGCCTTTTGTGTCAACAAAGTGTGCCAATTTATGCATCAACCTCTGCATAGTCATTGGCAAGCGGTAAAACGCATTCTCCAGTACCTTCAAAGGTCAATTCCCTATGGTCTCCTCCTTCAGCCGAGTTCCTCTCTTGAGCACTATGCCTTCTGTGATGCAGACTGGGGGTCAGATCGTGATGACAGGCTGTCTACCACTGGTTTTGGTGTTTACCTCGGCAGTAACTTGGTGTCTTGGATGTCTAAGAAGCAAGCTTTGGTTTCTCGGTCAAGCGCAAAAGCTAAATACCGGAGCCTGGCAGCAACTGTATCAGAAATCATTTGGTTGAAATCACTCTTGTTGGAGCTGCATCTTCTGGTTTCCAAAGCTCCTACTATCTACTATGACTATCTAAGTGCTGTCATGATGACAGCAAACCCGATACTTCACCATCGCTCAAAGCACTTTAAACTAGATTTACACTTTGTTAGAGAAAATGTCTTAAATGAAGCAATTGTTGTATCCCACATACCCCCTCATGAGCAGGCTGCTGATGTTCTAACCAAGGCAGGCTCATCCTCTCAGTTTCCCTATCTTAGGTCCAAACTCAGAGTTGGTGAACTCTCGTCTCTGAGTTTGAGAGGGGGGGGGGTGTTAGGGAACAGAATTAGATAGAACTAGTTGTAGTTCTGTTAGTGATTGGTTATGCATTGTTAGATAAAACTCTAGCTTGCACCCCACTATATAAACCTCACACGTGTATCACATGGTAACTATTCAGTAAGAATACAATTCAGTTTTCTGTATTCTCCACTCTCTCTACTTCCTCTCTTCTCTGTATGCAGGTTCTTCAACAGAGATCAAACCTTTTTACCTGCGGTTGATTCTAATTGCATCCTTACATGACCCTTTTGCTTTGAGCTGATGTGTTTCTTTCTTTTACGGTTGTCCTTTTTATATTATCAAACTTGTGCTTTATGTAAAGTTAAGGGGTGATGTAGTGGTAAAGGTAAAACGTAAGGGGGTTGCATGCAAACTCTCTATGTTCTGGCACAGCTTTCAATTTCACTCATTTGGTGATGCTTCGGTAATGCTGATTTTTGTTTGCTTAATGGTAATATTTTCTTTGATTCATGGATGTTAGTATCTTAGCATTCACTAATTTTAGGTATTGAATAATTTTAAGTGCCTTGCTCTCTGCTGTTAAAATGCAACAAAGATAGAAAACAACGCAGCGTTAAAAATAGAGACCAACTATGCGAATATAAAAAAGAGTATATAGTTGAAGGAGTAAATTGATTGAGCCATTAATTAAAAGGGAACAAAGAAAAAAAAAAAAATCTTCTGGTGAGGAGAATGACAGCATTTGCTATGTGTATCTATATTTGATGAGTATCTACTCTCATATTTATCTCTTGACCCTATTGCAACTAAGCTTTTTGGAAATGACAATTGATAGTTCTGCTCTATGAAAGGAGTTCATTCATGGACAGATGTTACTTCTCCATTTCCCATGTCGCCCCCAGTGACACCTTCAATTTGGACTGGGGAAATGCTTGAAGTCAATAGTAATATTACTTTTCTTTGTTTGAAAATTTGAGGTTTTAATAACATTGAAGTAGATGTCAAGCTGACTAAAATTTTTGGTTATTATTTTTTTTAGAACTGTTTTATGTTTTTCAAATCAGTTTAAAAATCCTTTTTAAAGAATATGCTTCATTTTAGAAACATTAGCCTGCTGTTTGTTGTGATTTTGTTTCTAGAGGAATGCAAGCATCAAATATGCAAATTTAAAAAATCTTATTAATTAGTTACCTATTTAATTACCATAACTAAATAGTTCTTTTTGGAAACTTCTTTTATGTTTCGTGGGTTGGGGTAAGTGGGTGGGGAGTGCAGGGAAGATGTTGATGAATGTCAGATTCCCCACGCGGCATACCCAGATTTGCTTTAGACTTTATCTCAATATTTGTCTCCTACGAAAGTGCCCAAGACTTTCGGTGCTCCGACATGATTTAAAACACTTGACCAAAGTCACGATCAAAGTGGACAGCTTTCCTTTTCTTGATTAAATAGCTTTTTCCACCAGTTCGTATCGCTTGTTTTATAACCAAGAGACCACGTATGTCACGGTGTCACCAGTCAAAATCGCATTATTGTTTACTATGTGCGTGTTTGCTTTTGTTTTTATAGAATTGAATTTAGATAGAATTAATTTTGTTAGAATTAATTTGGTTAAAGTTAATTTTAAAGTAAAATAATTTATATTTGATAATTTTTTTAAAAGTAATTTTAATAAAAAAATAAAAATATTTTATTTCTCTTAAAATTAATCCTAGAGATAATAATTGATTATAATAGTGAAAAATCAAATATAAAAAAAATGATTAGAATCGATTTTGACATCCTAAAATCAATTCTAACTTCCCTCACTATGAATCCAAATACATTATAAGATGTTAAGGATGTGTTTGTTTTATTTTTTAAAAAGGTGATTTTGAATTTAAATTTTATATATAATTAAAAAAATTAAAAATTATTTTTTTCAATTTTTATAAAAAATTGAAATAAAATTTTGTTTTAAATTTTAATTATTTTTAAAATAAATTATTCTATATATAAAATGATTTTTTTAATTAAAAAATAACTTTGTATTCAAAAAATTGCAACCAAACGCGCCCTAAATATATGATGGTCATCAATTGCATTCATCAAAATGTACGCAAAAATTGCTGTCCACGGGAAGATATTTTTCAATTTTTTTTTCTGGGATAACAAAAATGCTTTAATTTTCTAAATATTGCAGTTGTTTTCATAGATCTTTTTTATTCTATCGATTTATTTATAAAATATAGTTTGATTTTTTAAGAATTAATTTGTTTTTATATATATTTTTTATAGTGTTTATATCTTGAGGAAAATAATAGATTTTTATCCCCCCAAAAGGCTCCCTCTCTGTGGAAATTATTTTAAGATTCAAATGCATGTTTTAGTTCGTTCCAATATTATAAAATTTTTGTTGATACGTCTTTCAATAAAAAAAAAAGGGTCCCTTTTACGTAAAATGAACTCTACCAAACATTCCTTAAATAGAGAAAGAAATTTAAATTGAATTTTATTAAAAATGAATTAACATATAAACCATTTGAAAATAAATCGATTCTATATCATTTTATTTATATTTTTTTACATTAATTTACAATTACCTATATGTTAATAAATTAATATTAATAAACATATTTGTAATTTGTTAATTAATAGATTTCTTGATTAAAAAGTTGCAAATATTGGGTAAGTAAGTACCATTTTATCGGTTGTAATGGTGAAAGCTAATGTTATAAAACAACGAAAGATGAAAATTGAAAATTATTGTTTATATAAAGTATAATTGTTTGATGTTTACGTCTTTTTATTTTATTAATTTAGAACTTATTTATATACAAGTAAAGAATTTTTTTTATAAATTAATATTTTATTATATATGCCATATTTAGTTATATTAATATTCAAAGAATAAAAAAAAAAATGTATTAAGATGCTCCAAGGGAAGGAATGAACATGGTTACTTTCTCATGAGGAATACTTCATTTTCAAAAGTGAAACTTCCTCTTTTAGTCAAAATAAATTATAGTATACATGACCGCTCAGGAAGTGGAGGACAGCTTCCTCCTCACTATCCCACCATCCTTTGTCACTGTGCCCACTTTTCACAGTTTCGCTCACTTTCTCTGCACCTTCCAATAAGTACTCGTGAACTTGCTTTGCTTCTTAATTCGCTGTGAACTTCGTGGATGGTATACTCCTAGGCCTTACGCGGTAGATTTGGTAGCAGAGAGAGAGGCCTTTAAATAGCATTGTTTAGAATAGAAGGCGGTGAACCATAGCTAAAGAAAAATTGGACCTCACCACCATTTCCATTGCTTGCATCCTCGTCATCTCCGTCATCACTTTCTCTTTCTTGGTAAGAAAAATGTTACTTTTTTCTTTTTTTCAGTATGATACTATTCCACTTTAAAGAAAATTATGGGTTGCTCTTGCGATTCATGTGCTACTGAGCTGGGGTTTTTGTGTGTAAGATGAAACTCGGGATTGTGCGAGCTGTCCTTACTAATAATATTGACTTCTTGTGGTGGGTGCCAGTTAAGGAAATGCTTGGGTATATAAATAAAAATTATTATAAAATTATTTTTTTATAGTAAAAAGTTTCCATCTCAGTTGTTGATTATAATTTCAGCGGGTAAGATTTAAGGACTATTATGGTGGCTAGCACAACAAGGATCATATTAGAAACCTCTAGGTCTTCAAGATCTAAGCATTTCGAGTAACTGTTTATTTTTCGCTTATATTTTTGTCTTATATTTTATTGTTTTAATTGCAGATCTTAAAGCCTAAGAATATGTTTGAGTATTTCTGGCAAATGCTTTCCAAGATCTCATCTTTGTGAGTTTTCCTTGTTTAATTTATTTAATTATTTATTTCTCTTCTTTCACATGAAGTCCCGTACTACTTTCAAGTGCTGCTTTGGCATGTTAGCATATGTTGTTGTTGTTGTTGGATTAAAATAGAATTTTAATGCAGCTTCAAATTTGCTTATGAAGTCAAAATATCAAGACTGATAGAATTTGATTCGGTGATTACTGATCAAAGTTGTAAAACGACTTGTATGAATAAAAGCAGGTCAACTCTCACAAATTTGATTTATAGGAACTTTACAAGTAATAAAGGTTTTTTCTATCAAAAAAATTTCTTTTCTTATCAGAAGCTTTGCAAGAGATGAAGCTAGTAATTAGCCGTAGCAAAGGATCAGACCAAAAGAAACGCAATGTATCTTTCCTCCTTGCGTTTACTCCTTCAAATAGAAAGCAGGCGCTTTTAGCCCTGTAAAAAATCTTTTGGTGCTTGGGGTGAATAAATTTTGGAGTTGATTTGATTTAAATTGAGTTTATTTGAATTGATTTGATTTATAAACTAAATCTTATGTTTGGAATGATAGTGTAAAAATAGGATTTGAATTGGTCTAGAAATCAATTTTTATATTTATAATATATTAGATTATATTTAGAATGACTAAAAATAGAATTGATTTGTACTTAAATTTTAAAATTAAATCAATTCTTATCAAATTTTTTTAATTTTGATAAAATTTTAAATAAAAAATAAACTCTTATGAAAATTAAAAATTAATTTATTTTTTATTTTTAAAACATCTAAATATAAAATTTAATTTATAAATCAAATCATTTCTATTTTTTAATATTCCACACGCACTCTAACTTTTTCTTTTCCCCCACAATGTTGCAAAATCCTGATGGCCGCCACCCATGGATTTGACACTCACAATTACTGATCCGCAAAAAATGGATCATTTTTACCTTTTATCACAATATTTGATATAATTTATTGACAAATGGTCATGACTATATTCCAATTCTCTTTTTTCCTTTTTTTTTTTTTCTATCTATCTCTGTGAACTGGTGTTAATGAGATTTATTTTATGTTATTAATGATAATCTCTTCTTGTGTCCTTATCTTGTTCCTTTCCAAATGTGTTTGGGGACGTGCTGTAGTTCACGAAAAAGACCAAGATTGACTTATGTGGAGGAAGTTGATCCGTTAAATCCTTCTTCTTCCTCGTCACGAAAAAGACCAAGATTGACTTATGTGGAGGAAGTTGATATGTTAAATCCTTCTTCTTCCTCGTCGCCTCCTTCTTCCTCCAATGCTCCTCAGATAAAATATGATGTCTTCATCAGTTTTAGAGGTTCAGACACCCGCCGCGGTTTTCTTGGCCATTTGCTTACGGCATTAAGTCAAAAAAAAATTAAAGCATATACAGATTACAAGCTTAGAGAAGGAGATGAGTTATCGCAAGCACTTTATAAAGCGATTGAGGAATCAAAAATTGCACTAGTCATATTCTCGAAAAACTATGCCTCTTCAAGTTGGTGCTTGAAGGAGTTTGTCAAAATAACCGAATGCATGCAAAATGGGCAGATCGTGATACCTATCTTTTACAACGTAGATCCATCAAATGTACGACGTCAAGAGGGATGCTACAAAAATGCATTTGCTAAACATGGAAAAAGCAACAACACAATGAATGTACAGAAATGGAGAACTGCTTTGGAGGAAGTTGCCAATTTATCAGGATTTCATTCCACAAATTTTGGGTTAGTATATATTTTTTTGAGCATCGGGATTTCATTCTTTTGACCTTTTCTTCTAGATTTTTGCCTATCACTACGCTTGTTATCTTGTCAAATACACTAGTTTACTCACTAGTTCAGGCTTATTATACATGGTAAAGTGCAAGCCGTGATTTGTTGTTGCATTATAGTTTGAGACTTGATTCCAATAGCCATGAATATATTCGCTGCTAATTAAAGATTTCCAGGATCATCTGTTGATGGGAAATGGGACTGAAAATTGAAGTAATGGTTAATCATTAGTGAAATGATAATTGAAAAATTAATCTTCTATGTTTTATAGGGAAATGTTTCATTTTCCATGGATGATAAATAATATAATTAAATTCCTTTTCTTTTTTACAGGACTGAAGATAAGCTTATCGAAGAAATTGTCCAACGTCTGCTGGCAAGGTTGAATCGTATTCACCCAATGGTTTTAGAAGGCGACCTTGTTGGAATCGATAAACAAATTGCAGATCTAGAGTCTCTAATAATTTGCAATGGATCAGAAGATGTTCGTGCTATAGGGATTTGGGGCATGGGTGGTATTGGTAAGACAACTATTGCTGGTGCATTATATGTTGCATTGTGTTCTGAATTCGAAGATTGCCACTTTCTAGAGAATGTAAGAGAACAATTAGAGAAAGATACAATAACTGGGGTAAGAGATAAACTTCTTTCCATTTTATTAAAGGAAAAGGATCTAAATATTGGTGTTCCTAATGGAGTACTCGGTTATGCTTTGGAAAGACTTCGTCGCAAAAAGATTCTTGTTATTCTTGATGATGTCGATGATCCAGATCATGTCGGAGACTTAGTTGGAAAACCTTATTGGCTGGGTCCGGGTAGCAGAATCATTATCACAACTAGAGATAAGCATGTGCTTTGTAAAGCTGATGCTATATACGAAGTTAAGGCATTAGAATTTGATGAAGCTCTAAAGCTTTTTAGTCTGCATGCCTTTAATAGAAAGTGCATCCAAATGAATTGCTATAACTCTGTTATGTTGGAAATGGTTCAATATGCTCAAGGCATCCCCTTAGCTTTGAAAGTTTTGGGTTCCTTCCTTTATGGCAAAACTGTTGAAGAATGGGAAAGTCAATTGCAAAAGCTTCAGAAAATGCCATTTCCAGAAATTCAGAATATTTTGAGATTGAGTTATGAAGGATTAGATCGTGAAGAGGAGAAAATATTCCTATATATTGCTTGTTTTTTCAAGAAATATGAGAATGTTGAAATCTTACTAGATGTATTTGGTTACTCAACGGTTATTGCTTTAAAAACTCTTCATGATAGAGCTCTTATAGTTCCGCCATTTAAAAAGTGTGGTATGCATGACTTAATTCGAGAAATGGGTCGAGAAATTGTCCGCAAACAAAATATCGAAAAGCCTGGGGGACGAAATCATTTATGGGATCCTGATGACATTGCTCATGTGCTGAAGCATGATGAGGTAAGAAACTTCGAAAAAAAATTGCCATTATAATGTCATTTTTTAAGTTTAAATTTAATTTGTTGGTAAAGCATGCTATCGCCAAATATGGTAAACCACATTGTTGTAGAAGTTAATTTTTTTTTTTCACTTTTACTGTAACCAATGTCTTTCTTGATAAAAATGACATTATATGATTATTTAATAATATAAAAATCTTTAATGTTATATTATTAATTTAGTAAAAATTTTTATTTTATTTAAAAGTTTAATGCCTTTAAATAATATGTTGTCCTCGAATAATTTTTTTTTTTTAAACTATTTCTTTTTATTTGTGTTGGACAGGGAACTGGGAATATTCAAAGCATAACCTTAGACTTGTCAAAGATGACTACTGATCTGAGCTTAAGTCCTCATTGCTTTGCTAGAATGGTCAATCTAAAGTTCTTGAGAATTCAAAATTGTTCATATGGTGGCCACAATGTGCATCTTCCAGAAGGCCTTGGAACACTGCCAGATAAGTTAAAACTTTTTCACTGGCAATATTACCCTTTGAAATCCTTGCCGACAACACTCAATGCAAAGAATCTTGTTCAACTTCATTTGCGAAGTAGTCGTGTTGAGAAGCTTTGGGACGGCATACCGGTATGTGGAAATTATGTTAAGTTTTTGTTTTTTTTTTTGGGTTCTTAAATAGTAGTATTGATAGGTGTATCGATGCAAATACTACATGCAGTCTGATAAAATCTTTAAAAACTAAGATAAGGAATTAAGGATACAGAACATATTTATACAAAATGAAAAATATAAAAGATAATTATAAGATAAATATATCAAAATATTTGGATTCCTAACTTGAAGTTTGGGACGTAAATTCAAATTGTAACAAACCAAATATAATCCAGACCCGGTGGAGAGAAAATGCTAAGCGTGGACTATGCATTGCTTCCCATGGAAGGTACACTGGAAACATTTTTTGTGTGCCTATCGTGGGTTATACATTTTAATTGTATGTTTGCCCTAATTGGGTCCTTGGATTTTTAGCATGACAATTACGCCAAGCGTTGTGAATTATGAACTTGGGCGGCTGTGCAGCTAGAGTTTATTGTTCGGACTCAACTTGGGCGGCTGTGCAGCTAGAGTTTATTGTTCGGACTCTACTTCTGATGAAGAAGGCAAAACATCAATGTTTACGCATTATTATTTAGGGTATATTTATTTCAAATTTTGAAAAATATAAAATTTAAATTTTTTATATAATTGAAAAATTAAAAAATTCTTGAAATCTTAATTATTTAAAAGAATTTTCCAATTATATAAAAAATAATTATTTGTTAATAAAGTAATTTTTAATAAAAAAATTAAAACAAACATATCCTTAATTGAGTCACTCGTCATATCTTCCTCTTATAAGTTGGTTTTATTCATTTTTTATTTGATCCCTAAATTTCTCTCAATTTCCCTTAATTTATGAGTATTTTAGAAATAATAAAATTTGGTAAAAAAAAAATCCCTTTATTAATAGTATAGATGTACACTTCAATTTTTAGGTTGAGATTTAACATGTCAAAAATAAAAAATTCTTAGCTTTTTCCTTGTATCTCACATAGTTTAATTATATTATATTTGAAGTTGACAATCTCATAAAATAAAACATAAAAAATTTAAATACTCAAAAAATCGGTTTCTTTATAGAAATAATTATGTAAAAATATTAAATATAACAATTTAATTTGATGACAAGAATTATACATAAACACATCTTATGAGTTTTAAATTGGAAATTTTCTTTTATCAGTGTTAGAAAAATTATAAAAAATCTAAATAGAAGATAAAATGCAATATGATATTTTAGTTGTTTGAAAATTTATTTTTAAATTAAGATCTGACAAATGTTGATTTTTTATACAAATTCTAAATATTACAAAATACATAAATATGAAAAAATATATACTTTAAAACATATGTTAGAAACAAATCATAGTTCTTATAAATAATTATTTTTTAATTGATCTTACTGTCTATTTTGATAGAACTCATCACATTTATGTAAAATAGAGAATTCAGTCAAACTACTATGGCTATCTATTATTTTACATCCTAGTTTAGAGCTTGCTTGACTCTATGTCAATTATATGATAAATTAAAATATTTCAAAGGTATCATGTGTTAATAATCAAAAGAAAATAAAAATAAAAAACTTGACATTACAATAAAACATTCGACTCACAAATGTTACAATAGAGAAATCAATATGTCTTTATAATATTTAATAGGAAACTCAAACAAAAATTTGCAAAAAGATATTTTACATATATATATAACCTGTAAATATCTATGACTACTACATGAAAATTAATCTCTAAATGTATAAAATCATATGACGGAGCCAAAAAGATGAAAAAATGAGAATAAATTAACCTTTAATAGCGATAATAGTAAAAAATAAAAAATAAAAAAAATTAATAATTAGTTTTAACAATGTATAACAATCCTCAAGTGATTATAATAGACAGTGAAAAAAAGGGAAAAAAATTTTACCAAGTTCAAATACAAAAAAAAAAAAAAAAAAAAAGAATTAAACACTACTTAATTTAAAAGGTTAAATTCTTTTTGCTTATTAATTTTTTGTTTGATAAATTTTTAAATTTAAATTTAAATTACATAAGCGGTTTGTAGTAGAAGATCACTGAAAAAAGAAAAATTAATTTACTTTAATCGGTGTTAGAAAACTTATAAAAGATCTAAATGGAAGATAATAAGCAATATAATACTTTAGTTGTTTAAAAAGTTACCTTGAATTAAGATAAATTAGACCCACTCAAAAATGTGACAAATGTCAAAAAAAAAATTTTTAAATGGGAAAGTCAATTTGAAACTTTCTTCTTAAATATAATATTATGCGTTAAATTTTACTTCGATGTATAAAAGATATTTCATACTAAAATTCATAAAAAAAAAGTATTAGGTGCTAATCCATGTATATCTAAAACGTATCAATTCCAAATATATGGCTATATATTATTCCGTTCGTTTTAAAAAAATTGTTACTTTGCTCACATTGATATATTATTAAATTAATATATTTTGATATATCAAAATATATTAATTTAATAATATATTAATTTGACCAAATTAAAAATTATTTTGAAACTAAGGAAATATTATTTAAAAATAGATACCAGGGTGAGGGTAGGTTTTCTTTAGTTTTTCTGAATTCAATCAGTATGAAGTATAGATTTCAATCAATGGTTAGATGTAACTCTTTTAATTGGTACAGGATTTAACAAATCTGACAATTGTTGACTTATCTTATTCCGAGGAATTGATTGAGCTGCCAAATTTCACTAAAGCTTCAAGACTTGAAAAATTACTTCTTACGTTTTGTTCAGAGTTACTTTTTTTTCATTCATCTATCTTCTATCTCCCAAAGCTAAAAGTCTTGGATCTAGAAGGTTGTGAAAGGCTTGAGATTCTCCCAGGTAACATACTTTAAGATTTGAGTAATGCTGAAATTAATTGTTAAAAGATTTGTAACATCAAATTAATCTTTTAAAGATTTATATTAATTTAATTTTTATAGTATAAAATTATTTATTGATTAAAAGGCCAAATTAATATATATATTAGAAAAATTAAATTAATGTCTATTTTAAATAACAAAAATTAATTAATAGTCAAGCTATGAATGATTAATTCAGTGGCGAAAGTATTTTTGAAAGGCTAATTTTATTATAGACAAACTTGTATTAAGTCTTTCATATTTATTTTATTTAATTCTTATAATTTGGGGTTGAAAATTAATTTTTTACATTATAGCAAGATTAATATTTTTTGTTTCAAAATAAGTAACTTAAAAGCTAAGAGTATATATTCATCTCAAAAAGAAAATGTCCACATTTCATCAATTAATTTGAAATTTTGATATGACAAATACAAGAAACTTTTCCTTTTTGAAGTATTTACTCTTTTTAAGACCCTTTCAAATTTTTGTCCGATCTTGGTTTTGGTTTTGGTTTTGGATGCTCTAAGCTCAAGGAGTTTTCGCTAATTTGAAATGAAAAGCACGGTGTGTTCTTAAACATTACAGCTATTGAAGCATTGCCCTCATCAGAAAGGTGCCGCAGCAAGCTTGAAGAATTGAGCCTGATGGGATGTAGTCTGAAGCATCTACCAGACGGCATATCTGAGCTGAGATTTCTTAAAAAGCTTAACCTTGATTTGTGCTGTAACTTGTATGAACTCCCAGAGAATATCAGCGAGTTATCATCGTTATGGTACTTATCACTTGCGCAAACTAATGTCAAGAGCTTGCCAGAAAGCATCAAACATCTTTCAAAGCTGAGATATCTCTGGTTACCCAAATGCGAGAGGCTCCAGTCATTGCCTGAGCTTCCAGTATCTGTCTGTTGGTTACATGCTAATGATTGCACATCGTTGGAGAGAGTGTTCATTCCAACACCTGAACTGCGGGAAGAACGCTTCAGATGGCTTGAAATTGATCTCCATGAAGGTTATTTGGTAGATTCAAAATTTGCATTCGACAATTGCCCAAACTTGGATAAAGATGCACTTGATGCTATTTTGGCATATGTCCACGACAGCAACGAGAGAAAGGAAGCAATTTGGGAAAGTCTACTAGAAAACGGAGACGTCGTTGAAGCAACATAAACATTTCCCATGCTCACCTATCTGTTTGGTGTTATTTTATTTTATTTTTTTGGCTGAACTGAGATAGAATTGTTTAATAACTGAATTTGCAAGGGTTGAGGACACAATTTTTTCTGTCAGCGCTCTTTATTTTTAATTTTTCTTTTCCTATTCTATGTCTCTTCTTTCATGTCTCATTAGAAAATCTTTGAAAAATCTTATTAACAGCTTTTTCTACTAGTTTCACATAGTGAAATTTAAGTCTTATATTTCAATTTCTAACATTGCAAATGAAGTTCAATTAAGGTTTTAGTTCACTTTTTGATAGCGTCGCAAGTTTTTAAGTCGTTTTGTCTAAGTTTTATTTTTTCTGTAATATGGTGTTAGGCTTAAATATATATTTCAGCTCCGAGAATATAGCACTTTTTATTTTAGTCTTTTGAAAAAAAAAATTACTTGATTTAAGTTCTCAATTTTTACAAATAAGCATAAATGGCTCTTAAAACTTTGGAAAAGATTGTCCTGGTCGCAAGAGTCAAACAGAGAATGGCTGTCATTACTCTTACTTGCCTATTGCCACTCATATTTAACTAACATGTATTTAGTTCCTATAAAATACTTTTCTAATAATTTAATATTACATATTTATTATCGATTATAAATTTATTGAAATTTATTTACTGATAAAATGTTTCTTAAAAAATCATTGTTATTATTATAATTTTTTTTTTTCATTTTTATGTGCAATCAACTTAGTACCGCAATCATTTAAATTTCAATATCAAATTATTTTCATGAAAACTTTCTTAATACAATAATTATCTAAATAAGATAATAGAGATAATTCTAGAAAAGTAATAAGTAAAAATAAATAATAACAATTTTAAATTAATAAATCGTAACATTCGATAGATTCCCAATGTTTTACCATCAAATTTTATTAAAAAAGAAAAAAAAAATTGACGGGGATTAAAAAGGAAAATTAAATCAACATATAATCTCAGAATTTGTTGGTATTAACACCTTGACTTTTATTGTAACTTTTCTCATCATCTATGTCTTCATAAATTAAAATAACTTGACACATTAAATTAATTACTAATTTATTCAATATGAATTGTCAATATATAAAGGAAATTACTTTAATATCCAATAGTATATTGCCACATGATTCAAGAGTTCAACCAATATATATGAAATACCATGCTCATTAAATAATGTAACAAATTATTAGAAAACAGCGTAAATTTTTTTACACTGTTGGTATATATTTGTTAAACTCCAACTTAACTATTATCGGGAGTAATTTTATTGAATTCAAAATTTATGATATATTAATAGAAACTTATGGAGATTATTTTCTTTTCATATAGCATTTGTGGAATATTAACATGCAAAAATAGAGAAAGCATTACGCTTGAATAAGTCATGTGAATTAAAAAAACAAATTTAGCTTCTAAAGCATATTTAGACCAAGATCGTGAATTCGGGTCACAATCAAGTTTTTTCATCATTTTTTTATGGGAAAATATAAATTAGTGCCTTTTATGAAAAAAGAATAAGTGAAAGATGAACTTTTCTACACAAATTAAATGAGTAGATCACAAAGGCAAAAATAGTAGAACACTGAAAGAAGTTATTTTGATAGATACTAAAGATAATAAGATTAAATAAAATATGGATATATGCATTATACATTATGGTTAGGGTTGGAAGTGAGTCTAGCTAAGTTCAGACATAGCATAAATCAGGTTTGGCTCATTAATATTAAGCCAAACTTAAGTTTAAACTCAAACTCAAAATAAACTTAATTTCTAGGCTCGAGCTCAAGTTAATTTACGAGCTTCCTAAACTCAATGAAATAACTCAAGTTATATATAAATTAAGTCATTTTGGCTTAATAAATTATAAGAAATTTAATGATAAAAGCATAGTCTTAACAACAACAACAATAATAATAATAATAATAATAATAACAATAACAAAATATGGTTTTATGTATATAAATATATACACATATATACATATCGAGCTAGCTGAAGAACTAATGAGTCAAATATAATAAAACTTAAATTTGGCTCATTCAATAAACGAAATCAAATCTCTAATTCAAACTCGACCTATAAGTTCACGAACCCAACTTATTAAGCTATTAATGAATCAAGTTAGAAATGACTCACAAGTTGGATTGACTTACTTCCAATCCTAGTTATGATGATCTAAGTTGTTTGTATTGTCATTTATTTTTACTCACCATTCTTTTTTTTTGGAAATATTTATGATCCATTATTTTAATAACTGTTATATTAAGATCAACTTTGAATAATAATTTATTATTTAAATTTAAATAGTTGTGTCAAATAAGTTAATTGTGCATAAAAATAAAAATATGATAATATTAAAGAAGAATTATAAATTAAAATTAACAATAATAAATATTAAATATTAAATAATCATTTTAATTAACAAATATAAAAGTAGAATATTTTAGAGATACCAAACAAATGTTAGTTAAATAAGAATGACAATAAACATTAAGAGTGTATTTGATTTGTGGAAACGCTTTCTATTTAAGAGTGTGTTTAGTTTGTGGAAACGCTTTCTATTTCCATTCTCTATTTTCATTTCTTAAATATCATTTCTATTTTCATTTTTCCAATTTTTAAAAATGTGTTTGTTTTGTTTATTTTCAGTTTTTGGCTTTTCTCTTAATCAAAGCAACAGATCTACTCCACCAAGCTTCTCCATGCCCTCCACCACGTCCTTAGTTATAACCCTTCCTCAGCATCGAAACCTTGCCAGGTCTACTAACTAAGTCCTCGCCACTATTGCCAAGGGCAGAACCCGCTGGAGTCACGCAATCCTCTCGGCGCCATCGCAACGGTGGAGTCTCCGGTTACCACAGCATAAGAAAGCGCCAAAGAAGAAGATTATTGGATTGAAAAAGGTCGTGTAACGAAGGGGAAACGAGAAGGTTACCGGCTGTTCAAAGGAAAGTGCACATTCTCAACCAGTTGGTTCTTGGTTGCCGGCAGCTCTCGTTCCTAAACCTTTTAGAAGAAGAGACCGATTCCACCTTGGTGAATCATTGAGTTGACCCGCCCCGATTTGAGGAGCATTTGGTGGTTATGAGATTGTGCTTCGTCAAGGTCGTGGAGGCGAGGGTCAAGGTCCGATTGGACGTCAGTGGTTCAGGACTGGAGGGCAGAGAAGTTTGCGGCATACTCAACATTGCGGGAGTAGTCGACATTGATGTGGGCTGCGTGGGCAAAGTTTGGAGGCGAGGGATGACCGAATAGGGGAAGGGTGATGCATGGATTAAGAAAGAAGAAAGAAAATAATGTCTTCAAAATCACAAAAATGCCATTGCCCCAATATGAAAACAATGAAAACAACTTTTTTGTTTTTAGTATTTCCAAAAATTTGGAGCTCATTTCCTAAAACTAAAAACAAAAATGCTTAACCAAACATATTTTTCATGGCATTTTCTGTTTTTTGTGAAAATGAAAACAGAAAATAAGTAAACCAAACACCCCTTAAGTGTGTGTTTAGAAAAGTTGAAAAATTAAAATTATTTCAATAATCGCTTATTTATATAATTATTTTTTTATATAATTACTTATATGAGAATCAATTTATGTTTGTATATTTTAGCTGAAAAGTGATTTTAAAATAATTTATTTTATTTGGATTGTATGAAAAAAATTACTTTTATATGATAAAATTACTAAAAAAGGTATAAAATGATTGTTTAAATTATATAATATTTGTTATTTAGAGTTAGTTTGATAAAAATATAATAATTCTGAAATAATCAACTTCTATTTATAATTATAAGATCCAAAAATTTACTTATACTTATAAGATAATTTTTAGTTTAAAATTATCAATTTTAAATTATATTCTATTTTAGAGAAATTTTCCAACCAAGATTATTTTCCGAAAATAATTTTTTTGCTAAAAAAAACCGTCTTTGGGAGCTTCCCAAACATGCACTAAGAGTGACAATACCTCGCCCAATCAAACAGTCAATCAACAATACGCAAGGAATTCATAATTGTACTAAAGAGTTTTCTATGTGAATATTTTCAAAATTGAACTCTGCGTATTTTGGATGGACAGGTTGTATGAAAACTTGCCAATATGTTTATGCTTTCATCACAAGCATTGAATAATCAAGAAATACCAAATAATATGGACACATGAATCCCCGACTCTCGTTTGAGTTCTTACACGAATTACTTTAAAAGAAGAATCAACCATAATCACAATCATAGTAGAGAAGAAGTTGTCTAAAGTACTCGCAAATATGGTTGAGAGTATTATATGCACAACTTGATCTGCAGATTTTTTCTGGATCAATGACAAAACAAGGTTATGCCGCCGACTCCACTTTGAGTATAAAAACGTCATAATTGTTTTTAAGTTTTTTTTTTGGTTTAAATCACTAATATCTAATATTTATTTGACTTCAATTAGTTTAATTTATGATGGATCGGC
Source organism: Pterocarpus santalinus (assembly GCA_031439595.1). NCBI lineage: Eukaryota > Viridiplantae > Streptophyta > Magnoliopsida > Fabales > Fabaceae > Pterocarpus > Pterocarpus santalinus. Next base: position 6,300,110 of record CM062523.1, read on the forward strand.
CAATTATGGAAATAAAGTTCTCTCAGCAGAAGATTTTTTTATTAATAAGACTCAAATTTAAAATTTTAATTAAGATAAACAAATGTCACACCAATTTAAACTAACCATATATTAGTTGTTTTTAAGTCTTTATTTGAAATATTATGTTCAACATTTGACAATCAATTTATAAATAATTAAGATTTCAATTTTTTGAAATTAAAAAAGTGGTGTAAGACTTTGCAATCTATTATATAACCTTATATTCGCTAAAATCTAACTAAACTAATGCCGCATTGCTAATTATGGGAGAAAAACTCTCAAATATTATTTTTTAATGTACAAGGCTCTAACTCAAAACTTTATTTAAAATAAACAAATGTCGAATTAGTTCAATCAATTAGACATTTGTTGATTTCTCAATTATTGGGATATAATTTTCTATGACATTCAAATGTATCCATAAAAAGTGGATATATATATATATATATATATATATATATATATGTCTATATATATATATATTAAAAAAAGATTAATTGTAATAAATTGTCGATATAAACAAATTTTATATTATCATTTAATCACATATTGCTATTTATAAGATTTTTGAGATAGTAGATGTGTGAGTTAATTACTTAAATATTTGTATAAAATATTTTTTATATCCATAATATATCAGAATTAAATTAAAAAAATCTAAAAATATTGCATAAATTTGATCCCAAAAATACAATCTTTATCGCAAGTACAAAAATGCCTTTAGTTGGTGTTTGGTATATTATTTATTAAGATTGCCAGTAATATAGATTATCATTTAGAAAGATTACCATATTTTAAATTGTTGATAATATTAAATACAGTATTTGATATGCATAGGTAATATAAGTGACAATTTACTTTATCCTATTTGGTATATCAAAAAAAATTCTTAGATTATATATGCATTTAATCAATATAATAATAATAATAATAATAATAATAATGAAATAGTTTATTATTATTAATTAATTAATTAATTAATTAATAAGAATAAAAAATATAATTATTAATTATGATTATAATAATTACTTTTATTTTTAATTAATATTATTTAAGAATAATAATAACAACAACAACAACAACAATAATAATAATAAGAGTTTAATTAGTGTGTACTGATAGTATAAAATAATTTTATATTATCAACTACTAAAAATAAGAAAAAATAAAAAATTATAATAGATTTCTCATTATAATAGATAATTATTTACATGAATTAATATTTTTTATTATTTTTATTTTAAATTAAATTCTAATAATAATAATAATAAAAAGATTGCCATATTAATAATAATCCAAATTATCATCTTAAATTTAAATTATTAATAATATTATCCAATCAAATAAGCTAATATTATAAATCCAATATTACCGATAATCATGAGGAGTTAGCATTCCAAACGCCACCTTAAGGTCCCCCGGGGGGTTCGCATTGTAGCATTTCCAACCCCTTCTGAGTACTTACTCACAGCAAGCACTGCCATAATCTTCGTTGTGTTCTCCCCTTTCTCTCTTGACAAATACAACAACAAATTAGTGAAATTCAAAGTAAAGGGTCCTCTAATCTAGATTTAAATTTTAATTTTCAGATCTCATTGTTGTAAAGTTTCAGTTTTTCAATTTTCTCTATTTTGCCCGTTTCCTAGCAGTTTTGTTTCATATTCTCCGGAACCAAACATAGTTCTGACATGGCGAGCGCGGTGGATGCTGCTGGGAACCCGATCCCAACATCGGCGGTGTTGATGGCAGCATCGAAGCACATTGGGATAAGGTGCCAGGCGGAGAACGTGGAGTTCCTCAAATGCAAGAAGAAGGATCAGAACCCTGAAAAGTGTCTCGATAAAGGACGTGAAGTTACACGCTGCGTTCTTGGCCTGTGAGTTTGTATTCTTTTTTCGTTTTTTGGGTGAAAAAAATGATGAATTTTTACTGATTTTTCATTGAGTTTGTTTGGTATATGAGGAAAACGCTTGAGGGGAAAAAATGAAAAGAAAGCTTTTTTTATTTATTATTAAATTTTTTTGTAATGATTTTGAAATGTTAAAGGGTTTCTTCATTCCAATGTGTTTTATTTGGCTGAACAAAATAGGTGTGTAGAGTAGCAATGAGAGCATTTCTGGTATTGGGAACCAAAATTATTGTGTTCTTTGTTAACAATAAACTGCAGTTAGGTTGTAGGAATCTGTTGTGATATTTGAGAATATGGAAATTATAATAGTAAAGCTACTTTCATACCCATTTGTGTTACAAAACAACAGAGTTTCCTCTGTAAGCCTTCGATGATCGGTTGACTGTTTATCATCAGCTCAAGGGGGGGTTTGTATTGTATTGTACTACTCTTATGTGAAGATCAGAAGTCAAGGACTGGCTATATTGACCCCTCATTGTTTGTATTTGTCTGCTGAACTTCGGTTTTGTTTTCCGTACATTTTCGACCATTTATTGGATTTTTCGTTTGTGAACAGAACCTTATCTAGTAAGGCATTCGGTGTACATACTATTATTTGAAAAATACTAGATAGTTAGAAATGTTTTGCTAGGATGATTTTGGCATGCTTGCTGAGTGTCGGATCATGGATGTGTGTGTGATTGCTCTGACTTTATTCCATCCAATCAACTTAGAATGTAGCTGAATTCTGTCAAAATTCCAGCAAATTTTTCTGGTTGTGTGCATTACTCCTATTCTTCTCGGAGTTCTCTCTCTCTCTCTCTCTCTCTCTCTCACACACACACACACACACACACACACAAAATAAAATGGAGGTACCAAGACATTGGTGATGGAAGTTGGGCAAATTGGGCAATTGAATGTTTATGATGCGTCCTCTTAGATGGGCATAATTGTTCATGGCACTTAATTGCCTATTTGGATTGTGGATCCTCTAAAGTATGCTATTCACTTTAGAAGGGAAAGTAAGTTAATCGTAACCATTAAAAACTTTAACGGCATAGATCTTAACAAATTAAAATATTTTATTAAAAAGAATGAATTAAAAAGAGGCAGGTGCATCCGCTGCTTTCCTTCCCCAATCGCCAGCTATCATCCTCTACCCAATAACAATCTTTTGCTGTACTCTTCTTTTCCTTCCCTTATATGTTGTTAACGTGAGTGTGAATGTGGATGGAGATAAAACTCTCACTTGACAGCTGCTCCTTTATTTTTGGTTTGGCATCCCAGTTAATCATTCTCAATAATAGTTCACTTATAATGATTAGGAATTCTCAATTTTATTCCCTTGTTTTTCTCATAATGATTACAAATTCTCTTACCAATATCTGAAATTTTGATTTTTTATCCTTTTTTCCCCTCATTTTAAGAGTACATAAAAATACGGGGCTAATTTTTCCTGGAAAGACATTGGCAAAAAAGAAGAAGATTTTATCTAATTTGGAGGATTCTCCCCAAGAGGATGATGATAAACCAACCCAACAACCTGTTGTTGAGGAACACCATAAGAAGAATCAGACAACCATAAGAACTGGGTTTGTTAGTTTCTCTCTTTGTAGAGTTGCCCACAAGAAGTATCAGACAGTAGCAGCAACGATAAGGGAAGGAAGGCAAATGACATTAATAGGGCAGCAATGATAGGGAGAAGAAAGGAGAACAACGACCAGGAAGGGAGACATGAAAACAAAAACTGCCTCTTTTTAATCTATGTTTTTCTAATGAAATATTTTAATCTGTTAATATCTACACCGTTGTAGTTTTAAATGGTAAGGATTAACTTACCTTACTCTCTGAAGTGAGTTACTCACTTCAGAGGATCCGGGTCTGCCTGGTTGCAATTTTTGACTTGGGGGTGAAATTTCTTCCAGTTTTTTGTGGAGTGCTAATGACTTATCTTAAACAGAATGATTTTTGCATGCTTCTGATTTTATTAGATTACTGAATACCTGTAACATTTCGGATCTAATAATTCTTACGTGATGATGATTTGAATATTCATTTACAATGCTAGTGATATCTTTCATTATAAGAATTTTTAATTGGAAACAAGATTTTATAATTCAAATCGAGACCACTGTCAGTATATTTTGAAATTTAACATGAGATTCAATCTGTTGGTAATCATTTGTTTTGGTAGTCAACTGATACAGGTTTTTTTTGTCAATTATGAAGTTTGGGTTCTAATTCTGACTGAGCTGCTTCAAACAGTGCTGCACTTGTAGAAACTAAAGTGATTTAGTTCAATAATGTGTCTTGTATTATTAATTGACTATTATCTGAACACTTTACCGTTTTTCAAACAGAGCAACATAAAAGTTGAGTTGTCTACCTTGGAAATTCCAATGGATTAAAGGACGAAGCAATGAATGAGTGCATATTCAACTTTTGGCCTTTTGCTTATCTTTCTGCTGTCCTATTCATCTTATTTCTGTCAAATGAGAAGAGTAGTAATAATTGTGCAAGTTTTTTTATTTTTGTTAAAAAATGCATTACTGTGGAATGTGGAGAATTGACATCTTTTATTCATTCATATCCTTTATCTTTAGACCATAAAGTATTGCCATATACCCTTTCTACTTGTCAACATAGAATGTGATTACTTTTGTTGATATTAGAAAAAATGGAATGTGGCTCTCTGGTGGTTGTTTACTTGTCATGAGGATTTGTCATCTTTGTTTATTGCTGGTTGTACCTTCATATCACCAAATCTGTAGATCATGCAATTTTGTTCACAACTGTTGCCTTTGGTCACAATCGAAATTATAATATCCCGTGACTTGGAAGTACCATGTGTTTGATTGGAAAGTAGTAACAACGATAACTGGGATGGATCATATGTTTCATCGTCACGACCTGCTGCTTGCAGTTGGCATTACGCTATTTACTTTCAGACATTGGAGGTTGCAAATCTCCTTGGCCTTTGAGAGGAGCTTTTTGTTTGTTGGTTAAAAGAGGAAACATTTATGGTCATTATGAGTTGTGACTGTCTGATGCATTTTCTGTTAGAAGTAATGTAATTTCTCCATAATAGTACTTGTGCATGTGAAGATACACAGATTTTGACTATTCATTTCTAATTGATTAAATGCTTGTTCTCACATACAGAGAAGTTTTATATCTTATATAAACCTTACTGACAAATTTCAGTCCAATGACTTCTATTATTCATGGCTTTTTATTATTGCATGATACATTCTCTGATATGCATTATGGATTCTCTCCACGATAATTTCTAAATGATACTGATTCAATGCTTGTTCTGCAGTCTCAGGGATCTACACCAAAAGTGCACAAAGGAGATGGATGACTATGTTGGCTGCATGTACTACCATACAAACGAATTCGACTTGTGTCGCAAAGAGCAGCAAGCATTTGAGAAAAAATGTTCTTTGGAATGAAACTATGCACTGCCCTTGTTAAAAATAATACCACAGACGATTTGGAGTGAGCAAATGCGCCTGTGTCACAAATATTCATTGATGATGTGTTTGTATGAATCTTTATCTTTGACTATGTTGCTCATCTAAGTTTTTTTAGAGAAACGTTTCCAAACAGGGCAAAACAATCCTCTTCAAACACAATGACTGATAGGAATTTTTGAAGTTCGAACATGATTATAATTTGATATGTGTGTGCGGAGTGCATGCTCTCTGATGCTTTATAGAGACAATCTCATTATTTGAACGTCAAGAGTTGACAAAAATATGCGACTTTGATGTCGAATTTAGGTGTAAAAATACTACCTTGTTATATATATATACTGACGGTATTTTGCCAAACTGCACCAATTTCTGGTGCCTTATTGGTTAGCTAAACTGATAAATTACCAGCCAAACCACCAGAAGCTCACACCACTTTGGTTCCTGTAGAATACGTGACCAAACTAGAACAAAGGAGACTGCCACTTTCAGCAAGATCAGTCATGTTCAAAAGATGCATTGTTATCATGGAAGCTTATCCAAAATCATAGTTTATAGGTGTGTATGGATAAGTTAATTTCTCAAAATTAAGTTGTTATCAAACATGTATTTTATCATGAAATTGTAATTAAAGTTTTATTCACGTGATCTTAATTTTTTTTTAATTTTTATTTTTATCTGTCTGCCAGTTCAACTGAAAACATTGCATTCACAAGTTGAACAAATTCTTCACCAGTTCATCATTAAAATGCTTTCAATGTGTGCATAGAGCAAGTTACATTAAAAGTCTTAGATGCAAATCACAAAAGTGCTAATGAGGATTGATATAATTGGTAAGATATAGGCTCGTTTTTCATGAGGACACGAGTATGTTTATATATATATATATATAGAAGCAGTAGAATAAATCTGCCCCTATACAAACACAGATTCGACGTGCAAATTGGGTGACGTGAGCATCTTTTGGCGTGGTTGAAAAGTAGGAACATGGACGATATTATGAGTTGGTAGCTCCCTCGTTTTTCAGCAGTAAACATCCCCATCAACTACATCCCACCAAGTGTGATCAATGTTGGATTTTGGAAATCCTTCTTATTAGAGTAATTATGAGTTGTTAATAATTTGTTAAGGATATCTTGCATAAAAGAAATGTTGACCTCTTAGTGGAACAATATTTAGTTGGTGTTGATCCTTGCATAATAGAAAATATTCTTATATACTTTACATATTGTATATCTAATATAATGTAATAGTTCAATAGCAACAAATGTTTATTTGGTTTAACTACTTTGATACTTTCTCTTTAATTAAGATCTAGGATTCGATTATCATGGATGAAAGATTAGTGGTAAGAGAAATTTATCTTATAATAAAATAATCTGATTTAAATGGACTAACGAAGATCTAATAGACTCTAGGTACTCGTGATTGAAACAATAAATTGCACGCCAACTGATTTCAACTAACAGGATAGTATGGGCGTCGTTTTATTCTAATTAATGCTGCTACTTGTACTCTATTTCCTCCCCAAAAGAAAATGATACCGTGATAAAAAATCACCAGTCACAATATATGAAACTGAGAAAATGAAATGGCATGACCATCTCAGACGGTGTCGTGGTGTAGTTGGTTATCACGTCAGTCTAACACACTGAAGGTCTCCGGTTCGAGTCCGGGCGACGCCATTTTTATTTATTTTACACTTTCGTTCAGTAATACATGAAGGCAGGTAACTGATGAAGTTTGTGATAATTTTCCAGTGCACGGCACATTGACAGATAGGCCTCAATCAGCTAACATTGTCACATAAATTTCTAAGTTTCAATTTTCATCATTCCAAACAAGAAATAATAATTAGGTGAAAATGTCAATTGACTTAATTCAAGAGACAATGTAGCAAGTACACATCAAAATAATAAGCTTAATTGAGACATTTGATTCATCAGCCTGTAATGAAAATATGAGAAAGACCTCATTACCTATTTTTCCCCTTCATGGAGACCATTGTTCACTTTACCCAAAACTGATCTCAAAATGCCTGATAGCTATGCCAACTTGTTCATGCAAACATTAACCAAGTTTGGATACATGAAAACTGCTTCTTAGAAAGAAGCATAGCTATACTCATTGACAGTGTCAGTGATGGTGGTGTCTGTGTCACTGCTGCTGCTAGGACTCTTCTCATTGTGTTGTGTCAATGGTGCACCTGCAGGGATTGATATGGAAAGACTTGTGCTAGGAATTGTGCAATATGCTTTCTGAATGTTGGTGGTTGTTGTGGCCGTAGAGTAAGGCAACCGAGTGTCGGTAACAGCAGAAGTGGTAACAGCAGAAGTAGTCATGACCGGTTCATGATCTGTGAAACGCCTTTTAGCTCCTCTGTGCATATGAGTGTTACAATACTTCTGACCAGGAAGAACAGAACTCTTGCACCGCCACTTCTTACCATCTGTTCTCCGGCACCTACCGGGTTCAAGATCTGTACTGTTTCTGTCGTTGAGGTATGAACTACTGCAACCAGAAACTGTAATCACAGCCCAAAAAAAAAAAAAAAAAGCAATAAAGCTACATCAGTTTTTTGATGAAAAAAAACCTTTACCCTCTTGGTTACTAATAACATTAACATGCAATGAAGAGAGTTGCACAAACTAATTAATCTTTCTTGAAATGAGTGTTACAATTTCTTAAATAGTTAAGCCTTTTAAGCATCACAATAAAATTTTTTGGCAAGGATAACTGTCTTTTCCATTTTATATCAATGCTATATTTAAATGCAATCAAACACGCAGAGTGTCATGTAGCTACTTTTTTTATGCAGCTGAGCTGATGCAGTTTCTTACAGCAAACACTCCTCAAGATTAGTCTTACAATGTGTCATAACTCTACTTGAGAACTAATTTTTCCTTTGCATCTTCTCCCAAGTCCCAACTAATGTTTTTGGACTTAATCCTAACATGAGATCAAGACAGCTCAATACCACAGCAAAAATGTCAAAGGCATGCAGAAAATAAAGGGTGCATCTGGCAACACTTAGATCTATAGAAGAGGCCAGAAATCTATGACATATGCTAGGTGCGTCCAACTGGGCAGTGGGATTGTGGGAAGTCCATCTAAAAATCAAATGATCACAAAACATACAATTATTATGATCCACGAATATCAATGACATCTGAGGTATCTGAGGTTAAAATTAAACCCCTCAAAATAAATGGCAGCAAACAATACAGAACATTAACTAAACTAAGTTACTATTTGTTTTGGAGTGTGTTTGTAGCATGGGTTGGGACAATGGGAGACTATTAAGAAACTTTTGTAGCAAATGGGACTTCATGAATATAAGATATCGCTGGAGTATATGTGAAACTGACCTAGCATAGTTGGAGAGCTTTGGTTTATTTTGGTGGGATGGGGGAAAACCTCTAGTCCTATAAAATATATTGAAACACACATAAGCTATTGAAAACTCACCAATATTACCTTGAAGAACACTCCTTGGGGAAAAGCCTATTCCAATAGAGTTGCAATTACTATCACAAGTAATGCTTCCTTTCCCACCACTTCTAACACTGATGTTGTTGCTGATACAGCTCTTGGTCTGGTTATCTTTCTTGCACATATTTAGGCTACTTCTGTTATCCGAAGCAACCAATGTCACACTGCTGAACTTTGTCGCCTTAGGCGCAACTGCAGTATCAAAAGTGGAGCCAGGCGACACCACAGTGGCAGGAGAAAAAGTGGTGTTGTAATCAGCAGCATCTATGATATGTTTCAATCTATTATTAGTAGATGAGGTATTGGCAATAGAGTGGCTCCTTGATGGGGTACAGGAAGATGTGTCAATGAGTTGAGTGCCTAAAGGGGTTGAAACAGCAGATTCTGTGTTCGAGGCTAGTAAGGTATATAACTTGCTAGAAGGCTTTGTTATCAAAGAAGAGTTAACTTCAGATGTTTCCACAGGCTTTCTTGAACGGTTACGACCTCTGTGCATGTGCCGTTCACAGTACTTCTGATTAGGTACTACATTCTTACCGCACCTCCATTTCTTTCCATCAGTTCTTCTACACCTATGCAGTTCAGGATCCACCATAATCCCATGATCAAAACCCTGTCGACTGTATTCTGTAACACAAAGAAATGAACAAAAATTAATAAATGATAAGAAAGAAAAAAAAATCATTATTTATCTTTAATCATATAAACAACATGCATTAAAAGGAAACAGTAAATTTGGCCTGCCTTCTAACATATCAAAACCACTAAATGGGGCTTTACATTACTTAAATCCACTAGCAAATTCTTTAATAGCATGTTTGAATCTTAGTTTGCACACTCGAGACCACAATTTGAAGGGTGCAAACTGAGTTTTAATTCATTTCAACAAATTTGGCAAAATCATGTTGAGTTACATTTTAAGACTGATTGTAGTCTCGACCCATAATTTGGGCAGAACCGGGAAAAAAAGTTTTCAAACTATAAATCAAACACAATCTAAAAACCATTTGCCCAACTCTTGGTAAAAAAGCACATAACAAAACAAATTTCACCAATAATTAAGTGCAAGGGTGAATTTGGTGTGGAGAAAATCCAAGGCATGAAATTTTCTCGCCCATTTTTACTCCCGTACTAAACTCACCCCAAAAGATATAGTGAATTCATTCCAAGACAAAATCAAACATGCTCATCCTCTAAAAAACAACCACCCAACTTAAGGAAAAGTGGACCTGACTCATCCATAAAGGGGGAAAAAACTAAAAAAGAAAAAACACACACACACACACACACACACACACACACACACACGCACACACAGATATATATTGAAAAGGGCATAATCAGAAACTTTTGCAAAACCTGACATATAGCTTGGGAATTGCTTATGGAAGTTGCCAAAGCCTGAAACAAAGGTACCAGAACCAGCACCAGCACTGTTGAAAAAGGGAAGCACAAGATGGTAAGGGAGAGGGAGGTTATAGGCAAAGTGGTTGAAGATGAGGACTTGATGGTGAAGCTCACGCCTCTGAGCTTCTGTGAACAGAAGACAGCACCACCTGTAGTGTTGGTCTTGGCGTGCTGTAACCACAGCAGGTTTTATTGCTTCTTCTTCTTCTTCTGGCTTCAGTGTCTCAGTGTGTGCAGCAGCACCAACCCCAACATCAATTCCAACACATGATGAGTTCTTCTCTTCCTTAACAACACTCTTCTTCCCTCCAACAACAACAACATCAACACCCTCCATCTTTTGTCCCATGTCAATCTTATTCTGGGGTCCACCTTCTTCACCTCCCAAAAACAGGCCACATAAAAACACATGAGAGTGAGAGAAGAGTTAAAAAAAAGTACAAAGGAAGAAAGAAGCATATATATAGTGAAAAAACATTATGGGGTGGAAGAGTAACCAGAAGTGCTGTGTGAAGAGGGAACAACTCGAAGAGGCTTTGCTTCCATTGTCACGTTCACATAAGCTTTATTTTTCCCGTTCGAAGGTCTGTCATCTGCGTACAAAGATAAAATGATGCATTTTTTATCTTTTTTCAGTGGAAATAGACAATCTTAAAAGTAGATTTCAAAAGCTTAAAAAGCAAGAACTGAAGCACTTCTTCCCTGATGACTCACGCTTCTGACACTGTAGATAGAAAGTGAAGCGAGAGAGAAAGTGGAAAAGAGAAGGGTGCCGAAGAGATAGACATGAACTTAATAACTCATATTTGAGTGTAATAATTATAATAGAATTTGACCCCTATTTAATTTTATATATAAGACACATTTATTTATTCATTTATGAGTTCTATTAAATCATTACAAGTCTAATTGAATTAATGTAAACTATTAAATTTATATTTATATAAAAAATTTTAAAGTGAAAAAGGAATAGAGGGGTGTCAGAGGTTTCTGACAAACAGCCTTATTACGTCGCAGTGAGTCACATTCAGACAAACCAGATGAAGCATATGTTATTATAATACTACACTGTCAAATTATGTGAAGACTTGATTAGTAATATCTTATAATCCCTGGCTTAATCCTATGTTTTTAATTAATAATAAAAATTTATATATAATCAAACTATATAAATTTTTTAGATAAAATGATCCATTTGTAACCTCATATGAGAGTTTGCTTAAATAAAGTATGTCTGTTTTTAAGTTAATGAATCATGTTTTTACAATCACTAACTCTAAACTAACTTTTAATTATTATTAATTTTTTGGGGTGGAAAAACTTACTTTTAATTTGAAGAAAATGATGACTTTACTTTTACAAAATTCCATTTATTCCAGTGGAATATTTTCGTTCTTTTTCTTTTTTTTTTCCCTCAAGTTCTTACCTAGCTATTCCAATAACAAAATTTTTCATAAGGATAATGTCTCATAAAAAAATTAAAAGAAATCCACAGGCCCTTAACCATTAGTGTAACACTTTTATAACACAATAACTTAAGAATTTTAGAATACCATTCATATTTTATATATATGATAAAATATTATCCAATTAATAAAGAAATTTTCCTTTAACTAATTTTTAAAATTTTTAATCTTAATACTAGAATCAAAAGTGAAAAAAGTAATTATCTAATGTTGCTCAAATAGGTGTAAAAAAATAAAATAAAATAAAAGAGTAACTACAACATATATTTCATTCACATTTTAATAATTGGATTTAGATTTTTAAAGTGAATATTTTTATAAAATAGAAAAGTGAAAGATTATTTATTTTAAATTAATAATTTATATTGTATGTGGATTCTATCAAATAATTTAAAAATAAATACATTATTTTTTTATTTGAATACTCACTTTAAAGAATTTAACTATTAAAAGGTAAACCATTCTTACTTTAAAATTATTTTTAAGTAGAATTAGTTTTAATAAAATTTATTTAATCGAGAACCAATTTTACAAATATAAAACTAAATATATATATTAAGCTATTGAGAGGGACCTAATGACAAAAAACTTAAATATAAGAAATTTTAAATTCAAATTTCACTATCGGTTAAATAAAAAGAGAAAATAAATCTAATTACACTGATTCATCGATGGGCGGGAGAATGGTGCAAGCGCTCGTGAGAAGGTTCTTCTCTTCTGGTAATGGGGATGATGGCAACGACATTTCTAGGAATTTCCCTTGATGCGCGTGTGGGCCCACCATCTTTGCTTCCGATGTGGGACCAACCCTTTGCATGTTTCATGACGCCTGGGCTCTTACTATGCCTGAAGGCCGTCTTCTTTTTTTTTTTTTTTTTTTTTCCGGAAAAAGAAGATATTTTATTCTTAAATTATAAATTACGTATATTTTAATTTCTATATTTAAAAAAAAATTGATCCTTCAATTTTTTAATATATAAATTAGCCTTTATATGAACTCTTTATTTATTATTAAAAAAAATAGTATATATTTAATAAAATTTATGATATCAAATTATATGTCATTTTTTAGTTTAGGGATTAAAAAAAATGATTCAAAGTTTTGAGAATATAGTATACTATTTTCCTAAAAAATATCATTTCGATACTTAAAAAATCAGTACGTTGACTAATTAGTCTTTAAAAGGTATTTTATTAGTTAATAGTATCTCAATAATTAGTGTATTAACAAATTAATCTCTAAAATACCAATATATTGACAAATTAATTGTTAAAAGACTAACGTACTAATAAATTAGTTTCTAAAATATATTTTATTCATACTAACAAAGCCCATTAATAATAACAATATTCATCATTGGGGTACCATTGATTAATAAGACATTTTTTAAGAATTAATTTGCTAATAAATTGATTTTTTTAAGCAATTAAAATGGTAGTTTTTCCTTTATTTTTCTTTATCAATAGACGAAAATTTAATAAAAAGACTAAAGTACATATTTAAAAGATTCCAAGAATCAATTACACACTTTTAAAATATAGAGCTTAAAATACACAAAATTTAATAATTCATGAAATAAATTATTTTTTTTCTCTTATTTATTTATTTATTTTTTGTTTTGTCATAACAATGTCTTTTGCTTATGCTTTAACCAAACCCCTTTTTTTAGTACAACCCTAAAGAAATCTTTGACAATACCCTTAGTGGGTAAATTGGTCTCCTACAAGTCCAAAATCCTTGACAATAGCAAAAATTAGATATTTTAGTCTTTAGCTTACTTATAATTGACAAAGAGTATGATATATAAGTTACATGCTAACTAATACATCCCAGCCCCATCCCATATGGCACCAATATCTCCAAACATGTGACCAAAGAAAAAAGTTTTACTTGTAGGGCCCCATACTTTATATTTCAAAATTCTGAACTCAATCTCCTCTTTAATCTTGTGACTTAAACAATGATAAGAAATGAGAGTATTAAGTGGTGTGATATTTGATAAATCAGCATCCAATAGAACATGGGTACTATTACCAAGCATATATATTTCTTATTCTTTCCATATTTTCTACATTTTGATAAAATGATGAGTTTTTTTCATTTTGGCTGCATATTTGGGAGTGTTAGTATCATATGGGATAGAATTAGGATATCCTAATTAGTATGCAATTTACTCATTACATTCTTTATCTTGGAACCAACTTATTTTTATCATGAACCAATATCTCTATTAAGAATATTGTCAAAAACTAATTTGTGATTTTACCCTTTGTGGTTTTTGGTGTCATACAAAACCATTTTTGAATTCAGCAAACCCATTGGAATTAACCTCTTGTCTTGCGTTAGCCTACGTGGGCCCAGCCCACACAAAGCCCATTCATAGCCGATCCCGGCGGTTGCCACTGCTTTTCAAGGCCAGTAGGTCACTTGTTGCCCTGGAAATTGAAACATGCAAAAGAAAAACAAAAAATTAGCCTTGAAAATTATAAAAGGTCAAAAAAAAAAAAAATTACAAGACATGACATGGGCTATGTAGATTTTCGCAACAAGAAAAAGCACATCAAATTTGAGAGATAGCTGTCCATAGGCAGAGTCTAAAATCATTTTATTCGGACTATAATTTATTCTTTGGTTTTATTTTACGGCTTTTGGGTTTTTATATTTGTTAAATGAAAAATTTGAAAGCTGCTGTGGCTAGCCTCTTGCGTTGTGCATAGACAAAGACAAATGCTGTTCTGTTTCTCATGTTCCGCTCCCAAGTTTCCTTCAGAACCCTCCATCAGTTACCGTTACAACTATCATTCGAACTTGGCTGCAAATTTTTGCACTCATTCAAACATGAAAACCAAGTGTTCGACCATATTCCTCACCCAAAAGCTGCGTCAGTTAACCGTTCCATGCTTACCCTTTTGCACAACAACCTTCCCTTTCATGCCCTTGCCATATTCAAGACCCAGTTCCAGCTATGTTCTTTTGACAGTGTTGATGAGGTCACTGTTGCCTTGTCTCTCAAGGCTTGCCAAGGAGAGATAAAACTCGGGTCCCAACTCCATGGTTTCGCGGTGTCTAGCGGGTTTATTTCGCGCGTTATGGTATCGAATTCGCTGATGAAAATGTACTGCAAGTCCAGGAATTTCCGGTGGGCCCTGCGCGTGTTTGAGAATTTGAGTCACCCTGACATTGTTTCTTGGAACACCATGCTTTCGGGGTTTGAGGAGAGCGTGGATGCTTTGAGTTTTGCTTGTTCTATGCATTCCAATGGGATAGTGTTTGATCCTGTGACATACACCACTGCTCTTGCCTTTTGTTGGGATGATCGTGGGTTTTGTTTTGGTTGGCAATTGCATTCTCTTGTCGTGAAATTTGGATTTGGTAGTGAAATTTTTGTAGGGAATGCGCTTATAACCATGTATTCAAGGTCGGGGAGGTTACTTGAGGCTAGGAAGGTGTTTGATGAAATGCCCTTGAGGGATTTGGTTTCATGGAGTGCAATGCTTTCAGGGTATGCTCAAGAGGGGGAATTTTATGGGTTGGAAGCACTTTCATTGTTTGTCAACATGGTTAGACAAGGCATGTTGCTTGACCATGTTTCATTTACTGGTGCAGTTTCAGCTTGTGGTTATATGAAAAACTTAGAGCTAGGGAGGCAGATACATGGTTTGACACTTAAAGTGGGATATGGAACGCACGTTTCAGTCTGCAATGTTTTGATCTCGACTTATTCAAAGTGTGAGGTCCACAGAGACGCAAAACTGGTTTTTCGGTTCATGAGTAATCGCAATGTAGTCTCTTGGACGACAATGATTTCTATTGATGAAGAAGATGCAGTGTCTCTTTTCAATGAGATGAGAAAAGATGGTGTGTATCCAAATGATGTTACATTTATAGGACTAATACATGCTATAACGCTCAGGAATGCGGTGACAGAAGGTCAAATGGTTCATGGATTATGCATTAAAAGCAGCTTTTTATCAGAACTAAATGTCTCCAATAGCATTATTACCATGTATGCCAAGTTCAAGTCCATTCAAGAATCAAAGAAAATTTTTGAGGAGCTTAACCATAGAGAAACAATATCATGGAATTCACTAATTTCAGGGTATGCTCAAAATGGCTTGTTTAAAGAAGCTTTCCTTACATTTTTGTCAGCAGTAAAGCAGATAAAGCCCAACCAATACACTTTTGGCAGTGTCTTAAATGCTATTGCTGCTGCTGAGGATATATCTTCGAAACATGGGCAACGATGCCATTCTGAATTGCTCAAACGTGGTTTAAGCACTGACCCGATTGTTTCAGGGGCTCTACTTGACATGTATGGTAAGCGTGGGAGCATAACTGAGTCGCAAAGAATATTCAATGAGACACCTAGAAGAACCGAGTTTGCTTGGACAGCAATAATATCAGCCTATGCCCGACATGGAGACTATGAGTCAGTGATGAGTTTGTTTAAGGAAATGGAGAGGGAAGGAACCACTCCTGACTCCATCACTTTCCTTTCTGTTTTAGCTGCATGTTGTAGAAAGGGCATGGTTGATGTAGGCTATAGAATCTTTGACTCTATGGTGAAAGAACATTCAATTGAACCAACCCCTGAGCATTATTCTATTATGGTGGACATGTTGGGCCGCACGGGACTACTAGATGAGGCAGAAGAGTTGATGCAACAGATTCCAGGAGGACCTGGACTATCAGTGTTGCAAAGCTTGCTTGGCTCTTGTAGATTACATGGAAATATTGAGATGGCTGAGAAGGTTGTTGATAGGTTGGTAGATATGGATCCTGTGAGTTCGGGTCCGTATGTATTGATGGCAAACTTATATGCTGAGAAAGGGAAGTGGGAGAAAGTCGCCGAAGTGAGGAAACGGATGAGAGGGAGGGGAGTTAAGAAGGAAGTGGGATTTAGTTGGGTGGATGTTGGTGGTGTCGATTCCTTGTATTTGCATGGTTTCTCAGCTGGGGATAAGTCACACCCAGAGTCTGAGGATATTTGTAGGATGGCAGTGTTTATGGGATTGCAAATGAAACTTTTGAAGGAGAGCATTAAGAGGGAAGGAGAGTGGCATCAGGCATAACAAATCCAAAAATAAATAAGAATTTGATAGCTGATGGACTATGGAATGGATAAGTAACCTAATCTTGTTCATTCAAAGGAAATTGATTTTTTTTTTCTTCATTTATATGTTGACTAGTGTTCAATTTACATTTAAAACATGTATGGATCATGGATTGGGACTTTCAGATAGGCTTTGTTGATTTTCTTGAGCTCACTTGGCATAGAGATCACCAGTTTCAGAATTTTTTAGTGCGGTTTTTATGAGGGGATTATATTCCACCGCAACATCAAGGGTTTCAGGATTCAAAGTGGAGACCCAACTGGTACTGGCAAAGGAGGGACCAGTATATGGGGCAAGAAATTCAACGATGAGATAAGAGAATCCTTCAAGGTAAGTTCATGCACTGTTCTAATTACTATGAAGTCATGTTACTGATGTTATGCATTCCTTTGGCTACATGTCTGTTTTACTTGGTTTGAGTTTGAAATTTCAGTGCTGATAATTTGAAGCTATAGAATTGAGGTATACAAATGGCACATAATTTCAAGTGAACTTAACTAAGATTAGTAACTCATTTTTGTGTTGTCTGTCTAAGTGTATATATTTATAACTTCTGTTAGCATGGCCATAAAATTATGATTACAATTGAGATATACTTTGCTCAAGAGGATGCACTGGCCATAAAATTATGATTAGCATGGCCATTGAAACATCTATGCATGCAAAATGAATGTTACAAATTACTCATTGTGAATGGCTAATAGTGGTCCAAATACTAATGCAAGTCATGCAATGCAACCACATTTGAATGGACTTTATACAGTGCTTGGTAGAGTAATCCATGGATTTGAAGTTCTTGATCTCATGGAGAAGGTAACAATACATGCTAATAATCCACTTGCTGGTTAGCTTGTCTCAACAGTTCTTATTACCAAAATGGGAGGACAAAGGGAGTTCTTACATACTGAATTTTAATACTTGACTTCTGATTCATAGAATCATTTTGATAAAGTAGTCAATATACATTGAATTAACATATTTGTGAGATATACATGAAGTTCCATAAACGCATTTTCATGGATAAGTGTAATTGGCCATTTTTTGTAATGTTTAGACTTTAGAGCCAAGCGTACATGAATCTGTCTGAGGAACTCATCGTACCAGAACTGCTCAAAATTGACAATATGCCCGATTGATAAGCTAGCCGCCATTGCAAAAGGATCCGGATAAGCTTGCAATTACAGCGTGCATGGACTTGAATTCATTTCTTAATTACTAATCTTGCTTAGTTGTCATAACTTTCAAGGAGTTGTTCTAAACCTTAAAGACTAGTTAAGCTACTTCTTTTTCTGTTTTTCTATTATATATTTTCGCAAGTATATTTTAATACTAATTCACTGGACATCAGCGTAATGAAGAGATTCTTTTAACAAGTTTCTTTTGCAAGATAAAATTTTGGTCCTATTCTTTGAAAGTGCAGTGCACTTATCACCCTTCCTTTTTTATCGGTCAGCTCTTTTTTTAGTGGGGAAAAAAAGAGTAAATAGCTTTCTTTTGAAAAAAAAAAAAAAGAAACTCTACCCAAAAAAAAAAAAGAAAATAAAATAAAAGACTTTCATGATTTTCTGTTACGAATTTGTCCGCTTCTTTTAAGCTCATGTCATTGCCATCGTGCCTAGGGATGTGCACGGGTCGGGTTGGATCGGGTTCAGGGAAAAAAAATACCCAAACCAATCAAATATAGTTGGGTCGGGTTTTAGCTTTTTTTTGCCCCTAACCCAAACCAAACCAACCCAACCCGAACATTTTCGGATTGGATCAGGTCGGGTATTCGGATAAACAACCATTTCTTTTTTTTTTGATAAAAAATATATTAAAACATCCTATCTTGTGATATTTTGAAACCTTTAAATTGTATTTTTAAAATTTGAATATAATCAAGTATATTTTTAAAAAAATTACATACATAATTGATAATTTCATAATCATAATCATAATCATGAATATATTGTATATTATACATTATACAATATCAATTATCAATAAATTTAATTATATACTAATATATTAACAGAGTCTAAAAATCAATATTTATTATTATAATTTTATATATTAATATATAAATGAATAAGTTATTATTTATAAACAAAAAAAAAGGGGTTCGGGTTGGGTCGGGTCTGGTAATGGGTTTAATTTTTAAACCTGTTACCCGAATCGAATATTGGACGGGTCAATCAGATTTTACCCGATTAGATCCGATTACCCAACTCGAACCGATTTTTTTGCATACGGGTCGGATCAGGTCTTCGGGTTCGCGGGTCGATCTGTACCCGTGCACACCCCTAATCGTGCCTGGTGGCATGGGTTTATATATTCTTATTATCAATTTTCTCATTTTAAAAAAATGATAATGACAATTTTGATATGGTTAACAGTGTGATTGTGACTTTTGATTTTGGAGGAAAAAAGGAGATAAGAGAAAGGGTTTAAACAGTAACCTATCTTAAAGCATGTTGAATCATGTTCTCATATATTGCAGGAAAATGCTTAAATGTCATAGTTTTTACTTGAATTTATTTGCTAAAATGAGGTATTTCAATTTTTGAATAGGTAAATGGATTATATTATTTTATTTCATTTAATAATTACCCTTGTTTTCTATAAAAAATTTTGATAATAAATTTTATCAGAGTAGCATTACTCTATATTCTAATATGAAATGATTCATATAAAATACATATGACTTAAAGAAGATATAAAACTTTGTAACATGTATGGATCTTAAATTTGCCAAATAATGTTGATGATCATTTTTCTTCATTTGTAGCATGCAACATTATTCTTTTTTTATTATGCTTCCACCCTCTTCGATTTGTAAATTTGAGATAAAGCTCTTCTAAGATAAATTTATCTCTACAATTGAAAAAAAAAAAGGCATATATATTTTCAGATCATTTAGCAAACCCCACATGTAATGTAGTTTATTAATTTAAGGGTAAATTACCTCTCTTTTGACACGTTAAAGACAATTTCATTTCAGAATAAGTTTTTGTTTTCCCATAATTTTTTTGAATTTAATTTATATGTATTGATAATATAAAAAAATTTTACATAAATATTTAATCATATATTACTACATTAATAAAAATATTTAATTTAATCATTCAATACTTTAAAAATTTTATAAATACAAATATTTAATTAAAAAATAATATAAAATAATTTTATACTATTAACTTAAATTTTTCTTTTGGCCTATCAAATTTTCCCATCCCATAAATCTGAATGCCAAGTTGGGCAGAGGCTCTGTTTTGGTCTCCTTGGGAGTCCAGACTAGATGAAGTCTCAAAGCCGAGTGAATGGGCCTAGAAGCCCGTTTAATAATAACCGAAAAATTAAAATCAAGCCGAAATAAAAGAAAAGATATGACCTAAAAAATAACCCCAAAAAAATTAAAGAAAACTTTTTATATTAAATATGCATACAAATTAAATTCAAACTATACGACCTTCTTATCTCAAAATAAAAAAAGACCAGAAAATAAATTTGAAAAAAAAATTTATATTAAACGTGTGTACAAACTAAATCCAAAAGACAATGGAAATTTGTTTGTTTTCTATAAATAAAAGGGAAAATTCGAATATTTATGTAACCCAAAACCCAAATAATACATGCGAGCCATCAATCGCTTCCAGAATAATCTGGTATAACGGTAGCAAGGCTTCGTAGTTGACAGCGAATTGAAACCTTACCAGTTCCCAGGTCTCGTTGGGTTCGCGATTTTCGTATTCACAGCATTCAAACCAAATGGTTAGAAAACTTAGTAGTTTTGTCGAACACTTTGCGTGCGTGTGTGTGTGTCGTGTGTTCCACAAAGACACAGTGAATCTTACTCACGCTGGTTTTTTGTTGTTGTTTTGTTGTGTGTAAAACTAATTTTCAGTCGGTGACTCTGCACACAAACCTAGGCGACATCAAGTGCGAAATCTTCTGCGACGAGGTCCCTAAAACCTCCGAGGTAGGTACCATACCTTCTGCAATTCCCTTCTATCCTATGTTTTCCTGTCTTAGCTTTTTACTTAATTAACCAATTACAACTAGTTAGTTAATTCAAATGGGTCGACATTTATTAATCTGAAGTTAGGTTTCAAGTTTGAGTTTGTGAATGCAAATATGGCTCGAGCTAGATTAATTAGAATTGAGTGTTATCTCCGAAGTGTTGTGGTTTAAACCAAAGAAAAGATTAATCAACCAATTTAATAAGATAATTACTTCGCTTTTCCAATTAACCAATTACGATTGTTTAGTTAGTTCAAGTAACTCGATACTGATTCTATTGAAGCTAGGTTTTGAGTTTGAGTTTGTGAATGAAAAGACAAACGCTGAAGAGCTTTAGCTCATAATAGACCTGCTCTAGTCAGATTAATTAGAGTTTAGCTGACTCTTAAAAACTGTGCTTTAGACATAAGAATAAATTAATTAACCAATTAACTTGAATAAGATAATTGCTTCACTTTTCCAATTAACCATTGTGAATGAAATTACCACTGCAGCACCTGTTTTGTGCAATTTAATGATAGCTTAGTATAGTCATTCGTTCTTTGTTCTTGTCTGATGTGTCAATTGCTTGTTTCTATTGAAGGGTGTTGTGACTAATACTTTCAATTCTTGTGTGCTATGTGCTTGAATACAGAATTTTTTAGCGCTATGTGCGAGTGGATATTATGATGGGACTATATTTCACCGCAACATCAAAGGGTTCATGATTCAAGGTGGGGACCCAACTGGTACCGGCAAAGGAGGGACAAGTATATGGGGCAAGAAATTCAATGATGAGATTAGAGAATCACTCAAGGTAAGTTCATCTGCCATGCTAATTACTGTGAAGTCATGTCCTTGGTGTTGTGCGTTATTTTAGCTGCATGCCTGTTTTACTTGTTTTGAGTTTGAATCTCAATGGTAATATTGGAACTATAGAATTTGGGTATAAAAATGGCACATAGTTTCAAGCTTATGATTGTGGACATAACTAAGATTAATGCCTCATTTTTGTGTTGGCTGTTAAAGGATATAAATAACACTCATGTTAGTGGCCATGAAATTAAGATTACAATTGAGATATCCTCTTATCAAGAGGATGCTATGGGAAACATCTTTGCATGCAAAATGACTTTTAACATTACTCCAAGCTATTTCATCATATTCAAGGCTTATTTTTCACGACTCTTAACCGAAATCTTAAGAGAACTTTTATGAATCAAATTTGACAATGTATCAATTTAATCATTGCCTAATTGGCTTCCCTTCGCTTGTCAAGAACTTCAATTTTCGGTGTACCTGAAATATAGTTATCTTATAGCTGTTGTATTGTAGCATTGAAATGTATTACCTTTCCTGTTTATGGGGTTAGTTGCTGAAATAGGACATTTTTTGAGATGTGCTTTCTGGAGCAATAATTACACATATTTTCTTCATCTCGTGATTATAGTAGTTAATAGCTTGCCCTTTTTTATGTTCCAGCACAATGCAAGAGGAATATTGTCAATGGCTAACAGTGGTCCAAATACTAATGGAAGTCAGTTCTTCATAACTTATGCAAAGCAGCCACATTTGAATGGACTTTATACAGTGTTTGGTAGAGTGATCCATGGATTTGAAGTTCTTGATCTCATGGAGAAGGTATCTTTTTCTTCTGCCACTGGTAAAATTGCTTTTAGTTTTTCTTATTTAGTTTGACCTGTTGGGTCAGCTGAGCCTTGAACTTTTATTGTCTTGGCTTGATTAGACAACCCAGCTAGAAACAAGAAACGGGAAATAATCGGAGGAAATAATTAATAATGTACTTACATTTATGCTGTGCAGACTCAAACAGGGGCAGGGGACCGTCCACTTGCAGAGATAAGGCTTAATCGTGTAACAATCCATGCTAATCCGCTTGCTGGTTAGACTTGTCTCAACAGTTCTCATTACCAAGGGGGAGGACAAAGGGAATTCTTACCTACTCAATTTGAGTACTTGATTTCTGATCCAGAGAAATAAAGTAGTAAAATGTACATCGAATTAACATGTTTGTGACATATGCATGGAGTGCTATAAATACATTTTTCAAGGATTAGGGTAAATGGCCGAATTTTTTTTTTGCAATGTTTGGAGCCGAACGTGTATATATATATATATATATATCTGTCCGAGGACCAAACCATGGTTTCTTAGTTGTGTGACAACCGATGGCCCAGTATATAAAACTGGATGCCTCATGTTATTGCAGCTAGTTTGCAAGCAATGAGTGCCCCTTTTGTCCTGGATGGTTAATTGGTTTTTGTACTGCCGCTCACTTACTCCATTGAATTTTAATGGACGGTTTGTCACCTTTCTGAATCAGGGTTTTGTATTGAACTTGATAGCAGTGTGTAAATCCATACCAAAAGAAAAATTGGTATGATCTATGTTTTATGGGTAAATGGGTGTAAGAGTCTGACATGTCTTCATTCTTTTCTAATGCAATATCTATTTTCACAATTTACAAAGGATTAGTCAGCGTACCCCATTCTGATCTCCTCGTATTTGCCTGGCTAAGCAAATTATATGTTGTAGATTGCCTGTTGAACTCATTAGTTAGAACTGCTCAAAATTGAAAATAAATTAGATGAGAACTGAAAGGGGATGCATAAATAGTGAATGCATATGTGATGGATACTGAAAAATGAGAAAAATGATAAAAATAATTGGATTATAGATTTCACATAATTATTACTATTTTTTTTCAAATTTTTTTCATTTAAAAAATGCTTACCAGCATGAATAGAGTATATGTTGGTAAATTTTGAAAAAGAAAAAAAAAGAACTAACTAGCATAAATAGGTATATACCGGTAAGTTTTGTGTATATGCACGGTTTGCGCTCGTAAGTTTTGTTTTATATATATATAGACAAAATACAAAATTTACTCGTGTATTGAACAATATGTCAGTAAGTTTTGTTCACTTTTTTCGTGTGCGTCGTGTATTGTATCGCAAAAGATGCATTTCCCGAACATTTTTCCTACTAGATTGATAAGGCAACCACACTTGCATAAATATCCGTATAAGATGGCACTTACTGTGTGTGTGTGGGTGTACCTATTTTTTTGTTTTTTAAGAATAATTTTGATGTAATATCAATATAAAAAAAAATTATATTGTTATTTGATTTTTTTTAACTTGATGAAATCACTTGTATCTAAATTTTATTATTAAAAATCTGACTAATTAGGTCTATTCCAATGGAAGTCCTTAAAAAAGATAAGAGTCTCCCATTGAGAATATTTTATATTCTTAGAATTCGAATATGAGACCTTTGATTCCCAGGTTAAGGCAGGTGAGACATTAGTAAAAATGGTTAATTTTTACATTTATTAGTTTAAAAGTTATATATATAATATATGATTAAATAATAATATAAAATTTTTATATGTTAATAATGTATTATAATTAAATTTTTATTTCTTCGTTTTAGTTAACAAAATTTAAGTTAGCAGAATTTTCATCAAATTTAGGGTAAACTTC
The DNA here is from genome assembly GCA_031439595.1 of Pterocarpus santalinus. Classification (NCBI taxonomy): domain Eukaryota; kingdom Viridiplantae; phylum Streptophyta; class Magnoliopsida; order Fabales; family Fabaceae; genus Pterocarpus; species Pterocarpus santalinus. Next base: position 6,324,462 of record CM062523.1, read on the forward strand.
TTAGCACATATTTGATGGAAGTAGCGATCAAAATTATATCACGATTTTTTTTTCCAATTTACTTAAAAGAGCTTAGATATTTTATTTTATTGATCCAACCAAGTCAATTATAAATCACTCAAATGAAGATTAGTAATTTGAATACCCATGTTTTTTTTTGGTTGGGGGGGGGGGGAGAGATTAAAAGTTTAGGTTGAGGGGATGATTTGTCCCAATTCAGGATCAGATATATCTTTGAATTTATCAAATATTTACAAAGATATTTATAAATTACCTATCAATAAAGAAATCTAAGAATTGAATCTAAATCATGTATGAATGAAAGACTAGCCAAATAAGCCAATTTTAATTGACTAAATACTCCCATCTTATTAAATTCTAATAAAGATATTTAATTTAATTATGTACAAAAGAAAAAGCTACAAAGTGATTCAAATATTAAACGCAAGGCATACCGGATAGATGAATAGAAAATTGATTAGGTGAGACTCATGCCAGTTTACTTAAACAAATAAAACAAATAACCCTAAACAAATAGATAACCCGCAAGGTATACTTCTGACCTGGAATTACTAGATAAAAATAAGTAAATAAATAAACAAATAAAACGTATAATATGACAAACGCGAGGAGCCATCACCTACACTCACACAGTCACTGTCACAGTCACGGTTACACACTCAGGTGTGTATTGTGTCGACCAACACAACTAAGTGTTTGGCACCGAAATCAGGTAACTAGGGTTTCAAAATCCCCCGCCAAATCCTCTCTCTCTCTCTCTCTCTCTCTCTCTCTCTGCAATGGCGATAGAGGAGGAGGCGAAACCCGAAACCCCCAATGCCACCAACGTGCCCCATTCCTCTGCAAGACCCAACGACCTCGTTCCGGACCCTAACTCTCCTCCGAAGAAGCAGCAGCAGCAGCCATTGAGCCCGAGAGAGTTCATTCTCTCAGTGGCATCGAAGATCGCTTCGCAGCCACTTCACAACAGCTCCGACCCTCACGTTTGGGGCGTCCTCACCGCCATCTCCAACAATGCTCGCAAAAGAACCCAGGTTTCCCACCACTTCCCTTCACTTTTGCATTCATGTTTGGAACTTTGGATTTCCTCAACTTACAGGGAATTTTTTTTTTTTTAACCAACATTTGCTTTATTTAAGTGATTCATCACTTGTTTTCCTTATATAAGGAATCAAGTTTGAGTCTTGTTAACTCGAATTAGATTATTTGGAATTTATTAAACCTGCATTAAACTCAGGACAATGATGGTTTAGACCAAAAAAGAAAAAAAAAAGCCTTTTTTTTTTTCTGAGCAATGCTATGGAGTAGGAATCACTTTTGGTCATAATGCATGAAATGGTTTATAACCAATCACGCATAGGTTAGAATGTGATAAGAGGAGAGAGGAAAAAGAAAGAGAGGTAAACATTTTACCTTCCAGACATTGTTTAACGAAAGGTAATTCGTACTGTTTAATCTTTCTCTTTGAAAAATTGCCTAGAAAGTGTTTTGATTAAAAGTTATTTTGAATGCAAATTAAACTGGTTTAGACTTGTGCTTATAATGTAGGGCAATAGGACAAGGAGGACAAGGGATAATTTTTATGGAATGTATACATGCCCCATTTAGTGAACTAGTTAATTTTTGGTAAACACTAATCTTGATTTTTTTGTTCGGAGCATTGTTTGAATTTCATTTGATTGGGGAGAATTGTAAATTTGTAAGCAGGGGATAAATATTTTGTTGACTGCTGATGAGCACTGCATTGGGCGATTGGTAGAGGACGTGCGTTTCCAGATTGATTCCAATTCCGTTAGTGCAAATCATTGCAGAATTTATAGGATGAGGGTTACCAATGAAAATATGGAGGACAATATGTCAACATTCCTGAAAGATACCAGGTTGTTGCCAAGTCTTTTTAATATTTAATTTTCATGCATGACAGTTGTAATTTACACCATTGTCAAATTATGCATTGCTACTTTATTTAAAAAGTTTGACTATTTTGATGATGTGCCAATATATGATTAAGTGCTGAAAGTACGTCAAAACAGGTTTTTCTTCTTTTGTACCCCTCATATTATGACTTTTGTTCAGCACGAATGGGACTTATCTGAACTGGGAGAAGTTGAAGAAGAATAATGCTGCTGTCAAGGTCCACCACGGAGATATTATATCATTTGCTGCTCCTCCTCAGCATGGTAATATGAGTTCCTTCCTAATCCAATGGCTCAATATTTCCATTTTTTTTCTTTCTGATTCCTCCTTTCTCGCCAATCATCGTAGTTGTAGATTTTTTAGTTTTCTTCTGGTTAGTATCTCAGTTCCCTTCAGTAATTGAACATACTTGCTCTTTTAATATCTCTTAACTATCAAATGTTTTTAACGAGCTGAAGAAATTATTATATAAGAATCTATAAATGAAATATTAATGCTCTTTTCTTTTCAATTGGCATTGAAAAATTAAATTTTTTATATGTATACACGAGATTTTCTTGTGATCTTTATATTATTACGACTTCTGTTGCATTTCCTTTTGCTTCTGCATCCCGTTTATTGTCTAAAGTTCAAGTTAAGCTACTAGTGTTTTTTCTTTGTCATAAGTTTGGAATTGCCACCTTTGTGCATAAATATTTGCAAGGCTTTGCAGTATTTGTTCTCTTTCCAAATTATAAAAACTGTTATCTTATCTTACAGAGCTTGCATTTGCTTTTGTATATCGAGAGGTGGTTGTTTCTACTCCCATGCCAGATAATGCAGTTCCTAAGCGAAAAGCAGGTAGTGTTATGACCAGTAGCACACATACATACTATTCTTAGTCACTCTTGCATTCTACTCTGGTCAATGCTCATAATTTGCTATACATTGTGCTAGGATGTGGCTGTTAGCAACCGATTGTCACTTGCACAATTTTCTTCTTAGCTATATGTTATATTATATTCAAATTGTTACTGATTTGTTTTTGCTTAACTTTTGTGTTTCTTTCTTTCTTTCTGTCGTTCCTTTTATTTTCTTGAATACATAGAGGAGTTTGTTTCAGAACACAAGAGATTGAAAGGTTTAGGCATTGGTGCTCCTGAGGGTCCCATATCTCTTGATGATTTTCGAAGCCTTCAAAGATCAAACACGGTGTGTTAATTTAGAAGGGTTGAAATATCGTTGAGTGGTGCTAACCTTTTTCTTTATTTAATGTTATCCAATGTTCTTGTTGGCAGGAACTGAGAAAGCAATTGGAGAATCAAGTTGTTTTAGTTGATGCTTTGCGTAGCAAGAATCGTACAGCTGTTGAACATCATGAAAGTGTATGTAATTTTCATTGAATTTATGACTTCTTTCTACATGTCAATCAAATACTAGAGTGCATGATATTTAATGAGTATTTGTGCATCTATTGGATTCTAGAAGAAATGTTTGTCTTGATTTCAGCTTATTTATTCATATTACTTATAACCTACAATGTCTAACCCAATTTACGATGCATTTTCTAGGAATTAAAATTAGTCAAAGAGTCAGTTGCAAAAGGTTACCTTGATCAATTAAAAGAATTACAGCTATTGGTGGATCTCAAACACAAGGAACTGGGGGAAGTCAGCAGAGCATCTGCTGAACAGAAACATTCCTTGGAAGACCTAAACGAGAGGCTTAGTGCTTACATGCAGTCATGTGCTGAAGCAAATGCTATAATAAGTAGGTATGATTTGTTGAATTCTTTTATCAGACTGATCATTGATGTAAATATTGTCGGATATAAGTAATTCATATTATGTAGTTTCGGCTTTGCCTTGATTCAAGGTGATTGATTTTTATATTGCCATCTAATTAGACATTATGTAAATGGTTCAGCCTGTCCTTTTATGTTGAAGTGGTTATAGTAATTTTGAATCACTTTTGCGTGGGGGTGGAGGTGCTAATATTTATGTTGGACCATACAATAATTCTCTTTTTCTCTCACTCACTTGCAGTCAAAAGCTAAACATCGCTGAACTGAAGGGACAATTAGATGAAGAGAAAACTAAGCGAAAAGAAGAGCAAGAAAAGGCTGCAGATGATCTAAAAGCTGCTGTACATAGAGCCCAGTCTGAGGCTCAAGAAGAGTTAAAACGGTTATCTGATGCTGCCTTAAGAAGGGAAAGAGAACTACAAGAAGCAATAAATAAGCACCAGGTTTGAAAGTTTTGGTACTAAGCAGTGAAGAAAAAGAATTTCTCTCTTTTAAGTTGCTTATTGATTGTCTCTCATTATCGGTTCCAGGAGTCAGAGAGAGAAAGTTCTTTGCTGGTTGAAACCTTGAGGTTCAAGCTGGTATGACTGCAATGTTGATCCTGTTAGCCTAGCCCTAAGGCAAAATTTTCTGTACTTCAAATGTTTCTCTGTTGCAGGAGGATACTAGGCAAAAGTTGGTTGTCTCCGATAATAAAGTTCGCCAGTTGGAAACTCAAGTACATGAAGAGCAGCTGGCCTCTGCAAATGGGAAAAAGGCAACAAGATAATTTTATATCCAGTTTCATGTTGTTTGTTCATATTTTGTTTTATTTTTAAGCTGCAACTAAATACGTATTCACTGCTTCTAATTCATGGAGCAGAGAGTAGAAGAACTTGAACAGGAGACAAGAAGATTAAGGAAAGAGCTTGAAAGTGAAAAGGTATGGACAAAAAGGAGTTCATGCTATAGAATACAGAGAATTTTTTGGTAGAAAACTGTTTTTGGAAATGATGTCTGCTTTGTAACCATTCCTGTGTGCTCTTAACTTATCTTGCTAATGTCACTTCCATGAGACTGCAAAGTTATTGATATGATAAATGGTATGAGCTGAACTGACTAGTGCTGATGATCCAAGGAATGAAGAATCTCATAGTTGATCTGTTTCTTCAGCATCCTGTGTGATTTTAAAGCTTTATTTTAGTGAAGTTTCTTTATTTGTTGCTGTTGTTAGCAGGTAGCTCGAGAAGAAGCATGGGCTAAAGTTTCTGTTCTTGAGCTTGAAATAAATGCTGCAATGCGAGATCTTGATTTTGAGAGGCGGAGGTTAAAAGGTGCCAGGGAAAGGCTTATGCTTCGGTAAGGATTTTAGGTTGTTGCTAATACTGATCATTATACATCTCCAGTTTGAATAGTGTGTGTAGAATGAATTGACATGATTATCATGTTCCAGCATAATCTATATGCACAGACATGTTGGCATGGAATATCAGAGGACAGAGGGCAGCATTGTTGCTGTCATAATTCTTTCACCTATTTATCTATCAATATATAGAAATATTGTTTGACGCATCGCACATCCTACCTCCTATATTTATGATTGAGTTCTTTTGATTAGAACACAGAATAGTCAATAGAATGTTATTTCAATTGGAAATGGGGATCCTGTTGTCCTTAAGTATGTCATTCAAGTTCATTAATTTTAGATATATGTTTTCAAGTTCCCCTTGGTTAACATGATGTTGCATTGTAATTTTTTTTCATTTTATTTATTTATTTATTTTGTGAAATGCTGATTGACAGCGTTGGTGTTGCTTTTTGATGCAACATGCACGTCTGCCTCGATCTTCATGATGATGATAAATTTCTAGACTTCAGCTGAAGCTCAATCACTAAATAACCATGATTATGTGCCATGCAGGGAAGCACAGCTACGGGCATTTTATTCCACAACTGAGGAGATACAAGTACTTTTTGCCAAGCAACAAGAACAATTAAAGGCTATGCAGAGAACTCTAGAAGATGATGAGAATTATGAGAATACATCTGTTGATATGGATGGAGTCATAGGTGGAAACTCAGTCAGAGAAAAAGAAGTTGCAGGATACCATAATAACAATGCTGCAAAGGCCGGATCAGTTACCCGTGCACAGAAGCTTAACAGAGAACAAGTTGAAACGTCAAGCAATGAAGCCAGTGTTACTGAGAAGCATGACTGTGATGCAAGGAGTGAAGAATGCCAGAATACGCAAGAGGCTGAATTCACCAGTGCAGATCATGACCATGGTGTTACAGGTGACTTCGGCTGTAATATTGATGGGGTTGGCACAGCACCTTTGATAGAAGGAGACACTGTAGGCACTGAGCGAGTTGTTGAAACTGAAAGTCCTGCAAATTGTGGTGAACGAAACTTTGATTTGAACAAGTGTGGTGCTTTAGCTGGGGACACTATGCAGTTTGATGATGATGTCAATGTACAAGAAACCGAAGAGCATGCTCAAACAACTTGTAGGGAAGTTTTGCATCACTCACAATCAAATAATCCTGTAAACACTCAAAAGACTGAAAAGACCAATGAGGATACACAAGCTGGAGACACAATCAGAACAGCAGACCTTGTAACTTCTGAAGTTGCTGGTAGTTGGGCTTGCAGTACAGCCCCATCTGTGCATGAAGAAAATGAATCTTCAAGAAGCAGAGACAACAATGAAGGTTCTGGGGCATTGCATGATTCGAATGGTATGGTGGCTGAGAGTCAAAACACTCCTGACTCTGCTGGCACCAGCCGAAATGATGATCGAATAGAACTAAGTGAGATGATTGGCATTGTTGCTCCTGATTTGAGGGGGCAATTTGGAGGTTCTGCTAATGATTGTGATCAAGAGAGAGAAAAGCATAGCGGCTCATCTGACTCAGAAACTGAGAGTTGCTGCAACACTGGCGACGATGGTATAGCAGATGCAAAAGGTGGATCAGTATCTGATGCAGAAACTGAGGGTGGTGACCGTGTTGAGGAGGATCAAAAGCAGGATGATGCCATGGATGAAGATGATGAAGCCACTCAAGAAGATTCCGTTGGATAGTAGTGGGGAGTGGGTATTACAGTCAGAGTCTTTATTTTGGTATTGAAGTTGTAGATTCTAGGAATCTCCTGTATTTCTAACACCAATATCCCCCCTCCCCCCCCACCTTTTCTAATTATATTTAGGGCTTTTTTATTGTATATAATTTTTCTTTCATATGGATTTTCCTGCCATTTTGCTTGCATGATTTTGTTGGCTAATGTTCATTCAATATAATTGATGTGTGAATGGGGTATGAGCATGGCTCGTTAATAACAGGCATATACATCAAGAATGGCCAGCGACGAATAACCAAGTTCATAACCTTTCTGAACTTGGTTTCACCGTCGAGGAAACTGCATCCTTATTTGAAGCATGTATCAGATTGTTGAAACAACTATAGCACAAGGTTCAAAATGGAGCAGCCGTAACGGGGTTCAGAAGTTTTTCTCTTTAGCACTTCCTTATTAGCGCCATGCCCTGTACTCACTTTGTGAGTTTCTGAGTTGAAAACTCATTTAATCCCATGGGAATATTGCAAAACCACGTCATACCCCCCCCCCCCCTTTTTTCTATGCTCATAAAATCTCAAATGTATAAATTTATGTCAATTACATGTTCACTCATATAAGTAATGATAGCAAATTACGTTTAAAAGGCTTTTTATGTGGAGCATGTTTTTGGACCTAAAATAGGGATATCACATAGGACACTTACAGCTCAAGTAGGTGTAGAATCCAGTTATATGAGACTCATAATATTTTATATGTAAAAAGATATTTGATTCATCATATTTGGGCTTATAATTTTTTTATAGGAATCATGTGATTCGTGAACACAATTCGCCATATAACAAGTAGAAAATTTTTTTTACTATTTTTTTAAAACTTAACAGAACAAAATACTACACATTGCAGGATGAATTTTGAACCTGAACCACTTGCAAAAGCTGACGCACCAAATTACTGCTTACGTCAAGACGATTATGAGATTTGTGGCTAAGGTGTGGTGGTCTCTTGGGAAGCACTTAAAGTGTTTAGGCAAAAGTTTGGACACTAATCCAAACTTTTGTAACCATTGAGATACTAATAAAATTAATGTAATGGTTTAGATGCAATAAAATAATCTAATATGATCAGTTAAAGACCATCAATACTCCTAATTAACCATATAAACAACTTATTAAGGGTGATAAAATGGGTTTAAAATTCTTTTATACTAATAGTGTTTAAAATTAATTTTTTAAGATAAAGCTATGTAATAAAACACATTTTGTATATATTGCGAAAAAAATTAGGATCGAAAGCCAAGGTCATTGACTCATTGATGTAACCCACGAGCCGATGACTTTTTTTCTTTTTCTTTTTTTTTTTAATTTCTCAGAGTTTCTTCCCACCTAATAAATAAAAAACTAATATTAGGGATACGATCAACTATCTATGCAAAGACTTGAACTCCTTCCACTCGGACCAATATTTTGTTGATGGCCATGGCTCATTATTTACCTTATATTTGTATAATATTAATAATTAACAATAATAATATTTTAAGAGATAATATATAAAAAAAATATAACTAATTTTATATAAATGTGTAATTGATTTTAATACTCAACTGATTTTACATTGTTCACAACAATAACTATAGTCTTACAATTAAATACATTAACCTTTATTAAAAATACAGAAACGAAAAAAGAAAAAAAAAAACTCAACTACAAGTTAAACTAAAACAACCTGTAGAAAATCTTGTTTTAGTTTAACTTGTAGTTGGGTTTTTTGTTTTTTTGGTTTTGTATTTTTAATGAAGGTTAATATATTCAATTGTAAGACTATAATTATTGTCATGAATATGGTAAAATCAATTGAGTATTAAAATTAGTTACATATTTATATAAAATTAGTTATATTTTTTATATATTATCTCTTAAAATATTTATTATTATTAATTATTAATATTACATAAATATAAGGTAAATAATGAGTCATAGCCACCAACAAGGTGTTGGTCCGAGTGGAAGGAGTTCGAATCTCCGCTTAGGCACCTGATCGTATCCCATAATATTAGTCTTTCATTTATTAGGTGGAAAGAAACTCTAAGAAATTATAAAAAAAAAAAAAAAAAAGAGTCATGGGTCATGAGTCAATCACCTTGGCTTTCGATCCTAATTTTTTTTGCAATATGTACAAAATGTGTTTAATTACATAGCTTTATTTCAAAAAATTTAATTTTATGCACTATTAATGTAAAAGACTTTTAAACCTATTTTATCACCCCTAATAAATCGTTTATCTGGTTAATTAAGTGTATTGATGGTCTTTTAGTCTATATGATTATATTAGATTTACTTTATTACATCTAAACCATTCATTAATTTTATTAATATCTCAATTATTACAAAAGTTTAGAGCATCAATAGTCCAAACTTTTGCATATCCATTTTAAACGCTTCCCAAGAGACTACCGCTCCTCGGCCACAAATCCGAATGGCTCATTAATTTTTGTCTCATATTTCACCTTCCTCCAAGTAGAAATGTGTCTTAGGTTTATTTTTTCCATTTTCCTACTTGTTGGGGATGAATTTTCTAACAAATTTCTTCACTCAAATTTCACCCATGTTCAGGTTTTTGTATCGCACAATTCTACTTTCTTGCAAGTGAAATCTCTAGCACTCATCCCATATTCCAATAATAAAATTCAAAATATAATATTATCATTATATTGATTAACTAATGCCATATATAAATAACGGAGTGTCATATTTGTCCCATTTAATGTTCTTATTCTATGTAAAAAACCAAATTTGTTTTGTACATATGGTGCACGGCACAGCATGACATAGATCAACCCGCAACAATCCTACCCCCAAGGGTCAACAACACTTACCCCTAAGCCTAAGGCCCAAGCCCCAAGTGGCAGGTAGATACCGACCATATGCAAGGTGGTGGGCGTGGGCTGAGTAACCTTAAGGGGTCAAATGCCTGCCCAAAATTGAGTAGTCATTAGTCACGGATAATAGGAAAGTTAATTATACGGTTAACAAAAATTGACAGAAAAGAGGTGATAAGAAAATAAGGTGGAACGAAACTAATGAGATGAAAGCCACACGAATATCAAGCGAAAGTGATTCCTGATAAAACTGCTTATTCCAAATCACTTATGACTTGTCATGACAAAAATGAATGGTCATTAATTGTTTGTTCAAACATGCTTGCGAAAAATTTTTGTACTATTCAGCAATGTTCATGGTAAAATAAATTAACTATTAAATATAAACAATTATTTTTTAAAAAGAAAGGTAAGGCCAAGAACTCATGTTATGAACATAGGAGCTCTTTAATGAAGTCCCTAAATAGTCACCTAAAGGAAGACGGAATAATAGAAGAAACACTGAAATAAAAGATATCTATACGGATTGAATTTCATTATGCTCCTTACATTTCTCTTATTCTTACAAATTGAATAACTAATTCGGGACGTCCATTATCATTATTCATTTACAAATCGTGGTATTAATAATTAAGACTCAATTAACCTAAACAAGAAGAGATGTCAAGTTGCCTACCTGAATCCAAACATGGTATAGACGAGACCTATTTGAAGTGCTCACTACTCACGTTGTGAATAAGCTAAATAAATAAATTACCGAATGATTAATGAAAATAATAAGACAAACCCTGCAGTCAAAACTAGTGCGTTTGTATGGATTTTGCTAGGCTACTAGCATGGGAAACTAAAGGTAAAAGTTAACGGGAAAAAGGTAGAAAGCCGAAATACGAGTTGATTGCTCTAGCTATATCAAAGTCAAAGAACCATGCATTGACATTAGAAAATTACTTATCTTTTCTTTTGTTGAAAACAAACTTTGTTATTTTGCCAAATATTGTATTTAAGTGCTAATATATGAAATGAAGTTAATTTATTTATTAATTAGGTACGAAAAAGGAACTAAACGTTATTTTTTCTCTTTGTTCTCACTCTTTTATCGCTATGAACCCTATCAAATCCTGTTGATCGTCACTGGCTATTATTACCTTTGCGATCCCACCGCTATCATTTTTACTACCACTTCTACCATAATTATCAGCTGTGGTTTAATACGAATAAATATTTAATATATACCCGGTCAAAAAATATATTTAATATATACCACAAACATCTATCTTTGGCTTCAATAATTGAGAAAGAAATATATTTTAATATGAATAAATATTTATATACTATTATCAGCTATGGTTTTAAGTTGCTGTCGACAACGCAACTGCAATTTTGACTATATTATTATTTGTATTTTCCTACAATTATTCGCAATTTATCCAATCGAGATGTCGTTACAATTAAATTTAAAGCCATTCTATCGGTAATTTGTATAGTTATGCACTAAAGAATGATATATAACCATTTTTAATCTAAAAATATCCGTATCAGAAGTTCATTAAACTTCAACTAAGAATATATATGCTTTTAATTTAATGTAAAGTACGTTATATGTTTAACTCATTAAATATATTTTCTAAAAATAAAAAATACCATAACTTGTTTACCTTACACACGTACTTACTTTAAAAGAATATTTTCTCGTAACTTATATCAGCTCTTCTTATAGTTCCATATGCCCGAAAAGAAGAAAGGAAGGAGGGGGGGGGGGGGGCTGTACACTTAATTCTCTTATGCGACTTTATTTGATTCTCTTATACTATTTTATAATTTTAGAATTTGACGTATGTCGAAAGCATATGATTTCTTTTACATTTTACTTTAAAGATCAGACTATAGAGTACTGGATTAATTATAGAAATTCTAAAATCTACAATAACCTAAAAAGCTTGAAGTTTTTAAGTAAGAATTGAAGCAGCTGGTGGGCTGTTATCAACAAACATTTCAGTTGCTGAGCCATAGTTTTGTCTCGTGGTAAGTGATAAGGCAGCAATGCCATTTTGCAACTCACTATCAATACGCAATTATTTATTTTCCTTTGTTCATTTTGAGAAGTTCATGAAGATTAAACTTTGGTTGCAAATTGCAGAAATAGAATCCCAAGAAAGCTAATTAGAGTATACTTCACGGATCCTCCTGCCCCTATTAAATATTCAATTTTATACAAGTTTGAGAGGAAGCGTAACAATATCTAACAAAAATTATAGCTATTCAAGGTTCATGGATTCTATAGACTAGCAGCAGCTAGAATTCGACCCCCACATTGAAGATTTGGTAGACAAAAAGCAACTCTCAATTTATTACGTAATGGTTAGTAATTTTTCGCTCAACTTCTGCTCCAGCAATTAATATTTTTGGGAGATGTTATTTGTATATATAAAAAAAAAAAGACATAAGAGTGAACATAGAGAGAGAAAGATGTAAAACATTGATCTTACTCACTATCACATAATGCTCAGTGTTTTCCTTTCTTCATAGTACCCATTCTTATATGTTCATTTTTTATATTCAAATAACATTACTTTATTTGTTTAAATTATATGGAAACGCATGCAATTAACCAATTTCTATAATTCTTGTATATTTATGACAATATAACTTTTTGAAATCCTAAATCTTAAAACCTAAACTCTAAAGGTTTATTATCTGAGGTTTGATCCGACAATAAAGAGGCTAATTCACCATAATATGACGAATTATAGTTTGAATCTCAACTGAAAAAGTCGTATGCATTTAATTGTCTAATGATACTTGAATGGAATTACTTTTGGTGAAAAAATACTTGTGAGATAAAGGTTTTATCTCACTCACCATCATACAATACTTTATATTTTTCTTTCTTTATGGTATCCACTTTTATGGTTTTATTATATATATTTAAATAACGTTACTCTATTTGTTTAGATTGATCGATATGCATGCATTCAATCCATTTCTATATTAATTCTTCTATATTTATAACAATAGATGCTTTATATACATACATACATACATACATACATACATATATATATATATATATATATATATATTATTTTCCTTTATTGCATGAGATTCTGGAAAAAGTATTTATCTATATCTGGTACAAATTTATATAGAACTATAATGGTACATGTTTAAAAATGTAATGATGATAATGTTAACACAAGAAGAAATGTAAGTCATGATGATGATGAGGATGTGTACCAATTTTGAAGGCAATCAATGGCAGTGGATAATTGAGTGGCAGAGAAAAAGATCATAGATTTCTTATTTGAATTGAAGGGAAATTGTAATGCTGAGGTGGACCACAAGGGTGATGGTGAGAGGTGCATGAGCTAGCAGTCAATACATATAAGTAGTGCATGTGAAACTGCTGCTCTCCAACTCAGTTCAAGTTTTACTTTGTTGACATGCATCCCTGTCCATGAATATTATATTACCTTATTTTGTGATGAAACATTGTACCACGGATTGATGCAATGTAGAAAGGGGTTTCAGATATTTCCTCAATAAAACTGAGACCAATTGAAATCCTACCAATTGATGTAATGTTTAAAATTGGAAGTCATAAAACCATGCCAAGCTGAGAGAAACTAAGGGAAAGGTGAAGGGACTTTGGAAGAAGTAAAATAAAATGGAACTGAACTTACTTTGCTTATTGAAACCCTACGTACACTTTATAAATTTCTATAAGAATAAACAATTTATTCATTAATCTCATTGTTTTGGTGATGTGTCATTTATATGACTAACAGAAAAACATAAATTTTCTTAAAGCCATTATATATAATTGAAAATATTATTCTCAAATAAAAATGGGTTTTCGTTTTGAATAGCGTTTCTATATTTCGACTCTAATGAAAAATCTTGCACTGGAAATTTTATGGAGGAATACTTTGTGGTGAGCAAAATGCTTGGAGGTAGGGTAACAACTATATAGATATGCTAAGGAGCATTCACTGAACAAATTGGATTATTTTTCTCTAATATTCATCCTGATCAGGAGCATATTTCATATGTATATTCAACAACTACTCTTATAATTGTGCAAGTGGCACTTGACTTAGTCTCCCATTTAAATTTTAGGAATAAAAATTGAAACCGACCAGGAAATTAAAACACCTTTATCATGACAAAACCACAATGTCGGTGGCATGAATTCTGTGAAAGCTGATGTTGTGTTTTACGTAGCATATCAAAATTATCAAGCCATATTTGTGATGTTATATCTATTAACAGCTTCATATAAACAGGTCTTTTGTGGGATTAATTAATCTAGTATTTAAAAAAACAAATCAAATATTGCTGATGTTATGAGCCAATAAATTTGTAGAACATAATCAGCCCATCTTGTTGGTTACCTGCCAATGTACAGATTTGGAAAAAGACGAAACCGCAATGCATGTTGGTATATTTTTTTAAAAAAAATAAAAATAAAAAAAAGAGTACAACTTGACGAATAATGTAACTTTTGACTTAGGATGTGTATAGATAAGTTTATTATAATTAAAAAAATTTTAGACAACCTTGAAAAATGATTATTTTTTATATTTAAGCTGTTATCAAATATGTATTTAGTAAAAGATGTTAAGTTCAACACGCTCATGTGCCACTTGATAGTTATTAAATCCATGCACGCTAAGATTTCTTCTTTCTAGCTTCACTTAGTCACAAAGACATCGTAACCAAATTTTCTATCTGACAAACGGTTTTATGAGAAGCAGTACAATACTACAAATCTTTTTCTTTTCTTTTCTTTTCTTTTCTTTTCGTTTTTCCTTTCTCTCTCTTTTTTTTTTTTTAAGTTTGCAAAGACTTAATATATTATTTGTATTCAATTATACTTCACTTTAATTTTATTATTTGAACCATCTCAAGTGAACGAAAATAGAAACTCGGTAGCTTAAGACCCTGTCGTGTTTTATACCTTGTAATGGACATATAAATATGGTGTTCATTTTCAGTTTAGATGCCAACAAATCATAAGAGATGAATTAGGAGCCAATTTGATTTGAATTCAGTAGTTTATGGGCATCGGAATTTAAGCCAGCAAGAAAGCATTTAAAGAAGAAAAAATAGTTGGAAAAAGAGACAACCCTAATAATATCCTAACGAAAAGTTAGTCTTACATGCAAATAATTCGAGAAACTACCAAGTATGGATATTTCAAGATATCAACGAGCCGACAAAAGAATCTTCTCTTTAAGTTAGAGGAAAGAGATATGGATGAATGTTAACTTGTGCTCCAATTAATTATATACCAAAAATGTAGTCCATAAGATGATCATCTTGAATATATAGAGGGATTTTGATACCATAGTTGACTACACCAACATCTTCATCCGCCTGTAGTGCAAGTACTTTGGCGGTAGTAATACAAGAAATGAGTGAAGGCCTGTGGTCCTTGTCCTCATCGAATGGCTCAACCCTCCTTGTTCAAAAGGCCATGATGAGGGACTCAAGAACCCATCTTTAATTGGAATCTACTTTTGTACATGTCAAATATATATACATACACGTATTTACACAATATACTCTCTAGCATGAAAAAGGATACATACCACCGTCAGAATATGAAGTCATACTGAATTGCTTTTGTTCTTTTCTCTCTGCTTTGCCTTTATAACTTCTATATATACTAACTGAAAAGGACCCCCTATAAGCTCAAAGCAACCCCCAACATACATTTTGCTCTAGCATGACACTTCGCTTTCATAGCTAGCACCTCCACATTAGCTCTATGTTGCATCCTTGCCTGAATTACTTTTACATTCCTATACACAATTAATTCCTGATTCAACAATGCTATACAGTGAGAGTAACATAACTAGAATCTTTGATAGAAATTATGGTAAATATTACATGAAATGAAGTGATATGATTCATTTATTCATTCAAAAATAAATAATCAGCTCACATCATTCCAAAAAAGCTTCTGATTTTCTAATATTTTCCTTTATGATTTTCACCTTCTTTGTTGCTAGTAACTTTAATGCAAAAAATAAAATAAAATAATGAATTACTGTCAGCTTATAGCAAGATGAACTTTTGCAGCCAACAAGCTGAAGTTAACATGCGAAGTGGCTTAGCCTAAGTTGGACAAAAATACTAGCTCCCACTATATACCATCATGATATAAACAAAAAACACATCCAATGGACATGGTGGTCATAATGATAGAGAAGAAGATGAAGCCAAAATGGGCTTCGTTTTCCAAATAAATGAGTATGGCTTTGGTACTCAATTACATGAAGAAAAGGGACAGAGGGGACCTTACCACATTGACTACTACCTCGTTCATCCTCATTACCTGTACCCTTCCAATACTCCACTCATTTTCAGTAGACTTCTTATTATCCACATGTGACTCTTCTTTTGAAGTTGGACTTACATAGGTGGCTCTAATGTTACCTACGTTAACATATCCATATTTAATTAATATGGACCACTTTTTCGCTAGGCTAACTATAAAGAATTAAAGGTATGAGGTGATAAACAACCTTAATCTCTTGAAACAAGGATTGGAGTTCAAATCATAACGAAATAATTTTTTTGGAGGGACTGCATAATTTTTATGCTTTCATAGTCAAATTAGAATTAATGTGGAGCCTGCAATAATTCCTCTAATCTTGCCCCAAAAAAATGTTCATTTATCCCATTAGATTGACTATATATGTAAATAAAAAATTTTAGGTCTATATTTTCTAATTAAGCAAATGATTAATCATAATGACAATGTTTTGGCTTTTCATTGCTTGAACACACAGAAACCCAACATGTAAAGACATTTCCATAATGTGAAAGTAAAAATACACAATAGAAAAGTTGCATCTGGTTTTCAAACAGAACATTTCCTAGGCACTTATTAAGACCAGCCTTACATATTATATGAAACAAATTGTAACTTTTTGACCACATAATGTTAATTTTAATTTCTAGTTGAATGTTTTGTCTACGGCCAATTAATTTCAAAATATAATGCTTAATCAGAGCATAATTTCGGTGTAAGACTCAGTTGCTCGCTAATGTCAACAGATTTCATCGACTTTTTGTTATTTGTCCACTTAAGACACAATAAAGAGCAAAGGCATGTACGATACATAATTTACATCATTGAGATGCTTAGGTACAATCTATCAGGCACACGTGCACCGAATCAAGGATATTTGAGACTCAAATAATTGAAATTTAAAAGGTTTTATATCTAAATCTCTTTGAGAACAAAAAGAGTGAAGTTTCTAAGAGGAATACTATATAAACCTCAAAATCCATTTTTAAAAATCATGATATAATAGTTTCATCTCTATGCAATCTTGTGGCAAAACCACTCCTAAAAGCTATTATTATAGTTCCAATGAAACAATGTCTTATTTTCTCTTAAGAAAAGGGGCTTTGATATTAATATTCTACAATTTTCATAATTCCACTTACTCAACTTCAGTTAATTAACTAGTATTTCTTTTTTGATTCATAAGAAAAACTGAACCTTTTTCTACCTACAATCTTCAAAAAAATTTATATATAAACTATATCTATGAAACAGCAAAATGTTTGCATTTCTTTATCAAGATGTCCTTGGCCGCAAGCAATCCTGTCTGTTGCATTTCCACTGATAGGGACTACCTGAAGAAAGCTTTCATGCATACACATGTGTTGCAATAACTCTTGAAACTATAAGCAACCATAAAATGGGCCATTCTTAAATGAACACGAGTAAATGCAGGTTGGCCACTTTGAACATCATGTCAAAATTGTCTTCTAACATAAGAGAAATGTTTTTTTACCCGTTTATTAGCAAGAGAAATTCTTACATGCTCATAAAACATCACCTGAATATGTTCGTAGTTAATAATAAAATAATATTTTAAGATATGATCTACCGTTAACTTATACTCTTATTTAAAATATCAATCTATTATTTGCTGTGAATATAATCCATATGGAGTTCTAAAAATATCCAAGAATTTTTCTTATTAGACATCACTATAAAGATACCACGATTATAACATAGGTATTGATATGTGTACATACACTAGTATAGGACTCAATTTTCTCTTTTATTCTTTAAGTGTCTTGTTTTAATGTATCTGTTAGATGTTCAAATAATGAGACTCCTACTATAATTATCACAACAATTTGATTACACCCCACGTGACTATATGACTTATATTTCCACTTTGATGTTTGAATATCCGTTGGTAATAGTGAGGGCCTAAACGGCCTTGAAAGTTGAAACTGAAGAGGAAAGTTCTAAAGTTTGAAAAAGTGTAACAACCTCAAAGAGTTTCATGGGGTGCAGTACTCACTACTTTCTTTGTGCCCTAATCTCTACGTTACACACACCAACCCAAGTTTGAGCCTCTTTTAGGCTCAAAAACTAGGCACTCAAAAGAGGTCAAGAAAAAAGAGAGACATTTTTCTTCAACCCCCTTTCTGTGCCTTCCTCATCTATTGCTGCCCTTTGTAATCATGAGTCCTTGTGCCATCATTGCTATGAAAAGTCTCTCTCTCTCTTTCTCTCTCTCTCTCTCTCTCTCTCTCTCTCTCTTGTGCAGATACAAACGCAAAATCCAGCTATATCACTTTTCTATTTCCCTTGTGGTTCTATATAAACCCCTTGAAGTCCAATTGTTAAGCCTCACTTGCATCACTTAATTATCTTCCTATGTTCAGTTATTTATTTATTACTCCCCTTCTTTGAGAGAACACAAAGTGTTAGAGAGAAACAGTATGTGCTATTTCCCTTCCAAACAGACTCCATATGTTCCTCTTGTTTGTGGCCTTTACCGTCCATGGCCATCCAAGATACAGCACCTTCGGTTGAGCCTCCTCAAAAGGTACTTTTCTAGTTTCAACATCTTTTTGGCTGTCTCTTCCTGCTTCTGTGTGCATGTTTTGTGTTAGATTTTAATTGAAAAGAAAAAGGTTATAGAGTCGTAAACTTTGTTAGAATTTAGTTGTCAGTAACTTGAAAACTCTTGAATAAATAAGTTAGACTTTATTTTGTCCAATATGTATCATGATTTTTGTTAAAAATTCTGTCAATATTTTTTAACTGTGTAACATTGCTCTTAATTGAATAAGCTAGTTAAATTGGTCAAATTGAAACATAGTTATGTCTGCAATTCTATCATTATTTGATTCGATTACAGTTTAACTACAAATATAATCAGTTGAACAAATCTAGTTATAATCCGAAGGTCTAGCATATTTAATTCTGGTATGATTTTAGAACATTGTCTAAAACTTCATTAGGCTATCATTTAAGTATTAACACATCATTTTAACTAATTAGACTTTTCATATATATATATATATATATATATATATATATATATATATATAACCAAACTTATTTAATGGTTTGGTAAAATACAATTAAAAGATAATAAAACAATCTTATCCAAAAAAGAAAAAGATAATAAAACAAATTTTATGGTGATAATTATGCATCAAAGTTACGTTATTTTTAAAAAATTTTGTGTGGAATGTGATATTGATCCTTATTTGATGATATCGGTACAGAAGGAGAGTACAAAAGAAAGAAGCAAGACACAGGAGAAGGATGATTGTGGTGAAGGCAGAGATTGAGATGAGAAACATGAAATTGTACATAGAGAATCAAAGCATAATAAAGGAGAATGAGAGGTTGAGGAAGCAAGCCGTGCTTCTTTTCAAAGAGAATCAGGCCCTCTTATCTCAGCTGCAGAAGAAGCTTTCAGAACAAAATAACAACAAATGAGATCACTAGCTTTGTGCTAATACAGTTCATGTGTTATGGCCAAGAGTCTGAAAAAATTAAAGGGTTTGTGTTGTTATCGATCCTTTTCTATATGAAGCCCCAAAATCTAATCTCTCATTTTCTCTTGTTTGTTTCTTTGTTTGAGGTTAAATTAATTTTCTTGCAATAAGTTTTGAGAGTTCAATTGTAAACCATTACAAGGATACATAGTACTGAGCAATGTTACCATTAGTTTTAATTTGTCAATTCCTGTTACCATATAATTAATCGTTTTACTTTTAGGGCAAAACTTGTTGAAGGAAAGCTAATAAAATTATTGGACAATTTGTGCACCAAAAGAACAATTATGGTACAGTTCATTTATAAACACATATCTTATAGTAATATTATAACCTTTCCCAATTGAGTAAACATATTTAATAAAATATAATAATTAATATTTAGCTACTAGTCTCTTCAATTACTTATGAATTTTTTTTTTTTTTTTTGGCTTTTCATTCTTTTGTGTGTGTATATATATATATATATATATATATGTCACTTAAAGTTTGGAAAGACGAAGCCCCTGTTTCATAAGTTCCAGCATTGAAAACCAGACGTTCTGCTCTGCATAAGTTCATTGAGCATACTCACTTGACGGGTTCAAGAGCGAACATGTATCAACCAAGTGTCCGAAATAGGTGTAGTGGATAATGCTATTTCGGTTAGGAAAAAACTGAAGGGAAAACGACAAAAATTAGCCATAGGCCCATGGGGTTAGTAATAGCTTGGGTATTGCTCCTTCTTATCATTGTCATACAAGAGCAGCACACAGACAGATCACAAGTTTTCCAACTATTTCATTAGATGAAATCACACGAAGCGTTCTCATTATCTAGTTATATAGTGTTCGTTTGTGTCGGTAATAAGTGTTGGGCGATATTTAAACAAGGTTCATACAAAATGCATAAGCAGATACGTTTTGGAAGTAGCTTGAACCAGCTTGCAGCTACAAATAGTTACTGAAAAAGAAACCAACTCTTGTTTTATTTTTACTTTGACTGACTCTATTGTACATCAACTGGTTTTTAAACTCTGGCAAAACCTGGAAAGGATACAAAACCCCACTAAGAGCAACTTAAAATGAAACTAGAAGAAGGTAATATAAATTAATATCTACCAACTAAGATAAAGTCATCATCATCAAGAACCTCAACATCTTTGTCTCCAACAAAATGCTCTCGGCCAATCTGCTTCACCAAATTGACAAATTCTATCCTTTTCTCCACAGAGAGAGGTACATACGGTAGCCTGAAAACTGGCCTGACAACCCCGAGTTGAGCAAGAGCCGTGTTCAAACCGATCGGGTTTGGCTCGTGGAAAAGCCAGTCAATCAGAGGCAGGAGCTTTGAATTCAATGCAGGATTCTTGCCCGCGAACATGAGGTCGCGAATTAAACCAGGAACAAGGTTGCTGGTAACAGATACCACTCCAGTAGCCCCATAACCCCATCTAGCATCGTGGCATTGATCATCATTTCCACTCCAAACAACAATCCCATCGGCCGTATACTGTTTGATCCGGTCGTTTCCGACACACTCCTTGACACCAGCCAAGCTGGTACTTTGAGCCAAGGTTTGAATCACATGAGGAGGAATATCTTGACCAGTCCTTGAAGGTACATTATATATGATGGTAGGCCCCATTGAAAGCACACTTTCAAAGTGAGAAACCATACCATCCAAGGAGGTTTTGCCATAGTAAGGGTTTATATGAAGGGCAGCATGCATTCCAACAGCAAAACCCTGCTCACTGGCATGAATTGCTTCCCTTGTGGAGTTGCTTCCGGTGTTACCAACAACCTTAATTTTGCCACCGAAACAATTGACAGTGTGCCCAATAAGCATTATGTGTTCATCCCAGCTCATTAATTGGCCTTCACCAGTTGTGCCACCAACAATAATGCCTTCAACGCCATTTTCAATCTGCATATTCACCAAGTCATCATATGCTTCTAGATCAAATCGGCCATCAGGTAGGTATGGAGTTTTGATGGCAGTTATCAGTCTCAGACACTTTATGTCGTCGGTTGATGTCCTGTAAATATGGCACATACAAAACTTAGTTGCCATAAAGTTTCCACAAAGCTTCAATTTTATAGATTCTTATGATGTTTGCAAACTTAAGTGTAAAAGTTTGGTTAACAAGTTTAGATCTGTTAGAAAACCAGCCAAAGAAAAAAGCAGTCATCAAGCCAGAAAGATACATCATTTTTTATATTAAAAAACTGCTTAGCAGATCAACAGTATACACATGTGCAGCTGCTGATTTTAATTATATAAATCACTATAAAACTGCTTAGCAGATAACAAATACAGATCTAGCTGACATATAAGCCTGATGTATCCAAACTAAATCACAAAGTAAATGATAAAGGGGAAAAAAAAAATACATATCAAGTTCAAAGTGAAGATTAGAGGGAGAATAATCGTTTATAGATACTAGTGTCAGAAGTTAGATTAAAAAAATCAAGTCCAGTAACACTTACATATGCATAATATATAAAATAACATACTGGAAATGAAAACAAATGGAAATTATAAAATTTAACAAGAGAATGATTCTATTGGAACAGCACATTGACTTAAAACCCACCTATTTTTCACCTCAAAGCTGCGCATCGGGAGGTGGAAATTGGGTACGATAGCTGCTCGTGGAGGCTTCCAGCATGAGCTCCTGGTTCATACAAATAAACATTAAAATGATCAAACAAACCAATATCTGGATTAATGGTTACAAGACTTGGTAGTTTCTGCAGTGCAATTGGCAACAACCACTAGCAACATTTCTGAAAGTGAAAACATAAATACAGGGGTGGAACAAGGTTAACAAAAGCCTTATTTTTATTAGGACTTTAGCCCTCCTTAAATTTTGATTTTGACACATCACAATCTTTTTATTCTAGTTCCAACCCTCCTTAAATATATAAATTTTATTGCACTGACAGAACCATTTTGCAACCTGAAAACAAACACATAATTTTACAAGAACATGCGTCAACCAAAAACTATGAAATTTAGGAGTATCACCCAAGAACATAGAGGTCGATTGATGAATGCACATGATTCACTTTAATAAATAATTTGTACTTGTTCTCAATACGGCAAACTGAAAGCATTCTTCATTATGAAGAACTGGGAATAGGTAACAAAATATCAAAACAAACCATTGACACATTAAGGTTTAGAGGAAGGCAATGACTCCCGGCTTATGAAAATCTAATGTCTTTTCATCATCAGTTATTTTCTTATTTGGCTACGATGCTAAAAACGGCATTAGCTAAATGTTAAAAGGAAACCAAAAAATGGCGTTTATAAGAATAAATTGATTGAAGGAGTTCAAATCTGTCCAATGCAAAAATTCACCAAGCAGTTAAAAAGAAAGCATACAAATTACTGAACATGTATAACAACTACTGCAATGCAGTGAATATACAACCTCGCCAACAAAAGTCATATTTTGTAAACACCCTTTTTTTCTATAAGATACAAATGAAGCAACAATGCAACATACCCGTGAAAATGTAAAAAAAACCAAAACATATATATATATATATATATATATATATATATATATATATATATATATATGGATTTAATTTGAATGCACTGTCAGTATAAAATTTTTTTACACAGACATCCAATCATATATTAACACATCAGCAAAAATCTTTGATATAATCACTCACTACTTGAATGGTCATGCAAATGGAAAGTTTTGATTAGATGATAGTGTAAAAAAATTTTTCAGATGCACCCCAAATAAACTCTATATATATTAGTATGAGTGTCTAACATCAGTGTCAGATACAGAAAGTAACACATCAAGCAATCAATCCACATGGGCATTTCGATTTGTACCATTGCACAAACAACAATTAAATATAAATACTCAAATTAATCGCATGGGAGACATCAAATTAAGCCCTTTAAATATCTTCATATCAATTTAGTCCTTCACATTATAAAAGAACGACTAATAAGGATCAATGAGAACTAATTTATGCCATGTATATTTTAGAAGACTAACTTATGTAGCCAAAAAAAAAAAAAAAAAAGAGGCAAAAATCAAGAGAAACAAACACAACAAGATCCAAAACACTATTTTTTTAAAACAAAAAATCAGAAAATAAAATTAAAAAAAAAGATTAAATAAACAAAGCGAATATTATTATTATTATTATTATCATTAACCTCTTGTTGTTGCCATTGTTGGAGCGGAAAACAGGGAAACCGGACGCTCCCAAGCACGCGCTGCTATTATAGCTCTTCAGCATCGCCGCCATCACTCACCGAATAAAACTCGAACCCGAAATAGCACCGAGATCCGCCCCGATTAAAATGAGGGATATGTATAGAGAGAGAGAGAGAGTGAGAGTGAGACAGAGGAAGCGGAGGATTTTGCACTGAGATATTAGATAATGGTAATAATGGTAATGGTGGTACTAGTGGTGGTGGCGGCGGCGGAGTGGGTTTGGGAAAGGGAAGAGAGGCGGCTGAAGGCGACGGAGGTCTGGCGGAACATGACGTCAGATTCCGGCGGAGAGGGCATGGAGAAGAAGAAGAATAAGAAGCAACGGAGTGTGAGTGTAATGTGCGTGGCCGTGTAGGGTAACGGAAGGGAAGGGAAGGGAGAATATGGTAGGGTTTTTAATAGAAAGGGTGTGATGCGAATGAGTTGATGATTCCTTCAGTCAACAACTGACAACGAAGCTAAGGTCTGCGCGTTGCTTTTTCTTCTCTTTATTGTTTTTCCACGATTATTTTTTCCCCCTCAGCTGGAGTTGCTGTGTATATCTGGGAGTATGATCGGTAATAATAGACGTGTTTGCTGTACGATTTTGATCGATTTTAAATAAAAAATTTATCTGATTTAAATAATAAAATATATAATAATTTGAATTAAATTGATTTAGTGTAGATTTTAAATTTGATTCAATCCAAATCAATCTTTTACAGTTTAGATTGGACTGGCTTAATCGATTTTTTATAAAAGAAAATATTAAGTATAAAATATTATAAATATAAAGTAATTTAAATTAATAAAATAAAAAAATGATATATAAACATAAAAATAATGTGATAAATTAAAATTATTATAAATAAAAGTATAAAATTAAAAATAAAAAATTATATTAAATGATATTATTCGGTTCGGATTGGATTGAATCCGAAATTCAATCTGATCCAAGCAATTTATAAAAAATAAGATCCAATCTAATCTAAACTTTTGTGGTTATGATCAATTTTTGGTTTGGATTGGATTGGATTATATTTGAACACCCCTAGATAATAGAGTGGAGTCGAATAGAGTTCAATAAGTGGTATGAAATAAAGTAAGGTGAAATAATTATTTTTATTTTATTATTTTGATAAATGGGATTTTATATCAAATTTCCTAAATTAAGGAAAAAAAATTGGGGTTTTGGATTAAAATTTAGATATATTAATTTAAGAATGACTTAAATTATTCAATTAAATAGATAAATAAAAACAAATTTGTATTTAAGAATGAACTAAATTGTTTAATTGAATAGATAAATTGAAATGGAGAAAATATTATAAATTTATCAATCCAAATAATCGAAACTCATTATCATTTTTTTTCCTTCTATTCCATTTCATACCAAACTACCAAACCAAACTCTTTCTTCTTTTATTATTTTTTTTCACAACATTTTTTTGTTTCCTCACAACTATAGTTATGGTGAGCACTAAGACTTGGTTTAGTAATGGTTGGGCTTTCTTAGTGGTACGGAGTTACCTAAAAGCTATTCTTAAAAATTAATAATAGTGTTGATGGGTAAAAGTTGTTATAATTATAATAGCTATAATAATATAAACATTGCTCTTAATAATAAGAATTTATAAAAGTAGTATTTGGTAAATATATTATAAAATTACTTTTAAAATATAAAATTACTATAGTAGATATAAATATTAAAAAAATAAGATTATATTAATCTTTTTAATTATAAAGAGCATAAGTTGAATTTGAAAAGCACCTATAAGATGCTTTAAAGAGCACACCCAAACTTGGCTTTTAAAAGCCAAAAGTAAAATTATTTCAATTTTTTTATTTACTAAATAAAAAAAATTGGTATATATTTTTTACAATTAGGAGCACCCTTCAAAGAGTATTATCAAATCAAGCCTAAATATAAATATCTCTTGTGGCTAAGATTTGTAATGTAGTTCTCCATATTGTGAGACTGGTCTATTCTACAAGAAAAAATTATTAGATGCTCCTAAAATATTAGATAAATTATATTCTATCTAATAATATAATGATATTTTAAATATAAATATAAGTGCCTATTTGATTATACTTTTGAGTCATTCAAAAGTAATCCTAGTGCATCAAAAATGGAAAAAAAATTTATATATATATATATATATATATATATATATATATATATATAAAATAAAAATACCATTTCAATTTGGTGGAAATAAAATAAAATGCAACTTGAAAGATAAAGATATTTTCACCAAATGTAATTTTAGGAGGTTGAAATTACATTTGATGAAAATATCTTTCAAGTTGCATTTTATTTTACTTCCACTAAATTGAAATGGTATTTTTATTATATTACCTCTATTAACATTTTTATTTTACTCTCTTTTTAAATTTAATTATGTCTTTTTAATAATTTTATATCTAATAGTAATTTTGTCTTATACTATCCAAACAATAACATTTTTTTTCTGAATTTACTTTTGAAATATCATTTTTAAATACAAATTAATTTTTTTCAACTTTAATTCTATTAAAAATAATTCTTTCAATTTTAATTCTTTCAAATATTATTTCATTAAAAATTAAATAAGAAAAATCCTAAGTTAATAATAAATTCTATTTTAAAATATTATTATATTATTAATTAAATATATGAATAAAATTTATCTGATACTTTATAAATATTTAATAATTTTTTCCACTAGTCCCGGCCTTTATCAATGTGTCTCTATCCGCGTATGTTTAGAACTATTTTTATTAAAAAAAATGCTACACATTTAGAAATTTTTATTAGAAGCTAAGTGTTAATAAGATGTGTGACTTTTAGATGAAAAAATAAGGCAGCTCTACCATTATATATTAGTCAAAAACTCTAGTTATATTATTCTATCTTTGTAGCGTTACTCATTTTTCTAAAGATATAATTTAAGTAAACTAAATAGTTAGGATAACATTTTTTTCAAAAAAAAAAAGTGATAAAGTAAGAATGTATTTTTTGACGCTAAAAATATCTAGTTGAGAGTAAACTTGTGCCACAGTTAGCACAATTAACTCGATGAACACTTATAAAGTTAGTGTAAGTTAACCACGTCGACGGGATATATTTATCTTTAGATTAATATAATATGTCATAATTACAATGTATTACATTATCTAAGGGTAAATACATTTTTATTTTTATTTTAAATATACGTTTGTTTACAAGAGTTTATTATTAAAATTAATATATCTCTTTGACAAATAATATGTAACAAATTATAATATGTTGCATCTAACTCTATATCTCTTTAACTACGAATGACAACTTCATACAATATAAAAAGTGCTCGCCAGATTAGACACAAATAATAAGTAACAAATTATTATATTAAGAAAGGTCGCATGGCCCGCGAGGATGAAAAGAAAAACATAACAAAAGGTGCTGGCCAGTCTCCATGTTAAATTATAAGTAAAAATACGCTTATGTTTGTTTTAGATTCCTTCCATCACAATCTCATTTTATACACTTGTCAAAAGCATGTATATTGAAATTAAATAAGATTTCATTCTTTCCCATGCCAGGTGAAAGAATTTTAAATAAGCAGGTTATGACTTAGTGATTGATTCTTCTTTGATTTGGCAACGTCTACCTTACTCACTAATGGCACAAAAAGTTTAGAGAACTAAAACATACTCAGAGGAAGAGAGAGTTAGGATAAAAAGTTAATTTAATAGAATATTATATGCGCTGCTGTTTTATCAAAACCATGTTCTAACATATTGCTAGTGGAACAGGTCATCAATGTCAGCTCTTATCAATCCAAATGACAAGCCAAAAATTATATTAGTTCCTGCCATGACCCACCCTGAGTTGTGACCGGCGTTTGGAGGTGAGAACCTCTAGCAAGCCTTAAACATTAAGTTTCCCGTAACAAACGAACAGAGTTTCCCCTTAATTTCTAGCTTCCTCGTAAAAGCCAGACCTATTCCAGCAATCAACCAGCACATATATCCAATTTGACATATAAGCATTTATTTATTATAATAACAACATATTTTATATCTATCTACTTACATATTTTCATATACACATCCATAATAACACAGTGCTCAAGAAAGATGGTTTACAAAATAAACGAATTCCTATACATATATCCCATCCAAAAAGAATGACAAGTAACAGGTTCTTGTCTGTGGATCGTGAAGCAACTCTAAGGCGGCAGTTATATTCAAAACCTCAAAATAGACGTCTACAAAAAAAAAAGCCCTCACATATAGAGAGGCTATCAAAAATGTCCGCACTCTACACCATTGCATAACCCGAGATAGGTACCACACTAGAATCTGAAATAGGAAGGGAAAATAAGTGAGTCCAACCAACTCAGTGAGGGGCAATAAAACTATAGCATATGAGGACAAACTCTAACAATATATATATATATATATATATATATATATATATATATATATATAAACATTTTAAATTATGCAAATAAAGAATTACTATTTAAGTTATTCACATAAAAGCATTAAACCACTTCATAGAATTAGTAACATATTTTCCAAACATAAATACTAAAACGAGGAGGCTTCACATTCAAAGTAATTTCCAAATAAGGGTTAACCCTTTCAGATTTGACTAAGTCGGTAGTGTGTGTAGACCTCACACACACGCACCGAGCTAGCAACACCCTTGCTAGCTAGGTTCGAACCAAGGTGCATCAAGGCTAGCGTCAGCGACCGCTATCTACCGATTAACTGAAGATTCTCCCACAAAGTATATAGGAACTAAAGTAATAAATATTAATAAAAGCTAAGTAACATATATTAAACCAACTTTTCAAAGCATAGAGTATTCATCAAAGTTTGAAAGTTCAGAATATAATTTTCTCAAT
This sequence comes from Pterocarpus santalinus, assembly GCA_031439595.1. NCBI lineage: Eukaryota > Viridiplantae > Streptophyta > Magnoliopsida > Fabales > Fabaceae > Pterocarpus > Pterocarpus santalinus. The sequence continues at coordinate 6,353,037 of CM062523.1, forward strand.
AAATCAATTCAGAAATCCAAACAAAGATTAGAGTTTATCCTTTCATTTATAAAATTCGTATCCTCGTCCAAAATGCTTTCAGAACATTCAACAAATGCATACTAGTAAAATTTTCTCAAAACTGAAACTAACATCCACGAATAAATAGATATACTAAACTATATGACAATCGTACCACTAAATAAAATATGCATAATTAACTAGATATATAAAAATAAACTATCAGTAATTACTAAAATTAAACTAATATTAATTGTATGAAAAGAATATATGCCATAGAGGCATTGTCCACTCACAAACTGTCAAGGTACACAATCTATGTCCTCGGGCTGCTCAACTTACAGGTTGATTTCTTGGGAAATCTGAAATCATACATAAATAATTATTTTCAATTTAAATATAAATTTGATTTAGAATCTAGTCTTTGCTTTCTGTCTAACATTTCTAATTAAATCTAAATAAAAACTACTATCAAGTATATAATATAGGAATGTATTTATTTATTTATTTATTTATTTATTTTGTGTGTGTCTTTCTTATTGAACAAAATATTTTAACCATTCTATATTATAATTCCCAAATTAAAACTTTAAATATTTCACCACTCACCTCTCCACCTCATAAGGCCCAAAAATCCAAATATCCTTCGAATTTAATTCTAACTATAAACAAAACAAAATTAGCATCCGACTTCAAAGAGGAAAACTCACCCGTGTGTGTTGATTTTAGAAGGAAGCAAAACAAGAACTCAGCCACCACAAGAAGCAAAACGCGAATGGAGGGCGCAAAGAGAGATGCAGGCGAAGGAGAGACGGATGGGGAGAAAGATTGCAAGATAGTGATGGCATGATGGAAGGGAAAGACACGCGGTGGTGATGATGATGGAAGGTTGGGGTGAGTGAGGGTGAAAGAAAAAGAGACGAACGTGAGAGAGAAGGGAGAGACAAAACGCATGGAGGCGTAACAAGGGAAAAGAAAAATGAATGAAAGAAGAGCGTCAGGGGAGGAGACTCCAAACGGTGCTAAGAAGGAAAGGAGGGGTTTAGGGTGCACCATATCACTTATGGTGCACCGTGGTCCCTCGTGTGTTTTTTTTTTTAATAAACAAGGTATTACAGTTCCCTTCTCTCATGTACATATATACATATATGTAGCACACCCAACTTGTAGTGTCACTATGTTCCCTGTGTAGAACAGATATTTAGAAACTAATATTCTATTATCAACAATAAACTAAGTAGTTTATGCCTTCATTTCAATAAATATTCTTAAGTCATACCTTCTAAACAAGGCGTGATTAATTTGGCATATTTTAATGCCTTTTCTGTCGAACTAATAACATTGATCGATCTTGCCTTGGAGAAATGGAAACATTATAGCACCGGTAACATATGCATGCATTGATCTTCCCCAGATCTAGATCCAAAAATGGCTGAGGCATGAGCTTTCTCTCTTGAAATCAGGCTAGCAATAGAGCTTAAATTTTGAGAAAAATTACAGTTTGATCATGAAAGAATCATGTTTCAACATATTAGCTCATCGAACAAAAATGACATACATACAATTCAATTTATATAGTTAACAACGTTTGAATTTATTAATCATTCTATTATTATAGGCAGTTGAATCCACAGTTTAATAGTTGTCTCTTGTATGTCTTATTTAAATTTGGAATATCCTATATTTAACTTTCATCCCCTCCCCAAAAATATTCCCTAAAAGTAATTCATAATCTCACTATTAAGACCAGAATTGTCTTATAACTCATATTAGTTATGGCTCCGCTCTCAGATTCATCATTTTGGTATTACACAATAATAGGCATCTAATCTGAGACTTGAAGTATTAGACGAAGTAAAATTGCTAGAACTTTCCTAATCAGCATAAAGTTGTTTAAGACTCTTTGGCATGCCTAATAGTATAAGATAAAAGGCCTGATTATATAAAACTTGATAAAATTATAATATTATAGTATTTGATATGTCATTATATAATATATTAGTTATATAAAATATTACTAAAAATATATATAATAAATATAATTTTTAAATATTAAATTAAAAACTAAAAATTAATATAATTGTTTATATATTTATTATTGTCATTATAATTATTTTAGTTATTTTGTTATTAAATATAAATATAATTTTATATTGAAATTTATATATTTTTAATATTTTTTCATAAATAAAAAAATGAAAGAGAGAGAAAAAAATAAAGAAGGAGTTTTTATATATTAAAATCTAAGCAAACCTAATATTATATTCTCATATTTGATTACGTTATATATTATATATAATTATTTTTATTATATATAATTAAATTTATATTAAATATTATTTATGATTATTGATATATTTTCATGATAAATGTTTATTCCTATTTTTATATTAGTTTGAATAGTTATTTTATAATTATTATTTTTTAAAAATATTTATTTGTTATTAAATATTTTTATTACTTATTTAATAATTATCTTTCTTTTAATAAAATATATTTAAAAATAAAAATAAAAGATCTTTTATATATTATAAGCTAATCAAGTATAATATGAATTTACTCAGTTGAATTAAGTTGTTTATCATTTTGACGTATATGAAAGATTTGATAGATAAATTTATATAATTAGTTGATTATATCAAATAATAAATAAGATCATAATATATTATATTACGTTATCCTATTATGTATATTATGATATGCCAAATACACCCTTAACGATAGCCCGCCTTCTTGTGCAAGAAAACATACACATAATGGGTTCATGCGTCTATTTTTTTTTCAATTTCCCTCCCCGCCATCAATGCTTTCGCCTAAATTAGCACTGATTATTAGAAGATGCAGTAACATAAGAAGTCAACTGATGAAGCTATTGTTGTTTTTTTTGGTCGGCTGATGAAGCATTGTGACATTGCAACTTCTTGAGTGAATGGGCCAACCTTGACAGATAAACATTTGTTTGGGCTGACACATTAAAAGTACTAAGTTGGTTGGTTGCATGGACTTTAGACAACAATGTTGACCCCAAAGATGATATACATAAAAAGCCCAAAAAGGAAATAAACACTGTTCAAATGTCAAAATTGTGTCGACCCAAAGAAAAAATAAAAGGTCAAAAATTTTGGCAAAGAAATGGATCTTGGACTAAATGGTTAAATTTTTCACAAACAAGCTTGCTAAGGTATTGGTGTCCATGGCAGTTAGTATTGCATGAATCATGATACTATTCATGCGATTTGATAGTGTCCGAGAATTGCACACTAAATCTTTGTTACCTTGAATCGTATCACGTATCGCACGAATTGCAATATGAATCGCATTTGTGCAATTTGCACTCAACTTAGTAAAAATTACAAAAGTTTATTTTTGTACAATTTTTTTTTTTGAAAGAAAATGGAAGGAAAGCCAAAAATGCCATCATCCTCAACTCATACCCACCCATAATATAAACAAAACTTCATTCTAAGAGCGTATTTAGTTAAGAGTGAAAATAGGAGAAAATTTCCCTTATTTATGTAAAAAAAATTTCTCTCAATTTTTATTCTCCAACTAAATATATCCTAAGAATATTTGAGATAGAGGTAAAAATAAAAAGAAATTTTATAAATCCCATTTATATGATCCATAAAATTTTTATCTGATTTTCATTTCATTACCAAATACACCCTAAAGGTCCATTTTTACCAATTCTCCTCAATCGCCCCACACAAAGTATGTGTAGCTCTGATCGCTTGTCTCTACCTTGCAGCATTTTTTTTTTTTTCAGGGGCTAAACTACAGAACATGTGTAGTCACTATTCCTTTAGATTTATATTCTAATTGAGAAGAAAAAATTAATAAAAATTAGCATATTTAAAACAATATGTGTATAATTCGAATGCTTCATTCAATTTAATAGAAAATAATATAGCTAAATTTGAATGCTTACTGCTTCTCTTGGATTCTAAGCTAAATTAACCAAATATTACTCCCTCTATTTTAATTTATTTATTAATTTAATATATTTTAAATCAATATATCTACATATAATTGGAGTGCTTGTTATTCTGTCGCCAAATCATTTATTTGAAACGAATTAACTTTAAAACTCGATAATAGTGGATGGTTTTCGTGGTCCAGGTTCGCATAAAAATTGCTAATTCTTTGGTCAAAGACTACAATGAAAGTCATTCGATGTTGTTGCAGCCCATTAATTACCCTTTCCCGTGATGGCTACTTTATCCGACATGATGTTGACTATTAAAAGCTCAAAATTATATATTCAGAATCATGTGGGTCACTTATTAAACACTTTGCGTAGGAAACCATGCAATTATTTATTAGAAATAATGATTGGTACAGAAAGTTTTCTTAAGTATTGTATAAAATTACTTTATTACTTTATCATTTAATTGGTGAATTTTTTTAAAAAAAACTTTGTCTCTTTCACTTTTTATTCATTATAATATTGTATTTTTATAGTTGTTATAAATATCACCTAAATTCGTAACTAGTTATTTGTACGGGACAGTAAGTGCATGCAAAAGTAGTTTTTATATATAAAAGCGTGAAATGAAAATATATATTTAATTTATGTGCCTACATCTGCTATTATTTTTTTGTTAACTGCAGTAAACAAATTTCGAAGTATATTCTCAAAATGGAGTATCGCAAATATATCAAAAAGAAAAAATATTATTTTTTTCTTAGTGATAAATGAGCATATGATGTAAGGCTAAACATAAAATTATAAATCAAATCATAATTATACCTATTACCTGTGATTAAGCCAAAAAATAATTTTTATGCACTTCACAATCTCAACATATATGACTGGCCTTTTGATTAAATTGAAAAGGCAAATTAATAAAAAATACATACAAATTAGCTCATATACAACCATGATTAAAAAAAAACAATTGATTAATAAATTAACAATCGATTCATTGTTAAATTATACAAAAACAAGATTTCGGCTTCAGTTATCTTTTGAGTATTTTAATCATAATATTTACAAATATAAAGTAAATCAATCTCAACACACATGAATTATTAGGCTTTAGACTAAGATCCTAATTTGTGTTACTTGTTACAATGTTATTGTCAAATAATTTCATGAGATTTTAAATTTGATAATTGATTAATTTTGTCAAACTTTTGATATAATGAACAATACACTTTTTTTTAATCTTTATTTTATTACCACCATTGTCGCGTATTTAAGGCATCACCAACAACACCACCAAACTAATTGAGGCATATGAATGGCAACTTATGAGGCAGTCACTGAATTGCGACTTCCCTATCTTTCAGGGCACATATCTATTTCTCATTTACTCCCTTGCCAACCAGTCCATTCGAGTTACAGAAACAAAAACACACAGTGCAATTTATCTTCTCAGTTTAAGTATTATAAATGAAAAAAAATACCAAAAGAGTTTTATTTGTAGTGAGTTGATTTAAATTGAATTATATTAGTCCAACTTAGTGGACTCTAGATATTACAACACAGAGAACGTTTATTTCTTAGTATTTGCAACCTACACCAACCACCGGAAGGAGATAAACAGTCTATTTCCTAAATTATAATTTCCTTTGGAAGGAAAAGCGCTGTTTATATTATAAATGCTAAATAGCAGAATTTTTATTCGAATTTATTTGTTATAATGAAGTGATATGTGTGTTGATTTTGGAATAAATAAATTGATCATATTATTTTATTTCATCTAACATTAATTTTATTTTCTATTAAAATTCTGATATATTTTTTTTTTCTGGCTTTATATCAATACTCTTCTTTACATATTTTAAGTTTGATTAAAATTTTAATTTCAGCTTACGAGTATATTTTAATTTATGTTTTTAAATGTCACTAACTTATTTTGATATTAATATTTACTTGCAAGTTCATTTATATTGTTAATAGCAAAAGCTGGCCTGGTCACTTAGGATGTATTTGTGAGTTGATATTATAAAAGGGAAGGGAAAGAAATAAAGAATTTGAAGAATAATTATAAATTAATTTTATTTTTCAAGACCTTCCCTTTTCTCATTTTTCCTCTAAAATCTTAACTTATAAATACAGCCTTAAATAAAATGTCAAAGTAAAATATTTTCAAAATATTAAAATAAAAAAGTTTAAAGACTAAATTAAAATAAAAAATAAAAATTTAAAGAAAAATTTAAGAACTATTTTTTTTTGGGATATAAAATCTTCAAAATGTTTTTTCAATGTCATTATGTGTTACAATGCAATAATGTTAGATTTGCCATTTTTTTTTTTGTTTCACAGTACTTTAGCTAAATATCAAAATTATTTAATATATATTTTGATTGTAATTAATCCTGAGATTTCATAACAAATTAGGATAAAGTATAGTTGATTATTTAATATTGACGAATAAACTATTGGTTTAGCTAATAGAAAAGATAAGAAGTGCCCATAAAAAAAAAATGGAAAAGATAAGAAGTGATGTGCATGAAAGTGAGAAAAAAAAAAAAAGAATCTTACATAATTTTAATCTACTTAAGTTAGGTGCATTATATCGGTAAGTCATTAAGATCATACGTAATTATTACAATTATACTAGTATAATTATCCATCTTGATTAATAATTTACTAATCTGAGTAACATATAAAATTTGTGGATACCGTATATCCAATTACGATTGCAGTAACTAATATTTTATTAGTTCAAGTAATTTGATCTTATTTTTTTAAGTAAAATTTTAAATTCAAATTTTATGAGTTGAAAAAATATTGTCAAGAGAAATTTATCCCATAATAGTAAATCAATTATACTAAAATCAGATGACCGATAATTTGGACAAGAAAACAAAAATTATGTATCGAGAAAAGGGTGTCTGTTTTCGATCAATTTCTCCCTGCATGGCCCACTTGGTTTCCCCATCGTCCTTCACTCCTCGCGACTCGCGGCCACGCTTTTTGCGTCTCCTCCCTCCCTACTCACTTTCCATTTCTCTTCTTTCTCTATCTTCAGCTTTTCAATTATGAGTATATAAATATATTTTTCACTAATAAAAATTATTTTATCAATCAAGTGATTTGATATTTAATTCGTCTAAATAATATTTCTAATGAGAAAATTTTATTCCATAATAATGAATTAACATGTCTCGAAAAAGCGTACCAAATATGATAGTTTAGTTTAAAAGAAAAAAAACTGAGACTAATCACAAGAAGATATATTATATAAAGACACCAATATGGCAATAAGTGTAGGAAATGATAAATTAAATTTATCATATTGACGATGAATAATGCATATTTATTCGCAAATAATCGATTTTGTATTAGTAATGATTTTATATGTTGGATGAGCTATGAAAATTGAAAAGAAAAGAAAAGAAAAGAGTTAGATGCGATCTTAGGCTTAATCATAAATTATCATATATTAATTAAAATTAAATTCATTTTCAAAATGATGCCGGTAAACTAACGGGTTTACCACTCCCACCAGGGCTTCCTCTCTCTCACCACAAAACACCGTAACGCACACTTTTTGCATTTGAATTTGCAAGTACCCTCACTTCCCCTTTCTTCTTCTTCTTCAGTTCTTTGTAGCTAGTAGCTAATAAGCTATGGCTTCCCGAAACGGCGTCGCTCAACGCGGAAGCGCCAAGTTCGATCGCCCAGGGGGCGCCAACAACCTCAGAACGACGTCGTCTCTCAAGCCCCGCCACTCTCACCCGCCGGGATCCGCCCCCCTCCGCCGTAGCTCCCCCTCCCTCACTCCCTCTCACGGCGGCGACACAGGTCCCCTATGACTCTCTCACTCTTCCGATTCCATTTTCCTCACATTCCACAAAATGCGAACAATGTTATTCCCTTCGTTACTCTCTTCAATCGAACATTAACAACGAAATAGAGAGAGAAAGTGTGTGTGCGAATGGCGGAAGAGTAAGCAACAGTAGAACAGATGAGTCGGTGAAGGAAATGCAAATGTAGCTCTAAATAAGCACTATATTCGGAACGATTTTTCACTAGCTTCTGATTATTATACCTTCAAGTAACCTAATTAATTTATAGAGACTCGTTCTGTTTTCGGCATATATAAGCCTTTTCTATAGCAAATTTTGGTGGTTGATGCATGTTTCTCTTATAGCATTCATATTTTCTTTTTTGTATCTTTTATTTTATTTTCGGGTTATTATTTTAGTTTTGAAGCTTTGGATAATGAATTTGGAAAGCAAGCATGTGATATTGGACCAACCGTGTCTTCACTATGATGTTTAAGCTCGGAAGGATAAATTGTCTAGATGAGAAGGGTGCTAGATTTGCTCTCTAGCTTTTGCTGATTTTGGTTTAGTGAGATTTTTATTTTATATTTAACTGGCATTCTATGAAATTTTTGTTCTATGTGATTTTTACTTCGTTGATTAGACATTGGGGTAGAGTAGATTTTGGAATTGATGATGATGATGATGGTGAAAAGGATCTAGAACAGTTTATTGCATGGAGGTATAGGGTTTAAGGGCCCTGATGGCTTTTAGAAAATGTGTCTCGAAACTCTATGCTAGATATTTGGCTATAATTCCTTTGCAGCGTCGTTATACTTATGTCATATTTATTTTGAGAGTCAATTATTGAGATGCAAATGTTCAAATCTTGGTCTTTTTCAGTTGTCCTTTCTGCTATGGTTATGTTGTCAGACATTTTTTACTTCATTATACCTGTTTACAGTTCCTGGAAGAGTCCGAGTGGCTGTAAGATTGAGACCTCGAAACAGTGAAGAAATGATGGCAGATGCTGATTTTGCAGACTGTGTTGAATTACAACCAGAGGTAGACAGATTCTGCATTTAAGTTTGATTATAGATGTGCCTTTGGGGCTCTTTTTTTTTATATGCATCAGCCTTGTTTAAGATTTAAGTAACCTTCTTCTTTCTTTTTTTTAAGCTTAAAAGACTGAAGCTTCGGAGAAACAATTGGGATTCAGACACTTACGAATTTGATGAAGTGCTTACTGAATTTGCATCACAGAAGCGTGTGTATGAAGTTGTAGCTAAGCCAGTTGTGGAGGTCTGTTATAATGATGCATTTCCTAATTGTTCAAGAAGATCCTTTACTCAGCCATTTATTTTCGCTTTATTTTAGTGTCGTTTACGATTTGATTAGATAACCATCATTCTTAGTGGTAATACAATGTCACCATCAAAGGATTGCCATGCTTTTTTAAATGTTCTATAGCTTAACATGTCATTTGATATATGGTTTATAGAGTGTTCTTGATGGCTATAACGGGACTGTGATGGCTTATGGTCAAACTGGTACGGGGAAAACTTTTACTCTTGGACAATTGGGGGAAGAAGACACCTCTGATCGGGGTATCATGGTTCGTTCCATGGAGGATATTTTAGCTGACCTATCTCCAGAAACTGATTCTGTCACTGTCTCATATCTGCAGGTTGTATACTTTTAAGTGTATTACTGCCATTGCATCATATGCATTGGTTCTTTTCATACTTCTTGCATCATGCACTCATATAACCATTAAGGTTGTACCCTATTTACTTTGATATTGCTAATGGCCTCTGTTATTGGCCATTTTTACTATTGCTGAAAGGTTTATATCATTTTCGGTCCTCCAAAATGTGTAGCTTTACATGGAGACTCTCCAGGACTTGCTTAATCCAGCTAATGATAACATTCCCATAGTGGAAGATCCAAGAACTGGTGATGTGTCTTTGCCTGGGGCAACTCATGTAGAAATAAGGGACCAGCAGAGTTTTTTGGAGTTGCTAAGATTAGGGGAAGCTCATCGAGTTGCTGCTAACACCAGGATGAATACTGAATCTTCTCGTAGTCATGCTATTCTGACGGTGAAATAATGAGCTGTGTTTTATTTGACATTTAATTATTTTTACATGTCATGAATCAAGATATCCAGTCAGCCACCGTTTTTCATTTCATAAAGATAATATCCAATCTTGACGTAGTTATATGTTCTCTGTCAGGTACATGTTAGGAGGTCTGTTGTGGAAAGTGACGATAATGTTTCTACTGGAAATTATGATGCCTCTCACTTGACTAAACCTTCAAAACCACTTGTTCGAAAGAGCAAGCTTGTTGTCGTAGATTTGGCAGGATCAGAGCGTATCCATAAGTCAGGTGTATACTGAAACAGATTTAGGACGTGTGTGTGTGTGTGTGTGTGTGTGTGCGCGTGCGCACAAATATGTATCATTATGAATACTAAACTTTGCCTCTTTTAGGAAGTGAAGGGCACATGCTTGAGGAAGCGAAATCTATCAATCTTTCACTTAGTGCACTGGGAAAATGTATTAATGCTCTAGCAGAAAACAGTGCTCATGTACCATTTCGTGATTCAAAGCTTACTAGGCTGCTTAGGGATTCCTTTGGAGGTAAGATGCTTTAATCTGGTTTGTTAGATATGATGCTGTAAGCGTTCAGTTTTTCATCAGCATGTGATAAAATACTTTAGTAAGATGTCACTTATGGTTTAGAAAGCTGGTTTCTACATCCTTGTCTCACATGTTGACCATATCATCCTCTTAATCTCTCTGCGTTTAATTTTATTCTTCTTCTTGGACATCAATTCTATTTGTTGAAATATTCAGTGGTTTTGGTCATATACTTATACTATTCTATATTCCATGTGTTATGTTTTACAATCATTTGCAGGAACAGCTAGGACCTCACTGATTGTGACTATTGGTCCATCTCCACGACATCGAGGAGAGACTTCTAGTACCATATTATTTGGCCAAAGGGTCAGTTTTCTTATCTTTGTCTATTTATACAATGTTAAATATAAAAATCATTACTGGACCTCCACCTAACATCTTAAGCTTTTGGTTTTAGCACTTTTTGGCCAAGTGGTTAGGAGTTTGATTTTTGCCACCCCTATCTTTCATAGTTAATTTAAAAGTCAATTCGAGGTATAATGGACTTGTGCATTATCCATGCTTTAAGCCTAAAAGGCTCTTGCTTGAGATGGTCTGTGAGAGATATTAAACCATTACTAGGCCTCAACCAAACGTCTTAAGCTTCTATTAAGAGTCAATTGTTGACACAATATACACTAAATATCATCAAAATTTATACACCTTTAAATTCCTGTTCATTGTGTATTTTTCATGGCTTAAAATAACTTTGATGTCCATGTTGAAAAAATATATGAACAAGGTGGGTTTTTTCCAATGCCATTGTTGGTGATCTCATGTGCCATTTAATTATTGGATGCATTAATTTGATCGACTTAGATTTTCCCACCTCCTTGTGCCATGCATTCATCTACTCTTGCTAGTATCTAATTTGCATTCTGTCTAGTTAGTTTCCCCCCAAACAATTTGTAGAATCTTAGTTAATTCATTGCAGCTTTTGATTGAGTTATTATGTTGTTTTCCCTATTATATATCTTATTATTATTATTATTATTATTATTAGTTCAAATGAAATGCTTTTTTGACGATTGATATAGCTGGCTGTGCATGAAAGATGTATTGATGTGTATTTATGTGCCAGGCTATGAAGGTTGAGAATATGCTGAAAATTAAGGAGGAGTTTGATTATAAAAGTTTGTCTCGGAAGCTTGAGGTACAATTAGATAAGCTTATTGCGGAAAATGAAAGGCAGCAGAAAGCCTTTGAAGATGAAGTTGAAAGAATAAATTTGGAGGCACAATGTCGTATTGCTGAAGTTGAGAGGAACTTCACAGATGCATTAGAGGTTTGTTGTATTTATTTTATGAAAACAACACTATCTTGACCACAGTATCTTGTTTTAAAAATAAATCTTCTAGTTTTGAAATGATTTATGAAGTTCGTGCAACATGCTAGAAACATGAGGATTTTAATTGTTATTCAGGTATGTGATTGAGGAGGATTTTATATACTTCAGATTTTATGATTGATTTATGGTGATTTTCTGGCCTTCCTGGGCTGTGAACAGCAACTGCAGATAGTAATTGTGAGGTTATAAAGAAATTAGAATAATTTGTATGATAGATTAGGGTCTGTGGTTGAGTAAACAGATCTCAACAGGGAATTAAATTTAATTGGAAGAAATTAAACTAGAGAGATGCAGGACACATTATCCAAACCACTAGCATGCAATGTGGGTGCAGTTGCATCTGTGCCAAATGACCAAAATTTTGCAGTTTTGTTCATGAATCCCCCTCACCGTGTTGTACTTCTAAAGATGGTGCACACCTTTGCTTCATATTCTTTTGAGAACCTAAGAGTATGCTTTGTTTTTTCCTTCATTTTAACAATATCTTTACTTAATTTCTTGAATTGATATGTTCCTGTAGAAAGAAAGATTGAAATGCCAGATGGAGTACATGGAATCAGTTAAGCAGCTGGAGCAGAAGTTGGTGTCAAATCAGGAAAGACATGGCTGTAATGGTTTTGTCGATGGTTGTGGAGAGGTATTCCATTTCAAACAATCTTAATTATTCTGGAAACCTTAACGGTGGATTCTTTGTCTTTGTTTTTGGTAAATGGTGGATGTTTTGTGATGTTATCATATGTGAAGGATCTATCATTCTCTTCCTAACTCTTATTATTGCATGGATGGGTTGTTGTGAATATGTTTTCTTTTGGATGTGCAGTTATTACCTTTTTTTCCCTTTAATTTGTCTCAAAGACCAACTCTCGGAAAAGCTTAAATTGTTAGGTGATAGCCCATGAATGATCTTATATCTCTAACAAGCTCCCTAACTCAAGGCCCATTTGGGCTTAAAGCATGGGCAATGCACATGCCAATTTACCTTGTGCTGAAATTCAACTTAGCTCTAAAGAATGGGAGCAGCAAGGATCAACTCCTAATCACTTGGTAATCAAGCTCTAGTGCTATGTGAAAAACCAAAAATCACAAAAGCTTAAGCTACTAGGCTGAAGCCCATGAATGGTTTAATATCTAACAATTTGCACTGCATTTGGTTCTATCCATTGGTCTGCTAGACCACTCTACTGTATAAGCATTGGGTTATACATTTAGGTCTGTTTTGTACTTTTTTTTTCCAGTTCATCGTGTGGTTTAAGTAGAATGTTAGAATAAATATGTGCTGTGACTATTTAGACACACTCAAGATGCGAGTTAAATTTTTGCAATTAGGTGCTTTGGCAAAATTGCACTTCCTCCTGCTCTGCATTCTCATGATTTAGTGTGTATCCATTTCCATGGCTGTTGTTCAATTGTGATGCAGGCTTAAGTGTGGACTGTGGACAGACCTTGTAGTTGGCGCATTTCCGTCCTGAATACATTTGCATTTTTCCAACATTAAATTCTGTTAAGCCACACTAACTGCAGTTGGATCATGCTAATATTTTAGCATAGTAGTATTTCAGTTATATGAATGCTTATTTAATTTTTAGATAATTGAAGAAGTACTTAAAAGATGGCAATCAAACATTTTTACCTGGTTATATATTTCAATTTTAATATCTATATCACACTGTCTCCTATTTTTGGATTCTCCTAGCTGCCTTCCCTTGTCTTTGCTCCAGTTTTCATGATTTGTTCTAAATTCAGTATTATTGTTACCACTCAAGTATTCACTGACATGTTCTGACAATTGGCTTGTTGAAGTAGCATGTCTAATTGGCTAGTGATATACAATTTACATTTTTTATTTTCATTTACCTCCTTGTTCATTTGTTTAGCCTTTGTTGATACAGGGGGCTACAGCATCTTCTGCAGATGAAGTTGCTGAGGTCAAAAGGATGTTTGAAATTGAAAGAAATAGGAGAAAGGCTGCTGAAGAAGAGGTAGAAAATATAAAATGTCAGCTGGAGAAATATGCACAAGTAGAGGTTAGTTCAGTTAAATGATAAACCTCACTGACTTCTATATTTTCCAAGCATTGATTTTTCTGGTATACGGGGAACTTTTTGGTGTACTAGGCAGGTGGGGATGCAGACATTATAAAGCTTCGCAGAATCCTGGAGGATGATGCTAATCAGAAAAAGAGACTTGAAGAAGAAATAATAATATTAAGAAGCCAATTGTTGCAATTGAACTTTGAAGCTGACCAGGTATTTGTGTTACTTTGAATCTTTGACTCAGCATGCAGCACCAGCACATGCTTGAGTAACAAGTACTAGCTTGGACTCCATACATTGACTAGTTTAATATTTTAGTGCTTGATAAATTAGTAATTTATAACTGTAATTGGTTGACTATAGTTTCAAAATTTTCCAAATGGACCCCGAAGGTTGTGCAACATTATAAATTACTAACACTGTTTTAATGGTAAAGACCCAATTAGAAGATTTTGAAACTCCAAGGACCTAATTATAAACTATTAAAATATAGTTAGAGACTTAATTGAAAATCCATGATAGTAACCTAATTGTTATGACTTCAATTTTTCGTCACTCGCCATTGCTGCTTGCTGCCATTATAGTCTTCATTTTTTTGGCATAACTTCGATAGAATGTTATTTAATTTCCTTCATGTGAATATAATTTAATGTTATGGCCATAGATGAGAAGGTGTTTAGAAAGTGGAAGCTCTGGAAATTTATTTCCTGCCATGGATTCTTCCTTGTCTCAAGGTAGGCATTCCCAACTCAAAGATGCTGGGAATGGTCAGAAGGCATCTGTTGCTACACTCTTTGAGCAAGGTACAAATTGGTTGAGTTACAATTGAAACTTTACATCCCCAATATTTATACGACTAATATTATTTTTAACAGTTGGATTGCAGAAGATTTTGTCATTGCTGGAGTCGGATGATGCTAATGTACGAGTACATGCTGTGAAAGTGGTGGCCAACCTAGCAGCTGAAGGTAGTTGCCATCCTCTTCTTAATGCTGTTAATTGATACTCTTACTCTATTTCTGCCACTTGTTTCTTGATGTCTGGCTAGCAAAATATTAAAAATAAGCACTCTTTTTCAACCAAAAAAAGACCTGATCTCTTTATTATTGTTTTTGTTGCATTTGTCTTTGCATCATGTCATGAAAACTCTGGGAACTGGGAAGGATTGAAATTCTTTCAAAAATCAGAATGGCCATCCTTTTGAGACATTTTGTTCAAAACAATCTGAGCTTGAACATATTTATCCCATGTTTTGTTCATGTTGTCCAGTCCATGTCAACAATTTACAATGCCCAGTTTACCAGTCGTGAGAGGTGCACTATGGCTTTGCTTTACCATCATCGTGGGCAATACTTTTGCAATTTTGAGCGTATGGATTGTCACTAAGTTTTTTGTCAATCTGTTAAAGATGTATAAATCAAAACTATTCATGGGCCTACAAACATACCTATCTTTTAGGATGAAATGGCTCTTCACTTTTTCTTCTCTGGCATTCATGAGTGGTTGTGATTCATCGAACATTCTTATTGCTCCGTTAGTTTTCCATGAATAATGTCTCTTGTGGGATGACTGTTGCTGAAGTACAGTCACACTTTATTTTCTCTTTGTCCCATTCCACCATATTATTTCCTCATTTTTCCCCACATTTTTCATTGCATTCGTGCAGCCTTTCAAAGAATTTTCAGACCATAGCCTTCTTGGTAGTATATAAAGGATTTTAGTAATTTATCTCAATATAATATGCAGAGGCAAATCAGAAAAGTATTGTTGAAGCTGGCGGACTTACTTCCTTGCTGATGCTGCTTAGAAGATATGAGGATGAAACTGTTCGCAGAGTAGCAGCAGGAGCAATTGCTAATCTTGCCATGAATGGTGATTGTTGATTTGCATATTTTTTCAATACGTTAACAGGATTATACTTCCTAGTTTGTTACTATTACTAGTTATTGGGGGTTTCATTCATTTAGCTACTGTTTGTTTTGATATTGTTTTGCTTTATTTCTTGGCAATTCAGAAGCCAATCAAGAACTTATAATGGCTGAAGGAGGAATTACTCTACTATCAATGGCTGCATCTGATGCTGAAGAACCACAAACTCTTCGAATGGTTGCTGGGGCCATTGCTAACCTATGTGGGAATGGTATATTTACTTGCTTTTTAGTCGTTGGTAAATATTTGAATTTCAGTTTCCAAATAAAAACAATACAATAAATGACATGTCAAGTTTGTGATGAACTAATAGTCCAATCATGATACGGCAGTTGGCTACTGATGCTAAATGATATACATTCCATAATTTGTTAATATTTAGTGACCTTGGTGATATTCTTAATTCTTTCTGCTTCACGTCTTCCAGCAGAGTCAAACTTGAATGCTGCATCGTATAATCTGTTTGTCCAGAGAGATTCAGTTTGCATAGAAAGTATACATCATCAACACCAATATATAACCAAGCCTTAAATTCGGCTACATGGATTCAAAGACCAAATTATCAATAAATCCATTTAGATTGTGGTCTTCCTTAATGGTTTTCTTTGGTTTTCCTCTGCTCCTTTTAATAAGACTATCTTCCATTTGTTTCACTTTTCTCACTAGAGCGTTGGTCTATTCGCATATTTTCCTGTAATTAAACTCACCTATCTCCACATTCTCATCACCAATATAACTTACTTTTCTTATTCACACTTTATTGCCCAATGTTCACTACCATAGAGCATTGCTGGTCTTGCAGTGTGGTAGATCTTCCTGAGTTTGATAGGCACCCTTGAAGAAGAATTTTGCATACTGCTTTAAAATATATCGGATAAAGTTGAAAATTTTTGTGGCTTTCTTTCAGAGGTTACAAGTGTATTGTTTTTACTTTCTTTATGAAATGTAATTGTAACTCATCATGAAATAGTAAAACCTTGTTGCTAGCTTCATGTCATTGTTCTTCATTTTGGAGTGTAATATAGAAAGAGAAATGGATCTTAAGAGTGGGAACGCTTGTTTATATGAATGTACAATAAGTACCCACAAATAAAAATTGCCAAGATATCTCAACAAGGTCTACTAAAAGATTGTATTTTCATTTGTAGATTTTGCGTTAGAGGTCATGATTATTCCTCATTTCCATTACTAGATATCAACTATTCTCAGTTTTGCCTTAATGTTCTTCATCCAGATAAAATATTGATGAAGCTGAGATCTCAGGGAGGTATAAAGGCTTTACTGGGAATTGTAAGATGTGGACATCCTGACGTTCTTTCGCAAGTGGCACGAGGAATTGCCAACTTTGCTAAATGCGAGTCTCGAGCTTCTAGTCAAGGTCTGCTTTCTTCCTTTTCAGTATTTGATTGTCAATGTTGATTTCTTTTTTTTCAAAATAATAGAAGTCAATTGTGAAAATGTTGTAGTGGAGATATGTTAAATTAGATAGAACATGTGCTTAGTTGTTACTAGGCAGCTGCCATGAAAATATCAGTGCCATTGACTGGCTTTCAGGTGAATGTTGTGCTCCTAGAAAGTCATTGTCATCAACTCCCCCTACTCTGCGATGTCCCACTTATGGCACCGCCACATTTCTAGCATCAAAGAAAAGATACATAAGGTTCTAGTTTATGGCCTGGTAATTATTTTTTGTATTCACAGGGATAAAAAGTGGCAGGTCCTTTTTGATAGAAGATGGTGCACTTCCATGGATAGTACAAAATGCTAATAATGAAGCTGCACCAATCAGACGTCACATTGAGCTTGCCCTCTGCCACTTGGCACAGCATGGTAATGGGACTCTTGTTAAGTTCCGAGTTTTTCAAAAGAACATTGTTGCAAAAGTCCAAACTTGTTTTGTATGAATATTGCAGAAGTGAATGCAAAAGACATGATCAGTGGAGGTGCCCTTTGGGAGCTTGTCCGGATTTCAAGAGATTGTAATCGAGAGGACATACGGAATCTTGCTCATCAGACTCTAAGCTCTATCCCGCCATTCAAATCTGAATTGCGGCGATTACGTATAGAATATTGATTGAACATCTACCTGGGACTATTCATACTCATTATTGTTCCACAACTCCGATGAGAATGATCCATTGATGATACTCCACAATTCTAAACGGCATTTTGGTGAGTTTTGTACACCTTGCTATTTTTGTGTAAGAGCAGCAAGTGTATAGCAAGTACTTCCTGGTGTCTAGTCACAAACGACCGTAGAATGTTGTGTATGTACATAGAAGGGGAAAGAGATGAAGAGAAATGAGGTTTTGGTAGGAAAAAGATGGTGAGGATATGTTCTGTTAAACATGGTGTAGTCGAACTTGAGTGCCAGAAATTACATGGAGCTGCCCAATATTGTATTATTTGATTTGTGTAAGTAACGAAAATCATCATTATTTGTTGGAAAATGGCCGAAAAGTATTGTATCATGGGTAAATTGATTTGCGAAGAACTAGGAATTTGCAGAGCCCTAATTGTAGTTCGATGTTAGTCCTTATATATATATATATATATATATATATATATATATATATATATATATATATATATAGCAATAAGGTTTTAACTTGTGTCTGGAATGTTGATGAGATATTATTTTGTTGACATGATAATACTTTTATGACTGATGTGGTTAAAAATAACCAGGTCAAATAGTGTAATTCACATTTAAACAGAAAAAAAAGTGTGACTAAGCCTTGCTTTTACAACTTTTACCCTACTTCTCAAGAAAATGGAAATAATATCACTGCTTGAAAAATAATGATGAATAAAAATAAGACTGCTAGTTAAAAACTAGTAATATTGCAATTTCAAGTCCGTATGCTCCTGTATATATTGATGTATCAGAGCCAACACTAACTCTACTCTTGATAACTTTTGTTGGCAGTAAGCGAATAACCAAAAGTACTAATAAAAATCCACTTTATTTAAAAGGGTTTTTTTTTTTTTTTTTTTTTAATCATTGGTACTTCATGCAAGTTGAAGTACTACTGACTATTTAGTCTGTTTTGCCAAAATCCATTGCGAGGATCATGCATATATTAGTTAACTTCATTAACTTGCACAGAATCAATATAACACCGTGTTAAACAAAATTCATACTTAACTGTTTAACTAGGATCAATTGTATTTAAATAATTAAAACATTATTTCTGGAGTATACCTTTCATCTGCGTGTAAATGAAAAGTTTTATAAAGTCAAAGTGAAAAAGGGAGAAATTAAGGGTATACCTACCTTTTAATTATGTAATAAATTATGATTACAATACACATTATTAATCTAAGAGTAGATACTATTTTCTTAATTTAAAGTCAAACTCATTTTAAATGAGTATTATCCAATACAATTAACCTCATATTTTTCTTAATAGTTTAAATACAGTCCAGCATACATGATTAGTTAAGTCTATAAAAAAATTATATTCAAAATACCATACAAGGTTGAACTATACGCTAAAAGCATACGATAACAGTATTTCACCCAACAAGCAAGAAATAACAGGAAAAAGGCAGGGCATCTGCAGAATTGTTGGTGACATATCACCAATCCAACTAGCTGCGTTGCTGCAAAATTTATAAACGCTAACCGCAACCATATTACCTTCTCCCTAAATTTAGTTGTCTCAGTCTATTTTATTTTGTTTTTGCTTTTTGGGTCATAATCTCAGTCTAATTTTTAAGAGCTTATTCCATCTAGATACTTTCTTGTAATTTAACACTAAATGTAACATCTCTCTCATATAAATATATAATATATCTACTTTATTTAGATGCACGCTTTCTTTAATAGTAATCCACACCCACATTAATATACAATATCCCTATATTATGGGTTTAAGAATATTCCACATTCATCATCAGAATGTATGGCAGGATCAGTGCAGTCAGACATAGAACGCATATCAACTGTCAAGTGTGTGATGCCTAGTAACAATCAGCACCACAAGGAAACCAACACAAACCTATTAACACATGAGAAAAGGGCCAGTTTAAAACGATACCAAATGAATAAAGTTACTATTGTTTGTCCGAATCATATGAGAGCTAGATCCCTACTCAGTTTGAGCAACGCAAAGGCTTCATGCAAG
Source organism: Pterocarpus santalinus (assembly GCA_031439595.1). Taxonomy (NCBI): domain Eukaryota; kingdom Viridiplantae; phylum Streptophyta; class Magnoliopsida; order Fabales; family Fabaceae; genus Pterocarpus; species Pterocarpus santalinus. The sequence goes on from CM062523.1 coordinate 6,372,883, forward strand.
ACAGAAGCTGGCTGCTGGTCCAATGAGATTTGGCTCTACAATTCATACTAATTCTTCTTGAATTATTATTATTATTTTTACTTTCCTTCCTTCACTTTTTCCTCATGTGTCTCTCTTTGCTTTTCATGTCATTTGAACTTCCTCCCTCATTTTGAACTCTTCATGTGGTTCCATCTATTTTTGTGTTCCTCTTCAACCTTTGTCCTAACTTCCATAATAACTAATTCAAGTAACCACTCTATCAAGTGTTACTAGGACGATAGAGAATGTTACCAAATGCGTTTAGTTGAGTTTAGATCCTCGTCCTCTTAGTATATTCAGCCTTAGCTTCTTTAGAATGCTCAAAATTTTCCCATAATCTTTCATAATTTTATAAGTTTCTGTATATTTTTATATTTAACTATATAGGTCTACCATTGTCATGCATAATTATATCAGAAATTTTAATTATTATATTGAAAAGACTCGCTTATCTTTTTGTATCATTCACTTTGATATATACTTGCCAATGTCATGCTCTTCGTATTCGACAAGTCATGATACAACGAACCTAATATGCCAAAAGGAAAACGGATAAGCACAAGTTACATCTAGTTCCCTTTTCATCTCACCCCTCACGTGGCTGTACCCCCACTTTCATATGATATGTAATTAGCTTGCAATGTGGGTGGTTCTTCCATGGAATTTGTTTCATGGTTTAATGGCTAGCTATATGTCAACTGATAAGAAGGCACTGAGGGTAAAGATTTGCTTGTGGTTATATATGCCTAATTCACGCGTGTATGAGTAATGGATTAATGAACGTTGCTTTTACTTTTTACTATTTAAGTAAATTCTTTTTTTTGAATGAAAATTGGACTTCGAACAGCATTTGCTTCTCGCATATGAAGATAGTTTTCTTAGTCAATCATCTACTTCATTTTCTTAGATTAAAAGTATAATATAAAATAAATTACGCATTATCCCAAGTGTGAATTATGCATAATACATCCTTGAAGAAATTTTGGAAAGAAAATTGTCATTTATGAACGAGGCCTTATAAGGGGTCAAAGTACTTAGAGAAATAGAGAGTAGATATAACGGATAGTGCCAACAGTACATTGTACTCCGAATGGCTCGGACATATAGTTTAGGCAGAAGGTTGTCTTGTAAGAGACGAAGCACCTTCCTCGAGCAATGCATAATCAGATCACCGAAACCAAGTTATCTCAAGCGTAGTCGTAGAGGACAAAAGTGGAATTACATCGACAAAAGTGGAACTACATCCGTGACTGTGAGTGGTGATGTTGGAGATATACAAGAATCTTACAATCTAAGAGTTAATATGTAGGATTTAATATGTATGTTACATATTGTTAATTATAAATAAGTAAATTTAAATAAAATTTGAATTTTTTAACATGTTTCAATTGAGGGGCATCTATGCTTTAAAATTTGATGCTTTCCGTAACCTTGGCAAGCTACTCAGTTAAGATGATGAAAAACAATATGTGCATTTATGCATGTTTAGATTACCTTATTTTATATCAAAAAAACAACTACAAATTTTCTTTTGAACGAGAATTTTAAAGGAAATTCTGAATAGAAAGATTATTCAATTCAAACCCGTAATTTGGATTTTTTATGCTTTCATTAAGTTGGAGCTGCTAAGTAGCACTTCGAGGAATATTCAGTGCACTTGTCTGCTCTAGTAGTATTTTCTTCCATGTAATATGAGAGTTGATTTTTATTGAATATTATCCAATATTATAGTAGCAAGTTTTTCCTATTTGGCTTCAATTCGAATCTGTTTGTATAGGATTATATCTTGCATTATTTATTTTTTTTGATGGACTATGTAACTGCTTCGCTCCCCACATCCTTTTCTTGTGGGTTGAGATCTTAATAAATATCGAAAAAAAAAAACCATTTTCCCCCTTATTATAGTCTTAGAGCTTCTCTTATAACTTAGAAAAATATCATTTCCAAATTACATGGGTATAAAAAAGTCCACACTGACATGAATAAATTAATAGGCCACATGCGGCATGAAGCACACGAAAAATGTAACGCATACATTTTAAAACAACTAAATAATTTTTAAAATATCTTATATATATAATCCAAACGCATATATTATTATCTTTAAGAGTTGACTTCTTGTATTGAAATCAGACCTTAAAATATGTTACTGAGGATGTGTTCAGATAAAAGAAATTGCCACGCTTTTACAAGCTAATTTGTTGTAAAGAATATTAATTTATTAATTGAAACTTTATATATTTCCTGAATTTATAAATTGCAATTACGTGTCAATACCTATTGAATTTATAGTTAACAAAACCTTGTAATAAAATCCTCTGAATGGAAGCCATGCGTGAAGCATGATAATATATTTGGTAAGGTTGCAGGAGGTATATATACGGTGCAGTTAAAAATGTCTAATTCATGATCTTTCAAATGTACTTATTCCTACTATCCAGTTAAAAAAAAACAAGTGAAATTGTTATGAATATTATAAAAAACATGAATATAATTCAAGTTAGCGAAACAAACAAAAATTAACTAGGTATGGTACATGCATATACTTTGTCAACCCAATGAATACTACCACTGGCAGGAATTTAAGCCTATCCTGGATCGGTGGTTTTGAACATCAAATCAGAGAAACCAAAATCGTCCTAAAACATTAGTTCACCCATATACGATAAATAGTATTTCTGAAGTGAATAATACTACTAACCAGTGTAACTCACTAGCTAGTATTTCCCCTGGTCTTTACTAGAGGTTGCATTTATGTGGTGAGAGTTCCATCCCTTATATCATCATTTCGCATTCATTCCCTACTCAATAAGATCTACCTAGAAACTACCCCCCCAAACCAAAAAACCCAAAAAAAAAAAAAAAAGATTATTCGAATCTGCATTAGCAACTGCTACGGTATCTGCATTTACATTGTATAAACATCATTATTCATTCTTCTTTGATTAACAGCTCACATACTCGTATTACATCTGCAAATTATAGATTTAATTTTCTTCAAGAAAGATACAAAGAATGAAATTTCGTTGCTTAAGATTGAGAATTCTAAGCTGCGACTTTTTACTTCGGGGAAACTTTTAAACTAATTAAAAACCGGTATTTTAGTTCGTTCATAGATTCAGATGCAAAACCATTTCAAAATACATTATCTACACAACACTTGTATTTATAGCACTACCAAGTGTTATACATGTTTTATCAGAATTTGACAAAAAATTGAACACGAAATTGAATGTGGCTTTTAAAATTATGCAGGCTACATTAGTTGAAATAATAATATTAGCTCATCAACTTAATTTCGCCTACTCTTCACCGTTATAATTTTCCCCTAACCCTCGAATTTTGATAAGTTAGTTTTCTGCTCCCAAACCCCTCCCTTGCGTAATCTAGATATGCTCTCCTCCATCAATTGCACTGGATTATCATCCGCAAATTTCATCCAGAGAGGAAGAAGAACTGCACTGGATGCTAAGATGGCTAAGAAATTGGATAGATTGGAGAATTAATGCCGGCTTGCTCTGCATATTAAAATAGCCAATGGCTCATCATCAAGATAATGAATTGCCGAGTAAACAACCATGAGAAGAAAGACATTCATCATCATGGAATCTTAATATCTTATCATCTTCTATGCTGTATATTATTATATAATGTAATTCCAAGTCCGAAGTGATGCTCACCATGATGAAGCAGAAAGGTATAATCAATTAAAGCACAGTAGTCATGATCCACCAATACGTACATTACACATCTAAAAACATGTGTATAAAAGCTGCTCAGTATCAAATTAATTAAGAAAGAAGAAGGACGTAAAATTAAAGAGCTAAAGCTACGTGCCAATATTTATTCCATATGGTTTTGATGCTCTTAGCTAGGAGTGAAGTGATAATTAAATTGGTCTCGCCACAAAAACAATAGAGAAAAATATTCTTTGAAACGACATAGGGACAGTTCCCGATTCTGAATGAAGGGACTCAAACAACGTTAATTAAAGAGCTGATTAATTCAAGATGCTTCGTTTTCCTTCTTTATCGTAAGACCCGTATTAGCTATAATAAAATAAAGAACGTGGAATTCAGTGAAATTTATACATATATATTTTCATTATGAGTTGCATAGAACATATATATGTATATTTAAGAAATAACTCAAAAGTCCAACAAAACGATATTTATTGCATGTTGTTCGGATGTGAAACTAAGAACAGTGAATGTGACAGTGTCCAAAATAATATGGCACCCTTAGCACAAGTAGTGCTATATATAGACTTTTTTCATGAGGCAGTGTTTCATTATTGAGAATGATTTTTGGGAACCGCTGATCTATGAGAAAACTCAGCTAGAAGAACTGGACAAGCTAAGAATAGAATCCAAGGAAAAGATGGATATAAATTAAATAAACAAAGTACATGTTGGCATTGGTGGAATAACAGTGTAAAGAAGCCCGCAGAGCTAGGGTTTCAAGGAGCATCTTATTCTATAATCAAGACAAAACTCTGAGTTTATTTATATCTCTCTTCCTCCTATTCACATTTTAATATACAAGAGATTCTTTATAAACATAATAATTTATATTTAAGTATACTTATAATAAAACTAGTGAAGCGGTCAGCAATAAGTGAATGCACAAAATTGATAGGACTCGATTTTATTGTATAACTATATCTAAATATGAGGGTTAAATTTGTCTGGAGAAAATAATCTTTCTTTTAATATATTGCTACCAGCTTACCTCAACTTTGATTTTACTTCCATCCATCTGTTTCTCTAGTGCCAATGACACTTAGAGGGAGGCTTTAACGCTTTGCTCCCTACGGTTCTGTTTGTTCTGGTTGTTGCCTCGAAAAGGAGCTTTTTCACAGAGCCGCGCACGTGTGACCCAACACCCAATGCTCATCCCTGCCTCCATAATAAACCCTAATCACAGAGAGACAGACAAACAGAGAATTGAAGCCCATAACCCCACCATCCTCCTTATTCCTTGAAGTGGATGAAAAAAATTTTACAGTCCAACATCTATATGTTACTTTTCTAAGAGTTATCAACTTGAAAAGAATCTAAGCATTTAATTAATGATTAACCGCAGCAATTAATAAAATGGGTAGTATTGTAGTAGTAACACTTAGAAAAGGATAGAAAATGTTCATGACATAATAGTAATGATAGTGCTAATTTTTAAGAATATGGGAGTGAAAAGGGTGGGAGTTTGGGTGTAATGATGGGAATTAGTAGCATAGAAAGTGAGTGTTGAATGGTAATGATGACTGAGTTAGTGTTGTTCTAACTACAAAGGAGGCTAATTATTGTGTTCCAAGACTTTTTTTTTCTTGAAGTAGATATAAAATTTAGAGCAAGTTGTTAAATTATGTGTTTTGTGGGTTCATCTTTTAGATGGTGCATATTAGAATCTGAATCTTGGTTCGGAGTCCTAGAAACCACACCCCCGGAACGGAAAAAAAGGCACAAAACGGGAAAAGAAAATAGATATATGTAATCGTGTTCTCTTTTCCTCCCTCTGCAAAGATTGACTGCTAAATTATCAGACAAGGTACTAGAATAGCAGCAAGAAAATGGAGAGGAAGAAGAAATGAAAAAGAGATAAAGACAGAAAGAAAGAGCACATGCTCGCTGCTGCTGATTGCTGCTGCTTCATCTTGAAGCAACGCCAACTATGAATACATTAGCTGAACTTGAAAAAAAGAAAATATAAATAAAAATAAAAGATAAAAGATAGAAAGAAAACCATCCAGATGTAATAATCATCAAACCCCACCAAAAATTCATGAATTTATACATCCTTCTTCAATTCAACACTGACACGATATATCAATAATACCAACATCCAAGCTAGGCCTTCTCAATTGAGCATAAACTAAGTTATATGGAAGAAGAAGGAGAATGAACATTGATTAAGAGAAAGTCAAAAAAGAAAAAGATAACAAAATCAAAATTAAAAAAAAAAAAGGCAAAAACAAGGTAATAATTAAACAGAAAATCATGAAACTTTTTTTTTTTTTTTTTTTGGTCTGGTTAATTAAAAGGGAGGGCGAGCACTTCCACCACCCCAGAAACCCTCAGCAGGCAATTGGCATGGATTGAGAAAGTTTTGAGGCACTCCATGGAACATTGATGAACTATTAGGATCCCCCACAAGCTGTTGCTGCTGGTGCTGAGGCTGAGGCTGATGCTGATGTTGTTGTCCCACAATTCCTGGTGACCCTAACCCTCCTCCGCCGCTCCCCGGCACCGCCACCGGCCCCTCCTCCTCCTCCAAAGGCAGCCTCTCGTAGGCAGCATTGCCGAACGACGCCGCCATGATCACCACCGGCCCTGCGGCCAAAAGCGGCCCCACCACGGTCCCACCAACCACCTGTCCCTGTCCTCCAGCCAGGTATATGGCCAATCCTGACGCTGCCGGTGGAGCCGGTGGCGGCAGGAATGAACCGGACAGAGACAGAATCTCGAACCTACCATGTAGGGTTACCACGGCGCCTGGCGAAGCAGGCTGCCGGAGAGTGACGTTGGTGACGGTGCCGCTGCCGCTGAGGATGCAGACTCCTCGCTGGCGCCGCCGCGCGAAGACGGTGACGCTCTCCATGATGTCACAACCGTTGGCGATTTCCATGACATGAGATCTTAACGCGTTTGCACTGTCCCTTGTGATGATGATGGGTGGTTTTGGCTTGTTCTTGGACCCTGCGGGTCTTCCCCTTGGTCTCCTCGAGATCTCCCCAGATTCTCCGCCAGCCGAGAGCGGCTCCTTGCCGTCTCCAGTGGCGGCGCCGCCGGATGGGGGAGTGGCGGGGTTTTGGTCTTCACGTTCTCGTTTATGGCCGCGGTTTTGGTCATCTAATTCAGTGTTTTGGTTGTTGTTGGTGTTGAGGTTGTGGTGAGGTTGGAATTGGTGGTGAGGGTGTAGGTGAAGGTCTCTAGTGAGGAAAGGAGGTGGAAGAGGGCGTCCTTGTGCTGCAACTGGGTCCATTGATTTGGTTTCTTTGATGATATGTGGTGGTGTCTCTCACAAATCACAATTAACCCTAGCTAGATTGTGCGTGTCCTTGAAGAGAGTGAAGAAAGAGAGCTAGTTAGGTAGGATCTATGTGGTGGTGTGCAAAGTGGGGGTGCGTTTGTGTTTTGTTTGGTTTTGGTTTGGGATTCGAGGAATGGGTGAAGAGCTAGGTGTGGCTAGGTGGTGGGAGCATGCTACTTGGCACTTACCTTTGAGTGGAGAGAAGGATTTTCTTACAGAACCCACCAAATTCTGAGCTGAATCGATTCCACCATTTGCTGATGATCGATGTGTCTCATGCGTGAGGGACTTGGAGGTGACGCTTGGTTGATCTGTTACTTGGCATCTGAATGAAGGCTACCCCTTTGTGGTGGGAGAGAGTAAGTAGCTCAGGGTTTGGAGGAAATAAGGCAACAGAGAGAGAGAGAGAGAGAGAGAGAGAGAGAGAGAGAGAGAGAGAGAGAGAGAGAGAGTTATCTCTAAGTTCTAAGAGGGGAAAAGGAGAAAGAGAAACGACTTGGGGGGCTTTTGTGTTGGGTTATGAAGGGAACTGTGGACGGTGATCGTGGTATTTGGTTTTACTTTTTTTATTTTTTATTTTTTTAATGGTAATATTATTTGTACATTAATAACAGCTTTTAAAGCATTGACGGTAAATATAAAAAAAGATATAAAATATTTAATGACAGTAAACGAGGCTAAAATTGTAAATTTATTTTTTATTGTAATATTTATATTTAATATTTAGGATGTGTTTGGTTAAAGAGTAATATATGGAGCTTATTTATAAAATTTTTTATTCCATCTTTATTTTTCAATCAAACACATTCTTAAGATCAACTTGGATACTTTGTTAAGGTAAAAGAGTTCTACACTATCATCTAATATATATTTAAAATTTTTAAGATAATAGGTGATTTAATTAAATATTTTATAATGTGATAATATATAATTAAATATCTATATAAAATATTTTTACACTAAACAATGAGTAAAAATTAAATTCTTAGCATTATAAATATTCAAATAACACTATTTATGTTTTTTTTCAAGTAACCTTCGAAGTTGAAACCTTTTTTGGGTTATTACCGCTTTGTTGGGCTAGGGTTAGGTCCAAGGAATCAGATGATCGATGATCGGTTTGATCTTGGTAACACAGCGTGCGCATGGGCGGTGAAGTGGGCCCCATATGTTCAACACTACCACCTTCTCTTATATTTCATCTAAATTTCTCCTTCTAACTCAATGCATAGGTGTGTGTATGTGAGAGTGAAACTTGTCCATCCTAGAAAGCCTGCAAATTTAAGAACACATTCTGTCCTTCACTTATTGGCCAAAAACCTTACTCACTCCCATTTCCATAATCCTTAATCCTTATACCTCTCTTTTCCATGATCTCTCTCTGCACCTTCTTTTACAATTCACCTTTCAGCCACCACCTTGTGCCTTTGGAGCTCATTATTGCTTTCCTCTGATGGTTCCCAAAATTGGTATACTTCAAAGTTCAGCCATATCCCGTGCTTTAGAACTTTCTTCTTTACTGTAACTTGTAAAATATTGTGTGTAACCTTCCTCTCATTAAAATTTTTCAACTCCCTCATAACTATATATCATATTTATATATAGTGAGAAAAACAATTTCTTTGACCCTTCATTAACTCCCTACTCCTGAAGTAAGAATGGAATTCAAACCATTACGTATGCATATTCGTCAATTAAATTGCGCAATTTAATTGCACATATATTTTATACCTTGTACACACGTTATTCCTTGTTTTCGGCATATGTATGCACACATTTTCTTTCCTAGTCTTCTCATATATAAAACCAAACAATAATGATATTAAAAAGCTTATAATAATTTATTCTAAATAAATAGCCATACTAGGAGTTTCAAATAATTCTTAGAAGTGTTTCCTTTTTGTAAAACTTTCGGTATTGTTAATCATGAAATTATTAAAAAAATGTTATGTAATAATAATATAACAATTAAAAATGTTATCTATACATATTACAAAAATAATTAAAGTTAATTACTCAAATCGTGTAAATTACTATGAATAAGGTACTGATCCAATTCAATTAATCATTTTCGATCAATCTAAATATGCAAAATGCACACTATATATTTTTGGAGCTCCATCTTTTACATAGGAACATATTTCTTCTAACCCACTTTAATGTTTTCAAAGCTAGGCAGTCAAAGAAAATCGTTTATATTTATTAAACAAAAAAGAAATTAAGTGAAAATAGATAGAAAATGATATTCAACCTCATCTACTATAAAGTCTTCCAATTCATCAATTTAATTAATTTCGATGGATTATGAACATAAGAATTTTTCTATACAGTCATTAATTATCAACATCAATAAAATTGTTGACTTACAATCACTAATTCGAAAATCACACATGTAATAACATATGATTAGTTAATGATTTAAAACACTTTATATTAACAACATATCAAAATTTTGTTTAATTATATATAAACATGTATTTAAAGGACAAGGTAGCTGATTAAGCAGCTAGCAGTTAGAAAAACTAGTGATGTATATAACATATTTAATTTCGAAGTAATATTTTTTCTAAATGTTTATGTGATTGTTTATTAACAGTTGTTCGCTTTACAAATATGCTATGTGTGTAAGACAACCTTATCCTTTAATAGTTACATTCAAAGAAGGTTTATTTAGGGCTTAGAGTCTAAATCAATTCAATTATATATTAGCATATGATAAAGGCCAAGCTAACTAATTAAGTAGCTAACAACTAAAAATTCTTGTAATAATTTAACACACTTAAGTTCACGAATGCTTATAAAACTATTTATTAATCGTTACTTTGCATTTTAAGTCTCCTGCACAAGTAATACAGGACTTCATCTTTTAATAACTACACTTGAAGAAGGGTGTATTTATGTTATTTATTACGATTTTTTTTTATGATAGATTTTGTTATATATAATGGTATTCGTTTAAAAAAAAAATTAAATTCGGTTATTAGTTCCCCTTTTGGGAAAAAGTTTATATATGAATGAGAAATGAGTTTTAAATATTTGGAAAGATGGACACCTTAAACATTCACACACAAACACACACACACACACACACAAGGGGGAGAGAGAGAGAAATTGTAAAAGAAAATAAAAAGAGTAAAATTATTGATAAAAAGCAAAAAAATAGAGAGAAAATATTGGAATGTCTACTATTTTTAGGTGTACAAATAACATAGCGCTATATGAATATTTAGTAACTATTGTTCATTTTACAAATCTGTTGCAAATGTAATATATTGTTTTATTCTTCAATAATTACATTCAAGAAGGTGTATTTAGGGTTTAAAGTAATTTAATAATATATTATCATGTGATTAAAGGCCAAGCTAACTAATTGATCAACGAACAACTAAAAAACCCATTGATATATTTAACATACTTATTTTCATGAAATATTTTCACGAATGATTAATACCCCTTCTATTTTAATATATTTATCAATTTGAATAATTTAAAAATATATCAAATTATCTAAATTAACATATATATTCAAACAAAGGGAGTAGTACTTACTTGCATGATATGTGTGTTGAACGTATAATACAATACCTTATCCTTTAATATTACACTCAAAAAATGGTGTATTAATTTATGTTATTTATGAAAATTTGTAAAGACAAATTTTGTGATATACATAACGGTATTGATTTAACAGAAAGAAAAAAGAGACAATAGTGTTACTTGTACAATAGTACATTTGCTGCGCGTGTAGTACAACATCTTATCCTTTTAATAGTTACACTCAGGAAGAGCGTATTAATGTTGTTTATGAAATTTTGTGACGGCAAAATTTGTGATATATAAAGATTCTCGTTTAATCGAAAGGGAAAGGACACTTGTGTTGCTTGTATTATAAGTTGCATGTAGTACAACGTCTTATCCTTTTAATAGTTACACTCGAAGAAGGGTACATTTATGTTTACAAATTTTGTGACAGCAAAATTTGTCATATATAATGATACTTGTTTAACAGAAAGAAAAATGACTATTATTTATTGTTACCTTCATTAAAAAATGATTCTATAAATATGAATCAAGCTTCAATTAATTTAAGACTTAGTATTAATCTAAATATTAATTTATGAATTAGTCTGAAAGAAAATAAATTTAATTATAATATAAATTAAATAAAAAATTATAATCATATAATTAAATAATATTTAATTATTAAAAGTATTTGACTCTTAATTATTAAAGAATTAACTAATGATATAGGTATCCTATTATATTATTTTATCAATTTTAATTAACTCAATTCGGATAAATTTTGTAGTTGAATTATTATTAAAACTATATTTAATTGTGATCATCCAACTAAATTATATTTTACAAAATAATGCTGAGAAAATAGCGAAAATTTAAACAGAGCTTAGTTAAATTTAAAATATAATTATATATTAAATAAAATATAATGATATAAATTACTCCTTGATTTAAGAATTAATACATATGTCAAGTTACTTTATCAAAAGTCCTAATTAAGGTGGTGTTTGGCACATTGTCTAGCAAGATTATTGGTAATTTAGATTATTACTTAAAAAGATTATTACATTTTAAATTACTGATAATGTTATAATGTAGTATTTAGTATATATAAGTAATCAAACTGCCAATTCATATTATCTTGTTTGGTATATAAAAAAGATTACTAGATAATATATTTTAATAATAATAACAACAATAGTAATAATTATTATTAGTAGCAGTAGTATAGTAGTATTAATTATCATAATTAATAATAATAGTAATAATTTTTATTAATTATACTATTATTATTTCTATTAAAAATAATTAAATAATTAATATTATTATATATTAATTAGTAATAATTATTAATCATAATTATAATTAATAATAATATTATCAATAACAATAATAATAATAATAGGAGGATTACCACATGGGTTATAATCCATATAACCACTTCTTATGAGAGAATCCACATAACCACTTTGACCGTAATGTAGATTATTTCTGAAATCTTGATTGCTAATAATGTGATTCAACCAAATAAAGTAATATGATGGATCCAGGTAATTTAAATAACTTTATCAGTAATCCAAATAAATTACCATATACCAAATGCCATCTAAAAGAAATTTGGTCAATTGTTTTATTGCCAAATACATTGGGCTAGCTTTGGCTAGCAATGAACATAGTGGGGAGAAGATACTCTCATATTGAAACTACTCATGACTATATCATATGTATATCTCAATTTACAGGGTAAATTATTCTGACATTTTTTGAGGTTTGGTGAAATTTATTATGACCCTCTTTGATTTATAAAAATATATATTGATTTCTTCTGAGTTTTAAATAATATTACATTCAATATTCTTGCATTTTGTAAAATATGACGCTAAATACTTCTATAAATATAATACTAATCTCCCTAAACAGAGGTCAATGTAGCATAAATAAATAGAGGGGAATGATAGTAAATTTCATTAAATTTTAGGAGAGATAAATATAATTATCCCTTAATTAAATTACCTTAAAATTATGAAAAATAAAAAAAATCAATGATTGAGATGTTAACCTAGCAAAATTATGTGCAATTTCAATGTAAGACGATCTTTTTCTGAGTGTGGTGGACTAAATGACAAAAAGTTCAATGATAATTAGAATAATTGAAAGAAAGGCATTTACTTCAGACTCAAAATAAGGGAATGAGGCTCTCACGAATGTGTGGAGACATTAATTAGGGACTGAAACGGATCCATTGCAATAATGTATGTCGTGAATTGAGGTGTGAAGGGTTAAAAAAGAAGAAAAAAACAAGATATAATTTTATTCGGATATTTAAAATTTTATAAAGATATAACTCTCTTAATATTAATTATTTTAAATTTAAGGTTGTAATTTGAGATCATTAATTAAAGAGAAAAGTATTTATTATTTCAATTAACTAAATATTAATAAAAAGAAGGCATATCTATAACCTAACAACGAAATAATAATAACAGAAAAAAGCTAGATTACACTAATTATCCATAAAATTAGATGATATTACTCATAAAACTTATAATTTATAAAAATATATATTAATTTCTTTTAAAATTTACATAATATTATATTCGATAGTTATATATCATATATTTTATAAAATGTAACTTTAAATATCTATATAAAAATTACTTTGAATATTTCTGTAAAGTATATTACTGTAGGTATATCAAACGGAGGGATGTCAATGGAGAGAAAGAGAAAGAGAGAAGTAGGGTCATGGAAAATCGGAGAAGGGACCCACCGGAACAATTAAGGTGAGGACAGTCAGAAACTGTCCTTTTAACTCGTAAGGATGACCCTTGTTTTTCGGGTTGCAACGAAATACGATTCGTCCTTTTTTTATTGGAAAAACACTATTCTTATCGATGATTTCTTAGACTCTAGTTAATTTATGTTAAATTGAGATATTATAAAGTTAAAATTTTTTATTATTTTAATCTTTTTTAATTTATAAATCTTAAACATAAAATTTTATTTAAGTAAAATAAGTGATAAACCATTAAATTAATCAAATGTTGGTAAAAGTTTTGATCTCTCTCTGTGGTTTCGGCGTTTCTAGGTTTGTAGGGTCCATTCCCTTACGTGTCTCTTCCCCGCCTTCCAACCCACAATCAATGGCACGAGGCTTCAATTTCAGGTCAAACTTCAAACCTTTGTCAAAAATACGAAAGTGTTCGCATTAATTTATTTTGCGTTTATCTTTAGCATAATTTATAATTGAAAAATTAAAATATAATTTGAAAAATATTATATTCAGAAAATAATATTTTCAAATATATTTATAAGCCTGATTTATTTTTTAATGAAGTTATTTTTTCGATTAAAAAACTAAGGCAAAATCTTGTAATTGTCTTAGAATTAAAATTAAAATTAGATATTAATTTTGAAAAATATGATACACTATATTTAAAACGATGTCTCAACTATTACGCTTTAAAAATATTTTTTTTGGCTTACGACTTTAAAAATAATTTTATTACCATTCAAAGACGGTTAATATTTTAAATTAACTTTTTATACTTGAATTTTTTATTTTGATTGTTTGACAATGTAACGGAAAAACAGTTTGCAAGTATATTTCTAACACGCAAACTAAATCCATTAATTAATAGTTGACTGTGTATTCATTTTGTATCTCCACCTTAGCGTATGTTGAGTTGTATGTATGGTCCCGCAAAATTATTTTTTTCAAGAAAAAAGTATAGTAAACATACATTATCCTAAAATTGTAAGATCGAGATGTCAGCTCTTTGTTTTAGTCTCAAAGGGATATGCATAGCTCAGTTTAGAAAATTGCCCTAAAAGGAGGCTAAAAGATTTTTGTGACAAAGGATAACTACTCCAACAAAGATAGATTCAAAGCTTATACATGCATGATGCAACATCCATGTTTCATTACCCTCAAAACCATTGGTGCAGTAAAATAAAAAATATATTGTATAAACTTTCTGTGTGCGAATCCAATGTTTCATTCTGTAACGCGTAGCTCTATGCTACGACCTTGCTCCTCAAAATGTTGTAACCAGGACTGTCATCTTATCCGATCCATTTTTAGTGTTTCTGAGAACCTGACCATCTTGCGAAGGAACTTATCACATTGAAAAATTCAAATGCTCAAATCCTTAACTATCTCTTATATGTGTCTCTTTTATATATATATATATATATATATATATTTCAATTTAAAGATAATCGCTTGTATAGTTTTTCCAGAAACTTTTTTCATATCATGGGGGAAAAAAAACTCTAACCATTTTCCTTTGAACTAATAATACTCAAAATTTACTGAAATTCTATTAATTTGATTCGAACTAGGTCAGTCTAGCTCAACTTATTATAGAAATAAAGTCCTTACAATGTTAATTTTTTTCTTTTATTTACAAGACTTAAGCTTGAGATATTATTTAAAAAAATAAGTATTAAATTACTTGAATTAATTAAATATTGATATTTATCTATTTTCTTGAACTAATTACTTTTATTATAGATATATAGTTAGTTTACGAATACTTTCAGATATTTGTACTTATATTCGTATAAAGCAACGGAGACATTTCAGCATAATTTTCTTCTTTCCGCAATCCTTATATTAACAATTCAAGCTGGTTATTTCATCGCACTTGGATTTGGGCAGGATCTAATTAAACACCATTCTTTTTTTTATTTTCCACAAGTATTTTTTTATTAAAGATAATTTTATTCGAGTATTTGAGATCTTATAAAAGGCATGACTCTCTCAATATCTATAACTCCATATAATTAGGATTTGAATTCGAGACCATTAATTAATGGCAAGAGATATCTACCACTCCAACTGATTTTATGTTTGATTAAACACCATTCTCTACATAAGCAAGATGCTGCATATTTATTCTCTTGTTCATGAATTAGGTTTTTCTTTCATTTCGAGTGCAAACACTTGAGTTTTTTCATAGATAGCATTCCCCAATTATAAATTAGTTTTTCTCATAATCATTAAAGTGTTACTTAATTATAATGGGTAAAGTAACTACAATAAACAAATTGTGTTTTCATTGAAGGACAAAATTTTGTGCATTAGAGTAATCACTATAAGAAAAAGCAAACTATATTGCTTCATGTCTAATAGAATTAGTTTCATAACTAAATACTGATATCGAAATTTCAGAAAACAAAAGAAAATTACTTGCACAATGTTACATTCATATGTTTTATTTAAGTACAATTTGATTATATTTATTTTAAAATAATTTAAATTATATCTTCACTTCACATAATATATGTATATTAATTTCTTTTTCTATAATCTAATGCATTCTCTGTATTTTTTTTATTGACAAAATTTAGCTTGAGAGAAAAATTTATTCTAATTTAAGTTGAGAACTAATAACATGTTTTTGAATTTATTGAAAACTTATAAACATTTTAATTTATAGATAATTTATTAATAAAAAAATTTAAATCTAATTTATGGTGATATATAAATGAGAGATCAATTAAACGAGTCAACTCCTTTATAGCATTCTCTACTCCAATGAATGATGCAATGATGGTGAAATGGTGGATGATAGGCAGCGCAGTAAATAAGGTTAGGGTCGAGGGATCAGCCTCAACTGATGTTAGACGTGGATGTGAGGCGCCGTTGGATGTTGTCCCCACGTTATGATGTTCTCACGCAACCTTCTAACTTAATGGCACGTGCATGCATTATGCCTACCTAATGCCTATGGTATTCTCCGCTTAACACACACCAAACTCAATTTGAGGTTTCCACCTTTTCCTTTTATGCTTTTGACTTTTTAGTGCCATGATCTCAAACTTTGAGGCAGAGTTTTAAGGAAAATGATGTTCACGTATAGTTTTTTTATACACCAAATTTATAGTATTACTTTAAAAAAAATGTTTAACAGTTGAATATTTAATTATTTTAATGATAAATTTAAATTTATCATAACGGTGAAAAATGATAAATTAATAATAAAAATTTCAATTATCAAACTAATAAATATAATAAAAGGATTTCACAATAATCGTTAATTACTTTATCATGTTTATTAATAAGGTAATAAAAAGTTTTAATTATTAACACATGATTCATTACAAACTATGCAAACTCAAATTCACTAATAAGTAAAGAGAAGTTTCAATTATATTAAGAGTTTAATTTGTATACACTGGCAGTATAAAATAGTTTTATATTATCAACTAATAGAAATAGAGGAAAGTGAGAAATCATGGTGGGTTCCTTATTATAATGAGTGATTATTTGTATGAGTTGGCACTTTTTTCCTATTTCTATTGGTTGACAGCGTAAAACTATTTTATACTGTTAGTACATTTAAATTAAATTCTTATATTAATATATGATTTTTCAATTTTCAAAATAATATATTATTTGATGTACAAATATCAAAGTCGGAGTTAAAAGCTCCATAAGAGCAAACCTTAAAAATAATTAAAAAAGGAGAGCAGCGAAAAGCTGTATACATGTATAATATTTTCCTCCAAGTTAACGGGGAATATTCGTTGGGTCGTGGGTGGTGAATGTGAGAAAAGAATGGGGGAAGAAGAACATATCTTTTCTGTCACTTGACAGCGCCTTGGCTTGGCTTAGAACACTGGTTGCTTTCAATTCAATTCTAGGACTCAAATGTTGCTTCCTCCAACATTACAGTTCGAGTGCCTTACTCGTGCCGGCACCCTTTGTCTTGTTTGTGTTTTACTATATTACTTTAATGATATTAACCAAACTTATGCTAATAGCAGCATGCACAATTCTTTTTGAATGAACTATTTATTTTTCTAAAATTTAAATAAAATTATATCAAATTATGTGGATAATTATGAGTGCAATAATTGCATAACAAGCATGGTCCCGTGTTTAATAAGTTCTAAATGAGATTTATTTTTCATCGATTGCCCATATCATGCCACCACTTAAATATATTGTCCCAGTCCCCCACTTGTCATTAGTTTTATTGACTTTTGGTTTAGCCTAACAAGTATTTTCCTTTATATAACTCTTTAATTGAGCACATGTATAGTCCCGTTATTTTTAAACTAGATATAGTTTTGTTGTCCACTTTGTCATATTATTAGAGAAACTGCGCATCATATACGTACCTCTGTAACATTAGAAGATTTGTAGCACCAATACTATATTTCGATACAAGTACGAAAACACAATTCTTTGAAATGCACCATAACATGGGAATTTAGTTTATGATCGATTTGGGGAGAAATAACCAAGTTTCAAAATCGTCATTAAACATGTTATCAAAGTTCAAAGTTAAGCTATATATGTTGTTAATTTTTGTTCTTCTCAATTAGAAACTTAAATCATATCCCATCAAGAGAGGAATGCAGGGCAACCCCCCACCCCCCCCCCCCCAAAAAAAAAAGCAGTTCTAGTGTCATGGAGCTACTTGCGTATAATATATATTTCATATAATTTATTGTGCTTATGAAGCCTAGCTAGTTACAATCAGCAATTTGTTATTTGCCAATTTCCAAGGCAGAAAGATTCACTTTTGTTGGGATAGGAAGAGGCAAATAGTGTTCCAAGGCGGTTTTGGATTTTCCTAATGAGTTTTAAGAAATGATAAAAAGATTTGGTTGCAAGGTCCCCATTGGTGGAATAACTCCAGATCAAGGCATCAATTGAGCCATGCAAAGTTTAGAATTTTGTTGTTTTCTTGTTTCTCTTTTTTCTTTTGACTAATTTGAGTTTTTTTTTTTCACAGTTATGATTTATCTTTTATCAAATTTGATGATTTCTTTCCAGAATTGTCCCCCCTTTTTTGTCGTTATTGAACCCTTAAGGAGATATTATAAAAAATAGCATCATTGACCTACAATCTAAGGTGCGGGAAAATGGTGCAAAGGTGGATTGTCGACAAGATCTTCAAGACGCGGCCTCGTTGAAAATCCATGATTGATACTTTCAGTATTTGAATCTTACCATTTTTGCGGGAAATTTTTATTGTTTTTTGTACTTTAAGATTGGGTTGCATGTTTACAAATTTTCATGTATGTCTTTCATATTTGTAACCTTATTACTTTCATTATGATGTTGGATTTGTCTATGAGACGTGTCTTTGGAATTTATTCTCCATCGTTTTCGTGGTTAAGGTAAAATGAATAAAACCTGTCCTGTCTTTGGTGTATAAAAAAATTTAAAAATAATATACCCAACTTTTTCCTTTACAACATTAACAACTTTGAACAAAAAGATCATTGGCCACGACAAAGTTGATTGTAACGAGTATAAGTCCTTAAGAGAATCACATTCTAAAAGTTAGCTATTAGAGTTGAATAGCCTAATCTTATAAGGTCTTCCTTTCAAGGTGACATATCCAATGTGAAACTCATTATATTGTCATTCCCTTCGATAGTTAGCGCTCCGACGGCTGCACTCTATGACATTTTAGTCGGTGGCGCTTCACTTGATTATGGTGAACTCCTCTACTGATCAAAACCCTCCACAGATAATCCTCTCCGATTAGCTGGTTCTCAATGAAGACACCATTTGTAACAAGTATAAGCTTTTAAAAGAACTACATCTTAAAAGCTAGTTATTGGAGTTAAAGAGTCTAACTCCTTATAAGACATCTGTTTCGATATAACATCTCCCATGTAAGACTCGTTTCATTGATCATATTGACTTTGGCAAGAATTATTTGGAATGATAAATTACATTAATATTTTGTCAATATTTCATTTGTATATTCATTATTACTAAATAGTTGCAAATCATTGTGCTAACGGACTAATGATCATGCTATTATTATAAATTGTCATGAGAAACAAAAGTTTAGATAGAGACTATTATAAATAAAAACTAAAATGATCCCTGTATCATCAAGTGCCAAAAACATTAAATTGAAAACTATAAGATATAGATAGGGTCGTCAAAATGGGTCAAACTTGTCAGATCAACCCATTTATCTATAAAAAAAATAGATGAGTTAGGTTTAAAAAATAACAATTTGTTTAAATTAACCCATTTTTAGCTTGATCCGTTTAACCTATTGGTTAAATAGACCAGCCCGCATGGGTAAACAGGTCAGTCCACATGGGTAAATAAGCCGACTGTTTACCCGTGTTTTCTTTTTTTTTTTTTTAAAGGAGAAAGAGATATAAATTTAACCAGTTCGTGTGGGTAAACAAACCAACCTATTTATCCATTTTTTTTTTTAAGGAAAAGAGGTATAAATTTAGGATATAAAAATAAAATTTAATAATCAAATTTATGATATCCTTACTTTTTTTAATAAGAAATAATAATTTTTACCCCTTTTTTTAATCAAAAGTAATTTTTTAAAACCTCAAAAGAAAAAAAAAAAGATTAAATGTGTCGGGCTACTAATATATGACTTATGGGCTAAATTGGCCTGCTTGACCTGTTTGACGCCCCTAGATATAGATATCTAAGTATAATAGTGTCACTTAATCTATCAACGAGAATTGGGCATAGTGGAAAAGGTAATTAATCCCTAACATATGGTAAACCGCAATTCGAATCCCACTTGTTAGAGATGTTCCCATTTAGGGTATATTTGTGAGTTGTAAAAAAGAAAAAAAAAAAAAAAGAAGGAAAGACATCAAAGAAAAATGAAAGGTAGGGAAAATGAGGGTTTAGAGGGTTTCACCTTATTTTTGTTCGTGAGTGTAAAAGAGACAAGGAAAAGGAAATAGAGGTATATAATATACTTTTATAATCTTATTTTTTATTAAAATAATTAAATAATTAATACATTTCATAAGATATGTAAAAATGATATCCCAATATTTTAATAGAAGTAAGATAGTAAAGAAAATTATAATCTCATTAAAAACCTCCAAATTTGGGAAAATTATGAAATGAGGGTAATAAAATATTTTGAGAGGTGAATAAAATCCTAAAAAACCTTACCCTTTATAAAAAGTAAAACTTATGAACAGGGGTCAAACCCTATAAATTTCCTTATGCTAAATCAAACTCGTAAACACAAGTGTCCAACCATGCCTCTAACAGGATTGCTTCCAGTTAAAAAATATCTCTGAAAAATTAAAGACATTAAATTGTCTATTGAGTTTTAATTTACTCTATCCTGCATGACAATTTCTCTGGTATGCTCTTTTTTTTTATATATATATGCGCAAAAAGCTCAACCTCACAAAACAAAGGGAGCAAAAAGTCCAAATATCATAGAGCCAATCTCTTAGAACATAAAACACCTACTTGGGAATAAAGATTAAAACCAAACAAACATCAACTACACAACAAAGTTGCCACAACAACCAAAAGGTAGAAAAACATCAATTCAAGGCAAAATACAAGCCTATTATATATGAACTAAGAAAGCACATGCAGTAGAAAAAACAACAAGCAAAGGCCTCCATTCCAAAACTATCATCTATCATCACAAAACAACGATAGAACATGCAACGGGAGACTTAACAAGACAACAACCATCAGCTTCCTTGGTTTAGCCAGTGCCATTTCCTCAAAGTAGAAGAATTGGATGTTAGGTCCTCAATTATCACATTCTTACTAGCTAACCATGATTTTTCTTTGCTATGCTTTACTCCCATGTGATCACTATACCCTTTTTCTTAGTTGAAGAGAAAAATAAGAAAAAAATAATGGTAGAATTTTGATTTTTTTTCTTTGATATGCAAAGAAAACAGAGAGGAAAGAAAAGAATGGATGTGGGACTTATCAAAAATCTATTTTATCTCCACTAATGGAGAGAAAACTAGTGAAAAAGAGAGAATTTACTTAAAATATTAATTTCATCCCTATTTATATATCTCTACATTATATTAGATTAAGGAAAAACAATTCATTTAGTATGATTCTATTTTCTTTCTTCTCACTTTTCTTTCTAACCAAGTAAGAGAAAGAAATATTTTTTATTTTCTTTATCTAAATTTTCTTTTCACCCAAACAAGAGAGGGGAAAATATATTTTTCTCTTTATTTTTTCTCTCCAGTTCCTTTCTTTATATTTTTTTTTTCTATTTTCTCTCCTCATCTAAGCAAAGGCTATAGCAATAATAAAATGGGACATTAATAAGTAATTTTGTTACACAAATTTAATGAGAGTTTCATCTATATTTTTTGTATTAACTATGTTTATACATAAATGTTTCTACAATCATAAAAGAATAAAAATTAATAATATTAAAGGTATATATATTGAGGTGACCAATATTAAAAGCATGTGTGGATTAGATTTTTTTTTCTTAAAAATAGTTTACTTTTTAAAAACTCTCTCAATAAACATTTTTTTATTATAAATTATTCTAAATACAAAATAACTTGACCAAAACTAGTACTACATCAGAAAGAACATCATAACATTCACAAACGCAAGATTGATAACCCAATCATTAATGATAACGGAGCATGTAATAAAAGACATGATAGTTTTGGGTCTAAAAACACAATTAACGGGTTTATATATTATTTCTCACAAGTTGATGATTTGGATGCACTGTGGGATGCTTCATGCCTAGCTGTTTGATCCTACCAAAAATGATTTGACTAATTAATGATGTTACTACACTACATGGCTGTGCAGATGTTGGTTGTTGAAACGCTTTAATTGAATGTCATATCTAGCTTGTCGCTATCTAACGACTAACAAGAACAAGAAATTTGGCCTTTGGTGCTACCAATTAGCAAATGAAGCGGTCAATCAAAAGGAAAAGGCGAGGAACTACTAAATTCAACATATATGATCACTTTTGTTTTGTGTGTCTTTCTTCCTTCTGCACTTAGCAGTGAAAACGATAGCTTATTAGGTGGGAGTGAATAATAATGAAACAATCATGGTACATTAATAATGTTATAGAATGATTTAATTAAGAACCTAGTAGAGGCAGCTAGAGGGTGAAAGAATTGGAAGCATCTATATATATGTTATGTATGAACAGCACATACGCAATAAATGAGGGTTGTGTATTTGACTGAGTGCATCGTCAACAGTGCTGTAGGTTGAATGGCAAACCAAGGCGTGTGGGCGTGAATCAGTGCAATGTGCAAGAGAGTTTGTGTTTGTGTTTGTTGTTTGTGGTGTGTGTGAGTGTGTGTGCGCGCATGTTTACTCAGAGCTCAGAAGGGAAAGAGAACAGAAGAGAAGATGAAAGAAGGGTGTGGTGGCGGTGTTGCATGTGTAGGAAAATTTCTTTCATGAATATAAATTTAATACTTTATATATATTTATAATACTTATAATAAAATTAGCAAAACTAAAAATAAATTAAGTATATTGAATAAAATCAATGGAATTTAATTATATATATATATATATATATATATATAATGAAAAATTTAGGTTAAGTAAAAAGTTCATTTCAATTTAGTGTAAAGGCATATCTCTAAATTCAATAGATACTTACATGAGTATTTATAGATAAAATACTAATAAGAAAATTCAGAAATCAAACTTAAATCATAATATTACATAAACAAAAGGTTGATAAGATGAATTGACTCTATTGATCACATAAATTTGTATATTTATAAATATATTATATATTTATATAAATGAAGTGATATATTTAAAATTGAGATGTAATGATAAAAAACAGATTGCTTAATTTATATCATGCAAGATTTTTGTGTACATTGTAATGTATGTAGGTGGGGTTGCCGTGTGACAGAGACCAACACCAAACAGCACGAGTGGCCTTTCCGTGCGCTTAGGGGCCCAATCAAATGCAACCTTTCTGCTTCTTGTATTGTCATTTTCTTATTTTGTTATTGCAGAAACTGCACAAAAGAGAGAAATTAGGAGACAGAGTGTGAGGGATCAGTGTGCGTGTCTCTGTCATCCCCATCTCTACTCTACTCTACTCAATTCAACAAAATGATAGCATGCACGCCAATTTTCATTTTAAATTTTAGTTCCCCATAGCTTTAGGTTAAAGTGGTGGTGAAATAAAGTTTTATGACAATTATTTTTGAGTGATAAATATTTTTAATAATATATTAATATATAATTAAATAATATTATTAAAAAAGTTTACATTAACAGTGAAAAAAAATGGTATACTTTGATGAACATAAAATTTAAGTTAAGCATAAAGGGTCACAAAAATGTCACCCACTCTATATCATGAGTTACTTGAAAGACCTAAAGTAATTATATTAACGTCAATCAGGTTTCACTTAGTAAGTAAAATCAAGCAGTTTTAAATAAATGATGAATACAATTCATGTTAATAATTATTTATTGGTATACGTCATATAAATATCACTGCAAATCCTTGCTTAGACTTTGTACTATGCTTACCTTGACCTTAGAATGAATATATGTTCTTTCTAAACTTTTCTCAAAAAAATTCCAATCACATAATTACGTAGGTAACAGTAATTATATTACTAAATTTGGAAAAAGAATACTTGAAACTCTCTCCTTGGATTATGGAAATAATAAATTTCTAGAGAAATATGGATCCTTAGTGAAATTCTTTTAGTATTTGATGCACATATGAAGGGGATCTAACGATGTTCTACGGTATAAAGTTAGATATGATTATAGCTAGCTTTGATATCCAATTTGGATATAGATGTCTTGTTTAATACTAGGTTAATATACACACAATATTAAATTAGGTTAAATTGAAATCCAAGTTTAATATTAATGTCTGCTATGCTACTAGATTTGGACATTTGGTATATATTGTAACCTGGAGTATCAATTTTTAATGATGCGACTTGCTTTTTTGAAAGCAATCTGTTCGACTTGATTTGTTTCTTAATTAATCAATTGATAAGATATGTTGCGAATTTCTGGAAATTATTTACAATTTATAACTAAGCGAGCTTGATTATTCTGTCGACTGGCTTAGTAATTGTTTACTGCATAACTGCGTAAATTTTATGCATGCTTATATATATATATATATATATATATATATATATATATATATATATATATATATATTCCTATGCTAATACGTGTCTTATTATTTTCCGCATTTTTGTAACACATATGTCGATCTTCTGATTTCGAACCTGTAATGATCAAAGTGGAGAACATATGTGATAAGTCCCACCTTTTGGTTCACTTTATTACGTTGTCAAAATTCTATTTTCAGGTCTTAAGAATTGACTATGCAATTTTAAATTACGGTAGTAATTAGGTGAAATTCTTTTTAAAATGTTGACTTTAAAATTTAAATTCCTGATATTATAGGCAAAATTTATATAGTGTTACAATTCACTTCCAGTACAATTAATCATTTTTGAAGTTTTACATAGTCCAAATTCAAGCGGCTATCATTAATAATTTTGATTATTAACTTTGTTCACTTAAAAACATTTAAAAGGCCAAAGAAAGTCTATTTAAAATAACACATTTAGATTATACAGTATAATTTCAAGTTGGCTATAACTATCTAACATTTAATAAATTTTTAAATTCATAAAGCTGTTATACAGTTATTTTGGTTTTAAGATATGTTATATAATCATACCCGACATCTTTGTCCGATATACCACCTAACCAACCGTTAAAATGTATTTATAATTTTATAAGAATTTTTTAAAATATTTTTCCATTTAATCACACGGTCCTCAACCTTTGCGTCCAGACATTAGATGTACAATTAACTTTTTTCTTTGGTTTTATTAATATATACAAGATTCAATAATAAGAAATATGATTTGATTTTGATATAATGTTGGTATAAATTTTCTTCATATCATCAATCAATCATCCTCGTTATGTTATTAAAATTATTTGATGAGAATAATCACATCAATAGTTTTATATTAACAGTATGTTACATTTTTGTTATAATAAAAAATTTATTGGACATCTCAATAACGCCACGGCATGACTTTTGGGATCAAAGAATATTTATAGGTAATTTATAAAATTATATATCATCAAAATTTTTACATTAACAGTGGGAATCAAACTCATATTCTCGCAGGATATGTGTCCATTCTTTTGAACTATGTCAACTCTTTTTGGCATAGTATGTTAGAATTAAACTCTAAGAAATATACCAAACACGGTATTACAATTTAAATATTATACATCTAGTTAAAGATGTTATATATGTTGACTTCGCAAAATCGTATTTTTCATAATTCCTGGCAAATCAAGTCAAAACGGATATTCTCACTACTAAATTCCGGCAGGACGTACATAAATGTTTGTTCGAAATTGCTTCAAACGATAACGGAAATTAATTTGTAGAAAAGAGTTTTTTTTTAAAAAAAAAATATTTCCTTCATTGAAATTTTCTTGAGAAGTGTGTTTTTATCTTTTGGGAAAAAAATTGCAAGTGCCCGTTTGAGATGTATAAAATCTGAAACAAACATACCTGCAATAAATTGTTTATCTGTCATACAGCGACCATATATATAAGAAACAACTAATATTTAGTAGACACATTACTTTTAAAACTCTCAAGAAAACAAACAAATGTGCATGACCCTTGATGTCATTCTAACCTCCGTGATGGCAATGATGAGTTTATCATTTTAGAGAGCTATTTCATCTCCTTTAATTAAACATATAGAAAGATAAGAAAAATGATATTGAAGAAGAAGAATAAATTAAACAAACAATTTGTGGTGGTAGGGTTTGTTGATTGGCTGAAGAAGAATCTATTTTATTAAGGCCATTTCCGGAACTACCGGTCCGTCTTCTTCTCCTATTCATGTTACTTTCGTCCTTCTCATCACATTATCAATCTCTCTCTTCTATGCGAAGAAGACAAGTTGAAAAGAACCTTACTATTAGAAAAATAAGCGTGACAATGCACCAAACCATCGCGTCTCTTTCTCAAGAAACAAACAAACATTATATAAAATTAAATGGCAAGATTAAAATAACAACACCAACAAAAAGCATCGCTTTCGAGCTTGCAGTCAACGATTCCTTCACCAACTCACTTCCTAGGTTCTAAAATCCAAGTTTCTTCATCACCACTATTGGTATACATTTTACAATTAACAACCTCCACTTCCAGTGTTATATCTCCATTCATCAATTGGTTAATATAATCATGCCCCTAATATATATACAACTTCTATTCCCTCTCAAACTTCAGCTTATTTCAATAGTCATATACCCACCACTTACCTCAAAAAGACAAATTAATCAAAGAATAGAACGGCAATATTTACTTTTATTTTTATTCACTAGATTTTAGTTTTCATTTCACTTAGGTTAGTTGCTTTATAGGGACGGTAATGGTACTTTAGTGATCAATTTTGTTAGTGATACACAATTAGAGAAGTTGCTTTTATTTTTTGGTACATGAACTTGCTTTGGCCACGCAGTTGTGGAGTATGATTGACAAGGATAATTAGGTAAAGGGTGACGAATGAAATTACCTATCATTTTGGTGCTTTGTATTGACTATGAAATAACTCTATTAATTATATTTCTAAGTTGTAACAGATTACACATAAACTTAGCTAATTAGTTCATCAGAGCTGGAGGACCTTTATTTGTGGACCACTAATAAGTTCATGTATATATAATAATAATGGAAGGAAATGAACTCACCATCTTGCATTTATAGGTATATGATGTGATAGGCATTTCATTAACTTTCTTTTTTGTTTTTGTTGATGTTTAGGGAATTTATATTAATAGTATCCGGTTCACAAAGTTTATTCTCTTGTTCAGTAAGAGTTCCATTATAATTAGGTGTTGAAGCAAAAGTGGGGATTGCTTCTCTTATTTACTTATGCACATGGCAAATGTTGTAATACGATTGGAAAATTATTGATCTTTAACTTGTAAAACTAGTCTCTATATAAAAATTATAAACATTCATAAAGCTCATGAATTGAACTCAATAACTTTCTTTCTTGGAGACTTCTCCAATATCGCTGAACCAGTTATACATATGTCTTTCTTCTAGTGTAAGCATAAACTCTTTCTGAGTAATTCACAAAAGTTGCTTTAGCTTTCAGTCAATAATGACCCCAAGCTAAGACTGATTCAAATATCAAGACTCAGCGGTTTACAAACTCTATCTCAAACCGAGTTCAAACTTGGTTCACGGATTTAGCTAAAATAAAAAAAAATTTTGTGCGTGTGTGTTGAACTTTGTGAATGATATGTAGTCCTCGAGAAAGACATATATAGTGATCCCTTTAGAGAGAAGAAGAAAATGAATGAATGTGTCCGTAGAAAAATTAAAACCTGTTGTAGAGGAACATGTTACCATACTGCCACATTAATATAATAAGATGCTTATCTTAATCAACTCTTTTCAACTAAACAAATGGAAACCCACTATCTAGTCCAATTAAACAATTATTAATTAAAGTTAATCCAAAGAGCCATGGACCAATTCCAAAGAAATTTTTTTTAATACTATCTATCAATTCCATGTGAAGGGCACCTATTGCATCGAACCTAGCACGATGGTGCATGTTCTCACTCTTCCACAAGCCGCTTTTCACTCAAAGTGGGTTGAGATTGTTGCACACACATCTCTTGTCCTCCATGGAAAGCCAATCCAAAGCTTTCAAACTTATGTTAATTAATTCAAATCCCATTATTTTAAGGGCTAAACAGCCGACCAAACTGAAGCTTCCATGTGATGGATTATGATAGATTCGGAGCCTTTCTTGTCATCTATGCACCTGCTAGCTTGTTCAACTTCTTTTCAAATGAAACTTTACAAAGGATTGGTAGCATAATGTCAACGATTTTGCTTCAATTTGATTGGTGGATGCAAAGTCCTTAGTGCAAATTTAATTAAAATTGTTCCCATTATGTACTTTGTATTTGAATTCATTGAGTTTTCAGGGCTTACTCGACGGTTACATTTATTGTTGGGTCAACATTAATTAATGAGCAACATATTACAACCTCACCATCTTTAATTTAAGCGTTAAATCAAGGTAATCTTGTAGAACTTTAAGGTCAATTTTAGTGTCGTGCTGCTATTAATGTTTCAAGTAGTACTACAAGAGAGAAAAATGCATCTTCTCGGTCTTATTGTAAGGGGTTCAGGTGAATTTTATAAAAGGGAAAGATATCTTATCCTCTTGTGAGACCCATAATTCAGAGGACAACAATATAAAGAAAGAACTCCGTACTTGGTCTCTTAATTATACCGCAATTTAGGAAAAAGGGAGTGGTGATAAAACGTTATTAATTTGGAAATGAAATTTTATATTTAGATATGTAGACTTATTTATGTATATCAATTATTAATATAGGCTGATAATCACCTAGGGAAATAAAAAAGGAAATAGCAAGCGTTAAAGAATTTAGTTCCTACATATTTGGAAGTGCTTGCAATTATAGTTTAGAAACTTCTGTGGCAAATTTTAAAAGGTTGCTAGTAATTAATTTGCTCTTTGCTGGGGCTTAGGGAACTTATAATAAGGAGTATTAAAATAAAAGAACACTGCTATGACACATTGGTGTTTGATATCTATCAGAAAAGGAGTTGTCTAAAAAAATGCACTCGGAAGAATGATGGTTTAGAAACATGACTTGCGAGGGTTCTGTAGTACATTCTAGTTTAAGTTATCAATGAAAAGTGTTTTTCTTTTTATATAATAATTCGTTTTCGCCATTAAAATTTCTATATGCAAGGAATGATTGTTGGTAGAACCTGAACAACTCAATAGATTAATGCCTAAGATACTAGTGAAAGTGTCACAACATCGCGTATCTGCTTTAGGTAATTACTTAAAAAAAGTTGTCGATTAATCCACTTGAGATTTTAATACCATCGTTAATAGAGTATGTTTAATTGGTTTTCATATTCTTTAATTTAATATCTGATAGATTGTGTTCAAGATATAGTCCTGTTTTTTTTTGGATAGTTATATAGTCCTCTTATATATAATTCTTGTCCTTCGCTGTCCTACTAAAGCAACTTAAATAAGTAAAATAATGGGTTTTCTTAATTAGACATTATATCATATAATTATTACAATAATATTGTATAATAAAGCTCAGGTTAGGATTGAGATGCGTCTGAATTTAACTATTGTACCTTTCGGACTTCATTTATAGAAGAAAATATAGTTAATTATACCAAATTGTTTTTCCTCTCGTGCCTAATGGATTAGACTTTCAAATTAACGGTTCAAGAAATTCAAAAAACCTAGCTATGTCAGTTGATGATTATTCATTATATGGTATATATGATGGACATCAGCAACGTGTGTTTGTTGCAACTCAGGTAGAGACTACAAAGCCATTTTACAGTCTTTCAAATCTTAAAACCCAAGTTCCAACACATCATATCTTTTAGGAAACAGTACGTAGTGTATTTATCTGACAAATATTTAAAACAGGAAATTCCGATATAATTTCTTTGAAAAAAAAGGATAGTGTTAAGAATTATTTTTATAATTTATCAAAAACTAAAACTTTAAAAAAATAAAAGTATAAATGCAAATTTAATTTAGGTGCAACTAGCATTACTCATGTTAAATTTAACTGTTGAATTCACAAATAATCATTGCCAAAGCCTTTTCCCAAATGGGCCATTGGTCTTACTTGGTCCAGTTTCAATGACCATTTACGAAACTGATGGGTCTCCAGTGGTTTGGAATGAACTGAATAGAAGTTGTAGGCCCAATGAAAGTATCCGAAAAGAAGGGTTATTCATTTGGTCAGAGACCGAAAAGAAAGTTGGTCCCTATGTACATACAAGTGTAAATTATATTCGCCTAAAGTTAGCCTACTTAGTTATTTTTGAAAATTTTGAAATATGAAAAATTCTTTTAAATTATCACTGATTCCAAGACAAACCCCTAGTAAACAATTAACTTTAAGTATAAATAATGTGCATATAAAAAAATTAATTACCATCTACATGATACGATTTAAGTTAAAAGTAAGTTTAAACTAGACACTTCGTGCTGCGGAGTTTGAATACAAATAAGCGTAATATTAAAAAGGTTTGCAACGTTCGTACGTTAACTATAATGATAGTGACACGTGTACAAACAGAAAATCAGATTTCCTACATAATCACTACATTAATCCCCTAATAATACAATATATAATATAAGTTACACTCACACATAACAATTAAAATAGCTATACTTATAAAGTGCCATACTAATGATTGATTATTTAATAAATTAATACGAAGATGATGGTTTAAATTTTATTGGGAGCAGAATATGTGAGTTTACATTATGTAATCTTTCTATTGCTTTCGCTATAATTCCTCAAACGAATATGAACAATCCTTGCTGACAATGTTGAGTTTCGAATAGTAGCCATAGATAAGAGGATTGCCAGGTAATTCATTCTCATGTTACAGTAATCACTATTTGAATTTATCAATCTTCAACTTTTCTTTTATTTACTTTCAGGGACAAAATCAAGGACAAAGTGATAGCATCAAGAAGGAAAATGCTTGTTCTACAGAGATATCTTCGAATGATGCACCATTGATATTAATCAATAAAAAAAATTAAATTTAAATGGTGATAACAAAATTTTAGTGAGTATTGTGAGATTTTATTTATATAAGTAACACCACTGAATCAAAAATGGGTCCCAAAACCGTTGGGCGTTGGCCAAAACAGCTTGTGTTTGCTCATAATGCCAGACAATGATTTAATATTTATCTACTTGCTGTATTAGAAAACAACCTACTTATTATTATAATATATAATGTGTGATCCAATGTCAAACGAGATAAGTATGAAATATAGAGGTACAATTGGTTTGATTTGTTTCGTGCTTGCCTAAGCTGCAGTTCATAATTATCTGTAATGAAGACGATGGTTTTCAATGTGAAAAGGTTGATTTTTACCTTGAAAAAGAACAAACATTAAATAATTGACACATGGCACATATAAAATTATTGAAAATGAACAATTTTGGAACATAAAATAGAAAAATGCATTCACAAAAGAGAAGAAAAGACAAACCATGATAAAAACTCATAGTACTATTGAGGGCTCCACTACACTCCGCATATAATGTATTCTTGGCATGTTGTGTAAAGGGTTGTACCTAATATGGCTCGTTTGTGCTCTATCAAAGTAAAAGGACAATCATGGCAAATTGACAATCTTTTTCTGAGGAATGGACAAAAAGATAACAGTGCCCATAACTCATGTTTAATCTTTTTGTTTAGATCAAATCATTAAGACTAAAGAGACGGTAAGACTGTAAGAGACAAAAATCATTTGATTGCTTTCACACTTGATCATAAAGATTCCTTAAGAAAAGAGTGGACAGTGATAAGAAATCAGAGATACTTGTGCATCCTCCTATGTTATGTACTGGATTTCACACTGTTCATTTCCTTGATCATAGGACATTATATCAATCTTACCACAAAAATGTCTGCTTGGAAAGTTGTCACCTAAACAGAATATACAATAATTCTTCTCCTCTAAAATGTTCAATCAGCCTAAACAGGAGGAATTTGTGCTTTAGTTAATCTCTTCTCTCATCCAATTTGAGACTCATATGAAGCATGAACAAACAACATGTGAGTAAAGTGAACAGAAGAAAAAGGAGCAAAATAATACTGAAAATAAGCACAAACCCATGTTTAATTTTGCAATCAAGCACTAGTTGGCAAGTCCTTTTTTCATCATGGATCGAAATTCGTCAAAATCTACAAACCCATCTCCATTCTTGTCAACCTCTTTGATCATACGCTTGCACTCTCTGAGGCTGCAATGATCACACCCTAGATTAAGAAGAACCCTCCTCAGTTCCTTGGCTGAGATAAGGCCATTCTTGTCACTGTCAAAGACAAGGAAAGCATCCATGAGATACTCATCTTGCTCACCCTTACATCCTTCTATGCCCTCCCTCATGACAACCATGAACTCATCCAAGTCCACAAACCCATCTCCATTGAAGTCCAAAACTCTCACCATGCCTTCAGCTTCTTTTGCAGCCATGCACTTCTTGTATCCAAGGCATGAAAGCACATCACGGAGTTCAGTGGTTGATATCTTACCATCCCCATTAGTGTCTATAAGCTTGAACACTTGTTGAAACTGCCTAGACAACCCCATGTCAATGAACGAGTTTGAGAAGTCAAAATTTGAAGAGAATCTGTTCTTGGGTCGTCTTCTCCAGCAACAGCAACTCATTATGTCCATGCTTCTTGGCTGATTAAGAAGGGGTTTGGTTTTCCTATGAAGAAAGGTAAAGCAAGTGGTGAAAGGTTGCAGCATCATTGAAAGGTAGAGTTAACTATGCAAAATGATAGGGGCAGTGAGTTTATAAAAGATAATTATTGATTGCGCATGGGGATGATATTTGTATGAGGCTATGAGGTGTGTAGCTTTATGGAGTTGCGACAAGACCCTTTGTCACCTTATAATAATTCTCCAAGAAGCTTTACGAGGTCTCAACTTTCAAGACTCCATATGTACATGAGCGGTGAACCCTTCCTGATACAGAAACCTGCGATCTTCATATGTAGTCTCTCTATTTTTTGTCTTTCCATCAGCAAGGTCTTGAATTCAGTTCTTTAAATGATATATACTAGCGGATAAGGGTGGGTTTCGAGTGGGTTATTAGTGATTACTTTTGAATATTTGATTAAGGTCTTGTTCGGTGTGTGTGGTAGAAAAGTCAGAAAAATCAAGCACAAACGGTGCCGGCAAGTTTCACTTTCACCGGCCTACAATTATTTTTGTTCTCTACCTGTTGTGGTCACCACAGGACTGCAACTGGATCAATGACAAAGCAGTTTACATAGGTAGCTGTAATTGGATTTTGTGGACACAAGAAGACAGCCATCTTGCTGGGGAACTTGTGCTCCATACAATATTATTTATATGTGTGAAGACCTATATAAGGGTTGGAATTGGATACCCAAAGGCGTTTTAACCATGCATCTGATTGTATTAGTCTCGTTTTCGGAGTTAAATTTCTTTGTTGGATGGGACCGCCCTTTATAGCTACATACAATGAAGCAACCTATCAAAACCCCAATAACTTACACAGCCGGAACAGAGGCCCAAATTTGTTAGACTCCGTGCCATTTGTCCGCTAGAGTCATACACGTAGTTACTCCGTAAGATCAAAAGCAACAACTTTTGTGTAGGAAACAAGTACCTAAGCACTCGGAAACTTGATTAGGGTACAAATTAAGACATAATTGTACAAATTATAGCATAATATAAAAGCCAGATCTCTCTTCGCGGTCCACGCACTTGAAGCATAATATTTGTCTTAATCATCATCAGCAAGATCAACATTTTCTTTCAATAATTACAAAGGCAGCTTTACTAATCATGACTCTTTACAAGTAGCAAATTCATCGCCATATAACAAGAAAACCCTCCAATAAACTAATTTTTACATATCGTAATGCTGCAAAACTAATTCCTTTAAAAAATGAATAGAAGGTAAGCATACAACACTAAACCTTACATATCAAATTCTGACCGCAGAAGCTAGGCTTCTAAAATACAGAACTTGGAAGGTGTAAGCTGACACAATCACTACTATCTTTTTATACACTGTCGTACTATATTATTGACAAGTAATAAAGGAGGGCAGAAGAAATTATGAACAAAAAGATTTAAACAAAAATATCCTACATCTCAAAATGCAGGGTTAGTCTCAACCACTCAACATGACTGTAGCAAAACAGGACCAACTGATAAACTGAGCATATCACAGAGAGCAACCTGGACTTCATTTGAGCCATGTTCGCAACTTACCAAGTTTGAAAGAAGAGGGAAAAAATGAGACAGGTTCTTCTCAAATGAAGTATCTACCAAACTACAAATAGCCTGAAGAGTAGCCACAACAAGAGGTGAACGTGCAGCCAATTCTCTCCGCTTCCCAGAGCCTAATGGAATTAACCAATGTGGCTCTCCACCATGAGAAGATTGAGATATGCGTCCAGAACTTGCAACTTCAATATAGAACTCCAAGACCTCCTGACAGAGCCGAATAAGATGAGATTCAACCTCGGCCTCCTCATAACTATGAGGCCTGTCAACGACAAGGTTCTGTAAAAATGTAAGGCATATTTGGTATGACTCATTCTCTAGGCGTAACAATGGAGGATCTTGCATTTGGGTCATGGAACCAAACTCTTGAAGTTTTGAACGTAAAATAGTATTGCTGTTAATCTTGTGAGCATGTAATGCTACATCATGCAAAGCATCAAACAGGACTAGCATGTTTTTTGCTGAAAGGTGAGAACGATACATGTTATAGATCTCCATCACCGCCTGCCAATTCCGGGAAGAGAGTTAACATCATTTTTCAAAAACCACATGCATCAATTTTGGCTAAGATGGATAACAGTGCACATTAACGTATACTGAAATGAGGTATTGAATGGAAAAATACATTTCCTCCCATTTCCTAAGTCTGCATAATTTTACTAGAACTAAAATATTAAGAATTTAATGGTAATATCAATAATAAAATATCATGATCAAATTTCAAAGAAACTACTAACTAAAGAATTTTGTCACTTAATGTGAAAAAACTGTTGGCCTCCTTATTTTTCTGTCACAAAGGATGTCTACAACTTGATGTGAAACACAAAAACGTAGGTTAAAGTGCAGGTATAGCGACCTAGGAGAACTCTTCCCTAGGATCAAGCGTTCCCTGTCTCCCTGAATAGTCTAACTGCTACTTGAGCTACAACTCTTGGGCTCCTTTATACTTTCTTTGAGTAAGGCATTTTACAAATTTTGGAGAAACAGAATAAGCATTTACCTGAATCAACAAAAGCTGAACAGCACCTCGGCTTTTTGCATCAGACAAATATGCATAAAGACGACGAGTCCTCAGGCTTGCTAGAGTTTCCAGTGAGGCAGACTCAACAAGATCTCTGTCATCTTCAGCTGTCGGTGCATGTTCATAATTTCTAGTCACAAAGTCTTCACTTTCGAGGAATGAAAAGTTGGGGAGGGTTGCATTTGCTGCTCCTTTTAGTGACAAAACCACTTCTAACCATTTTTCATTAGAAAATAGCTCCCCAGCATTACTCATCAAACGAACAAATGCAGCAATACCAATGCCAGCAAGGTTTTGATGAGGGCGCTTTATAAAGCTTACCAGGAGCATCAGGACCCTTCTTAAAAGTGGATTGACAGTATTGTAAAAGTTGACAAAAAGATCTACAACCAACTGGAGGGCCAATGTGCATGTCTCATAAAGCCAAGCATCTTGATCAAGCTCACCATCAGTCTCAACTTCATTGACCGGTGAGCTACTGCCAGAAGGATCAATAGCATGTCGAACATAATCAAATATTGGAAAGAGGACCGAGTCAAATACTCTTTCCCATAAAAGTAGTGAAAAGAGATGGCCATGGTTGCGTAAGGTCTCAAACAGGATTTCCAAAGCATTCTTCCTGATATCAGACCTTGGGTCAAAGCTAAGCTCAGATAATCCTGCACAATATAGACCAAAAATAAGTACATCTGCAACAAGCTAAAGCTTATTACAACATGAAACAAGATGGTTGCTAGAAGTAATATATCATTTGACCAACTTAAGAATCATAAATTAACAACTTAATTAATTTCACAAAATACAATGTTCTCACCAGCCAATAAAGGAAACCAGAAATAGAGACGATCATCCTTTTGAGTCACCTCTCCATTGTCTTGTTTCCCCTCTTTTCCTGTTTGAGGAGAAACTTCCTTATCCTTTTTCCTTGATGATGAGCCAAGGTCTCCTTCCGCTAGTTTGGCTGCACAGAACCGAAGAAAAGCAATGGCATTTAGGCTAATCTCTTTGTTGAATCTACTATTTGTGAATGCAATTAGACAATTCACACAGTCAGTGAATGTGGTGGTCCCAGTCTCAGTGATGTATGGAAAATAATCTTGAATAATCTTCTCAATAATTTCAAAAGCCAAGAGTACAATGTTTTTGTGATCATCATAAGCTGCTGTTGTGAATACCTGAAATCAAGTCCATAAGCAATAAGTGAGAAAAAGAAAAAAGAAATAGAGTAAAAAACTTCAACAGACAATCAGCAAAAAACATTTGTTCTCTATCAAAAACAAAAGACAAAAGTTGATCAGCTCTACCATGAACATGCTCTTCCATCCTGATTTGACATTGTTGACACGTGATAAAACCATTTGAGAGACACACCTGATAATTAGTTCTCTAATTTCAACAGCACTACTCTTTCGCATAACAACAACAAAAGGCTTCATAAATTCATTTTGAAAATTATAATTAGCTAACTCTTCCCGCTCCAGAAATTTCATTGACAACTGGCGCAAGGAATCCATTGCAAAAATTGCAATTGAAAGGTTTCCAGAACAGCCAATGGTTACAAAGAAATCAGAGAGAACATGCCAGATGCTTGACCACACAAGCCTGATGCGGTTCATATTATAGTGCCTGTTACAACATAATCATGTCAAACATAATGATTTAGACAGCATACATAAATATCAATCAATTATGAAACATAAGTCATATGCTTGCTGCTCTGCCTCAACTTTTGTTTTTTCAGATCAATTGCACCTTCCCACCTTGATCTTTGGGGGAACTTGGAATGTTTATATCATCAATAAAATTAAGCACTTTGTCAGTTGTTTAGCATCCAAACCAGGAAGTTGAAAGTACCAAGTGACCTCTTCACATGCAAGCCCATATGATGCATACCGGAGTTGGAAATGAAAAATAGTTCAATTCACCAATTTGCCCAAATAGCAAAGGGTTTTGCATGAGGTTCGAGGATCCAGAAGGGGCAGTCAACCAAATAAGAGTAAACTGAGGTGGCAACACGCTCAGTTTATAAACAAAAAGAATATTGCAACAGCCTAAAAGATCAAGATGCCAAAGTGCCATTTTCTACTTTTTTTTTGTAATAAACCCCACCCATGAATCCCAAGAGCCATGAGAAAAAAAGACAGAAGTTCAGAGATTGAGGGATTTGGAAGGGGAAATCAACCAAATAAGAGAAAACTAAGGTGGCAAAGTGCTCAATAATATTGCAACACCCTGAAAGATCAAGGTGCCAAAGTGCCATTTTCTGATTTTTTAGTAATAATTCGCACCCATAAACCCCAAGAGCCATGAGAAAAAAATAATGAAAAGTTTAGAGCGAGGGCAAAGAGGGAGCATGCATCAAGCACTAGGTGAGTAATACATACGCAATCTCAACTATCTTTGTAAGGCTAAAAACTCGTGGATCGGATGGAGATCTCAGCTCCTCCATGGAGACCT
Source organism: Pterocarpus santalinus (assembly GCA_031439595.1). NCBI lineage: Eukaryota > Viridiplantae > Streptophyta > Magnoliopsida > Fabales > Fabaceae > Pterocarpus > Pterocarpus santalinus. The sequence goes on from CM062523.1 coordinate 6,410,603, forward strand.
TGCATAGAGCCTTAACAAAATCTATTATGGCCTCGCTGTTCAACTTCTGACTCCGAGTGAATATGCGATTCATTTCTGAGCTTCCAACTTGTTCCAACATATTCAAATTAGAAACTATATTGTTCACTTGTTCTGATGTGACTGCTCCGGAAGCATTACCGCCTATCCCAGCACTGTCATATGAACCTCGCATTAATGTGGTGGCTGCATACTGCATCCTCCCAGGTCCCTTCCTCTTCAAAATAGGAAGAATGGTTGATTTTGCTTGCTTTGCTTTTTCTGAATCATTCTGAGGAAAGGCAAAGAACGTAGCATCTGGTGGAGCCCCCTCTCCAAGAAGATGTAGATGCTCAAACCGGGAAACACAAGTCAAGATATGCTCCCAAGCTTCTTGTAAGTAATTTCCATCCTCATCAGCAATAGTAACTATTGCCTATCAACAATACAGATGGCAAATCTAAAGTCATATCAAGTTGTCAACAACTTAACATTGAGTTAGGTATGAAGAATACATTACCACAGTTAAAAGATCCAATGTATAAACACTAAAATATGTCTTAAGACATGGTACCTAGAACAACTTCCAGCAAATGCAACAAAACTCATAAAAACCCCATAAATTTCATAATCATCACATTTGCGATAGAAGGGAAGGCCAAACTATTTTGTTTTGTCTTATTGGTATTCTTGTAGTATGTAGTGATGAAAGCAAATCCAGAGAGTAGCTTTAGACAGGATAAAATTACCCATTCAAGAAAAAGTAAACATGGACTTGAAATCATAAAAGATGTCATGGGAATGTAATGAATACACAAACAATTGCATTTGCAAGTGATCTTGTTAGGCTGGAACTTCTGGTCAAAGGTTCAGTTATGGACCCTTGACTCGACCTTTTATCATAGGTTGTACATAATTTTATTAGAGTTTCTTAAATTTCTAGAATACTGTTTTTTGTCCAAACTGTGCCGGCTGGGTAGAAAAAGGAAGTGAAGAGTACTGCATAGTGACATTTACAAACCTGTTCTCTGTCACCATCAACACAGGTATTACTGAACTAAGGATGATGTAAGAGAGAACAGTAAGGTTTTCCTTCTTAATATATATATATTAGGTTTCTGCAAATTAACAGAAGACCCTAAGCTTCATATTCAAATAGAAGAGAAATAAATAGTAAAAAAAAAGGGGGGGTGTCTCTTTGAGGTGAATAGAAGTAGGTAGTTAAAAATAGAAAGCTCCTGAGATCCAACTGCAGAGGAAAGGGAGATTCTTTGGGAGGGAAAGTGGGAGAAAATGTGGAAAAGTTTGGGAGAAAGAACCACTCCCTAGCCATGCCCCCTGCCTTGCCCTTGCCCTTATGTAGTCAGCAGCCTTTTTGTTATCTCCGACTCACAGTATCTCCGATCTCAATATCTCATCATGCATTCCAAACGTAGGAATGAACCTTGCTTCCATGCTTGGACTTCCTTCCCTCTCTCTTCTCCACTTCTCTCAAATGATACCTAATTTTACTCACATTCTAAGGAATTCTGCACCACTCATTGGGAGAGAGAGAGAGAGTAGATAGAAAAGGGATGTTCTCAAGTTAATATTTTGAAGTTCAGTTTGTAAAATAACAATTACCTGATGAGTAGGTAGCTGGTAATAAATGAGAACCATTGATCAATTTCAGGATAAATCTAATGGTGAAATATACAAAGTTCATGGCTGGACCTTGTCATACAAGGTCCAGCATAAACGGACCCTTTTGCAAGGGGGCAATAACGCTGCATGAAGTAACATAACATACAACATGAATTGACAACATGAAGCGACAATAACTTCAGCTTATTAAATTGTTCATCAGCCAATTAGAAGAGAAGTTAAATTTAACGAACCTTAATTGCATCTACATTTTTCTGCTTAATATCAGCAGGAGAATGCAGAGATGTAAACTTTGCTAGTGAAGTCACAAAAGCATCTCGATGAGTCTTCATGGACATTCCACAAGTAACATGAATAGCGTAGCGGAAGCCTTCAAGACACAGAGATATTACAACTTCATCATCACTTTGATCAAGAGGAACGCTGAAGGCAGCTAACATTGGTGCCCAACACACCTCAATCATGAATCTAAGGATTACAACATCTGTTGCTGCATAATAGACTGACCTACAAGTAGCAAGCAATTACATATTAAGTAAAATAAATTCTAGGAACTAATTTTTATCCCCCAAAAATTATGAAAGGTACCGCAATAAAAAGAATAAATCAACTTCAAAATTCCAAACAAGTGATATAATTGTCATTGAAAGAATTAATAACAATAAAAGAAAGAAATACACTACTGTGAACGTTTCAGATTGATACACCAATTCAGACAGACATGGATCGTGTAAAAACCAGATAAATACTAGTAAACAAGGTAGAATCCATAAACATCCTGGAGTTGAATGAACAATCGCAGCAGAAGATTCTTCATGCCAAAAACAGAATCAGGTTAAAAGGGATGTGAGGCCTGAGAAAAGAATTTGGAAAGTTAATAATCTCTAGAAAAAGGGAAAATTCGGATGAACATACTCAGATTTGCGAGCTTTTTCTTTGAATTGTTCTTGCATATGACGGATAAGATCATCACTGGTTTCCACATGACTGTCTTCCCCAAGCTTACGGATCACAATATTCAATATACTATCCAAGCCTAAAAGTCTATTAGGGTTTACAGCCTGTTTTTGTTGTAGAGCCATATCATTTTCTTTCATTTTGATCTCATTTCTGGATATTCTCCCAAACAGGGACCTCAAGTATTCCTCTGGGAGATCTTTTCCATCATCAATGCCACGACTGTTTCTTATGAAATCATCAGCAGACATCTGCATAGCTCAAAGACCAAAAAGAAAAATAAGCCATCATGTCTATCATAATTGTTTTTTAATAAATTAAGAAAATTACCAGAGCCCCTACCTTGTCCTTCACCATAGGATTGTGCGCATCTGTGTTTAGCAGTATTACAGAATAAGCAAGGACATAGGCTGTGTCAGCACTAGAAAAGGCCTTTGGATTACATTTGCAATAACGTTCAGCAAACTTTTCCATGATCCGATCAATTTTCTGTGCCTCACCAGGCAGTCTAAAGCCTTGAAGAAAGACCCTGATTGCCTCGTCAAACTCCATCCCTTGAAAGTCAAAGGAATCCACATAGGCATGCATTACCTTCAAGGATAATTCTTCCCTTTCTCCCAGAAAATCACCAATCAAAGTCTTGTTCAACCCAGATGCATCTTTAAGAAAAGCAGCTATATCCTCTGGTGAATTACCCACCTTATTGGCATTGATGAGGAACTCGATTCCTTTCATAGGTTTCCTATTAAAAAGTGATATACCTTCCTGCCATAAATTTGCATTAGCTTAATTAATAAACAGCATAAGCAAAACAGAGATATACTTCTCAAAACCTTATAAATTTGCTCACCTGAAGTTCCAGTTTATAAGCCCGGCGTTGCTCAATAGTTGAAACATCAGATGCATCATTGGAGATTTCAGGTGGAGAGTCTGATCCTTCAACTGGATCTTCTCCATTCCCATTTACCATAGTGAAACCTCCAGCCTCAGCACTGTTATCAGCTGCTTCAACTTTCTTGGCTGAATGAGGATCTGGAATGCGCAATTGTTTGTTCATCCAGTCTCCCATTGATTTCAAAACAGCAACCAAGCCTTTCATGGCTTCAAGTTTTAGTGTTGCCTCTTGAGGTGGCAAAAGTGTGGTGGTTACACCAGGAGGGACACCTTGAGCTGTCTTAAGAAGTCCATTGACCATCCTAGCAGGAACTGAACAATTAGATATAAAATATACAGAGTATATTAAGTGACAAGAACAATTAGATATAAAGTATACAAAAAATATTAAGTGACTATCAAGACCACAGCAACACCATTACAAATAGTCCATGAAAACACTCCGAAAACATGGAAATGATACTAAACTGGAGATTCATATTCTGAACATGAAATTGCACATATTATTCATAAAGTAAATCAAATAATATATGTAATAAAAAAATTCAAAAAAAATAAAACATAGCACACCTCTCAAATATGTTGGATGAATTGACATCACAGTCATAGCTGATAAATATGTCAACCAATATCTGTGAATCAAAGCAAAGTTTCTCTAAAAACCGAAGCACAGTCATCTTTTGCTGAAAATTAGGTTGAGAAACATTTTCTAGGACCCTGAGAACAATCATAGGGAAAAAAACTCCGATTTCTGCTTTCAATCCAGCTCTAAATCTTGATACCAGACTGATGAAGATGGAGCACGATAGCTGAAAAATGATCAAAAGAGTTGAAGCACTGTTCTTCAACAATGATAAGCATAAGTACTGCTTGATGGCACCTAGAAACCTGCTTACTCATAACCAAATGCAACCATCAGTGGTATTCTTTATCATCCGGGATAGTTACATGATCAAATATAAGAAAGAATAGTGTCAAGTATTGTACAGAAAATGAGAAGATAATGTTCTCATTAATGATAACTTTCATTTTTCCATTTTATTAAGATAGAAGACGAATTGCCACTAGTGTTTGCTCTTATAATTTTTTCAGTCTCACTAGGACTGAATACAAATATCATTATTGAAGTGAAAGTCAGGCTTTATATACTTCACGTATATCCTGCATAAAATATTCTATATTAAGGTTGTTTTTATAAATAATCATATGATATTATTAAGGCCTGGTTTGGTAGTGTTCTTTGAGAAAGTGTTCCTATTTATGAAAAGCATAAGCCAATTTTTTCTGTTTGGTGAACTAAAAAGCTAGGATAATTTTGCTCCTAATTTTTAAAAGCCAAGGGTGCTCTTGAGAGCATCTCATAGGGTGGTACTTTTTAAAGCTGACTTATGCTCTCTAAAATTTAAAAGACCAATATAACCTTAACTTTTAATAAAAATCCAATTTTATCCTTTCATTAAGTTTTCCAAATTCTAATTTTTATGTCCATTGTAGGTATTTTAGATTTTGAGAGAAACTTTATAATATATTTACGAAATACTACTCTTGTGGCTTCTTTTTATTGAGAGTAATTTTAACACTATTTTACATAACAATATTATATTGTAGCATTTTAAGAGTAATTTTTAGAGAACTTAGAGAGCTCAATGACTTTGAAAAAGCTATAACATTATCACACCAAGCCTAAGTATGATACAATTTTGAACCAAGTGAGAATATCCAACACTTGACTACATGCTTGGTAGTTTAAATTTTATGACACTCTGGGTACAATATCGACGTAAAAACTACTTGTAACTCAATGGTCAACTTGGCTAAAATCATTTCCTACAATGAATTATTGGATGTTGTAACCTGTAAGTGAGCTAATTCTTACATTAATGTCAACAGATCCTAAGTTCCTAACCATCTAATGCACACATGAGAAATTGATATGAATTATTGACTTGACAGAACCTCCAAGTCATATTTACCACCTTCAGTACTAAGTCTAGTGCAGAAACTACACCGTCTGGTCATCTAGAAACAAAATTAAGCCAATATATATCTTCTCCTCAACCACCAAAATGCCACTGTTTAAACTATGTTCTAAAACTGGAATTCCGTTAAAATGAAATACCTTTCACTAGTCCTGAAGACAGCTCCAGCATTCTCCAGCAAAATCTTCAACAACTCCAAAGCCACAATCTTCCCCTTCATCAACTGGGGATCAGCAGACGCCTCTTTGGGGGGCGTCTTCATTGACAACTTACAGAGCGCCCTGAACACCAAGAAAGCATCCCTTCTCAACTTGTTACCAATCTGAACCTCCAAATCATCATCCCTCTCCACAATGTCACCACCATCCACCAGCTCCCCCTTCCTCCCTTCTAGCGCCGTCTTATACATACTGATCTCCCAATACTTCGCATCCAACATATCCTTATCCGTCGAATCCAACAAATCTGTGGGGTTTGTGGCCTCCACCGTCGTAGTGGTGGTCTCAAACGCACCGTCGTGGCCACCCAACAACGAAACCTTCCCACTAGGTGTCACAGGGTTCAAAACACCATCAATGTCCTGCATGATCTTGGTGATAAACCCTTGCACAAACTGCGTCATTGAGTTATCACCATCGGATTTTTCCACTGGCTCCATCAATTCAGCCACCACAATCGGCTGAATCGGCACCGTGGAAGAATCCGCTTCCATTCTCCTAAACACAATCACCAGCATCTGAATCAACGACGCTTTCGCCGTAGTTTGATTCACCACATTCTTACTCATAAGGTATATATCGTAACAAGTTCGCACAATCAAAAGCAAGCAATCACCGTGAATTCGCAACGAAATCGAAGTTACCGCGGATAACAGCGTTTTCAAAACCAGCAATTCCATTGCGTCGTCTCCTAAATCGTGGCATTTGCAAACCGATTCGATCATATTCGAGAGCAATTTCGCCTCCGCAGCGGCGCCGCCGGGATCCGCCTCCCCGCGGAGGTAGCCGTGCGCGATTAGCCTCTGGATGGCGTCGACGGCGGGATCGGCGATCTTCAACACGCCGGAGTTGGCAGCATTGATGAGAGGGCTGAGGATCGATTCCGACTCGGCGAGGGAGTACTCCACGGGGCTGCCGTCGTGGAGCGGTCCCGGCTGCGAGGTTTCCGGCTCGCCGTCGGAGGGAGAACCCGGCTGCGACTGCGTGTTAGTTCTGAGCCTCTCGATCACCGCTTTGGACTCGTGCGCGAGCTTCGCGTGCTTCCGCCACGACGCGTTCTTCACGATCTTCTCGAGCGCGGGGACGACGACCTGACTCAGTCGGGAATCGGCTTCCGCAGAAGCCATTCCCGAGTTTCGGAACGAGTTGCGACTCGGTGACGCGCGCAAAGCGCGAGATCTGAGATGTTCGGGAAAATGTGGATGATTCTGAGCTAGGATCCTGGTTCCATGAGCTGAGAGAGTGAGTTTGGTGGAGCTCAAGGCGTGGCTCGACAATGGCGGCGAGTTGACTCAGGGAGTTGGCGCGGGGAGCGAGTTGGAGTGAGGTTCGTTCGTTCCGGTGGGATTTCTGAATCGCAGAGAGGCAAGAGGTTACTGGATTTTGGTTTGCGAAAGCGATTGGTCTGCAAGAAGCAAGGAGTTTGGATCTGAATTGACGTGAAAGCCCTTTCGATCGTTGCGAACGGTGTGAGGTCCTGGATGTGTAATAAACGAGATAATGTAAGGGTAATTATGGGTTTTGAGGATATTGCAGATCTCGCGTCCTCGCCGGAGAAATGGAAAACTGTTGTTCTTCTAATTTTGTTTTTTCATTCGGACAACATTTTTAAAGCGAATCTCTCTTTTTTTTTTAACAATATAATATTGTTATTTATTTTTCTAAATAATTAAGTAACTGATATATAAAAAAAGTTTAATTAGTACGTACTGACTGATAATCAATAAAAATATTAAAAAATAAGAAATTATGATAGGCTCTCATCATAATAATTGGTTATTTATATAAATTAATATTTTTTATTATTTTTATTATTTGATAGTGTAAAATTATTTTACACTGCTAATATATTTAAATTAAATTTTATAAAAAATTATGAGGCTCCATTAATTTAATTTAAATTAAGTCATCCCATTATTAAAAAAAATTCTTTTAACTTAAATTTTTCACATACAAGACCGATTTAAAACTTTATTTAGAAATAAATGATTAATCACTAAAATTAATAAAAAATTGTTATAACAGTTGATAACTTATATCCTTATAATTAAACTTATTAACCCTCGAAGTTCAAATTCTTAAAGGAAAATGCTTATTACACCTGTTATTTCCTCACATATCTTACACATAACTGCTGGACTGAAATATAGATATTTAAAAAGTAAAATGAAACAACTATAGTTGTCATAAGATAATAGATATAGCAATGTGAAGTGAAGCATTTACAAGTTTATTTAAGTGGCATTGTTGGATGAAAAATTATTCTTATGCACCATTTTTAACACTTTTTTACTTCACTACTTATTATAAAAATAACATAAAAACACGTAAAATATATTTTAATACTTTTTCACTTCACATATTTATCTTATTTGATTACTTATAAAAACAACATAAAAATACAAAAGAAAAAATATTATAAGGATATCATTGTCGTCCTTAAATTCTTGATTCCCAGTTAAATCTAGTACCATTAAAATATAAAGAAAAAACAAAAAAAAAATATGACAACATTTAGATATATTTTTGTTATTATTAAACAAGCACAGACATGGATGATTGGGTTGTCTTATCAAAATAATAATTAATACGATCAAGTTCACGTGACAAATGGAAGCACCATGTTACGCAGCAAAAGACTTTTAAAATAAGATTTCTAAGTCAAAGCATGCATGTTAGGGTTGGGTGAATCTTAAGATTTGGCTTTTCCCATTGTGAAATGATTGCCACATCTATCAACTTCCACAATTTGGCACTTTTTCAATCTTATGCCAGAGGTACACAAAGTGTGGGGTGCCTATCTGGTTTTAACCTTGCCCAATCTTCTTTTCGTTCTACTTCTTACTGGTCAAGAAGCTTAGTGTGGCGAGCTCAAACTCTGTCTAGTTTGATCTTAATAGATATAAGTCTATAATTTCATGTATCTTATTCAAGTTTTTTACTGCTAACCCATTTTTAATGGCCTCTTAAACTCTGTATAGTTTACGCAATTGGACGTGGCAAGTATTAGGTTCATAGATGTAACATAGATAAAATTTCTTTAAAATGAGTTTATCTTTAAAGTGAGAAAGTAAAGAGGTATTTATTTTTAGGAAAATGATATCTGAATGCGATAAAATTGACGCATACGATAGACACCGTATTTGAAAGAGAAAAGGACAAATTTGTTATTTAGAGAAAGGGAGTTAACGTGGATTAGTGTATAAGGGGTGTAGAGTGGAATAATATGTAATTTTATGTTAAAAAATTAAAATACTCTAATCCCTAACATTTCTCATTTCCACTTTTACATCTCTCAGAAAAGTTCATATCTCATGCTACTTTCTTTCTTGATAGCACAGTAACTAATACCAAAACCTTCGCAACTTCTCACCTCACTAATACTCTCAGTCTCATGTTTTGTTGGAAAATCAATGGGAGAAGAGAACATCTCTACAGCTTCTCACCTCCGCAGTTTCATGGTGGAGGTGTCGAGGCAAGAGAAGACCACCTAGGAGGAAGCAAAGACTATCATTGATGGGCTGAAGTATCCCAGCATCTTCCACAGAAAGGGGTCCTAATCTTGGGAGTTTCTTCAAGTATCTCTTTAGTGATAACAATCCACCTTTTTCACCTTCTCATGTTGATAAACTTTTTTTTTATTCTTTTTGTCACTCCTATTTGGATTCTTATTACCCTGCATATACTATGGACTATGTAGTTTAGTTTCATATTAACTTGTTGTGGATTTGGTTTTGTATGTTGTGATGCATTGTGGATATTCAATTTTTGTTGCTGGATATTATTTGCAAATGGGTTGCCCTTTTTGTTATTATTATTATTATTATTGTCTCATGTGTCACCATTTGTGGTTTTGTTTGTTGGCATCTTAATACCCCATCGTTGATCACTATTTTCATAAATTAATAGTACTTTCCAGCAATTAAAGATTGAAAAACCTTGAAAAGTTACGAATATTCTTAGCCAATTATCAAAATCTTGAACTAAAATTACCAAAATCTGTGAACGAGTTTCCAACCTAGTGCAAGAAAATATAAACTCACTTTGCCATTATTAGAACTAACACCATGATGCATTTAGGCTAAATTCATGAATTTATACTACCAAGTAATCCTCTTACCTTGTTCCTTAGCTCAAATTCACATAAGGATCCCAATACTTTAAAGATTAACAAAATCTGAAAAGTAATCAACATCTGCGAACAAGTTACCAACTTGGTGCAGGAAAAATACGAAGTGACTTTGCCATTATTAGCACTAGCACCATGATGCATTTAGGCTATATTCATTAATTTATACTGCCTAGTAGTCCTCTAACCTTGTTCCCTAACCCAAATTTACATAAAAGATTATCAACTATTGCATAAGCTTATCTTTTTCTATGTTGCTAGTAATTCGTATGATGTGATGTTAAGACTTATTAAATATTAATTTTGATTATTGATTTTTTGTTCCTTTTGATTTTTGGTTTTCTATTCCTTTTTCTGTCAAGAGACAGCCACAGCCCATGGGTGTTTACTTAAAGCAAAATGTTGCACTTCCCACTTTAGACGATAATTATTTGGATACATAGTTAGACAATGTGGAACCAAGGGGATTTGTGTCACTACTTCAAGCCTAATTAGGATGCAAGCCAATGTGAACAAGTATGTAAAAACCAATGTCATTTTTCAATTTCAGTTAGGTACTTTTATCGATAATATTGTTTTATTCAGGTTGCATAGGATTTGTCATACACAAAGCTTATGATCGATAAGAACACAACTCTAGTCCCAATGGACTTTGGAGGACCCAATTCTACCATTGGAGATTCATTACAACAATAGTACTATCATGAATGATAGTAGCTTAACAATTTGGACATATAATTATGCAAAGACCTTTGTGTTAAAGTATTAGAGTTTTGCTCTTGGTCGTGATGGTATATAAATGGCTCTAGTCTTTTTAAGAGTAGATGTACCTTTTGTTTAGGTAACATGGCAAATATAGTGGTTAGTGGATCAGGACATTGAAGTCTTTATTTTGTGCATAGGTTTGATGACTAATACATACACATTTGTCAATTCTATTAGATTTGGAGTTTTGTAATAGATTTTATATTGACCCCTTTTTTTTGGGTTGTACAAGATGATTGTTACATGCTTACAGGATATTTTTTACAGAGAATGTTAGGGTCAAAATGCACATCATATTATTTGTTGGCGATGTGTTGTCAACTGGGAATTTAGTAATGGAAAACCCTCAATACTCGAAGCTCATGATAACAGAAATTGGAGAATCAACATTTTTTATTTTAATGGTTATATTATTGGAATAAAGAAGATAGTTTATTTGATGGTACATGATTGGTGGAAATTATCTACGTAGGTAGTAGTATTTGTAAACAAAATATTTTGTATACGACATTATATAGTTTACATGTGTCATCAAGTATACTATTGGCCTTTGTTATATAACTACAATGTAACCATGATTAAGTAGGTCAATATTATGTTCATAAATAGACTACCTTCTAAATCTTTGAGTATTGAATGAACTTTGTTGAAGAAATTTAGCAAGTAGATTGATCATCTTCAATGGTCAATAAGAGCTTTTGAAATTACATTTTAGGAAAAGTTGCAAAATAATTGTTTTAAATTGAGTCATGTTGTTATGTTACAGTTAGTTTTTGTTGCATAGTGATTGATAACTTGTGGTCTGTTGGGGGTAATTTTTGCTCCTGTGAACCTAATTTGAAAATGGAATTACAAATATAATGGATAGCTAAATTTCTATCATCCTAACTAGCTTACAGAAGTTGGCTCCTTTAGTTTAAAAAGTTGGTAACTAGCCGAGAAAGTTATTAACTCTTTAGCTTTTGGTTAATCCTTAAAGTCCTATCATTCCTATGCGAGTTTGGGTTAGGGAGGTGGATAAAAGGACTCCTTGGCACTATGAATTGATATTGTGGGCATCAACATAACATGGAATTAGACTTACATTGGCTATTTATACTAAAAACCTTCTTGTATTAGGTTGGTAACTCGTTATCAAAAGTTAGCAACTTTAATTGACAAAGTTGATAACTCTTTAAGAAAGTTAATAACTTTTCAGATCCTAGTAAAACCTCAAACACCTACAATTCCTATGTTAAACTTTTTCAGGATGACTCCTTGACACTATGAATTGATAACATGGGCATCAACATAACATAGAATTAGACTTACGCTGACTAATTATCATGTAATTCTTTTTTGCACATGGTTGGTAACTTAGAACCGGAAGTTGCTAGCTTTAGTTCATAAAATTAGTAACTAGATAAGGAAATTGGTAACTTTTCAGGTCTTAGTTAATCTCCAAAGATTTATAATTCCTTGTTAACTTGGGTTAGGGAGCAAGGCAAGATACATCCTTAGCACTATAAGTTTATGCCTTGGGGATAAAAATAACATGGAATTAAGGCTATATTGGCTAATTATTCTGCAACCATGTTATTTTGATAATTAGCCAACATACCTTTAATTTTATGTTATTTTGATCCCCAAGACATGAATTTATTATAGTGCCAAGAATACAGCTTGCCCTACTCTCTAACCCAAGTTAACAAGGAATTATAGATCTTTGGAAATTATCCAAGACCTAAAAAAGTTACCAACTTTATTATCTAGTTACCAAATTTCATGAACTAAAGTTACTAACTTTTGATTCTAAGTTACAAATCATGTGTAAGAAAGAATTGCATGATAATTAGCCAATGTAGCTTTAATTCCATATTATTTTGATCTCCAAGACATGAATTCATCGTGCCAAAGACACATCTTGCTTTGCTCCCTAACCCAAGCTAACAAGGAATTATAGATCTTTGGAGATTAATCAAAACTTGAAAAGTTACCAATTTCCTTATCTAATTACCAACTTCATGAACAAAAGTTACTAACTTCAAGTCCTGAGTTACCAACCATGTGCTAGAAAGAATCGCATGATAATTAGCAAATGTAAATCTAATTCCATGGTATGTTGATACCCATATTATCAATTCATAGTGTCAAGAAGTCCTCCTAAAAAGTTTAACATACGAATTATGGGTGTTTGAGTTTTACCAGGACTTGAAAAATTACCAACTTTTGATAACGAGTTACCAACGTAGTACAGGAAAGATTTTCAACGTAAATAGCCAACATAAGTCTAATTCCATGTTATGTTGATACCCACAACATCAATTCATAGTGCCAAAAAGTCCTCCTATCCAGCTCCCTAACCCAAGCTAAAAAAGGATTATTTGTCTTTGAAAATTATCCAAGACTTGAAAAGTTACCAACTTCATTACTTAGTTACCAACATTATGAACTGAAGTTACTAACTTCTGGTCCAAAGTTACCAACCATATGTAGAAAAGAATTGCATGATAATTAGCCAATGTAACTTTAATTCCATGCTATTTTTGATCCCCAAGACATGAATTCATAATGCCAAGGACAAATCTTGCCCTGCTCCCTAACCCAAGCTAATAAGAAATTATGAGTCTTTAGAAATTAACCAAAATTTGAAAAGTTACCAACTTCCTTATCTAGTTACCAACTTCATGAACTAAAGTTACTAACTTCAAGTCCCAAGTTACCAACCTTGTGCTCAAAAGAATTGCATGATAATTAACCAACATAAATCCAATTTCATGGTATGTTGATGCCTATATTATCAATTCATAGTGCCAAGAAATCCTCTTGAAAAGTTTAACATAGGAATTATAGGTGTTTGAGATTTTAACAAGACCTAAAAAGTTATCAACTTTCTTGAAGAGTTACTAACTTTTTCAACTAAAGTTATCAACTTTTGATAACGAGTTACCAACTTGGTACAGGAAAGATTTTTAGCATAAGTAGCCAATGTAAGTCTAATTCCATGTTATGTTGATGCTTGCAACATCAATGCATAGTTCCAAGAAGTCCTCTTGTCCACCTCCCTAACCCAAGCTTGCATAGAAATTATAGGACTTTGAGGATTAATCAAGACCTCAATAGTTTACAACTTTCTCGGCTAGTTACCAACTTCTCGAACTAAAATAACCAACTCTTGTAAACTAGTCAGGACAATGGAAATTTAGCTATCCATTATACTTGTAATTCCATTTTCAAATTAGGTTCACAAGGTCAAAAATTAGCCCTAATGGACCACAGGTTACTAGTCAATATGCACCAGAAACTAGTTGTAACATAACAATATGACTCAATTTAAAAACTATTATTTTGCAGCTTTTCCTTAAATGCAATTTCAATTTATTGATCGTTGAAGAGGACCAATTTGCTTGCTAAATTTCTTCAATAAAGTTCACTCAATACTCAAGGTAGTCTATTTATGAACATACTATTGATCTATTTAATTATGGATACATTGCAATTATATAACAAATGCCAATAGTACATGTGAGTTATACAATGGCATACACAAAATATTTTTTTAACAAATACTACTACCTACATAGACAATTCCCACCAATCATGTGTTATCAAATAAACCATCTTCTTTATTCCAATAATACAACCAGTAAAACCAAAAATGTTAATCCTCCAATTTCTTCTCCCATGAGCTTCGAGTATTGGGGGTTTTCCACTACTAAATTCCTAGTTCACAACACATCACCTAACAAAAAATACCATGTGCATTTTGACCTTAACCTCCTCTATAAAAAGTGTCTTGTAAGCATGTAACAATCATCCTATACAACCATAAAAAAGAAAATAACAGGTCAATATAAAATCTATTACGAAACTCCAGATCCAACAAAATTGGCAAATGTATGTATATTAGTCATCAAACTTATACACAAAATAAAGACTTCAATGTCCTGATCCATTAACCACTGTATTTGCCACGTTACCTAAATAAAAGGAACATAAACTCTCAAAAAGACCAAAGCCATTTATATACCATCATAGCCAAGAGCAAAACTACAATACTCTAACACAAAGGTCTCTGCAAAAATTAGATACCTAAACTATTAAGCTATTATTATTTATGACAATATTATTGTTGTGATGGATCTCCAATCGTAGAATTGGGTTCTCCAAAGTCCATTGGGACTGGAGTTAGGTTCTTATCAATCATAAGCTTTATGTATGACCAAGCCTGTGCAACCTGAAAAAAATGATATCATCAATAAAAGTACCTAACTGAAATTGAAAAATGACATTATTTTTTACATATATGTTCACATTGGCCTGCATCCTAATTAAGCTTAAAGTAGTGACACAAATCCCCTTGGCTCCACATTGTCTAACCGCGTATCCAACTAATTATCTTCTAAAGTGGGAAGTGCAACATTTTGCTCCAGGTAACCACCCGTGGGTTGCGGTTATGTCTTGACAAAAATAGTAATAGAAAGCCAAAAATCAAAGGAATAGAAAATCAATAATCAAAATTAATATTTATTAAGCCCTAAACATCATATCATGCGAATTACTAGCAACATATAGAAAGATAGACTTATGCAATAGTTGATAATCTTTGGTGTGAATTTGGGTTAGGGAACAAGGTCGAAGGACTACGAGGCAATATAAATTGATGAATTTAGTCTAAATGCATCGTGGTATTAGTGCTAATAATGGCAAAGTGACTTCATATTTTTTTTGTAATAGGTTCGTAACTTGGTCACAAATGTTGATAACTTTAGCTCAAGATATTGATAACTAGTTAAGAATATTGGTAACTTTTCAAGTTTTGTTAATATTTAAAGTATTAGGATCCACCATGAAACTACGGATGTGAGAAGCTCTGGAGGTGTTCTTTTCTCCCACTGATTTTCCAACAAAATATGAGATTGAGAGTATTAGTGAGGTGAGAAGCTGTGAAGGTTTTGGTATCAGCTATTGTGCTATCAAGAAAAAGGGTAGCAGAAGATATGAACTTCTCTGAGAGATGTGGAAGCAGGAATGAGAAATGTTAAGGATTAGAGTATTTTAATTTTTTAACTTAAAATTACATATTATTCCACCCTATATCCCTCATAAACTAACCCACATTAACTCACTTCCTTCATATAACAAATTTGTCATTTCCTATTCCAAATATAGCATCCACCATATGCATCGGTTTTGTTTCATTCAAATATCATTTCCCTTATTTTTGCATTTTTTATTGAGACTTATACATAATGCATTTCGTTGAACTAAAAGTAAATACCTTTTATTTTTTCAGTTTAGAGAAGATTTCCATGCAAGTTACGAAGAAAGTGAAAATAAACACCAACTAGAAAAGGAACATAAAAAATTTGATAATTTGAAGATAAACACCTAATATTCTTCCTGGTTTAGCTTTTATTTATGTGGTAGATATAGGAAAGCAATGGTTGTGAAGGATGGATGCAAGTTAACCACAAGGTGCTACCATGCCAAAGTTATTGTAATGATAGTGAAAATATTTTAATATTTTGCATTTGTTATTTTATATAGATGCTTTTATAACATATCAATGATAGTGGTAGATTTTAACATGGGGCTATGCATGTTTGGATCCATGGTAGACTACTTACATGGAATTCCAAAACTGTTTCGATAACAATTTTCTCTATCCCTTTCTCTTCCTTGCTAGCTTTTCAAACTCCTTCTGTTTTCTCTTGCCTTGCAAACTCCATAAACCCTTTTTTAGTTCTCCACTGAAATCAAATCATGATATTTTGATAGCACTCAAAGCTTCCATTTTTTTGAAAAAAAAAGAAAGGTGAACTTTGCAACTCAACTATTTCGGGCAGATATCAACCTAAACATAAGCATCATTCACTTTGTAGCAAATAACATATTTTGTAAGTTTCATTGTCTTCGTTTCTTTTATAAGCTTGTAAAAAATAGAGAAAAATTAATTGCATAATTTTTAAAAACTATATATATAGAAAAGTTTTTTAGGATTGTTGATTAGTTACTAGCTCACTATTTCCTAGAATGAAATGTTTTATTTGACTTAGCTTTGAGTGCCTTTAGATTCTTTCTAATTGGAAGAAACTTGATTTAAATTATTTTGGAAACTACAAGCTCTTTTGAAGTTAAATATTGGTTTCTAAAATTGAGGAGTAATGTTGTATTGAGATGCATATGGTTTTATCGAATTAATGACTACAACATCTCAGAACTTCTCTCCCCACTCTTATTTTCTTTCACAATCCTTTAGACACGGTTATGGTGTCTCCCGCACCACCTATATCAAGTAAGTCTAATAGAAAATTGTGTTAATTTTGTCCTTAAAACTTGTTTTGGCTACTTTTCTTTTTGTTCTCTTGGATTTTTTTGGCAAGTGCATTTTTGTAACTTAATTGTTGTATTACTTTGTGAAAAGTATGTCAAAATAAACCAACCTACCAACTTTAACTGACCATTATCAGATAAACTATACAATGATTTTCTTTTGGGCAACATATCATAATTTTTATTGGAAAAAATCATAGTACTTTTGAATATTCCACATTGAGAATGGCCCAATCCCATGTACAGTATAGATGTGTAGTCATATTTGCTAATGTTTTATTCTTTGTTACTTTTATCTACAACTGTCAAAATAGGCTAATCCACTGTAATAACTCCACTAAGCCCAACCCACATGCACTAGGGCTAAAAAGCCCACACAAAAACCCACATGAGTCAAGTGGATCAAGGTTTGCTCATTGATAGTCTACTTACAAAAATTTTAAACTTTACCCACTTTTTGTGGGCCAAATCCAACCCATCTCTAATAGTTTATCTTGTTGAAGTTTGGTTTAGTGTGAATGACCTTTAATTTGATATTGTTTATGAATCTATATGTGTTTCTAGATTATAATGCTGATCACATTAGTAACTGTTATTTTATAGTATGGAATATTTTACAAAATATTGTTTTTACTTTCTTAATGAAAGAGGTTTATCACATCAAATATGGTCTTTTGTTATAGTGACCGTATTTGATTTTTGTTTTTATTGTTTCTAGATCTACTCGATTGTGGCTCCATTATTTAAATATGAGATTGATATACTAATATAACTATAATATTTTGTTTTAAATTTTATTATGGGAATATGGGGATAGTGTTAGAGATTTTGCCTCAAAAAAAAAAAAAAAATATATATATATATATATATATATATATATATATATATATTACAAAAATTTCTACTCCTACAGAGGTAAAATTTGACACACAAAAGTCGTTAGAGATTTCTCCATCCGTCATGTAGAAATGTACGATTCTACTGGTAAGATGGCGAAATTTGAGACCCCAACATTTAGGAATTTTTTTCTTTCAAACAAAAAGAAGAGTTGCTAATGATGTGACCGCCTAACGAGATCTGCACCAATTTCATTGCCTGCGCTAGTGTGAATAGAAGAACCATCCCCTGCTGCATGTTGTGATCATTTGCATCTACTTTCTTAGACATTCCGAAATGATTAAAAATAAGGATTTCATATTAATCATGCAAGTTAATTAAAATAAATATAAAATTATAAAAAAATTGAGTAATACATTTAAAATTTATTTTATTACTAAAAGAATTTAATTTATATATACTATTAATATAAATTTTTTTATATAAACATCCAATCATATATTGTTATACAAAAAGTATTTGACTTAATTATCTACTATCTTAAAAATCTTACAAACACAAGTATTTAATTAAATAATAATATAAAACTCTTTTATATTGTCAATGCATAAAATTTAAACTCTTATTAAAATTATGAATTAAATTTAATAAATAATTATTTTATTGATCATGCCTAATATGATTATGATGGTTAACACAAGTATTTTATTATTTTAATCATTTAGAATTTTTCTAGATTACCTAATAATGTTATTATAATTTTTCTAGAGATATTTCTAATTATTTCTAAGCTTTTGGATGCTTTTATTCTTAATAGACTCAATGCATTAGTCAACTTTATAACTATTATTTATATTTTATTTTATTACAATATTTTGTCATGATTCATGTACCTGTCATATCTATCAACTAATTGTTAGTTGATAGAGACCCCTCTTACAATTATTTGAATTAAATTAGATTTGGGAACTATGTAATGGGGCTATAATTTACTTTGTCATTGCTTTTCTCAGTGATATTTTAGTTTAGAATTTCTATTTTCTCTATCCTGTTATCACTAATTTATAGAGTATTTGAGTATAAATAATTTTATTTTAACTAAATTTTATTTTAGCTTTGACAAACCATTATTGAAATTTTTCCTTCCTTAAAACTCTAAAGGCATTCTTGGATCAAAGAGAATTAAATTTATTTGAGGAATGCAAATGTTCTCACCAATATAATTGTATGTAACAATACTAAAATTTAAGATATCTCATCCATAGATATAGCTATAAAACCTATAATTGAAATATCTTAAGAATAAAAGGAATGAATTAATAAAATTTATATTGCTTATATATTTTTATCAAAGTTTAAAAAAATTTATCTATTATAAGATTTAAAATATATGTGAATATAATTCATTAATTCAAATTTAATATAAATCCACGGTATTTTTATTAATAAAAAAGTGAATAATATATTGTTTATCAATTTTATCAGTATTGCTTAGTTACGGTACATGTTTTCTTTTCATAAATAATGCACTTTTTTTTGGTAATTTTTGTATATTCATTATAGAATAATTGAGTTTCAATTGCAAACATATATGTAATTACAATTCAAAACACAATTTATTATCCAAGGTTAAAAGATAAAAGTGAAAAATTAGCTAATCTGGTAAGAGTATTATTAATGTGAAAGATTAAGATATAAATATTATAAATTTAAACTACTCATAAAAAATATGTTTTATTTATCTAAATAAATTCTAAATAATTAAAATAATAAAACACTTATGTTAACCGTCATAATCATATTAGGCATGATCAATAAAATAATTATTTATTAGATTTACTTCATATTTTTAATAAAAATTTAATTTTTATATACTGATAATATAAAAGAATTTTATATTATCATCCAATTAATTACTTGTATTAATAAGATTTTTAAGATAATACATAATTAAATCAAACACTTTTATTTATATGACAATACATAATTAGATATTTATATAAAAAAATTTATACTGATAATATATATAAATTAAATTCTTTTAATAAAAAAAACTTTTAACCGTATTGCTCAAATATCTTTTTATAATTTTATATTTATTTTAATTAATTTCCATAATTAATATGAAATCCTTATTTTTTCAGTCATCACTTGCAAAAGCCAGGTTGAATCCCTGCAAAAACTACCTCGTATATATCTTGCTCAACCCCATGAAGGTTGCAAATGTGAATTCAAGCACTCACATGGCATTTCTTCCAACACTTGTCATTATTTCGTCGCTGTTAATATATTATTATATAATTTATTGGTTTAGTTTTGCCATAATCTAATTAAAGTCTTAACGTTGTATCAATAAAAGTTTTACATTCATAGTAGATAAATCAAATAATAATTTATTTTTATTTACTTAGCTTGATTGAGACATTTAAACACTGTTAATAGTAAAATTAAATGAAAAGTGATGCTCTAATCTTAATAGGAATAGTATTCTCAAAAGTCTATCAGATACCTAAAATCTCTCAAACTTTTAATATCCAATTCATGACATATATCATAACAAATTATACTATATAACAAACTAGAGTTTTTGAACTATGCCACGTATGAGATAAAGTTTTTTTAACAAATATAAAAGAAATTATAAATTTTTTTATAAATATAAAATCTTTATAATACAAAATTATATATAAAAATAGCATAATTTGATTTGAACCTACCAAAATAATTGATAAATATAAAATTTAATATATGATTTCATTATAATTTTAATAATTTGAAAAATAAAATTTAATGAAAGATAATAAAAAATAAAAATAATAAAATAAATTCTTTATATTTGATACTGTATTAAAAATTTAAATTTTTTGTAAGACACTCAATTGTAATTATAGTAAGTGTAAAAATTATAAATTATATAGTAAATTACTTCCATACCCCTTATGCAATTGCCACTACTGACATGAGGTGGGAAGTCTATTTCATGCATAGATGTTGGGCTTTGTGCATGCCGCATTTCGCCGTGCAAAATGGAGGAAAACTTGCAGAAGATGTGACGTCCTCTCCTTCCACATTTCACCTTGCAAGAAGTAGATTTTGTTTAAAAAATTAATTTGCACTAAATCTACTTGCTACATTCGAAATGTGTTTAAATTTTCCACATTCTCGTATTTATTGAAATTATCTCATATTATCATAATTTTAACACAATTTCCATATAAAAAATAAAAATCCCTCGATTGCTTCATGCAATTTCTTCGCATAAAGAATGGAACTCACATGTATTAAAAATGTAGACCCCTATTTTTACACGTGTAATACTAGTTTGCTTTGCATAAAGCAAGTAATATTAAGAGTTGACATTAATCATTATAAAGAGATACAAAACTTTGATATCACCCACTTGTCTCTCTCTTTTATGATGTCTTCTTTTTAATACTTATTTTTTATGTGTAAATAATTTTTTTTAACTTTTCTATTAAGAATATAATAAAAGTGGTCGATAGCGATTATTATGTAATGTGTTAATTAATAAATAACACAAAATAATACTTTTTTAAACCATTTGAATCCAAAGACCAGGTTCATGCCTTAACCAACTCCATGCATTGCCTTATTCCATGCAAGGCAGAGCTAGCCCGGATTTTTAGAAGGCTGGTAATATTAAACCTCCGTAAACTATGCACATGACTAATTATATTCTCATTATAAGCTTCTTCTTTTTTTTTTCTTGGATCTGAATATTCTCATTATGAGAAGCTTAACATTAGCCTATATATATCATGTATTTTTATTGCTTTAATGTTGGCTAAGTCAGTTGTAGTAGCAGTTTCAGACCACCCAGCCTCGGCATAGACATTAACACCCCAGCCCAACACTGTTTGAACCTATTATAAAGTTAACTACTGTAGCCTCGGGAAACAGCCTCATTTTTTCCCCTCTTTAATTTTCAATCTTGACCTTGTGGTATATTTATTCGTTGGTCAAGACCATATTTTTAAATTTCAACCATGAAACTGAACAAACATTACAACTATCCTACCTTTTCTGATCAGCAGAATTTATGACTTGAAAATATTAAATGAGATTCGCCTCATATGCAAGAGAGTATAAATTAATGAGCTTTCTCATTGCAATTTCGCTATCGGTCAAAATAATTGGTTTTCATAATTCATGAGCCACATATTAGTCAACAGCAAAATAATACAGGTCTACATTTTTAAATTCACTAGTATTAAAAATATAAGGAATATGGAGAGGAGGGGATAAAAAAAAGTTTAAAGATATAAAGAACCATTATTATAGTTACTTTAATTTCTCAATAAGAAACACTGAAAATTTAATTAAGATCTCCTCCTAGGCTTCCATATAAGGCAAAGATTAGTTGATTAAGTCAAAGATTGTGTTCATTTGGAATGAGATTGTGATGAGGGGGCATTGGAGCATGGCACAGGAGCTGCAGGAGCAGATCCATGTCTACGCAAAAGCTCACGAGCCAATGCTTGAAGATCACCACCACCACTACCAGAAGCTGATGATGTTGATGTGCCACTACCCAAAAATTGGCGTGGGTCAATGGGCCTGTGCTGCATGGCCCATGAAGTTTGGGCCATAGGTTCAAAGAGTGAAGACAAATCGTATGTGGCTGGCAGAGCGGTGGTGGTGGCAGCGGCAGGGGCAGGTAGGAGGTCAGAGATTGAGAGCGCGGAAGGGGCTATGGTTGCTTGTGGTGAAGAAGGTGGTTGTGATGGTGGATGAGGTGGCTCAAGGGTGGCAAGGTGGCCTTGTAAATATGAGAGTTCTGCTTGTAAACTCACTACCTGTTGAACATAAAGAAGCAAAAAAAGGTTATAAGAAAGGCAAATTTGCATTTGGTGATGTTATATAGTTAGAATCATTTAAAAGAATTATTGTTACCAAAATTTGTCAAAAAGTTAAGAATAGCTATTGAATAAGTTAAAAGAGTGAAGATTACTTATTCATTCAAAGTTGATTACTTATTCATCCAAAAATTAAAAACAATATCATATTAATCTATGAACAAATTAATTTTGGCTGCCGAGTATTTTTCTTTGCACTTTTGTTAAAGTTTAATCTCTTATTACTTCAACTATTTTTAACTTTGGTACATAAACTTTATTTTGTAACACTTAACTCCTTGTAACACTTAACTGCTCTAAGCTTGCGACAGAATGACAACATTGGACTTTGTTTTAATGTTTCATTAATAATAATGTGAGAAGGGTGTTCCGATATATGTATTTTTAAAGGTACACACTTCTTGCGTGATATATGACAATTATTATAATTTAACATGATTTGCAGTGTACTCTTTATTATATTAAATTTAAAATCCATGAATGTTTAACCATATCTTTCATATTCCTGTATGCCTATATATAGAGCTAGTGAAGGAATTTATATGAGGCCTTAGTTAGTGATAGATTTATAATTAAAGAGGCATTTACCTTAATGAAAAGTGAGAATTACAAGCAGGATCAACACTATGGAAAACTATCGTGAAAGGTGGACATAAATGAATAAATGATACTCCTAAAAGTTTAGGGGCAAGGGGATTCCTTATGCACATTCCCGTGGTCCTATTTTTAATAGGATCTTGAACAACACAAATTTAAGATGTTGATTTTCATGAAAGTAAATGAACTTAAAAATGACAAGTATGAAAGCGTGACTTTAAAACAAACTTCTCGAGGATATTAAACAAGAGTTTTGTACAAACCAAGTCACTTGGGAAAATAAACAAATTAATTCGATTAGACTTAAAGGGAAACATGATTTTTTGTAAATATATACCAACACCAATCTTTATACTCTCCCTATTCACTTATAACTGAATTTTTTATGAAAAAAAAAAGTTACTGTCTAAATGACAAATCATTTGAGAATATAAAAAATGCATTAATTACTTTTTTCACTTTATACTTATTTTTCATTATCTCAACTAATCAAACAAGAGAAAAAGAATAATTTAGTCAAATTAAATTATATTCATTTCATATATTTGATTTTATTTTATGATATTCTTAATTTTTGTGTAAAAATCTTCCCATAAATGCTTATAATTATTCCCTTAATTTCAATATATCTATCAATTTGGCTAAATAGTATATTTAAAAATCAATGTATCTGAATACAAAAAAAGAAGTATATAATTTGAAAATGATTAATTTTATTTAAAAATTCAGAATTTCCGACAATGGCCAATTATGAGGGCATATAGGGATTAGACATTTAATAATTGTATACTTGAATAACATTATTTTACAGTCACATGAAAAGTATACTATAATCTTTAAATATTCATGTCTTATCATACTATAATTCTTCTATAGTTCTTTATGTCTTAACCAAAAAAAATTGTATTAAATTTGTTTTATGTTAGATCAAAATAAGAAGAAAAAATGTCTCATAGAAAATTTGAACCATAAAATAGGAATAGCGGAAAAAGCTAAGCAACAATTATCATAATCAACACTTGAGCTTTTACTTCTATTTGTTTATTATCTCTGCAAATAAGCAATTTGCAAAACAAGCTAAGTTTCTTAAGCAACAAATCCGTAAAAAGAAAAATAGAAGTCCCCAAATTAAGGAAGACTGCTGGTGCGATAGTGTCTTATCTTTCCCCAACCTCTTTCCTAATTTTCAAGAATAAAATTAAAAAAATTGAATTGCTGTGAATTTTTTTATTAAGGTCATTTTAAAAGTAGGGTAGGGACAAAAACGTGTACGGCCCCTGTCAAAATTGCATAAACCCAAGAAACTAACCGACCATCTCCCTAAAACCAGCGAAAACCAAGACGTTAATGGCCCAAGCCATAGACTATTTAGAGTCTACCCATTTGTGTAACCGCCGACCGCATCATTTCTTAATCAATTAAGAGTTGTGGATTTCAGAAGGAAGAATAGAAACTGTCCCCTAGGTTCCATGGTTTTGTATGCCCTACCCTTTGTTTCCTCTTTCCCACAAAACCAACTTTTGTTCCTCTTTCAGAGGGCACAAAGCACTACTAGGATGTATGTAAAGGATGTGTCGAAGAACGGAATTGGAAGTGGAATTGGAATTGGAGGGTGCCTTTGTTTAAAATTAAGGTGTGTTTGTTTGTAATATTTTTAAGTAAAAAATTATTTTTATTAAAAAATTTAATTTTTATATATTTAGATTTTTTTAAAAAAATAATCAAATTTTTAAAAAAATTTATTTTTAACTTTTGTATACAAACTAAAAAGAGTAACTTATAAAAAAAAATTAAGTTGAAAAAAATAATTTACGAAAAAAATTAATTTTTAGCTATATAAAAAATTTAAATTTTATAATTTTTTTTAAAAGTTGAAATAAATACCCCCTAAAAGTCATGCTTATAAAATGAATAGATTCATCCTTGAGAAAAATAATAATAATAATAATAATAATCTCATCCTTTCCTTCCCTTCCTTTTGGGCAATTGTAAGGTTGCAAAACGTGCATCGAAACCATGCAATTTTGATTTGATCATGAGAAGAGACGGAGGGCTAATCCCCATTGCAATGCTTGGCTAAAAAACAAAATAAAACTGGGGGTTACATTAGACATTTTCGTGGTTTGCAGTTTCTATGGCAACTTGGTATATAAATTCAATAGCAAATTAAGAACCCCCCCTTCTCTCTCTCTCTCTCTCTCTCTCTCTCTTTCCCCCTACAACCTACGAGACCTTCTATTTCTAAATATCTAGAATTCCATACTAAGTTGCTCATTAATTATTCTAAAGTCAAGAAAAACGTAAGAAGGAATTAAACTCGTGTCTTAAAGTGCTGACCACATTAATTCTAAGATTCAGCTAGCTAGCTACCATAGCTGGCAAAAGCTTAGGGAGAAGATATATACTGATAAGACTGCCAAAGAAGCAAACAAACAATAAATATGCCAAGAACATCATCTATCTTTCATCCTTATCTATAGAATCACATGATGATTAATTAAGCTATTCCATTCAAACTACTAATAACAATAATCAACCCAACAATTAATTAATGTCAATTAATTTTACCTGCTGCTGAAGAGCAAAGATGTGAGCAACGCAACCATACACAGGGTCTCTAAGCCGTGCTTGAGCTTCATAACAAATGGTGACCACAGCATCAAGCCTCTTGTGCACTGGAATGTTGAGGAGAAGCTTGGACACGTTGCTTGCCCCAAAAACCTTATGCACTGCCGCAAAGTGTGTAGCACCTTGCTCCGAATCAAAGTATGGTGCAAAGATACACCCCGGTGCGCACTTCCTCCTTAAGAACTTGCAAGCGCCGCAAGGGCCGCCACCACCACCACCGCTGCCGCTGCCGCCACCGCTACTACTACCACCACCACCACCACCACTAGGACTTCCACTACAACTGGAGTTTATACTCATCTTTAATGGGTTATGGTTTTTTTTTTTTTTTGGTAATAATTACAAGGTTGTAATAAAATTTTATGAGAAGGTGTTGAAGGGCATGTGCTTAGGTTAAGAAAGAAGGGCTTGTGGGGATCATAGCATTTGAATGGGAAAGAGGAAGAGGAGAATGAAGAGGATGAAGAGAAGGAGAAGAAGGAAGGAAAAGAATGGTGTGGTGTACTTGTACGAATTTAGGGTTTGTTGGGGGTTAGTATTTTAATGATGGGATTTTAAAAAGGATAGAGAATAGAAGAAGAAGTCTTTAAAGCCACGCGAGGATGCCAAAGGCTTAACACCCCACATTTAGTTGCTTGCGTGAAGCAAACATGCGATAAGCCTCTAGTATTATCCTCATCAACACACACACTCTCTCTTTTCCTTTCTCTTTTTATTCCCTCTTTTTGCCTTCCTTCAATTCACCTCATGAATTTACATATACATATCCAACATAACACATCATGATCCTAATTCCCCTTAATTTGTCTCTCTAACTAAACACACACTCTAGGTGCGTGGTCATGTGGATGTGAATGTGTGAGGCATGTATGGATGGGAAAGAAGGAAGGTTTTGATTTGGAGCAAAGAAGATGATGTAAATCTTGAAAGAGGTTTTTGTTGCAGACCCCAAAAGGAAGATATATATGTATATATAATATTATATAATATAAGAAAATGGGATCATAGGAGAGATGAAAACGTGTCAAGGGGAGTGTCTATATTTGTTACTGCGTGTTTTAAGCTGCGTGGAGGGAAAAAGACGCCAACTCTGCTTTCTCTATGTATACTTTCTTTCTTTCTTTCTTTCTTTCAGTCACATAAGAGTTGAAAATGACACAGCCTTGTGTCTTCCCCTTCTTTACAAAATGCCAAAAAGCAGCTTAGCCTATGAGTTACGCACTTGTGCCATAGAAAATGACGTGAATCCCCCAGGTTCTCTTAAATTGGGTAATTATATTTGTTGTTTTTTACTATATTGGGAGTGGGTAATAAAATAGTGGCTGCTCAACTCAGAGAGAGATAGAGTTGCATACCAGCTAATCTAGATGTAAGCTTGCATACAGCTACCAAAATATGATTAATTTTAAGTCTGTATTCGGATTCTTTTTAATTAATGAAATAGAATGAAACTAATGAGAATTAGTTGGTAAGGGAACAGAAGGAATGAAACCAAGTTTTTTTTTTTTTGAGAGATTAATATGAAATGAAATGAAATTTCATTAATTTTATTTGAAAGACATATTGTAAATGAATAGAATGTAATATTTATATTGTTTAGGTATTATAACTTTTAGTTCCTTTAAGTGCACTCTAATTTTGGGAAAATAAAAGAGGGCAGTGGAAGAAGAAAGAGTGAGAACTATTCTCCCTCAATTCCTTTAATTTCTAAATGCGTATTTAAACTCTCAAAGAAACAAATTTATTTTTATTCTTCTCATTTCCTTTTCATTCCACTCATTACTTGTCATCTAAACATATTGTAAGAGATTGATCTTAATATATTGTAAGCATAAAAAATTTTACACTATCATTTAATCATAAACTATTAAATTTGCAACTTTGGAATATTAATTGCCAAAATTAAAGATTTTAATTAATATGATAATACATAATTAAATAATTATGTAAATTTCTTTTACATTAATATCAAAAGTAAATCTTATATATATAGATATATATATGTGTGTGTGTGTGTGTGAGTGTGTGTGTGTGTGTGTGTGAGCACACGTATGCATACATGCATATATAAAAGTGTGAATATTAGCAAGCCTAACATTTTATTTTGAAAAAAAAGGGGTTTATCCTTCTATTTTTTAAACTTTACTTATAATCAAGGATATTCTAATAATTTTATTTTATCTATATTAATGACTATTCTCTCATCTATATAATCTTATCTCCCTTTTTAATGCGGATAAAATAAAAGTACAAAATTACCTACAACTATAAGCTACTTCAAAAAAGAGAGGGAGTGAGTAATTTCATAATTTTAATATATTTGCACATTAACTATTACTTTGACTTTTTCCCTCATCTATATAATATTGTCTCTCCTTTTATGTTCATAAAATAAAATTATAAAATTACTTATGAAAAGAGAGAGAAAGGGTACTTTTTTTCGTTAAAAAATGTGAATATATATATATATATATATATATATATATATATATATATATATATATATGAAACAAAGAAAATAAGTTAAAGCATAGAAATACTTTTTTTTTCAAAAAAAAGAAATCATTTTACCTTTTAGTACAAAGGTGGCACTGATTAATGTTTGAATATCACTCCTTATTATTAATTCGCTTTTATATATGAGTTTCAAATTAAATGGTCTTCGTAATACCTGTTGTCAGTTAAGTTATAAATATCGGAAAAATTAATTTCAAATATTTTTCAGGGTGATGATAACAGTAAATTATTATGTTTCCATTATATTTTTTCAATGATTACGTCACTCAAAATAATTATTTTTGTGGGTATTACTCAATCATTAATGCGAACGTTTACTTCGCAATTTGAAGGCACCGACCGATAAATCGTAAAATAATGCTACATATTTATAAAAGAAATTGGATATATTTTAAGTTTAAAATATTGTTAATGTAATTGCTGTAATATATATAATATATATAATTAATAAATGGTACAACGTAATTATATATATATATATATATATATATATATATATAATTTTTAAGATAGTTATTACAATATTCAAATATTATTAGTAAACGGAACAATGTGAAAAAATTGTATACTAATAATATATTTAATTAAATTCTTATACAATTGCCTTTCTCGAAAGATTGGTTTAACTTTTATTTTTGGGTACATGAAAAGCAATGATGTAAGTAAATCGATTACAATGCGCGCAATTCAAAGTTTATATGTATGTTATGACAAATATTTTTCGTGTGTATAATTTTATTTGAACTAATTCGCATTGCCAAGCATAATTTTGATTTTTAAATATTTTTCAAAAAATTATTCACGTACTTTAAGTCAAAATAAATTATTTTACTATACAGGTGAATGCAAAAGAACAAAAACCTACTTGTGAATTTTGAACCAATAACTTACGCCAGTCCAACCTTAATAGCTCAAAATAATCGGAGTATGAAAAAAAAGAGATTATTTAAAAAAATCTTAAAATAATCTTTTTTTTATTTTCATGAACCACTAATATCCAAAATATTCATTGATTTTGACTAATCTAGTTTAAATTAAGTCTGTCCACTATGTGATAAAATTCTCTTAATATCAATTTTTTCATCTATAATATTCAAATTCATGACCTTATTTACGAGAAATAAGTATCAAATTACTTAAACCAACTAATCATCTTTTTTTTGGATGAAAAGTTGAGCATACTCGCAAAATATACATACTATTACAATTTTATTGTCCATTTATTAAGAACTTTTACTTGCATGTAGAATGTATTGATACTTTAAAATTTTAACAAACGCTTAATATTTTTCAATAATTAAAACAAATAATAAATGTTACTTTTATTTGTTAACATATTTCTAAAATATAAATTATTAACAAATCATAAAATAGCATTACACAATGAGAGTAAAAAGTGTGAAGTTAAGATCGAGTTGTGAGCTATATCATGGTCTAAGACCAAAATAGATTGGAGCTAAGGAAGATGAAAATAAAAGATTTAACACTTTTTTAATATGAGATTAATCAAAATGATAGATATTTTATTGGCTTATTCTCTTAACTAAAAGTTTTATATTCGAGTTTTAAAAATAAAAAAAATTTAATTGAAAGACCCTTAACCCCCTCGAAAAATTTCTGTTGGATTGGTTCGACGTAGCTAAATTCTTAGTGGTAGAGTTTGGATATGGATGGTTAAAGAGAGTCAACACTTTGGGTTCGGCGTTCAAAGGCAACGATGGAAGACAAGCTCGAATGTGAGGGCGCCACGTGTGAAGGGATGACTGTGAGTGTGAAAATTCCAAGCAGTGACCTCACTCCCATCCCTTAAGCGGGACCCACTCGCCGTTCACTTCAAAAGAAAGAAAGTAACGTCTCTTACTCATCTTTCTTTCTTTTTAAAATTTTTTTAAGGGAGTCTCTTACTCATCCTTAAAATAATTCTTTTTGCCCCTTTTCATTTTTTTTTCTTCATTTACTGTTGTTTCATCGTGATGTAATAATTGACGGAAATAGAAAAAAGCAAATTGATTTGTTTTCTCTATTTTGAACCTTGAATTTTTTTTTTGTAGATTTTTCTTTATTGCACAATGTTTTTGTTTATTCTAATTCACGTTGAATTTTATAAATGACGAAGATCATGAATGTAATTTATTAAAAACTAAAATTACAAAAATGTGTAGTTATGAAATTTATCATATAAATCCACATAAAAAAAATAAATTTATCATATAAATATACAATATTAACAAACATATATATCAACTGACAAGAATTGTTTCAACTTATTTAGAAGTCTCATATTATTTTTGATAGAAGGATATATATAATTTCAACAAAATAAATAAATAAATATTTGTACAGTTCTATAACAACATAACTTTACTCTTCTGTAGCTTGTTTATTTTAGATTGTATCTAACGTTAACAACCCACCCATTTAATTGATACAAGGAGAATACCTCACATTTTGGAAAATTGCCCTGAGAAGCTGCAAAATAGCATTCTCGAGGCAATCAAACAAACTAATACCTTTGTTTTAAAATAATTGCCCATTTTTTAAATTTTACTTATCTTGTTGTCCATAAATAATTATTTATTTAAAAAATTTACATAATATTAATTATTTTTTTCAGGTATATCTCTATTAAATAGAGGAGAAAAGGAATAAATAAAAAGAAATAATAAAAAATAATTAAATAAAGATAATTTATAAAATATACATAAATTTTTTTAATTATTTTCTTAATTCATGTATATATTTAAAATTAGATTATTATTTCCGGACATTACTTAAAACTATTTGGTAGTTTGAAATGAAAATGACGAAAGAGGATGATCAAAATAATATGATCTGATGTCATTAAATAATGTTCAATCCAATATAATAACAAAAATCATCACGGAATAGATAAAAAAGAACATTTACGTCATTCGTATTGTTATCATTCGAAATGCATTCATACTAAAAAGCATTTACTTTGTCACTGCTATTAAATGCATTAAACTCAAATGGTGGAAATGCAATATATACTATAATATACGAATGCAAAATAAAGACACGGATACGGCACGATACTAATATGGTGATACAAAAATTTTTAAAATTATAAGACGTAATATAACTTTATACAATATATAAAATTAATATTAAATTAACATAAAACAAATTTTAAACTAGAAGAAGGAAATAATATTTTAAAAATTAGTATAACTGTAAGTATAATAAAATGACATTATATTTTAATTTGCATGAGATATCTATTTATATTGGTACAATATTCAAAAAAATAAAATTAAAAGCAATAGATAATATAATTAGAAGTTCCAAAATTATTGGTAAATTATTCGAGATAGATACATATTTGAACGGATACAACAAATATTTTGAAGTGCTCATATTTTTTTAATTAGATGATATATTTTAAAATTACATGAAAATATTTTTTGGTTTTTTTTATGGATTCTGTTAATTAATTAATATTTTGAAAATATTTTTAAGGAGCAAAAAATAATATTACATAAAAATGAATATTTAAAACATAAAAAATATACAAAAACTGACATAAAAATATATTATTTTAGTATAAAAATGAAAAAACAGCAAATTGAAATAATTAAACAAAAACTATTTTGGTAAACAGTTGGCAACAGCGCGTCACCGCGCCGTCCGGTTTGTGACTGCTGTGAAGCGTAAGCAATGGCAGAAGGCTTCAATTTCAATCAAACCACTGTTACGACACGTGTGCCCGTGTATGACTTTGATGACCATAACTCTAAAATTGATTGATTATTATATTTATTTTCGCCCAGAATTAACATCTTATAAAATGAGAGTAATTATAAAATTAAAAATTGAGAATTTATTTATTTTTAAATTAATAATTTTTTTATATATAAGTTTCATTAAAACGATTTAAATTAAATAATATTTTATTTTTTATTTTATAATTATTTGATATTTTAGAGAATTCAAATCTAAATAAAAAATAAGAATTATTATAGCTTAAAAATCACCGTATTTATTACAATTTTTTAGGGTTGTTTATCACAGCGATTGGGAAGCATTTACGTTATTAAAAAATTAATATTTTAGTGCATACCATAGGAAGCTTTTTATTTTTTTATTAGATTTCATGTGGATATATGTACAAAAGTAAGCCAATAATATTCTCGCACCTTTTTCCTATGTACGACTTTAGAAACTTTATGTGACCATTTCTGCGGTCAGATGGCTGTCGCATTAAGGTCAGTTTACGTGTACTTCGACTAAAATAACTTTGTGTCGTTAACTAATAAAAATATTAAAAAAAAATTATAGTTAATTTTTTATTATACTAAATAATTATTTAATATAATTTAATATTTTTTATATTTTAATTATTTAATAATATGAAATTATTTTATATTATTAAAATATAAATATAATTCAATTTAAAAATTATATATTTTAAATAATTTTAGTATTTAGTAACTTAATATTTTATAGGATTTATTTTATATATATTCTCAATATAAAATTTTTTTATATTTTTTATCTAATCATATATTACAACATTAATAAATATATTTGATTCAATTATTTACTGCTCTAAAAACTTTATAAATATAAGTATTTAATTAAATTATACTCTTAATATATAGTAATTAAATTTTATTTTATATTAATTTATTCCATCATTTGTAAAATTTTAGTCATTAACATATTTAATAGCAATCAATCAATATAGAATATAGCAAGTTATAATAAGATTCAAGCGTTATACATATCATAAAGCAAGATTTAGGAATATTATTATGAGTGGTTCTATACCTCAGCTTTTATATTTCATTAGCCTATGAATAAAAATTAGTTACAATAATCCTTATACAAAATCCACAAATCAACCTGAATCTTTGTTAGTTACAAATATTTAGGCAGAAACATATACATTCAAAAAGTTAAACTTAAAAGCATATAAAATGGAAAGCAATAGGTATTAGCTCAAATCCAAGGAGAGGCCGATGCGAAGGGGCCCCTCCCAGATCATAGAAGTCTCCTACAGAATGGAGGTTCAACTTCCATGCTCGTGGTGGCTTGCCCCCACATGTTGACCAAAAACAGTGAACGAGTTTTAAAAGAAAAAGTTTGCTTAGATAGAATAGGAAAATGCACAGTATTCTAATGAAAATCTTTTCTTAGTTTTCTTCTTAATGTCGGAATTGGCCTTAAAAAAAAAAAAAACGAAAAACAGAAAAGCAAAAGATCGTGTTCTATACCCAACCTATTGACTCCTTAACGAAGGTTTAATGCTTTGATGGAATTATTAGACCTTCTTATGAATTAAGTTTTGAATCCTACATCAATTAAGGATATGATTTAAATAATTTTTATAAATATTTAGATAATTCTTTTTTTATAAATTATTTTTTAGAATTGAATTAAATCCGATTAATTCTGAAAAGAATTGTGTGTTATATATTTTTGTTGATAGAATTTTTTGAAACTTCCATTTAAATAATTTAATTGCAAATGAGATGGAAGAAAATAAGAATGTTTTAAACGATATTAGACATATCGAAAAGATTTTCATTGACTAAAAGTTAAGATAACTACAAACCTATTCTTTTTTCTAGACGCGTGAAAGGATTAAGAAAAAAAAAAAAACTGTAAACAATCATTTCCATGACAAATCTACAAGAGATTAAGTTTATGTTCATTTTCTGATAAGAAGCCTATAAGGCATAGGCTCATATGTCAGCCTATAAGCCATCTCATATTAGCCTTTATTTGACAAACTTAATTTGCGTTGCGATCTTTGATTTTCTGTAGATGGTTATTGTACAGTTTTAGTAGTCAATGGAATTATATATATCAGTAAACAATTTTATGAAAGCGATTAATGAAAAGATTGAAATTAAAAAAAGTTATCATGACAAGCGTTAAGTAAACATCTCCTTGATTATTACAATAACTTAACACATTACGTACAAGAAAATTTTGAGTACTTATGCCGCGTTCACAGCCATCTGCTTTTGGTTATTATAGCTTGAATGAACTTTCCATTCTCATCCCGTTAAAAAAAAATTCCATTCTCATCAATGCCATATGTACCAACATCAGCCACATTTATACATGAGCAACCCCCACCATCAGTTGACATCTCATTTGTCACTTCGAAGTTTATCTTATAATAATTCACCTAATGATATAAATTTGTAAAAAGATAATGAAACACTGAAATGAATTATAGTAAGCTTTTTACTACCTTTTTTTTTTGTTGAAAAAATCAATAATATAATATATAAAGGAGAACCGAATTGATAAAATTTGTCAAAATTAAAAGCATTTTTAGCACATGATGTTAATATCAAAATTTTGACATGTGTTATGATTTTCTTGTGCTAAGTACTATATACAATAAATTATCGTAAAAATAAAAATTTAATTTTTCATCACTATATTATTATAAAAAATTCAGCATAAGCATTCACTAATATTTTATTTACGAAATAAATTTAATTATCAATATTTTATATTTTAATTTAAAACTGTAGCAAAATTTATCTGCACAAAACATTATCCTTAATTCTCATCACGCAATGGCTATTGTTGGCAAATAGAACATTAGAGGTATGAAAGAGTATGTGATTTTTTTTCTCGTGTGACAAATGGAAATCTCTAACTATATTTATATCTTGATCATGTGAATGTTAGAATTATTGAATAATTCTTGTTGGCTACAATCAATTGAGGTATTTTTTTATTTTGATAAAAATAGGCTAATACGTGATTTATGTTGGAATGCAATTTTGAAGCTTAATTATTAATTATTTATCTAAGTGATCCTTTTGTATAGATTTGAACATCTATACACCGGTTAGTGTGGATAATAGTATAAACCTTAATCTACAGGTTCATGATAAAAGGGTACTAAGGTTATTTACATATTTGCTAGGTCTCTCTGTATTCATAGAAACATTTAGCCGCTCCACAACTTGGCCCATTAATGAGAGCTGTGTTAGGGAGTGTAAACTACAGAGGAAGCCCTATCACTCATACTTGCAGGTTCAAACCCACTCGTATGACAATTCCTGTTTATTTAGAATCATATCATCAACAAGTAAGTCTAATTTGTGATCGAATTTCATGTAGTCTTCACTTGCTTTCCCCTTAGAGTCGATAATTTTTTTTTTTGTTTATCGAGATATAAAACAATGTGATAACTTTATACAATTTTATATGTCTATAACTTCTGTAGGTTTAGAATTTTCCTACTTAAGCTAGTTGGTGCAAGGAAATGTTTGGTAAACCAACAAATTCTTGTCAATATATGTATATATATAGAGTTTAATTGGTATGCACTGACAGTGTAAATTTTACACTGTCAACCAATAGAAATAGAGAAAAGTAAGAATTTATGGTGGGTCACTCATTATAATGGGTAGTTATTTGGATGAGTTGGCACTTTCCACCATTTCTATTGGTTGACAGTGTAAAACTATTTTACACTGTCAGTGTATTTAAATTAAATTCATATATATATATATATATTAGTTAAGAAGATGCAGAACTTACGTTACCCGTAAACTACTCATGTTGGCTTCAAGTATTTAATACATATGTGTGCCTTCTTAATTAATTAGTTATGCTTATCTACCAAAGTTTTAACTTGTCCGCAAGCTTAAATTGAGCACCATCAGTCTCGGTATCACCAGAATCATCTCCAAATAAATATTAATTTTACGTAAGATTCTCTGCAAAGACTAATAAAAACTAGCTTCATATACATACTTACCAATACAACTATATATGTCAGCAAGGGCATATATATCAGATAATTCAATTGTTGCATTATTTTACACAATGCATGCTACATATGAGGAGAAATCATTGCGAAGTTAATAAAACATAATTGATGTATAGTTCATATATATATCATTAATTCCGGAGTAATTTAAAAGAAACTTTATACCACCAATTTAACATTAATAGCAATTTTTCCCCATAGTAACATCCATCTATTGTAGTCTAAAAATATAGAAAGTTATTTTCAATATATCCATCAATAGAGGAGTTAAAATTAACCCATAAAGGGTTGGTCAAGATGATGAGTAATATTGACCTCTAGGGGGACACAAGCTTGATTTTAGAGACGCATTGTAAAGAAATTGAATAGCCCTTATACTCCTGCAATAAAAGAAAAATTAATTTTATATATAGATGGTTCCAATAAACTGAATCTATAAAAATACCTAGTGATCTATTTTTTAAAAAAAAGGAAATAGAGGATTTAAAATTGTATTGATAGAAACTCTAACAATTGATAATCAAACAAAGTCATGAATTACAGTTTTTCTTCTACAACTATTTGTGATCTTTTCACTTTCAGTTAACGTTTTCCACCTGCTCTCCACTTCTTTTTAATCATGTATTAAAAAATACTTTTCTTCTTGTCCATCCCACTAATTAAGTAATTGTGTATTAGCTTCATCCAGACACACAACTCCTGAAAACTACAGTTGCCTTTCAAAACATAAAACTAGCCAATATTAATTATCTTAAAAGTCATTATCATGTGGGTAGTTCAAGCAACGTTGTCCCCAAAAGCGTTTGAAAAAAAGGGGGTAAATAAAAGAATGAGCGCTCTTGTGCCTTGCAGCACATGATATACAAGACCCACAATTTAATTCTTTGAACTCTTCATGAACTTGTCTGCGTAGTGTCCTCTGATTAGGCCTGCCTAAGCTTCTTCTGACAGCAAGAATGCAACATCAACAGGGTGATAATCTATTCTAATTAAGGACCCCACTAGTTCCCCCCCCCCCCCACTCGTGCGGTCAACACCTGGGGATGATTAAAAAATTTAATGCAATTTGATTATGATTACTTACAGGAATTTCAGTTTGAATAATTATGATTTGAACATCAGGATGTCACCTGAACATGCGGCAAATTAGCTGCCTAAGTACATTAATTAATTAATGTAGCTAAGAAACTCTAGGGAAAGAAAAAGGAAGATGGTGTTAAAAGACTTGAAATTAAAGGAGTCAAAGAAAGGGCCTGGACCAGATCAATCATGACAGCAAAGAAATCACTTTTATACCTGATTATTTCATTTTAGTCAAAAAATCTATAAATCTAGTGGCACTAGATTGTTATTATATTATGGTTTTTTTTTTTTTTTTCAACCTCTCTTGTCATTGTGGTCTGCAGTAGTTATGCTTCTATTGCATGCAAGAGCCATTTCCAGCTTATGAGATATCTTTTTCTTGTCGATGAAGTATATGTGTGTTTGTTTATTTTTACATAAACTATATGAAAAGCAAACAATAATTACGGACATGGCACCTTTCCTCATAACAAGGTACTTTTATATGATACAAAAAAGTGGCAAAACCGATTTGACCAAAAGGCATACCATGAACTACTGGAGAAGGCCATTTTCAAACGGAAAAGAACTTGACTCTTCTTTTGAAGTTTAGATGATTTTCTTGAGCCTAACTAAAGTAATCAATATGCTTAAGATCATTATAAATTATATATCGGTTGTGAACTTTTCACAACAAAAGCAAGTCATATATTACTGCTTGATAGCGCAAATGATCATAACAATGTTTTGTAAAGGCGGCCATTCGAGTTTTTCTGAATTGAATAATAACTTTTTGAAAAACAACTTATATCTGAAGTTTATTGAAGTTAATTAAGCTGGTTTCGAGACAGGTCAACTTCATTATAATGAGAAAATCCTTCTAATGATAGTTTTTTTTTTTTTTTTTTATTTGCAAAATTCAAATTGAAGATTTTAGTTAAGAGAATTGTTAAATTATATTTGAACCAATTAATCATTAGTTTAGTTTATATTATTTTGTTTCGAAGAGACAATGAAACAATTTTAATTATCAGTGGTTGTATAATAACACAAGTTTCTTTTCCTGCTTAAAAGAAATTTAAGAGAGGAAAATAAGCCTTATTCCAAGATTTAAACATGCCAAAAGTCTCAATAAAAACTATTCGCAGATATTTCATTGGCCTAGTAAAAAACTATTTTTGGCAACGATAGTCAAATTTAATGAGTGTTACCATTCCCTCCTAAACAAACTTCGTTGACACTGACAAGACTTTATTAGAAATTCACTGAGATGCTGGGTTTAGTTTTTATTGAATCCCGCCCAAATATTCATATATATTTATGGATGAGGTGAAAATAGGGAAAAAATTACACATACAGCTCATTAATAAAAGTCTTCATCCAAATTTTACCCCAACCAAACATATCTTTAGCGTTATCTTTTTCTACACCCCACATCAAGTCTTAGTATATCCCTTTTTTCCACTGAGGGGAATCTTAGTTTGTATCTCTCTTATAACCACATAAAAGAAAATAAAAAAAAAATCTCAATTGAAAGGCGACTTTTCTCATGAAACATGAAGCTGGGGACACACCAATGATACAAAGGTGTGGGGCCAAATGCTCCACTTCCTTGGCCTTGTTTTCTTTCCCCTATACTTATTTTTGTTAATTATTTTTACCTCATGCTATGTGTGAAAATAAAATTTTCTCATCATCAACTAACTATATATTATTTTTGTACTTTTTGAAGATATTTTAATGATGTACATAATTAGATAACAATATATTTTTTTATACAGAACTGGATCAACATTTAATCCATGCAGTTAATGTTAAATGCAGTTAATGTTAAATGTC
This sequence comes from Pterocarpus santalinus, assembly GCA_031439595.1. Lineage (NCBI taxonomy): Eukaryota > Viridiplantae > Streptophyta > Magnoliopsida > Fabales > Fabaceae > Pterocarpus > Pterocarpus santalinus. The sequence goes on from CM062523.1 coordinate 6,449,626, forward strand.
TTTATTTACGCTTACTTTGTTAAAAAGGAAGCATTTCAATGTTTACAAAAGTGGTTTACTTCATCATCTGATTTTATTCTCCCTTAATTTCCACAAGATTAAGGAGAGTTTGATGGTTCGCAATATGTGTGTCCATTTGTAGTTGTATATCATCTGTTTCTTGTAAACCTCTCCGTTAGTCTACCTTGAAGTTAACATTAGCCTACCTTTGGAAATGCAGTCTTTTTATATGAATAATATGTTATGAATCATCCATTCGAAAAATTTAACCTATTGGGTAGAGATACATAAATGATTTTATTTTTTAACAAGTTCCTTCACGCAATACCTTCTTTTAGACTTTAAGCATGAATAATGTACATATCCACATTATCTTTTGTTAAAATTTAACTTTTATTTAAAAGAATATAATCTATCAAAAAAAAAAGAATAAGAGGTAAACAAGAATTGAAAATTTGATCACTTAGTCATAAAAATTGCAATACCATGTAATAAACTTCTTTCCCCAAAAATTTAAACTGTTAGATAAAAATATACAAATCATTTTACATCTTAGTATAATGATATATTTGTATTCTTAACTGCCCTCCGAGGGAGCTGAAATTCTTTTGCTTGAAGATTATTCAAGGGCTTCAACACCCACACTTATTTCTAGCCGATAGTTTAATGAAGTTTCCCTTCTACCAGAAAACCAATACTATTTCACCTAATGGCTTCCAATCAAATCAGAAAGAAATTTCCTTTGGTCTTTCTTTAGACTTGAAATGCAGAAGTCAGGAGCCAGGAATCAACCTTAGCAACTTTTGTAAATTAGTTGAATGAGACTAACAGCTATAACTACTCTAACTGAATCCTAGCTGACTTCAACAGTTAATTTAATCACATAGTTGTTTAATCCTAATAGTTGCAAGAAGCCATATATACCGATGAATCTGATTACCATGTTCTTATAAGCATAGTATTCATACCATACAAATTAATACACATATGTTTTTTTTTTATTGCCAAAAATATATGCTTTATTTTAAAAACAAAAAGTTAATATATATATATATATATATATATATATATATATATATATATATATATATATATATATATGAAGAATATATTTCTCCTAAAGAAAAAGGAATATGACATGCATGAAGAATATTAAAACCGGTATATAGGAATAAAAGAATCTAGTAGCGCAGTTGATTTTATGTTTATAATTGTAGCTGGATGACGAGGGTTTGCAGTTAAATCACTGATTCTGATTAGTGGCTTGATCATGCAGTATACCAGGAGGAGTGGAACTGTGAGATATTTTGATTTCGAACTAAGTTACGGCAAATTTTCACTACTATCATTAATTTAATGTAATTTTTCCAGACCTAAATTGAACTGTCACCTTTCTTATTCCTAGGCACAAAGCTACGTGCATTGCTCCATCTCCACGTATAGAGGCATGCCCCTCCAACATTCTTGCAATTAAAAAATTAGTTTATCTTTTAAAATTTGTTTCAACAAACTCAGTTTTGTCCTATTAAAAATTTTCAACGTTTTTCCTTAAAAAAGGCCATTCATAATTTATGATTTAGTGGCTCTAAGGGCAAGTTTGGGTGATTTAAGAAGAATAGTGGTAGGAAGTAACCAGTAGTGGAATGAGATAAGAGGCAAAAGAAAAAAAAAATGAAATAGAATATACGTGATAGAATATACGTGACATTTCTTATTTGGTTATTTAATAAAAGAATGGAAGAAAATTTCGTTCCTTTATTGACTCTCTAATTTGAAAGAACAAGAAATTAGAGTTTTGAGTGACAAAAATATCATATCTTATATCTTAAATCTCTCTTCTCATTCCACTCTCTTATTTCAAAACACTTCATAATTATATACTTTAATTATATTTGAATTTTCCATCCTCATATCTTTCCTCCCCTTTCTATCCTTTCATTACACTTTGATATATCAAAGAGCTTGATGTACGTGATTATTAAAATATAAAATTATTTATGTATTTCTACTCAATAGCATAAGGTTTTGGGAGATATGGTTTGTAATATGATATCAGAATCTTTATGATCAAAAGATTTAGAGTTTGACCCTTGTTTGTCCTCATTTTTCTATCAATAAAAATTAAATTTCAACACAAGATAAGACACGTTTATATAAAGTCTATACTTCAAGCCTAAAAAGTTTTTACATGAGGGGATATATTGAAATACAAAACTATTCATATACCTCTACTCAAGAGCTTAAGTTTATACGAGAAATGATTCATGACAGTAGTACTCAACAAACAAAAACTGGTCTAAATAAATAATTACCCCAAATCAAGGTTACCTTGGTTAATTATATTTGCCCTACAACCCTGATAGATTATGCATGTTCCAGGTTTCTTCTCCACCAATCAAACATCTCCTCTTTAAAATACTGAAAAGTTACCTTGTGAAGCATGACTTGTAGATTCAGGATTGTTATGAGAAAACAAACATTCCCATTTCATTGTGAGAGAATGGTAACGAAATGAAACTCACCAGACCCCTACAGGGAGGCTAATATATCCATTTCTTGAATATGGATTTGACATAAAGACACACAGTAACGCACACTCTCATAGACTCATGTACATATACCATGTTCCTATAGTTTCCCATACCACCTTCATGCGCATGCAGTGCCCACATATTAACCCTACCCATTCCTTCTTAAATATAATGACACACCACGCCACACTCACACACACCATTGGTGGGTCCTACAATGTGTTGTGACTTGATGTGTTGTAATCACATCACGCATGATTTTTTGTGCTTCCCAGTCACTTCACTTGCACACATTTAATCCTTTCCCCTCACTTCTCGCGGTATGGGCTTTACTTCTTCTACTATTGAACCTTCCCTCCCCTCACCTATCCCTGCATGTGTTTCTTTTCCATTAATGCTTTTAACTTAACTATTTTACACTCTCCCTATACTCCTCTTGCAAATTATTAGAATTAATTAATGTAGCATATAGCAATAGCTTGTGCTAGCTATCCATTAGTACTTTATGTGTTTTCTAATTATAAACGATTTTGTGTGAGAAGTATTAGAAAAGGATAAAGATTAATATGAAAATAATATGAGATTAATTAATTTCTATGCACTAGTAAAAACAACTTTACACGATCGGTATATAAAAATTAATCTCAAATAACATTACAAAAACTTATAATGTATTACCTAGCATGATTTTTTTTTTCCAAAATTAATGTACATGGTTTCTGCCAAATTTGCTCCTTTTTGCTAACCACGTTAATTCGTGATGGATTCATACGATAAATCTTTGTTCTATGTAACAATGCTCATCGGAAAATATTTGGCAGAAACGAATATTGTAGCTGCTACAATTTATTTTTAACGCTCAAACTTAAACTCTTTTTGATAGGAGGAATAAAGGGATTAACAATGAGTTTACCACAGATTGAGTTAGACATCGTTTTTAAATGTTGATAGTGCTCTCAATGGCCAACCCCTTCGGTATTAGATATGTAAGCATGCAATCGCCAACTCAACCCAACCGAATAGCAAGACTCTCTCTCTCTCTCTCTCTCTCTCTCTATATATATATATATATATATATATAAGGATTTATATGAAGATGAAAAATTGCAAGGTTAGTAGGATAAGGGAAGAAGGAACGGGAAAGGAAATGACCAGTTAATGGAGAAATTATAGCCTAAGTGTTGGTACGGCAAAACCCAAGTCCAATGGTTAGAAAAAGAAGCTGGCCCAATGATAATAAAACCATGTTAGCGAGATAAAGAAGGTATATGGATGAAGCAAAGTTCAACAAAGAACAATTTGGGTTGAAAAATAGTGGCTTAAGTGACCTGAAGCAAAATCCAATCAAACATGTAAGCGCACAAAAGCGTCGTAATGTACGTTCACCCAATAAAAAAACAACAGAAATGCTATTTCTACCCTAATTTAGACATTAAAATAAAGTTATTATAAGTTGTCTTTTTCTTAACTGTCTATTTATTATGTCTTAATGTTCAAATAACGCCAAAAGAAAAAAAAGTATGTGATATAAAATAAACAGACATAGTCACATAGTCGCATTGACATCGACCTCGACGCCCCCTGTTAACATTCGCATTTCTTGTGAACAAGTGATGTCATTTTTTCTTTTAGGTACGATGAAAGTTGTGGGAAGGGAACATTGTTCCATGAAAAATTAAGGTATATAACAAGTTTTAAAGAGAGTTTAGAGTAATTTAATTAGAAATGATTCATCGATAAGGAACTTAATCCGGGTCCAAATAGGCTCTAGATACTGTTACATTTAAAGCAAAAATATACAAATTAAATCAAACTAAAGTAAAAGTTCTAAATAATCAAATCCTTTAATATCTAATTCTACTATATATGCCACACATATGACAAGATGAAATGAAACCAACCAAAAAGTGAAAAGTAAAAGGCAAAACAAGTATAGTAGTGTTCGCAACGGATTTAATCTTGTACTGCATAAAAAGCCAATGCATGAACCAGTAGCTGGCACTGTGAATATGTATCTGTGCGAGGTGAAAGAAAGCCTAGAAGCACAGTGCAGCAATAGTATTTTCTTTCTGTCATCTCTTCCTTCTCTTCTTTCTGTCATTTTGAGGAACAGGAAAGTAAAATGAAGAGGTGACAGCTCCGAATTACAGGTCTAGAATCTACGATAGATAGATATATGGATTGATGGAAGTGAGAAAAATTATTGTACAAATTCAAATCTTTTTTTTTGGGTAATTATTATTATTATTATTATTTTGGTAATGACAAATTCAAATCTATCATCTGTCATCTTATATATTTGTAATAAGATTGATAAAATTTAAAAATAAAGGTATGTTAAACAAAGTTGGTAGACTACAATTATATTATTTCTAATATGATGCATTAATTTTGTATCGATAAATTAATAAGGGTTAAATAAAGAGATAAATGAGCTGCATTTTAGATAAGAACCTCAAAGTGTGAATTATGTAGAAAATAATTATGAGAAAAACTTTTTAGTCACAATATTATCTGAGTTTAATCTATAACAGTGTATGTAAAAATAAAATAAAAAAATTATATCAATGCAAAAATTTTGATCTGAAAAAAGGGATAGGATGTTTGTCCCACGTGCTGTAGGGAGCTGGTCTGGCACGTGGCTTCCAATGCGGCGGTTGGAAGCTGACGCTGTGTCACCTACTAACTCAGCATGTAACACAGTGTTTGCTTCACGCAAGTCCCTCTTCCTTCCCTTCCTACTATTTTTCTTCTCTCAAATTTCTTGCGTGGCTTTAAAGTTTCAAACTTTGAACCAAATTCACTCCCCCCACAACACAAAACCTCTTTCAACACACACTATAATTTATAACTCTAATAAACCAAACACTTTTAAGAAAAAAACCAAAAGCATGCACTAAAGCCAAAAAAATCATTAAAATTGAACCAATCACTAAGTGAGTGACCCACCACCAAAAGCTTCCACTTATTCTTCTCTCCACGCATCAAAATCAAGTTCACAAGTAACAAACAAACAAACAAACCCCATCATCCATCTCTTTCATATTATATCTCTATCTTTCTCTTCCTCTCTTGTGACCCACAAAATTTGGCTGAACCCTGAACAAGAAAAAGATTAGGCCAACCCTTTTGCTGAAGATCAGTGTGCAGAAAGAGAAACATCAAAGATGGATTGTGGAGGTAAGATTGGTGGTGGGAGTGAAAGAGGTGGGCCTTGTGGTGCCTGCAAGTTCTTGAGGAGGAAGTGTGTGAAGGGTTGCATATTTGCACCATACTTTGACTCAGACCAAGGAACGGCTCATTTTGCTGCTGTGCACAAGGTGTTTGGTGCAAGCAACGCCTCTAAGCTACTCATGAGGATCCCAGCTCACAAGCGCCTTGATGCTGTTGTTACTCTTTGCTATGAGGCTCTGGCTAGGGCTAGAGACCCAGTTTATGGCTGTGTTGGTCACATCTTTGCACTTCAGCAGCAGGTATATATATTATTAATACCATCAATTAATTGCCTTTTTCCCTTCAGTATTGTGTAGTGATCTCATTGTTTTCTCCTTTATCTTGATTTCATTGGTATATTTAACAACATATTTTGAAACGGGGAACATGATGAATATAGAAGCAAATCTAGCAAGGGTTTGATTTTGTTTCTCTTGCTTTGGTGGTTTCTGTTTTTTTGTTGCATTAATTTCTGAGTAGGCATCAGCCTTGGGCCTCATTTTTACAACTTTACGATGTAGAAACTTAGAACATTCATGAAGTTACAAAATGATCATAATATGTTGGGAAAAAAATGAAGAGATCGTTGCTGCAAAAATAGAATGTAAATACTATGTACAAAGAAATATTTTAACTCATTACACCCACTTTATCGTTCTTTCTCTCCAATAATCATTCTATTTGTCATTTTTTTAAACTGAAGACCTTAAATATATCAAACCTAATATGTGAAGCATACTAGTGCTAACTTGCTTATTCTTGAATCATGAGTTCAAATACCCTGCGTATACAGTAGATCAGCCATTCACTAGTCCATTGGATAGGTTTGATTATATTTAAACTGATCTAATATTCACTAGGTTTGATTCTTATATTTAATATGATCTAGATTCACTAGGTTAGATTTATTAGTTAAACAGATCTAATATTGTTTGTACATAAATTACAGAGACCAAGAGTAGATATTTAAGAAAAAGAGTAACACAAAATCTTAGATTACCTATTATCACTAAATATTTTGTATTACTCTCTTTCTTAATGTCCATTTTTAAAGTTTATAATTTATATATAAATAACATTAATAAAAAATGCATCAAGTTAGACATTAATGGTGATCATGCTAACATGCGCCAAGGCGTGAAGTCCTGTACACTTTAGTGTAGTCCCTTGACAAGTACCACTGTTTTGCATTCCTCCTAGGTCAAGGTCTTCCCAATTGGGATATTATAGTATGAAAAATGTACTGTTTACTTTGACACGTTTGTCAGCTTTGGTTATGTTTTCTGTGGAAGCCATACACTACATAATTATACGGTGCCCCCTATCAGTGTAGGTAGGTTTTGTAATTCCAAGGTCTAAGCCCATCATATATATTATAATACATATATATAATCAATTATACTTGCTAATACTTGTTTACAGTATACAAAGCCTGCCCAAAAGGTCTACATGATTAGATTCTACCATAAAAGTTTGGGTACCTGAAATCCATGTACTATGGAAATTAGGTTTCTCAATGGAAAATTTTGTGAAATTCATGTTAACATGCAATTTTTTAAAAGAGAGGCGTGGTGGCAGCCGCCAAGTGGGTGTGGCTGACGACGGAGGCCTATAATTTGTTGCTTGTCGGAGTTGCTTGCCGGAGCCACCAAGCAACGCAATTAGCAGCTCGAGAAATATTCAAATATTTCTAGTTTTGACTTTCAATCTCTTGGTACACATAGTTTACGGTACACATACATTTCTATATTAGCATGGTAACCAATATTACACAATATATTAGTTTAACAGCATAAAAAAAATGTAGATGTTCCTTCACGTGAAATTTCTAATTTTGCCTTCATGTTTAATTTGTGGGAAAACTTTAGTCTGACCTTAAGGAAAGTATGATATTGACTCTTTAAAATATCCCGTGTGGATTAATTATTGTTTAACAATAATTGATATATAATATTGAACGTGAAACTTGAAGTTAATATCTTTGTTAATATAATGGATAGTGAAGTAGTGGAGTGTTGTGAGATACTGAAGTTTATAAGTTTGACCCGTTTATAATACTATTAAAAATTAAGAACTCTCAATGAATTTTTTTTTTCTTAAGAAGTGAGGTGACTTTAAATGTTGATTATTTATTATAAAGAGATATTTTCAAGAGTTCTCATGTTAAGATTTTTTTATTGTTATATTCTACTAACAATTTGACACCTCAAGCATTTTACTGAAAAAAATATTGTAAGTAAGAAATAACAAGAATACACAAAGTTGAGGTGTTAAACTGTGAATGAAACAGAATAAGAACAAAATCTTACTTTGAAAGTATCTAAAATTTCTCAGCTATAAATATGTGTTAGTATATAATTTCTTTTAGTATTTTTAAGGTTCAATCGGATAAAGTGACAAACTTAATGTAGCTTTCAAGAATCTAGGAGTTTCCAAGTTGCTTTAAGTCTATCGGCTAAGAGTAAGGTAATTATTCTACTTAATAGATAAAGTTGCCTAATCATATGCGTTATATACTATGGCACCAACCCTTTTCCTTATCTTTGAGAATGCATTAAGCATGATCTAAGTTATAAGATGCAATAATTGAGTGGCAGAGCCTTGTCCTTACATTTTAATCCATGCAGCCAGTGATTAAATGAATTAGTAAGTTAACATTTGCACGCAGTACACAGCACTATAATATATTTTTTCACATTTCATGGCCATTATTGGGCAGATATACACCAATGGATTCCTTAGCTTTAATTAGGTAGAATTCCATTTTCTATGTGATTAGATACCAACTACTGTCAATTGAGTAGTCCCTTCTAGATTCTCTACCCCACAAGAGAGAAAGGGAAAAGTTGCTTGGATAAGATTGATTATGCCTTCTCTGCTGCAATTAAACAAGCAGCGTAAATGCAACGGTCAAAAGAAATATTAATTCCCTTACAACAAAGTAATATTAATGTTCAAGATTATCTTTTAATTAAGGCTATAATGAGAATATTCTTCACATGCATGTAGATAATATGGAGTATGACAAAATATATTTGATTTCGTGCACATGATGTATGTAAGTGGGCATAATCTCAATCTGTTTATCTCTGACATTTCTTTACTATGGTTTGGCATGTTTCATGATTAGGCTGAAACTCTTTTTAATCAGTTAATAATCTTCAGAAAATTTGCTCTGTTGACTTGGCTATTGAATAATAAAATCACAAGATATTACTCATAGCATGTCTGCACAGTAATTGTCTCTATAAGATGTATAAATGATTTAACTGAGGTGCCACTGGTATGTACATGTTGCCTTATGTAGACGTGTTAGAATTTCTTAGCCTTCATATATTATAATACTACAACAAAAGCAAAAAGGAAGAAAAAGAAACATAGTGAAAAATAGAATTACTAATTGAAATACTGAATATTTTCAGAATATACCACATAATTAATATCGGCGGCATAGATTGATATGTTGTTTATAAAGGTGTCAATCCATGTAGTTATCACTCACTTGGAGTTTGATTAGTACACGTTTTTGTTTAAATCATATATTACATTACTTTCAGTTCTACCAAGATGTTAGCTTTGAAGTGTGTACTCAGTCGCGTTTTACAACTAGTAAATTGCACAAACAAAATAGAGAGAACAAGCTTCATTTCATATTTGATTTTGATTTATTTTTAGCAAAAAAAAATAAAAATCAATATTTCTAAAAGTTTTCTAAATAAAATTTGATTATAAGTCATTTTAAATACAAAATAAAATAATTCAAGTGCACACTAATATATATCACATAGAGCTGTTTTTTTTTTAATTTTTTAGTAAGCAAATTGTGAGAAATATTGTTTTTGTAATTCTTGGGAATGGAGCAATTATGATTACTCCCTCTCCCAACAAGTGCACTTCTCAAGATTCAAACTTCTATCCTTATCTTTGTAGGGGACCAAACTACTTATCACTTGTCTAACAGCTTATTAGTATTATAGAGCTGTTTAACATGACGTAACCTTGTTGAATACATAAAGTGATATATTAGCTCTGATTTTTTTTCTTTTGCTTTTTTGGGTCATCATTAGCTCTGAATTTGTGTGGATCAGGTTGTGAACTTGCAGGCAGAGTTAACCTATGTTCAGGCACGTCTTGCCACAATGCATCGCCTCCCTCTAGCTGCTCCCTTTCAACACCCGTCAAGCTCTTCACCAACTAGTCTTCATTCATCGTTAGATCACTTGGCATCAAATGTTGACTTGCAAAGTGCCTCAAACATATCGATGCTCTTTGATCCTCCCCAACCACCACATTCAACATCATTCGAACTAAGCAGCTTTATCAACCCATCGGATCAACAACTGGAGGATGGGGATCTCCAAGCTTTAGCTCGAGAATTTGTGTCTAGGTACCTGCCAGGTGTAAGATCCCAGCCATCTAATTCTCACTAGGGTTTTTATATAGTTTCATATTTCATTTTGTAGTTCGATGCCAATGCTTTTGCTTTACCATGTCTAGTGGAATTTATAACTTAGCTTGATTTGCTTGCTGCTAATGGTACTGATAGTTAGAGATGTATTAATGGAAGAGAGAGAAGTACTTTCTAACATGAAGGATTATGTACCTACAAGATCAGTGGCTCCTTTCTTTTTATTTGGCTGAGCTTTACTATGTATCTTGGTAATTCCACTTACATGCTCAGGCCAAAATAATTTTCATATATTTCCGTTTCATATATTACAATATAATGCTTATGTATGATGCCACAGTATTGACTATGTAATTTCGTATGTGGGCTGGGAACCTAGTTTGCCATCTCAGCACAAATGGCTAATTTTCTTGCATTAATTGATTCATTTTTTGGTCATAGATTCAATTTAAATATCGTATACACCTGTAACCAAAAAAAAAAAAAAAACCTAGACAGCACTTTTAAAAGCAATTAACACACACCAGAACGAGAAGTACATGTGCCGCTTATACGCTCGTGCAGGTAGACTAATCTTTTATTTATAGGATAACTTACAGTAAGGAAAATGCATTTTAAAGGATTGATAATTTTGCATGGTAAGTGAATTATGCTCAAGCACAATCCTGTGATTTTTTATAAGGCTTAAGTGTAGTTTTCATCTTTTGATTACAATTTGTTGCCTCATTTGAGTATGAGAGCGTGGAGTGCGAGACAAAATCGCAACTCCGCACAATCGAATGGAATTGAAAAGCAACAGCATCAAGCTCTGATGTTCATTTGGGACTTCTTGGAAGGGCAGAAAGTTAAAGATCATTTCAGTGAAAGGCACAAATGATAGTGGTAATCCATTTGCTAAATGATACGAGTCATTGCTGCTAATAAGGAAGCAGACAGACAGAGACGCATCAACCACGGTGCAGACTAACAATGAAACAATAAAATTAATGAAATATATATATATATATATATATATATACACACGCTGAACAATCCCCGTGAAGAAAGCAATAAATGAACCTCAGCATTTGACGTCCTCAATAATAATGAAGCAAGAGTACTCAAAATTCCACGCAACTTGCTGTTCATGTCTGCTGTTATTACACTAGTTCATCATAATATTCTAATGAATCAGTACTACATCATCTTTAGCTTGCATCAGTCCTGTCGGTAACAACGCTTTCTAAATAGCTGCATTGATTTTTATTTTTATTTTTCATATATTCACAAAGCACTCATTTATTACCCACCACGCAAATATAGGCCACTAAAGACAAGAATAATACCCGTACACAAATGAAATGCCAAAGATAACCACAAATTATCCACCAAAGCAGTCCTTAAACTCTCGGCCAAGAGAAATAATAAAACAACCATCTTCAGCACTTCCGTTTATGTCAATATTAGAGACCACCTCTCGTAAATACAAATCTAACAGCCCAAAGCAAGATATCACTTATGTTTATAAATAATACCAATGATTGGCTAACAATGATATTCAGAACAAAGCAAAAACCATGAAAGAGAAAAATTAAGCCGATGACTAAGAGACTCCAACTCAATGTATGACACCCATAGTTGTTAGTATTGTGTATCATGTGTATTGCTTTCTAAAATCTTTGGGTCATATTGTAAACTGTATCTTTAAGATATTTTCGACAAATAAAAACGATAAACATAAAATTATATGTACCATATTAGCCCATGCATTTGACATAACAATGGACAAGGTATTATTGAATAGCTCTTCCACTCACTGCATATTGTATAATAATACCAATTTTAACATTTAATCAGTTGCAGATGAGACTCTTAAGAGATAGACACTGGTTATATAACTAGGATCCATGTCTTCATCCATTCACAGTCTTGAACAGACAAGCATACACAGAAGAAATAAAATGACGACAAATTTTGAACTCTGGCAAGGCAGAACAAAACAGCTAAGGGACAGAGATGAACAATTCAGTAATGTCAGAATTATAACTATCAACAAAACAAAACAAAAAGAGAAAAGAACCTAATTTGGTCTGAGTCTTATGTCTCTTCATTCGCATCAAAGCTGATTGAGAATTAAAGCCATGGGTCTTGGTCAAAGTTACATGACGATAAAAAAGCAAGAGACGGGCGCAACTGTTTGCTTTTGGTTGTCATAATTATTGCCAAATCAAAACATAGCGGCATCTGTTTGCTTCCCCCCCGCCCCAAAAAACAAAGCTATCAAAGGGCATGAATATTATTGTTGGCATTTACATGTTATTACAAAACATCAAATGCTACACACGTATGTACTATTACACAAATAGTGTCTTATAATATTCTTATGAAAACAATATAACCTTCATTCCTTAAATTCTAAATCCTGTTTTATGGTAACACTCAAAATTGCATAGTATATTGTTACTAGACGTTGGACAATATACACCTTAATGTCCTAACAGTTGTAAGTTGAAAAGTATTCCAGAGGACAATTTGGCAAATCAGTGTAAGAAAAGATCAGTATCCTTTGCAACTTGACTCAAAGCGAAGAAATCTTAGAGCATAATTACTATTATAAATATTGAGAATGAAGAGGAAAGTTAAAGCCACAAATGAAAAATATGATCAGATTTCATAACAGTTAACAATATGTAAGAATGCACCCCTACTACCAGACAGATTTACAACTTGAAAAAGGAGCTTGTCTGGAACTTTGATAAATACAAACACAAAACAAGGTGCACATTATCTGTGCTTTCAGTTTTAAAACATAAGCACACTATTCATATATGAAAGCATACCCTGTTTAAGGCAATAGCATGATCTTTGTCCTTGCAGTTTCCAGCATCTTTCTCCATTACAGTTGCCTTTGGAGCCAATGAGAACTTAAGCATGACAGATGTAAAATTATATTAGGCATTAAGAAAGTGATTAAAAACTCTAGCAACGAAACAGAAATGAAAGCTGATCTTTATTCAACCTGACTGCATTTCAGAAAAGGCATTGAAGGACTTTATGTTCTCACATTCTGTTTGTTTGCCCCAAACTGAAAATGGACAGCTAAAGGTGATACTTTGAGCTGACAGGGAAAGCCCCAATTGAAAGGGTAAACGTAAAAGGACCGCTTCAAGGAAATGTGTAATGAACAGGACAAGTTTCCTACAATAAACCTTGACAAGGATCCATGACCTAGTTTGGCCATGAAATTACTCGATGAAAATGATGTTATCCACATCTTCCCTTCCACTCAAAGATGCTATTGTAAGGTAGAAATATGTGAGTCTTGGCAGCAACTATTACAATACTGCACAAAATGTCAGGTTAATGTCGTTAATAACTCCTGATATGGATTAGGCAATAAGATATGCACAAGAAGTGTCATCATATGTTCATAGTATGTTAAGTGATCTATCAAAATTATCAGCTGAATAAAATTTATAAAAGGAATGAACTCAGACTTGTAGCAAAATTCAATCTCAAGTGTGGTATTCCCATTTTCCCCAGGTAAACAAATAACAATATTTATGCCCAGCCAAGGAGACCACGAAATTGCCGAATATCCTTTCAGGATATACGCTTGTGTTTGATGTAAAGATTTGGATATTAAAAATTAAATGGTAAACCTGCCCCAAAATGGGAGAGGGAGACCAAATCATAATGCAAGAACCTTGAAGCTAAACACTCTTGAAGTTCCAGAAAGGGGAAAGCTGGCTGTACCTGAGGATATCTGTTACAGCAGCAACAACCTGCAATCTCTGATTTGGTGTAAAATCAACAGCCAAAAACAGTGCCAAGATGACTTAAAAAGGAGGGCAGAGCTACATGATTGTAGAATTGGGTTGTCTTACCCCTATGTCATAGCAAGTAATAATCATCTTCACATCAAGCCAAATGCCCAATGATCTTTTACATGTAAGAAACGTGTAAATGTGTAAAGCAAATGGTTAAGGATTAAAGAACATACATGTCATAATAAGTTTAAACACAACACAGTGCAATACGGAAACAAGTCATTAATGGCTCTTCATAATACATACAAAAATCTCCAAGTTCCAAAACAGAAGACTAAAAACACTGATATAAGAAGGACCAACATAATAAAACTGAAGGCCAATAACTAGGTTAACAAATGTCATCATACTCATAACAAAGCTATGTGCAAAGAAGCATAACCGGTCATACTTTACAGAACCACAAGCAATAAATACACCTAGGAAACATGTGAGCGGCTCCAATCTTCTGTATACATAAATATACAACCCCACTTCTGTTTGTTGGAAGGGGTAAATAGCCTCGACGGAATCTGATCAGTGATCACTAAGTTAGCGTGGATTAACTCTGATGTTCATGGCAGACTATAAAATCTCTCCATGACGGAATCCACTATCCCCACAATCTGCACCAGCATCCAAACCACAAGGAGAATCATACCATTTAGGATTGTCTTGGTAGAAACTATCAACCTGTATACAGCCAAGTCCGCCTACATCCGAAACTATATGCTCGTCATGCCTCATGGGCTTGGTTAGTTTAGTATCCTCACAATCAAGGATGCCCTTCTCATCGAAATCACTGCATTTCAACCACTTCTCGGGCTTACAACTTTCACTTATCAGATCTTTCTGACTCCTACACTCAGTCCTCATATGGTCCCAAGAAACAACTTCCCCCAAAGTGCGGCCGAAACTATCTTCATCATCCTCAATCAACTCAGTGTCCTTGCCATCCCCATAGATCCTATTATGGTGATTACTCCAATTCGCCAGATCATTATCCCCAACCAAGACATCATCCTCATGCGACTTATCAGGAATCAACCCAATCGACTTCAACCCCCCGATGTCCCCTATACTCCTAATCTTATTCACAATATCAAACAACTCCCTGGAAACTGGCCCCAGCAACTCGCTTGGTATCTTCGAAACTTTCCCTTCCAGCATTGCAACCTCAGCCCTCAACTCCTGCACTTGCTGCAACACCGAAAACTGCAAATCCCCATCATCACTTCCCCTCACCAAACCAAACCCTTCACTCTCCAACTCCTCACTGACCCCATACACATTCTCCTGATCCATCAAATACCCCCCTTTATGCCCAACAACCCTATGCATAATCCTAGCATTCCCATCCAATGGCCCTGGCTCGTGCCCTGAATGCACTGCATACAACTTAAAAACCGCCATCCCCTCCTCCTGATACACAAAACTCTTGTCCTTCTCATTGTAATTCGCAATTGGCACAATCGCCCTAATCCTAAACCCGCACCCACACCTCTTGGAAGCATAAGGCTCCCTCTTCAACACCTTCGACTTCTTTGCCGCCGGCTCGCCGGCCCTATGGCACGCGTAATCCTTCACCTCCGCCATAAACGGCTTATACCTAATATACTTCTGCCTAATACACAAAACAACCTTATGCTTCGCCGCTAGCTGCTGCAACCTACTCGGCACCTCCTTCGCCGGCACATCGAAACTCTCCGTATACTCAAACCTCCGCCGCTTGCTCCTCGCGGCCGCGGAACCACCTCCCGCCGCCGCAGAAGAACACACCGGACACGCCGCAACACAAACCCTAATGTAACTCTCCGGAATTCCATAGAATTTCGCTCCAACGGTCCACATTTGCTTAATCCTTTCAATTGTTTCCTTAAGGCTAAAGTGTTTGAGATCGGTGTCGCCGTGCGAGGACATAACGATCTCTTGCCATTGATTAACGTGCGAAACGAATTGGTTCGAGTTGTTCTTGAAGCAGAGGAAGGTGTTACCGTTAGAATCGAGGTGCGTGTGGAGCTTGTCTTGGATGCGCTTCCAGGCGGTGAGGTATGCGGTTTCCTCGTTGCGGTCCTTCCAGACGGTGCGCCAGGACTTGAGGACGGAGCGGGAGGTGGCGGCGACGATGTCGGCGGCGGAGGGGAGGCGGCGGTGGAGGAGGGAGCGGATCATGAGGGAGTGGGATTCCGGGTTGAAGGTGTAGAATTGGGAGGAGATGTGGGGTTCAGGGGAGATGAAGAAGGAAGGAGGGGAAGGGGTTTTGGTGGTGTGGTGGGCTTGCGGTGGGCCCGTGGGCTGGGCTTGGGGCTGGGCTTGGGAGTGGGGAGAGCGAGGGGGGGAGTGGTCGGAGGAGGAGTGGGAAGGGGGGGAGTCAGAGGGGGAAGGGGAAGGGGGGAAGAGGAGGGAGAAGGAGGAGGGGTCTGTGGTGCCGGTGGTAGAAGGGTGGATCTGGTGGTGGTGAGGGAGGAAGAGGTCTTCTTCCTCTGTTTTGCTTGAATTCATGGTGGAATGTGTGGATAGAGAGAGAAAATTTTGAAGAAGAAGAGGAAGAAGAAAATGAAGAAAAAGTGGGGGAAAATTGGGGAAAGAGGAAAGTGAGTTGCTCTCTCTCTCTCTCTCTCTCTCTCTCTCTGTTGTGTTGATGTGTTCTCTTTCTTTCAGCTTGGCTGTGGAGTGTTGTATGTGTTGTTGAGTTTTTCACATTATTTATTTATTTGTTATTATTGGTATTATTATTTGTTATTATTATTTTTGGGTTTGTGTTTGTGATGTCTTTGTCTATTGCTCTCTTTCTCTCTCTGACGATTTATTTATTTATTTAGTTTTCAAGGAGGGATTCAACATGCTCTTACCTCAGCTTGCCCTTCAAAGGCTTTTGCTTTCTTTTGTCTTCTTCTGTTGTCGTTTCTTTAGCTAACATCAATCTCAACCCTGGTTTTCTCTCTCCCACTGTGTAATTTTTTTTTTTAATTTCTTATAGTATCTTTCATTTGATAATTTAAAAACTAATTTTCTGAAATATAATCCACCCTCTCAATGATATTTTTGTCATACATAATATGAATTATATGATCTAACCTAGAGCCTTACATTTAAGATATTCAAATCCCTTCTACTTGAATTAAAATAAAAGATTAAATTAAAGAAGAGATTAAATTTTATATGCTTTAATCAATAAAATTTTAAAAAATAACAAATCATTATAAATAATTATCATAATAAATGATTATTAATCATAATTTAATATTTTTTCAAATTATATTATCACAATACTTAAAATAATGTGGCATACATGTAATTTTACATCTGCATAATTGTGGTTACTTGATTATATTTTATCTCATTTATTTGCTTTTCAAGTAATGTTAATTACTATATATATATACACTACATTGACTTTTTTAATATTTTTACACCTACAACCCTCGTTTATTGTAAATGCAGTTGGTTTTACAATAACTAAGAGACATTAATCACTCATGTATTCCTGTATGATGTAAGATAATTCAATAATACATAAACACTTTTACATCTATATAATTATATATTTTTTATATTTTTGTTTACAACTTCCTTGAAGTGTTCTTATTTGGAACGGCTCGATATTAGAACAAGTTCGGGTTATGAAATTTTGATCTTATACATTTTTGGATTAAGTACAAGTCATATTTTTTAAATTAGCATGATCTGACGTGAAATTCTATAATTATTTAAAAGTTATAGTTTTTAAAAAAAGAATGATAAATGATAAAATTTTAATATTCAAATTAATACATGTCGTATAACATGATATTATTTTATATTTATATAATTTATTTTAAAATATATTTTGTTAAATATTTCATAAATTTTGTTTCACACTTTCAAAATTTTATGTCTTTGCAATATATAATATCTAAATTTGGTGAGATTTGAGTTTGGTTAAACTCAACTCAACCCACACTTTTTACACTCTTATCTTTTTTTATTTTTTTGCCATGATTGTGCTCATAAAATATTTTTCTTTTACAGTGAAAATTCAAATTTGTCCTTAAAAAATTGAGACATCACTTTTATCCTAAAAAATTTATGATATCAATTTTTATTTTATGTTAGTCCAAACATTAGTCTTTGTGAAGAAAATTTTAACTAATATCTGATATGTCATGTTATATAATAATGTATAACATCATCTACTAAGATAAACACCATATTATTTATCAAAAGAGTTGCATTATATCATTTTGGGTATTGAAAAATTAATTTTTATTTATTTGGAGGATCAAATCATATCAATATATTATAATTTTTTTGATAACTAATTGGAGTCTATTTTGGCAGATGATATATTACATTTTCATGTAACATGACATATCATCATATAACGTGACAAATCACGCATTAGTTAGTGATAATTTCTTTATGGAGACTAAGATTCATAGACTAATATAAAGAAAAATTTAATCTTTCAAATATTAAATGGATATCATGAATATTTTGAAAAGCGGAATGATGTTTCGCAACTATTTTGAGAATCTATTCGGAATTTTACTTTTTTGTATTATCATTTCGAAAAGCAAGAGCGAGCGCAAAAAAGATAAAGGGAAAAACCTAGGAAGGTTTGCATTTAGGAGACTACAATACAATGTAAAGAAGAAAGGTCGAGTTACTTTTCGTAGCTGAGCTGGCCAATAAATGTGTATTTTCAATTGGCTAGCCCCATGATCTTTCGTTCTTTGTCGTCTCCACCAACCAAACTCACCAACACGACACTCACTTTGGCCTCTTATATATGCCCTCTCTTGCTTTTCTCTCTCTCAATTTTTTTTTTCTTTAAGTAACACTAATGAGAAGTTGCAGCGTATGCCGCGTACACTCTATGCTTTTACATCATGAAATGAAAAGGGAAAGGAAAACTTTCCGAGAAAATATTAGTAGAGGGTATCCGAGAATTGAAGGGATTGGATGGAAAGAAAGAATCTGGCAGCATAAGAACGAAAAGGATACTAGTAGAGTAATATAGTAATTAACACCTGTAACAATTGAAGAGTCTCTTTAATAACTCAATATTTGTTTTTAAGGACCATTATAATCTTCTAGATAAACAAAAATTAGCAATTAGTTGTCAACAAATTAATAGCTCACATATCTGCCATAATTTATTTGAGGTTCTGAGTTCAATTTCTACCTTGTCCCTTCTTTACAGGTTTGCAGGTTAGGGCATTTTGATTGCGTATGATTTATGGGGAAAACAGTAATGGTCCAAAACAAGGTAACAGTGGTTTTTTATTTTTTATTTTTTCAATAATTAGTTGAGTTAGCATTACTCTGTTAAATACTTACGTACCAAAATTGAATTTATTTAAAAGGTGATATATTATGGAGGTTACTTTCAGGATGTCTATGAGCCATCTCTATTATCTACGATGAATCATGAGTTTGAACTTTGGAATATCCACTATGTTGTGTTTGTGTTTATAATAATAAATCTGGGACCATAAGCGATAAGTACTTTTTTGTTTTCATGCATCATTACTGAATTAATTTACTTTTTCCCCGCCACGAATTTAAGTGGACGTATACGTTTCGTATCTTCTGATTATCATATTGTCCTCTCGTTCAGTTGCTTCCCATATGTTCAGCAATATAGCACCGGCAGTCAATTAGTTTTCTCATCAACAAACGACATGCGACTTTTACTTAAAAAACTTCTTCATCCTTCAGTACCAAAAAATCATCATCATTAAGGAAAAGAAATTAGGATAAATTAAACTGATATTTCCTGAAATTAGGTGAATCATACCCTTCGATTTGTCATAACTAGATTGATACATCTATGAGACTATTCGATGTCATATTTATTGGGCGTGCTTAGTGTCATATCTCACAAAATATAAAAAAATTAAATATAATATTATTTAAATCTTAAGAGATATTAACGCATATTTCTATAAATCAAGAGATAGCATATATATATTATTGCTTAATATAAAAGGAGATCAGCATAATCTATCCCAAAAACTTTAGAAAAGAAGTTTAGGTTCCCCACCATGTCTTAAGTTGTGATGAATCCCAGTTGCTCTGAAACACTTTCTGCTGCTTGGTCTTGAGAATTACATGTACGGGCTAACATGACATTGCTAGTTTTTCTCTTTGCTTGAAGACCGTACCAACCCTACCACTGCATGTAGGTGATCTTTTTGGTCTTCCAATCATGAGTTTATGAATTGGCGGCTTTTGCTGTCACAGGATTTTATAATTGACTAGTGGTTCTTTATTGGTGTGTCCTCATTTTGAGAAGTCTAATTGAAGCTTAAAGAGAGGATTTGGAATTTCAAACTGTTCTTTCATAACTTGGAGAGATGCGCAAGCTGAAAATTATTGAAGGGGAAGAAACAATTTTTGAGGTCTTATATCGGTTGGAGAATACTACCTGTGGGATATATAGCTACTTGGGGGTTAATCCATATTTGTGAAAACATTTAGGGCTTGTTTGGTTTCTATTTTCAATTATTGTGTTTCTTATTTTCAGGATTTTATAAAGGATACAGTGAAGACAATAAAATCCTGTTTCTTGGTTTTATTTTCTATTTTTATGATTTCTTTCACAAAATTCTGAAAATAAAAAATACAAGATATGAAAATAAAAATTAAACAGACCCTTAGATTCTAAAAAGACTGGAAGAATTGTGGAGACCGTGTTGCTTGAATTTCGATATGGAAAGACACATTTCTGAAGATGCTTATGTTTTATTTGTAGCTCAAAACTTTGAAATATATGTATATAGAATACTATATAGAACTGGACAATGTTGATGTGTAGAGGACTGCTGCATTGCGGCATGAACTATATATTATTAATGCTTGCGCAGATTTAGATGGAGAAGCGGCCTTTTTGGCTTTTGTTTTCTTCCAAACCTACTCTTTCCCTAGAAATAACTTTCTTACTGTCTGAGTAATCTTTGTCTTCTGTTCTTTTCTTTTTTAATTTTATTTTATTTTTTTGGGTTTTAGTAATCTTTGATTTTGAATTGGCTTAGGCCACTCCACTGATGCAGGCATACGAGCACCTGACCACTGTTAACACACTTAATTTGGTTATAATTGGTCGGTCCTTAATTATGGTTAAACATGCAATAGACTTAAGCGTGGATTTCAAAGAAAAATTATGAGGTTTACTCAATTATGGTTAAACATGCAATAGACTTGAGCAGCACTAAGTTCTACTAGTGATTGATTGATTCTGGGTTTAAATTTGGCGAAGACCACTTTGCCTCTACTTTTAACTTATTCTCTCTAATCTCCCCCTCTCCAAATCAGGTCGTGTACCTTTATCATATACTATATAGAATAATCTTTAGTGAAATATTAAAGGAGTTTGATGAATACTAGTTTATACTATTGTATTTGCCGAAAATAAAACACGTTTGTACCGTATCTAAAGTTTTTAAGGAATTTGGCATCCACGTAATAGATGTTGTATCCAGTAGCCTGATATCTAGGATATTGTCATTTCACAATAGCTTGAATGTATTTAGGTACTATGTTCACCATAACCTAGTTTTGGACTAGATATCGGCACTTACATGTTCAAGACCGCTTGCTAGTTAATTGTACTACGTTGTTTGGTCTTTCCTGACTGTTGCTACTTTCATTCATAGACTGTTAAAGAGATAGTGCTGTAGTGAATTTTCTTTTTTTCCTTTTCGATCGGATAGTGTTGTAGTGATCTACCAAAGAAGGACACTGTAATTTAAATAGAATCTTGATTAAAAATATAATTTTGGTTCCTATATGTTTATTTATTTTAAATTTAGTCTCAATACCACAAAAGTTTTTTGAATTATTAGTTTCTACTTTCTATATATGCAATTGTTCATAAATAAGTTCTTACTGTCAATTAGAGTTATATATAATTCTATGCATGGGTCATTGTAAGTGGCTAATAGAATATAATCTGACTAAAGAAAGCCCAATATAATACTATGAATGAAGATGATTTGCTTGTGAGTAAATGAGAGGTTGATTGTGGGAGTGAAAATTTTTGTTAGGCTTTGCCATATTTTTCTTGAAGGATAAGGAAAGTCTCAGAACATGTTTTACCTTACTATCATTTGTCACATAATAGAAAATTAAGTAAAATAATTAGATCATATTCTGTTAGTCACATTGACAACTTGGTAAAAGAGTAATAACTCTAGTTAGAGCCTGTTTAGAATAACTTTTGCTCCCAGTAGAAGGCCTTCCAATGGCCTAAAAATGAATTTGAATAGTAATGACTCTTGTTTGGTGTAATGTTGAATCCGTGAAAGTCATTTTACGGCCAAAAAAAGACCTTCAAATAGAAGAAGATCCAAAGTTACTTCTCATTTTCGGTTGAAGCAAAATAACTAAAATACCTTCACTTACTCACTCCCTACCCACTCACCCAACGACTCCATCCTCTCTTCCTAATAGAGCTCCTTCACTTCTTCACTCTTTAGTCCAGATCTGTCTTCATCAGTCCACCGCATCATCACGTCGACGTTGCCTGAGCTCCGTCATCGTCGATCTGCTGCTCGCCGCCACTGTCTCTGGTCCTTTGTCAGATCGCAGTTGCACACCAGTCGTTCGATCTGTCATCGTGTCGCTGTCATCGCCGGTCTCTGGCGGCCCATAGCTCTGCGTTGTCGTCCACCACCGGTCCTTCGTTGTCGTACACCATCGTACAGTCTCTGCCGCTTCTTCCTTCTTCAACTGTGCTTTGGACCTTAAGATCGTTGTTCTCCACTGCAGCACCGCCTCCAGCACCGCACAACCTCCACCGTAGCACAGCCTCCACCGCTGCATAGTCGCCACTGCCGCACAGCCTCTGGCGCCACTTCTTTCTTCTTCAACTGCACTTCGGACCTTAGGTCCTCTCTCTCTCTCTCTCTCTCTCTCTCAATTCATCACTGATTCAGGTTGAGTGAAAAAAAAAATTGGAGCTCTCTCTCTCTTGTGAATCACTGTAATGTTGAAGAGTGAAAAAAATTGGAATTTTAATTTTAGAAGTTCACCATTGAATTTCAGATTTGATAAACTGCTTCTTATTACTTTCTGATTTAATTATACAGGAAGAATTTTACTGTAAAATTGTTTGACAATTTATGATATTATTTGATAATTTTTGTATAATTGACTGAGTGTAGTAAAACTAATTGCAATGGAGTAAAATTATTTTGGAGTTGTAAAACTGATAGTGGAGTAAAATTGTATTGGAGTTGGTAGGATCTTCTGATTTTGAGGATTTTATCACATATTGATGCTAATTGTTACTCTATTTTGTTATCATTGGTTCTTTTCAAGTTATTATGTGACGCATTGAACTATGACTTGTCAAAAATTACAATCAAAATTAAAAATTATGAGATTTTGCCTTTTTTATATTTATATGACTAAATTATGACATTTTTTATGTGTATATGAGATAGGATGTCAAATCCTAAGCTGATAAAAAGGAATAATCAGTTGAAAGGAAAAGCCACATACCAAGATTTGCCCCTTAATGATCAAAACCATGGCCCAAAAGCAAAGGCCATTTGGGATCGGACAACAACGAAGTTGTCTATTGATGCTTGTATAGAACAAGTGACAAAAAGTGAACGCAGTGAACGTACATTATCAAAAAAAAGTTGGAGAGATGTAATTGACCAATTTCGTGTTAGTGGGAGAAATTATGATAGAGTATAATTGAGAAATAAGTGGGATAGTCTAAGAAAAGAATGGGTTGTTTGGTACCATCTATTTTGACATACAACTGGATTAGGGTTGGATAAGGATGCAAAGGAATTGGTAAGCATTTGTGATTGTTTTTATATTTTTTAGCATTTTTAATCAATCTTTTTGTTATATTTAAAGTAATCAAAATTTAATTTCGTGTAGGAAAATCCTGCTTATGGTAAGTACCGTAATGAGGGACTATCATATGCACATCAATTGACATGTCTTTTTAAAGATAAAACAGCCACATGAGAGTTTGCTTGGACACCTTCAAGCAAAGAGTTGCCAGATGGGTATGATGAATGTGACCAAAATAATGAAAGGTTAGAGAGTGTTGGTTTTGATAGAAACGAAGGTTCTGGAGATAGTAATGATCCAACTATAGGTGCTGATTTGAGTGATTATAATAATATAGGAGTAGGAAATATTAATATAAACACCTCTTAAGGTGGAAAGAGTGCAAGGAGTGGAGAAAAAAGAAAAAGGGGAGGGGAAAGGGCAAGAAATCCAAGAACACCTAAAATCCATGACTTCTACAGTTGAGTCTCATGCTGCTACTATTGTTGCAAAGAAGAAAGATCCTCATAGTATTGGTGCAATAATGGCTAAGCTTCATATGTTAAAATCAGTCATGGAGAATACTAATTTTTATGCTAGATGTTGTGAGGTATTAATGAAAAAAGAAGGAAGAGCAATGTTTTCTCATATTCCTAATGAAGATCTGAAGATTGCTTTTCTAAAGCGAATGGCATATAAAGACAATCTTTGTTAGTATAAGTAATATGTGTATGACTTATTTAGTATATTTTTATTTTAGCTTGTTAAGTGTATGACTTATTTGGTTAATCTTCTACTAAGGTTATGTAAATTAGGTGTTTAACATATTTAGTTTAAGGTTTATTATGGTTTGTTATATTATTATTGTATTATGTATTAAGTACAAGATCTTTTAGTTTATGACTTGTTAACTTATTATTGTATTAAATATATAACTGGTTATATAAATTAATATGCTTTTTATACTTTTATTTATTGTAGATCTTTAGATATAATTGTCTTCTATATCCTCAAGTGAATGTGAGGAAAATTCAGGAGATGAAACTGACTACAATGAAATAGATGAAACGATTGTGCCTATGGTAGCTATGGCAGGAATTTTAGTTGGAGAATATGCTTTAAAATATTTGTGCAAACAACCATGTAGGACAAGTGAACTAACTGGACATAAATGGGTCCAAGAAATTTTACATGGAAATGATAGACGATGTTATGAAATGTTTAGGATGGATAAGGAGGTCTTCTCATTGCTTTGTACTGCATTAGTTGAGCATGGTTTAAAGAGTACTAAATACATGGGAGTAGATGAGATGGTTGCTATGTTTTTGCATGTTCTAGGACATGGAGTAGGAAATAGGATAATCCAAGAAAGGTTTCAACATTCGGGTGAAATAGTTAATAGACAATTTCATACAGTTCTTTGTTCATGTTTGAAGTTATCAGTTGATTTGATTAGGCCACAAGATTATAGATTTGAACATGTGCAGAAGAAAATTCAACATGATAATCGGTATTGACCATACTTTAAGGATTGCATAGGGGCAATTGATGGTACTCATCTGCCATGTGTAGTTTCTTCCAAAGAGAGTGTAAAATATATTGGTCGAAAAGGATATACATCACAAAATGTCATGGCTGTTTGTGATTGGGATATGTGTTTCATATTTGCATTGCCTGGGTGGGAAGGATCAGCTCATGATGCTTGAGTTTTTAAAGATGCTCTGACAAAGCCAAAGTATAACTTTCCACATCCTCCTATAGGTTTGTTTTTATTACTATAGTTAACATTCTTTGTTTTGTAGATTATGATTTTAATAAGGCACATTTTACTTTAGGTAAATATTATTTGATTGATTCTGGTTATCCAACACCGTTAGGATACTTGGGTCCATATAGATGTGAATGGTATTACTTACCTGAATTTAGGCGTGCAGCTGGCGTCAACAACCATAATAAAGTATTTAATTATTTCCACTCTAGCTTAAGAAGCACCATAGAAAGAACTTTTGGGGTATGGAAGAACAGATTTGCAATTCTTCGTCATATGCCTAATTTTAAATATATGACTCAAGTGGAGATAGTTTGTACTACAATGGCAATACATAACTTTATTCACAAAAATAGTATCTCAGATTTTGAGTTTCGTTGTGCTGAGAAATATGATAATAGTATGACAGAAGATCTTGATAATGATGGCAACTTGAACACATGTCTTGATGTTGATCTGACTTCTTCAGCAGAAATGGATTATTATGTTCGTGATCGAATTAGAGATGAAATACCCAAAATAGGAACTAGTGAATGTTGTTATTTATGACTATATTTATATTTTGGAATACTTGTGGATTTTAGTTTGTTTTTATAACTGAAATTAAGACCATGCAGTGATATCATATTTATATAGTAATTATTCTGTAATGGTAATGACAATATATGCGTGTGGGGGAGGGGGTTACTGTGGTGGTTCAAATAGATGATTTTTATAGAGAGAAAAAAAAGAGAGAAAACAATCAATTGGATCTTTGCTACCTTTTGAATTCTGAACCTTTTTCAAAACTTGAATTATATGATTAAGTTTGTTTCCCATTTTTTTTTGCATAATTTTATTTGTATTTAAATATAGAAAGATGATTAATTCATAATTTTGTTACTATAAATTGTTTTAAAAAAAGTATTATCAATGTTAATATATAGTAGTATATATAAAGTTAAGCTCTTATAATGATTATTAGGCTACATTTATAGGCTTAATTTTAAAAACATGATTTTTAGGCTAAATTTAATTAAAAAATATATAAACAAAGTTGTATTTAATTAAAATATTGAAATAAAAAAATTAATATGAATTTGAGAGTTAATTATCCTTTAATATCAAAATATTTGAATATAATATAATAATATATCTTCAAATTATATAATATCTATTTTGGTAATTATATCTTCAAAAGCCATTTTATTTTACTCTATCCAAATAAAAATACTTCTCATAAACTTACTTTTAAAATACCCAAAGCAAACACAAATACTTCTTTTAAAAGACCTTTTTCTAAAAGGCATTATTCTAAAAGATCTTCTTTCAAAAGACATTCTTCTAAAAATTAATCCAAACGGACCCTTAATCAATGGAAGAGATCTCGTTACAAATGATTGTAAGTATAGGAACTAATCTAAAGTTTTTTTTTTTTTTTGGGTATAGGATCTAAATTCAAAATTCATGACATATATGCTACTTGCTCATTTTGATTTTTTTTTTTTTTTTTTGTGGGGGTTTTTCAGTTTTGGTTGTCATTGAAAAAGTCACAGCATGAGAAAGAAATGGGTCCTGATGGCATAAGCATTTTTAACTTAATTAATTATGCAACTTGATACGCTAAATCTTTACGAAATTTCGCTGAGGCAAACTCCTTTTTTGAAAATCATGTCCAACATGTACTGCTTTTGCTACATAAATTCCACTAATTTCTTTTCCTGGATGCATCACATATCTTTTCATGTATATATTCTGACTACTTTTTTATATGCTCGGAGAATATAGAACCTATTAAAGTAGGAGAAGGAGAATGAAAGGCAATGAAGGCATATCATTGTAATTATATATGTCTGAGAGGGCATGAAAGTCTCTTCATGCGACATTTTACATGTTTGAACTCAAGATCTATATAACTCTGTATTGTTTTTCTTTTATATCAATTTTAAAATCGAAAGAGACTTCAATGACAAGTGATGGCCAGCCATGAAAACACTTTTTGGCTCCAACCTAACCCAGTAACCCTTATCTAGAAGTGGAAAGGATGCTTCCAGATGTTCAGCAAGAATTCCAATGACCAGAAAATATTCCATTGTGGAGCAATATATGCTTCAAGATCCAAAACATGAGAAATCTTCTCTTTACATACCCCTTTCCCTTGAAAAATGCTTCATGTGCAACTCAAACCTCTTTAATATTTAATGTAAGATATGTGTCTATATGTAGTGTGATATATATAATTTTTGAGAAATAATAAGGAGACTAATTTTTTGTAGAACATCGTGTCGATTCACTATTTATCCACCATCAGATAGGGTATGGACTCCACTTAGATTGGGCCCACACCCTATCCAATGATGGATGAGTGATGAGTCGGCACAGTGTCCCACAAAAAGTGAGTCCCCGCAATATTTCTCATAATTTTTTTATATGGTTAATGTCAATAGGGAAACACTATTGGGGGATGTTCTTTCGGTGGATTAATATCCTACGTTGTTCTAAAAACAACTGTAATACATTGTTCGATCTAATGGTTGTTTTGTATTCTGTGTTCTGTCAATATTTTGCTATACTATAAAATACTATTGATGGTTGGGATTTCTTGCAATTTCTTTAAAATGTAAGCAATTCATTTTATTTAACATAGAATTTTTTTGTTAGTTTAAGTGATTTGACATTTGATTATTTTAAATTTAGCAAGTTTTACTCTAATAATATATAGATCAAGTTGGCTTAAACCTTATTAGTTGAAGCACCCATGATTTATACTAAAAGCATAGAACTTCACTTTGGTGCTCTCTTATATGGTGAAAATACCGTGTTATTTATTGAAAAAATTATATTATGGAACAAAAAGGTTAGAGTTATAATATTAAAATTATCATGTTTAAAATATTTATTATACCTCGCATAACATGTACTCGTGTGTCCCTTACCTAGTGGATATCTTCTGTGTCTAGCAAGAATACATCTAGGCAGATGCATATGTAGCAACTTATATATATAGAAAGGTGCTCTGTAGAGATATTAATACTCACACAATTATAATAGGGATTCATGATTAATCACACAATAATGATCACATAACACTCGCGCAATATCGGATGAAAAATATGTACGGGAGAGGAAGAATAGTGATAAGGTATGTAAAAATTCTGTAAAACATTTTTATATGCATGTAAGACAGTGGAATTGAAATTCAATTGCAATGACTAGGTAGGCCCTTAATTTCTTTTTTCTTCCACAGTAACATTGCTAAGAGGAACACCTTCCCAAAACATGAGGCCAAAGAGGACGGAAGTTCCATTATAGGAAACTGGTTCACAATTATGGGGAGGAAGTTAAGTCCACATAAGAAATATAGATAGCTTGCAGATAAATTAGATTTATTTATTTATTTTTTGGAAGAGTACTGCTGTGGAACTTTAATTGAGCACATGCACAAGTGCATTTCGGTTTGTACATATCCAACGTAAAGCATACTCCTAAAATGGGATTGGATGTGACACGTTATATTCATACTGATTTGGAACTGACCAAAATGGCATTCTTGCCTTTCGGCCATAAATTTTGACTTTATTGATCTTATATATATATATATATATATACACCAAAAAAATTTAAGATCAGGAAAAGATTTACCTTAGTATAGGGTGAAAGCATGTATTTAAGTTCAATAAATATTTATAAAAATATTTATAAATAATTTATTAATAAAAAATTAAAAATTAAATTCAAATCATGATAATAGAGGAATATATTTTTATATATTTTTTATTTAGCTTGCTCATAGTTATTGAATTTTCTACATTAGGTTGAATTAAGTTTTATTATATTTAGCTGCCTTCAATTTTCAACCATTTTGATTGGGACTGTTTTGGTTGCTCTTGGTAATGTTGTAGTAGTTGAATTTAGTCCTCTATTAAATGCTTCTATCAAATAAACACCAACCACGTTTGACTTCCATTATCAAAACCTTTTGCTTTTTCCCACCGCTTCATGAATACGTTGTCTGGTATGTTAACGCACAAATGGTTTTAATATTGTTGGGTGAGTGACTCATGTCAGATGACCCAGTTTAATTGCTTTGTTGACAGGACCATAGCGTTGGGCTTCATGCGGTAGAAATCTTTTTCTCATCTTTAGGATTGTCTTGTGATTGCTGATTGAATAGTTTTACGGAAAAAAAAATCTGTATATTTTAAAAAATTATTTCCAAAAATCAGGTAAATTAAAATCTAAGAAAAATATTATTTTACATTTTTTTCCATAAAAACGCCACTTTGTATTAAGATTTTATGTTAAATTAATTTTCATGGAAATCTGTATGAAAATTAAAGCGATATAAGACTTATTTAACTTAAAATTTAGATAACACCACATCATTGGAGTTTCGAAAAAGAAAGTAGATGTTAGATGAGCAAAAACTGCTTTTTGTTAGTTAGAATTACAATATAATTTTAAGCCGATTAGTTCACTCTTAATGGTTTAATTAAAAATTATATAACAACACCTCAGGAATGATTCAAGCACTAAATAAATTTAAGTGATTGATGATTTTTACGAGAGTTTGGGTAAATCTTTAATCTTAAATTCTAAACTTGTTAAAAAAAAAAAAAGAATATCTTATGACATGAGTAATCTCTCTCTCTCTCTCTCTCTCTCTCTCTCTCTCTAAAATTTATTGAAATTTAATTAATTTGACTCTACGATATAACTATTTTGTTTTAGGAGACATCATGTTGCTTCTTAATTAATGACATAGGGGAGAGATGAAAATAAAAAGTTAATAAAGAATGTTTATAGAGATTAAATTTTATTACCTTTTCTATGTGTCTCTATCTTTTACCTACACGAGAGACTGTATAAGTATTCTTTACGTGTATACCACTTTTTTCAGAATTGTGTTTGGTTTAAGTAAACAAATAAAAAAATTAAAATGATATTTATGAGTAATCTGCTTAAGCTCTTCTTATCACAAAATAATAAAAATAAACTATTATTGTACTTGTACTTTTTTAAAAAACTGGTTTTTGTGAACTTCACAGATGAAGGTTTTTATTTTTTATTTTTTTTTCGGACATGACTTCACAGATGAAGTTGTGAAAAAATAAAAGACAAAGAATACGACAGAAGGATGTATATATAGTAATAATGTTGCTTTTGAGCCATTCACAGACGCTAACAGCAACGGTTGCTGTCATAAAATTCAGTATTAAAAAAATTGCAAATTCAATTGTACGTTATATATTTATATATATATCATGAAGCATTTTTATAAATTTAATTTATTTAAATTGTCAATATATAAGATTTCTTTTTCATTTTGAAAATTCGAAAGTTATATAGTCTGTCTATAAAAATTATCTTCCTAATATATATATACGTTATATTGAAGTCATTAAATTCAATTTTTAATTAAAAAACCCTAAATTTAATTGTAATGAAAAATCGTTAAATTTAACTACTTTAAAAAATTGTAGATTTCAATTTTACGCGTGAGTTAAAGACAAAGGGCTATTATGTTGGGTTTGACCATTGGGTGTGAGACACAGCATGTGGCATGCACTAACCTGAGAAAGAGGCACTGACCTATTCTAAGGTGGTAAGTGCCTGAAAGCTGAAGCAACCTAAGACAACTGCAACGGCTTATGTTAATGGCTGAAACCAAAATCCAAGTCCTTCATGGGTGTCCTACACGTGGAATATAAGGTACCAGACTTTGGACTTTGGTCCTTGACCCTAATTCAATGTACACTGTACATATCTTTATTCCACTTGAACCTTCTTTTTTTTTTCCTTTTCTTTTTTCGAAAACGAATTTGTTTGCATAATAATGATTTCAAAGAAAGCAAAAGGTGGGATTCTTCATCAAGTAAAATCTCGTCTTAATCATTGTGTTTGAAATTTATTTAGGAAAAAAGATTGGATGAAGATGTTATACTCGATTAAAAAGATAAGAACACTGAAAAAAAGTTAGTTAGGTTAAATTCTTGGCATATTAAATAATCAATTTTTGGGAACTAAACGCAATCGGTTTTTATCATTGTCAATTGAATGCTTTATATTGTGGAAAATTGATATAAAGGTAATATAATGAGGGCTTCAAATTCAAAATTCTATGAATATTATAACATCGTTAAAGTCCACGCGTCTTTTGATCTATGGCTTGTGAAAAAAATTTAAAAGAGTAGCAATAAATATATGTTAGTTACAAAGAAGGCATATGATTCTTTTTATGCTCCTTTTGTTAAAGATAAGAGTCATTTTCTATTTAAGAAAAGGGAATTAATGACCGTTTCTATAGTTCAAACTATTAAATTTTTAAATGTATTTAAGTTTTCATGATTTTTAGAAATTAAATCATATATTTAGCAAAAAAAATCTTTTGATAAATGAATTTATTTTTTATTTTTAAGCTTTAAACCACTATTCTCTTAAGCATATTTTCCTTTTTTTATCGCACGCTATGCCTGTTTGCATTTACCATGATATGCATTTAATATATTTTAAATTTTGATCTTTTTTCAACTTTAAACATGAATAGATCCATATTTCCCGTAAAAAAAAAACTTTAAACATGAATATATAATTGGTTAGTTTTTAATACAATCTGATTAGTTGAACATACTCATTTAAACATTTAAAATTATATATTAATTATTTAAATAAATATCAATTTTAGTTATATATGAATTAAAATGATATATTATCTTTATTAATCATATAGATTTATTCTTAATCAATATCATATTTAACATTTAAATAATTAAAATTTACACTTAACTAAATTACAATCATGATGTATGGATTTTTAAGTATCTACACATTATATAAAAAAATTTCTCTCTTTACTAATAAACTTGTTATCTCTCAACTCCAAAATAATCGTACACCAAAAAAAAAAAAAAAGAAATCAGGTGAAACGTTTGAAAATTTATAATATTTAATTTAGGTTAGATGAAACGTGACTTTAAATTTGTTGATGAAAGCCATGACTTTAATGGCAAGATAAGCTTTTTCTTTTTGGCTTTTTTGTTATAATATTTTCTCTTTCATTTCACTCACGGGCAAAGGAGGTCCTTTCTAACCAAGGGAGCTACCTGCTACAGGGACCGAACCCCACTGCATACATTCAGATTCTAGTAAGTAATAAGTAATAAATATCTCATCCTCTTCTGTTTCCTTTACTTTATTAGACATGTACCTAAGTACATTAGATCATAATCGATTGTATATTAGCATATTTAGTTCTATTTTTATAAAATTATTTAAAGTGTATTTGGTTATAATTTTTTTAGCAAAAAATTATTATTTTTATTAAAAATATAAAATATTAAAAAGATCTATTTTTAATTTTTTCAGTTATATATAAATTTAAGTTTCATAGTTATTTTTTAAAAAATTGAAATAAACACACTTTTATATTTGATAATTTGATTTGAAAAGTGATTTATGTTTAAATAGTATTAATCAAAATTATTTTTAGATTTATATTTAACAAAGAAATGCCCAAAATAGATTTTAGTAGAATTGAAAAATTCACGTTTATCTAAAATCAATTTTGAGACTATAATTTTTTGACAATGAAAAACCAAATAATAATAAAAATGAACAAAATCAATTTTGGGCTCCCAAAATTGATTTTAACACCTTCCAATGTGCATTCAAATGTGCGTTACCTCCTTTTTATATACAAAAACAACAATAACGTCTAACTTAACCTATCATCTTTAATAATTATACAAATTTAAATTCTTTTTTATTAAATTAAAGAAGTATATATGATGAAATTTTGTAAAAGTAATATACTTTTCAATTATTTTTTTAATTTTTAAATTATGAGAATAGACTTAAAAATGGAGACAAAAAAAAAATCTCTATTGTATGCTTTTGACATTTAAAATTGAGTATAAAATTAGAATTTATAATTAGAATTTATAATTAGAATTAGACTTCTTAACCTCAAATGTTATGTTTAGAATAACTTATAGAGTTAAAATTATAATTTCATAAATCAATTTTATGTAATTGAAAAACAATTAAGATGAGCTCCTCTTAAATCCTAATATAAACAAGAATTGAATACAATTATGTGGGTTCATTTAGACATTGAAACTAAAATTGTAATATAGAGTTTTAATTTCAAGAATTAGAATTGGTTTAGAATCTTAACTTATATATTTGGATTTGCTAAAGAATTAGAATATAAATTGTAGTTCTAAATTTAATTTTGATTTCATTGTGTAAATAAGTGATGCAAACTTTAAATTTAATTAAAATATTAATACAATAACATTTTTTGTACTACAATAGTATTGTTATTATAATATTTTTTTGCCAAAATTATTTATATATAAAATAATAAACTAGACTCTAACAAATTTTTTATATTATAATTTTTTATAAAAATTTAAATTGTAATAATTATGATTACTACCAGATAAATGAGGAAGAAAAAGAATTATACACACTTTAATGATAAGAGAAACATTTATTAATTTTTTGATTTGATGGTTATTAAGGTATGAGTTAAAAATTAATAATTCATTTCATAGAATTGATTTATGTAATTCTAATTTTAATTCTATATGTTATTCTAATATAAAAATTGAAATTGAGAAATTCAATTTCAATTTCAGGCACTAATTTTATGGTTAATTCCCAACCGTTAAATGGCATGTTACTAAAATTTAATATAAATGTCTCTATTGTCATTAAAGTTTCTGTGATTCTTTCTCATTTATTTGCATGTTGTCATATTATTTAATATTTATGATTAAAAAAATATCACTATAATATTATAAAATTGTTATTGTATTAATACTGTTGTTAATTTTAACTTTCGAGTCATAATTTAAATAATAAAATTAGAATTGCAAATCATATTCTAAATCTTTGACAAACCAGTTCTTTAATTAAAAAAATTCTAAACCTATTCTTATTAGAATAAAAGTTGAAATTCTATGTTATAATTCTAATTTTGACATCCAAATGGACCATAACAAAAAAATCTTGAGAATCCTCCTAAAACATAATTTAGCAATACTACTGGTTACATAAAAAGAAAAAAAATGCCATATGCATTTAATATTTTTTGATATTTTTATTTATTTTTTTCATTTTTAAATAATCAAGATGATTGTTAATTTAATATTTTCGTAGAATTTAAGATTATTCAATAGTATTAACACTTTATACTTCTGAAAAGTTTTTCATTCATTTATTCTCTTTAGTTAATCAAATAATTGCTAGGCAGCTTTTTTTTCTCTAAATATTTAGCATCTTTCTAATCTGAGTACATAGTTTTTTTCCTTTTCAAATCAGGTTATTTCACCACCAAATAGTATTATCAGTAGATATTCATGAACAAAGCATACACCGGCATGGATCAAATCAAAGACTTATTGTATGGACACAATTCAATTCAATTCAATTCAATTACTACATCAACTCAATCTTAATTAACAATAACACATTCAATGTATTTACAAAACTTAAGTAAAAAAGGTAAAAAATACAAAGTGCAAAAGAAAAAGAAGGAAAGGAGAACTTCACTTCAGTGGCATAACTTCATAATTCTACGGTGCTATCAAGGGCGTAAGTATAACCTATGGTCTTTAATTTTGAGAAAAAAGACAAAAAGCAGGTCAGCGGCAGCATAAAGGTTAGGCCGTCCAACACTGCCTTTGCAGCTTTAAATGGGAAAACTAATTAATATGTGTAAGAAAATAAAAAAAGGTGCCACTTTATTTCACTCTAATTTAGATTGCTTTTTACAAATTTACCATATTAACCATGGTTCCAAATATTTAATTTCATTTTGAAAAATTTATTAATTGCCCCTCCCGGACGCCAAATTGGTCTTAACCAAATTGTAATTTATCGGGTATAGCAATTTATTCAAATCAAATAAAAAAAAATCTTGTAATATCTTAATATTTAAACATACTTTAGTATCGCTCTTGTTTTATCTTTGGTTTTTTCTCCCTGGTTTAATTTCTTCTTTAAGAAAATTGTTGTAACAGTTGCTTTTATTTTAAGCTTTCCATTTTATTTTTTTCCTCTCTTTTTCGACTTTCAATTCAAGCAGCTTTGGAAATACCAACCAGCCAACGGGTTTATTCACCTCCTGAAATTTGTAAGTTGCTTTGAATTTCTCGAGCGAACAGTTTTTCCTGCTTATATATATAAATATATATATATATATATATATATATATATTTTCCCTTTTTGTGTGTGTGTGTGTGTGTAATTTTTATTTTCACTTTCTGGGGTGAGTGAGCTTAGTTAAGTTCTTGTTGAGCTGAAAGAGAAATCTGAATACAAGGTTTCAGCTTTAGAAGAAGCTTGCTGAAGTGTGGAAATCACAGTGACAGGTCATGATCTTTGCATTCTGAAGAATATCCACAGCATATAT
This sequence comes from Pterocarpus santalinus, assembly GCA_031439595.1. Lineage (NCBI taxonomy): Eukaryota > Viridiplantae > Streptophyta > Magnoliopsida > Fabales > Fabaceae > Pterocarpus > Pterocarpus santalinus. The sequence goes on from CM062523.1 coordinate 6,485,510, forward strand.
GATGTTGATATGCTTTCCATAAAGAATATATAAGGAGCTTTGTTTTTGAAAATTTCTTTTTTTTCTTATTATTTTTGGTTTTATATTACTATTTTTTTCGCTTGAGTTTCGGCTTTCTGTCTTTCAAAGTTTAGGAAAATGCTGTGTGTGAAGCAGATTTATCCAAAAGGTTGTAGTTTATTTTTCTGTTTTTGAAAAGCCTTTGGTATTTTTGGATGGTTTGTGCTTTGTTTTGAGTTGCAGGCTGAGAAATATTTGGAGCGAATGAATGGCTTTTCTTTTACAATTTTTTTCCCCAATAAATTTTCTTAGCCAAGTTGGTTTATTTAAATTTATAAAATTTTGTATTATTTTACTAATTTTTGTTATTTTTTCTTTTATTGGTTAATGTATATTTTTTTCCCATCTTTTGTTTTGTGGTAAATTTCTGGTTCTAGTATTTGAAAAGTGAGCAAGTACTTTCAGAGATGAAAACAAAGACAAAAGAAGTTAACTTTGATCCAAAATAACTGCATTTCTTTGTAATGATTCTCCGCTCTGAACCCTGTATTTGTTTTTTAAGATTCCATGCATAGCTTAAGTTCCAAGTGGATCTCTAATGAATATAGTGAAAAATCTTCATGTAAATCTAAAGTTTGAGTCTTTTCTTTACCCTTTTTCCTCATGTGTGAGAGAACCTTTGATGCGTTTTCACTGTGCCTTTATATCATGTTCAAAAAGGTTTGAACTTTGAAGGCATTGATGGGTTGGGTAGTAAAAGATATGATTTTTGTGATGACAATTGGTCTAATAAACAATTTGCTTTCTAATTGTTGCATGTTGATTTCTGGGGTTGCAGGTTTTTGTTTGGTTATATAGAATTGGGAGTGGTAATTCAATATATGCATGGAGGCAAGAGAAGGCATTAGTTCTGGGGTTACAGTGATAGGGGCAGAAGCTCCATCAGCATATCATGTGGCACCAAGGAGTGAAGCTCCAAACCAGGTTCATGTCCCTGAAGCAGCAGCAGCTGCAGCGGCGGCTGCGGCTGCTGTTGGTGCCTCTCCGGTGAGTGTGGGGATGGATGGAACAGCAGTTAAGAAGAAGCGGGGTAGACCAAGGAAATATGGGCCAGATGGGTCTGTCACTATGGCATTGTCACCATTGCCAATCTCATCTTCAGCTCCACCTTCAAGTGACTTTTTGTCTGGGAAACGGGGAAAACCGCGGGGTATGGAATACAAGCAGTCGAAAAAACTTGGGTTGGATCATCTAGGTAATGGACCTTTGATGCTTTTAATGCTCATGTTGCAAAATTAAGTGTGTAAACAACATGGTTTGTCAAGTGAATTTCAATTATTGGTAAACTTTTCATATTGATGAAGTTTGTGGTATCTTCCTTCTTCTGATAGTGAAATAACTTGTTTGTCTTCTTTGAGTTTACTTCCTGTAAAACTTCTAAACTATTTTCACTGGATCCGTGGAAAAGCCCGCAATTTTATTTTTAAATAATTTATTGAAGTCATCCTTTTATACAGAAAGATTTTCGGAAGCCAGGTGCAATGAATTAATGTGCAAATTTCTTGTTTCCATGCATTGAAGGGAGAAATTTAGGTTACCATGATTTCCCTAATTTCTGAATGCCATGGTTCCTTTCCTAATTTATTAGGAAAGTGTCACCAAGCTAATTGGTTTTTTTGTTTAAAACAGCTAAGGTAATTCAGATAATATGTGTCTGGAACAATATATGACTACTTTTGTAGATATTATTGCATGCTTTGTAAGTTTCAACTCATTTTGGCTGATATCTATTGTTGTTACTTCTGTAGGTGACTTTAATGCATGCTCTGATGGTACAAATTTTTTGCCACATATCATCACTGTCAATGCTGGAGAGGTATGCTTTGGAGGTTTCTTTTTTTTTTTTTTTTTGGGGGGGGGGGGGGGGGGACAAGGGTTTTTGCTTCATTTGGTTCATATAAGTTTGCGTCAGTTTTTTCTCTTAATATCCTTTGTTATACTTACCCTGAAGATCCATCATATATGTATGTGTATAAATATCTGATATCTTTGACTTCGCTTTTCTGACATACTACTGGTTAACTGACATACAAGACTAAACTGTAATTATTTAATTCTTACACAGTCTAAACGATTCTTCTACAATGTGTCTCTGTTATTCTTGTTTAATAATAAATTACTTGTTTTGGATTGGTGATATAGTTTGGTGAACAAACAATAGTTGTATTTCTTTTTTGCCCATTCTTTTCTCGCTTCAATTAAGTTGCTGTGAATGTAGTTGAAGTTCATAACTAATATTTTGGTTAGAAGAGGAAAGCTCAATGTTTTGTACTTTATTATCCATCTGATGTAGAAAAGCCTTTTTTCATACCTTCCCTAAGCATTCTGTATATTTTATGATGCTTAATCTTCCTTAACAGATGACTAATGATGTTATTTTCCTTTACTCTTTGATTGTTGCAGGACATTACAATGAAGGTTATATCCTTTTCTCAACAAGGACCCCGAGCTATATGCATCTTATCTGCTAATGGTGTAATTTCAAATGTTACACTTCGTCAGCCTGATTCTTCTGGGGGAACTTTGACCTATGAGGTGCAGCAGTATGCCATTCATTAATGTTTAATTTTATTTCTTTACCCTAACTTTCCTTTTATACTATTACATTTTAATGAAATTTTAATTAAACAAGCTGCAATCCTCAATTTATTTAAAGTTTCTGTCTTACCTGAATTCATTTGGAATTTCAGTTCAACAAAACAACTTTATTCATTTTTAATTTGCTCTAGCTGTAAACTTAGAAACTTTGCTAATTAAGCTTAAGCATATTTTAATGAAACTTTCACTCTTCCTTGTGTCTAATCCTCAATCTTTTCATACTGACCTTATTCTTCTTTCATGCTGAATGCCTTATTGTTGATGTGATCGTTGTTTAAGATTGAACCTGAGGTTCCTTGATCTTGATATGTTTGTTCATAAGGTTTTGTTGCTTCTGATTGATATTTTTAGTCATTACTAAAGTCCATTATGATTATTCTAAACTAATTACTTCCTCGAGCTAGAAGTATGAAGATGCGCTTTGGGGATGGCAATAATTATAGGGTTGCTAATATTTATAATCAACATCATAAATTTTAGATATCAGTAATGATGTCCTGAACTTATATGGTCTAGTTTTTTGTATGTGTAGTAAATTAATCATGATGGTGAGAAAGTTGAATTTGATATGGTAAAATTTTACTAATGTATATGGTCAAAAGATCAGTTTCATTGTTAGCCATTTTGCTATCTATTGTCAATTAGCAATTCAAGACAGGTACCTCTTATTGTTCGTAATTTGCATGAAATAAGCATATGAGGAAGATTTACAGTTGTTGTAATGAACAAAGAAAAAAAGCTTTGCAAGTGCAGTTAATGTATATGTTGCTCACGATGAGAAGTTGTAGACATGTGAAATTTATAGAAACTAATAATCAAGTTGATCGTTATGGAGATTTGATTGTGAGTCTAGCTGAATACAAATTAAATTCAGACATGAATACGTGATAAAAAGTGGCTTTTGGTGAAATCTTTAATTACTATGAAAATAATCAGATAAGAGGCTAGAGATTGCAAAAAGAGGGTAATAGGAAGGATTGGGAGGAGGGAGGGAGGGAGACGGTGTAAAATTATCTATATTTGTGTAAAGTATTCTTAATGTGCATGTTAGGATTAAGATTTGATAATTCATAGTTTACTTTTTAGTCTTAAAAAGAAAAGGCTTTGCATATTGCTTAGTTTAAGCAGATTGCAGAATCTAGGTTTTACTGTGTAGAGAATAGAAATGAATTGGGTTAGGATTGGCGGGAAATGCCTGACATAAATTCTGGTTTTGCCATTGTCTTTGGTGGTACCTGAAGGTCATATGCATTACTTCATCACTGAGTTGGGAATTGTAGCTTTTTATTTGATTGTTGACATATGTTCATCATGGTGCTAATTTTATTTTATTTTATTCTTTTGTAGGGCCGTTTTGAGATACTTTCCTTGTCTGGATCATTCATGCCTACTGACAACCAAGGAACAAGAAGCAGGACTGGTGGGATGAGTGTCTCGTTGGCTAGCCCTGATGGTCGTGTTGTGGGCGGTGGTGTTGCTGGCCTTCTCGTAGCCGCTGGTCCGGTGCAGGTAAGCACTCCCCCATGCTTCCCATTTAGGATATGCTCAATAATATATTAGTTCATGCATGCATATCTGCTAGAAAAGTGAACCAAATAATTTTCTTTCGGTACATCCCTAAACAATATAGGGATCCGAAAGTTACAAGTTCAATTTCTAGAAATAGCCTCTTTGCCTACAGGAATAAGGCTGCATACATCTATCTTCTCTAAACCGCTGCTGGGAACCTCATGCATTGCACCTTTAGAAGTTACGACATATTTTTTTCCTCAAACAAAGGGTCACTTAAGATATGGCTAATGCATTTTCAGGTGGTGGTGGGAAGTTTCCTACCAAGCAACCAGCAAGATCAGAAACCAAAGAAGCCAAAGTCTTCTGATTATGCACCAGCCACTGTTACTCCATCCATTGCAGCAGTGTCTTCTGGACCACCCCCAACTACTGCTGAAAAAGATGATGTCATGGGTGGTGGACATGTGCTGCAAAACTCAGCAACCATCAACTCATCAAGCCTTAACCCTCCTCCCTCAACTTTTAGAAGAGATAATAATTGGGTCAACATGCACTCTATGCAAGAGTCAAGAAAGTCAGCTACTGATATCAACATATCTTTGCCTGATAGCTGAGGTTGATGCATCAAGTCTTTGCTGACAACAACAACATTCATGACAGGGATTTTAATTTGAATGTTTTACAGTGTCCTCTCTATTATCTTAAGATTGTTATAGACTATTGTTCTGATGATGTTTTATCACCATAGGATGATGTAGTTCACCACCTTTACAGTGTTGTTGTAAGTTGCAGCTAGGTTTTACATGTTAATTTATCAGGTAGAGTATCTGATTTGTCGGCTGATTAGGTAGATGCTGCACTATGCAGTGCTATGAGTAGGCTAATTCGGATGTAATGAATAGCTTGTTTGCCTTATTTATTTATGACTGAATTTGTTGAAGCTTTTGATCCAGAGTTGGTATTTGCATTTGATTCTGTTTGTTTTTTGTTGGTTGCATGGTATGTGGATATTTGTTCCTATGGTTTGAATTCTTTGGGAAAAGGTTCTAGAGTTATTCTAATCTTTTTTATAAATTCACTGTGAATTTTAAAACTCTTTTAAGTAGTTCTTAAATTTCTGGTCCAGGACTCTTTTTTTCTAAATTTGTTAACTCACTAATAGCAATATCAAGTAATGGCATATTATCTATTCATTATAATAAATTTGGATTATTAATTAGTTTTTTTATTAAATTTAGATTTTTTGTTATTTTAAATAGTTAAATTAACGTTTAAAATTCCGAAATGAAAATATATACAAAAATTACACATAATAAGACAAGACGTCATGTAATTTGCCTCTGAGTCAGTAAACCGTTAACGAAGAATTTATCGGATCATTAGTTAATATTTATTAGCTAATTTAAAAGTACTTTACATTTCATAGTAATAATATGTAAAAGAGTAATTTAAATATAAAAGAAATAATACTTGACCCCACTTCTTCCAAACAATAAAAGAAAAGAATCACAATAACAAGAAAATAAAATTAGTGCAATGCATAATAAACCTACAAGAAAAAACGGTGACGGATATAATCTGCAAATGCATGACCAAAAAATAAAATTGCAAAATGTATGTCAAACATGATTGTCAACGACTACTTTTTACCGTGGTTGAGAAAATCGGACCGGACATCGAGTCGGTCAAAATAGAGGTTTAAAGGTTTAGAGTTTTAACCGGAGGTCCGACCCGGATATATTAATTAAAAAATAAAAAAATTAAATTAAATTATTAACAATAACAAATATAAAATAATATTTATTATAAAATACTTTATCAAATATCTTAAATATAAAATTTATATATTTTAATTTTTATTTATATTTTTTTAAAAAAATACTCACAAATAGTATAACAATTATTTTTTATTTTTAAATTAATTTAAAAGTATATAACAAATAAGTATACTAAAAGAATCAAGATTAAAAAAAAAATGAATTTTTGTCTTGATTGAAGTTTTTCTTTTTTATTTTTTTTATATAAGAAATAATAGAATTTTTATTATTTTTTTAAAAAATGGTCAACCAGTTTGACCGGTCTGAATCACACCGATTCACCAGTTTTTTCTGGTTTTGACCATAACTGATTTTGTGATGAAAATTGGACCAGCCTGGGGTGCGATTCCCAATTGGATTATGACCGATTGATCCAGTCCGGTTCTCTCTTCCTTGCTTCCTATAGTTAGTTGATGTACATGAACTTCACAAAATATAACGTCTTTCTACTTCCAAATCTAACAATTATTTTTCTTGCATTGAGTTGGGAACATACATATCTAAAATTTTATCTGTAAAATTTCTAATTTTTATTAAAAAAATCAAATAATTGTTTCAACCTTTTCATATGTATCCGGACACAACTTATTGAAGGACAAGTAGTTTGGCACCGAGTTTTACAACAATCTGATGACTTGTGCTAGTGGTGGCCATGTCTATTGACAGTGTTCTCCCATGCTCATGGGTTCAGTACCACCTCCCTTCTAGCAATAAGAGTATGTTTGGATTAATGGTTTAGAGTGAAGTGAAATAGTGCCAAAAAAATGTAATGAACCTCCATTGCTTAGATTGATAAATTTATGATGGAATGGAGTGGATAGGGGGGAATAAATTCCATCCCATTCCATTAAAACCCCCTTTTTTTATTCTTTCCAATTTGAAAATTTGGGATGAAACTCCATTCTACTATTAAAATATCCAAACAATGGAGGAGAATAATTCCTCCACTTCAAACAAATTTCATTTTGGATGTATCACCTCTATATGATTTAGACTAAACTGTAACCAGGAAGTTTAAAGGCAATTCTCTTATCTATCATTTCCCTTAACCTCTCAGCATCCTTAAATCTCCCAACACCAGCAAGAATATTGGACATGAGAACATAATCCCCACCATGTCCTCTCTCCATCTCAAGTATTTTCCTTGTCACCCTCTGACCAATTTCAACATTATTATGAACATTACAAGCACCCAAAAGTGCTCTCCACATCACAACATTGGCAACATCAGAAGGCACCTGCAAGGCAACCTTTTCAGCTTCTTCTAACCTCCCGGCCCTCCCCAACGTATCTATCAGACATCCATAGTGCTTGATATCTGGCACAAGCTGGCAATCATTCACCATCTTATTGAAAAACTTGAGCCCCTCCTCAACCAACCCTCCATGGCTACAAGCATTCAAAACACTTAGGAACGTCACGCGGTTCGGCCTCAGCCCAGCCTTCTCCATGCTTTCAAAACACTCCACAGCTTCCCTCCCCATCCCATTCATAGCAAAACTAGAGATAGCTGAAGTCCATGACACCAAATTCTTCCTATGCTCCGGTATCTCCTGGAAGAATCTAAATGCACTCTCTATGCATCCACACTTCGCATACAAATCAATCAGTGCATTTGTAATGCGTATATCAAATTCATTGAACCCTTTCTTCTCTGCATAGCCATGAACTGATTGACAAATCTTAACATACCCAAGATTCGCTATAGCTGGAAAAATCGTCAAGAGAGTAACTTCATTAGGTTCTATACCATCAACTTCAACCATTTCCCTAAACAAAGCCAAAGCCTTAACAGGCTGATTCGTGCGAGCGTATCCATCCATAACAAGCGTCCATGAGACCACATTCCGGTCCGGCATCCGATTAAACACCGAACAAGCAAGTTCAACCTCACCCCACATGATCAAACCGGTGATCAAAACATTCCAAGTGACAGTGTTTCTCTCAGGCATTTCGTCAAACACCTTTAACGCCTCGACCAAAAGGCCAAAATTTGAATACATTTGCACCAACCCAGTTGCCACATAGACATGAAACTGAAAACCCACCTTGAAAATGAGGGAATGGAGCTGAATCCCGAAGTGGGTGCAGCCCGAACTGCCACAAGCATGGCATAGGAATGCAAAAGTGAAGGTGTCAAGTGAAGGGTATGTCAAGAAAGTGTGGTACTTTGGTGTGTATGTGAAGAAGTGAAGTGCTTGTTGGGGTACTGGGGTAAGGGAGTAACATCGTATGATGTTGTTGAAGAGGATTAAGCAAGTGGGGAGGTTGTAGAGAGGGTAGTGGAAGAGGCCAGTGGTGATTGTGTGAGAGTGGACTTGTTGAGTGGTTTTGTGGCGGTGAGGGTGTTTGAGAAGAAGGGAGAGCAAGTGCTGTGGGTGCTTGGGTTGGGGTGAAGAAGATGAAGGAACAACAAAGCTGGTTTTGGAATATGGGAAACGGTGGAAGGTTTGGTGAGAGATGGCGGTTGTGGTGGTGGGAATGGCTGAGAAACAAGATGAAATAGGATGCCTCAACTTTGCGTGTAACATAATAGTAAGTTTAAGACATGCAACGTGTTCGAGGAGCGACTTCTGACGTATAATGTTTTTCGTTCACGTCAATATGAACAGAGTAATAGAGTGCTGTTATTTTTTTTAAATTAAAAACTTTTTTTAGCAATTTAGGCTCTCCATCAACCCCTTTATTGAATACAATTATACGACGCGTTAAATAGTTTACATGGCTCTATTAACTCTTATCTTATCATCTTAACCATTTTTGTTTGTTAAAATATTATTTTTGACAAAATTTTAAGCTAATATACTAAATTTTTTATTCTAATTTGTTATAAAAATAAAAGAAATTTTGTCAAAATAGCATCATATTAATAAATGGGAGTGACTAGAATGATAATAGTGCTATGTTAATTACTTAACAGGCTACGTTATAGTATTTAATGAAAAGATTTAATAGAGAGACTAAATTATTTGGCATCTTAAAAGATCAAAAATCAATTTATTAGTTTTTCATTTTGTTAGGATTTAATTTGCCTTACATGAAAATAGATAAGGATTACTTTGGAATTTATTCAATTATTTTTTTATTTTTGGGCTTGGAATTTCATTTGCAAACAAAGACAAAGCTACAATAGCAGCCCACCCATCTGACGGAACTAGAGAAAGTAAAATCACAAAAGCCACGGCCCGATGTACCGAAAACGGCTACGGCCCCGTAAGATGGCCAACAAAATCCCAACACAAAAAAAAAAACAAAAAAAAAACATAATACACTTTTAATTTTTTTTAGCTTAAATATATTGTAGTCTTTATAAATATAGATTATTTTGATTTTAATTTTTTAAAAACTTCTATTTTTTTAATCTTTTTTTAATTTTTATTATTCTAAATTTTGGTCCTTATAAATATTTTAGAATATGAGTTTAATCCTCACAAATATTTAAATTTATATTCTTGTTCTTCATAAATACTTTAATAATAATTTTTTAGTACTTGTAAATATCATATTTTAATACTATGTTAGAATGACAAGAATTAAAAATCTAATAAGGGAAAAGGATGATCAAACCAAAGAAAAAAAATTAAGAGAAACTAAAATCAAAACGATCCATATTTTTAGGAATTAAAAATATATTTAATTTTTTCAACATTGTAGGTTTGTTATTTAGTTAATGAACATCACCTTTTTTTTTAGTGCATAATGAACCTCATTCCTTTTTTTTTTTTTTTGATCAAAAACATTGAATATCATTGATAATAAAACCCAACATATAAGTGAGAGATTACAATAAGACTAATAATTCGAAGGCTATGGCTGAGAAATAGACACTAAACGCTAATTCAACTTTCTACCTACAACCCTGGAATGCTACTTATAATAGTGGGGTTAGAATGCAAAAAGAACAACCCTATTCCCATATCTTCACTCTTTTTTTTTTGGGGTTAGCCTAAATGTAGTAGAACGAGCTTGGGCGATATGGGCTCTGTTCAAAGAAGGCCCATCATGCACGACCAAAAAAGGGTAATCAATGGACAGAACAGACGACGCCGTTTCCAGTTTCGTGCTTGCAAAGACAGATCTGAACTCTGAATAGTGAAACACTAGAAAAGCGAAACCTTGCTCCTTTTCACGCCCTACTTCTACTTCTTCTTCTTCATCTTCAATTGGTGTGCACTCTCCCTCATCAACCATGACGAAGCAGCACGCTAATTGGTCTCCCTATGACAACAATGGAGGGTACTCTCTCTCCTCTCTCGCTCTATTTCGGGTTCAGCGACACAGTTTTTTTTTTTGGGATTTTTTTGTTTAATTAATTATTTTCATTATTATTCGTTTGGGGTAGATCTTGTGTTGCGATTGCTGGAGCGGATTACTGTGTGATCGCAGCGGATACAAGGATGTCCACCGGTTACAACATCCTCACTCGCGATTACTCCAAAATCTCCCAATTGTACGCACCCTATTATTCTTCAATATTATTAAGTTTCAATCTTTTTTTTTTTTAATTTCTTTTGGGCGAAATTCAACAATTATATTTGGTTATTGCATATTTGAGAGGTTTGTGAGCTGTTGAATGGACTGCACTTTGTGTGTGTGTGTGTGTGTGTGTGTGTTGTTTAAGGTTGTGGATTGGTTTTTCCTTGTTATTTTATGGGAATTTCCGATAATACCTGTTTGGTGTTCATTTTTTATTTCGTGGCAGAGCTGAAAAATGTGTTATGGCTTCTTCTGGGTTTCAAGCTGATGTTAAAGCTTTGCAGAAGGTGTTGTCTGCTAGGCATTTGGTGAGTCTAAAGAGTGCTCAACACTTGTAATTACCGAAATAAAATACTTATTTGACATGCAAGTTCTTTCGAGTTAGCAACTGCTATCTTCCGTGTTTAGTAATCTCTTATTATCTGTTCTGTCAGTATTCTGTGTGTTTAATAACTGAAATGCTGTTTCACCTGCTAGGTTCTTTCACGCTGCATAGCAAGTTAGCTATTATGTTTCTATGTTTAATCCCTTAGTATATGTTGAAAACTAGTTAGCAGTTTGAACTATATTCTATGTTTAATGAATCTGTTGGTATTTGTTCTTTCAGGAGGTTTATCTATATAGATAACTCATTTCTTAGATTGTTAGATATAGTTGGATGAAAGAACTTTGCTTGGTTTTGCATTGTTTTCAACCTCTCTGTGCTGGAATATGACTTCCTACAATCAGAAGAGTTGAAACAGTTTATTGCAACTACTTGTTTTGCATCTTAAGTTGAATTGAATTTGAGGCCTGTAGGGAGTTATTTGACTTTTGTTGATTATAAGGAAATTTTTGTTCTCTATATTGTACTGAGAAAGATGAATTGTTCTTTCTGTCTGCCCATGTAATTATGTATTCAAAATTTGGAAGAAAATTGATGGGGAGATTATAAGGATGATTGAAAAAAAAAAATTTCTATTAGGAACCAGAAAATTATCCTGTTTTCTCCCTAAGGAAAGAATTGAAAAAAAAAAAGAAATAAAGAAATAAAAAACTGCTGGGATTAGGCAGGTTTCTGTTATTAGACTTTTCAGTGTCTGTTTATCATTTTTCAGAAAATCTACTTTGCAGTACATCTTTTCTGAATTGGTCCCATGTGCATTTTTAGATGCATGAATCAAATAGAATTTTTACCTGAATGACATGCTGCTAGTTATAAATCTGGGAAACCGTAGTATTGGACTTGTTAATTGTTCTGTACCTTCTGTGACTCTCTTGCTTTTAGTTTACCATGACAAAGAAAATGAGAGGCTAATACTGATATGGTATCATCTTTTTCATTTTGAATGCAGATATACCAGCATCAACACAACAAGCAAATGAGCTGCCCTGCAATGGCTCAATTGCTTTCCAATACTCTTTATTACAAACGCTTCTTTCCTTATTATGCTTTCAACGTTTTGGGTGGCCTTGACAATGAAGGTACGTTATCTAGCTCTCTCTATGAACGTTCATGTACCATTGTCTATTTGCTAATAGCTACTTCAACCTGAAATAGGGAAGGGATGTGTCTTCACATATGATGCTGTCGGTTCTTATGAGAGGGTTGGATATAGCTCTCAAGGTTCTGGTTCCACACTCATTATGCCATTTTTGGATAACCAACTAAAGTCTCCCAGCCCACTCCTACTACCTGCCAAGGTGAAGTTCTCAAATCGGTGCTTTGCTTGAAATTTTTTATTCTGCAAATTTCATTTGATATGTATGTGAAAAATATGACATCTTGCAGGATGCTGTTACACCACTGTCTGAAGCAGAAGCAATTGATCTGGTCAAAACTGTTTTTGCATCTGCAACTGAGAGAGATATATACACTGTAAGTTTGTCTTACATGGGTAATTGTCATTTGACATGAGAATGAACTTGTAACTCACTGATGGTGTTTTTACAGGGAGATAAGGTTGAAATTGTCATCCTAAATGCTAGTGGTATTCGTAGAGAATACATGGACCTAAGGAAAGATTGATGGTCTGCACAGATATGTATTGTTGGATGTGCTGTACTGGGGTTGACAATGTTTGAAATACTTCTAGAATTTTAAATGTTATGGTGGGTATTTTTCCCATTAGGCGAAATTGAGAATATAGTTTCCAGGGTGAAACCAATTTGAACAAGTGCTAGTCTGTTTACACTATGACTAGACTGTGCTTTCGCTTTAAATTTGCATTGGATGTTATTTGAGTCTTATTTATTCAGGTCCACTCTGTTGAAAAGCTTATAAAATTTAGTCATGTTATTGTGAAATCTAATCAGCTCCGTGTTTATATAATATGCTTTACGTGGCCTATGCATATAAAATCATATGGCAAAAACCATGCATTCAATTTATTTATGTCTGGCTTGATAGTGCTCTTTGAAGGGGTATAAGTCAGTTTGTTATCTATTTGGTAAACAAACGAATTGAGACGTTTTTGCTCCTGATTTTTAAAAAATGAGATATGTTTTTGAGAGCTTTTATGAGATTTTTTAGAGTTAATTTGTATTCTAAAATTTAAAAGATTGATATAATTTTATTATCTTTGATAATAGTGAAAGTAAAAAATAATTTTATTAAATATTACTGTTGTAATTTTTGTATAGAGAGTAATTATTATAATATTTTATGAAATAGTATTATTATGATATTTTAAAAGTAATTTTCAAAAGTTTATTAGCTTTGAAAAAATCACAATAATATTATATCAAGACGAGAATGGAATTAGCTATAAATATTTTATCTGAACAAATATAGAGCCATAATGGATGGTTATAATAAAGAAACAGACCAATGAATGAACATGGAGAAAATGTGGCTTGATATCTTCATTTCATTCCTTCCACAAGAGTTACATTTGTAAGCTAAATGAATTCTGCAGGATAAATGTTCTTTCAATGATTGAGCGAGTTTTGTAGTCGACTACAAAATTATTCAAAGTTACACAGCATATGTGGTAAACAAGCAACAATTAGCTGAGAAGTTGAATTCAATTAGTTATTGTTGCTAATGCCTATGTGATTTCTGCATAGGTCGCTTATATCGTTTCGGTAGATGCCCATCCTCTCTTCTCCAACTCTTCTCTTAATGCCTGCCAGCAATCAAGAAGTTTTCATCACATGAATGTACAAGGCAATGATTATGTCAACCTATTTTTTATTCTTAACTTTTAACCAAATTTATGTACAATTAATTAAATTTATGTTCAGTTATAATGAGTGATTAATTTAGAATGAAGATGGTTAACTGAGACTACACTTTAGTCAATCATATAAAATTTTGTTTAAAAACATGAAGACCCCCGAAAGTGAGTTGGCTTGGACTTTACTTGATGTGGAGGAAGAGGAAGCATTTACTCTAGGACCAAGATTTTCTCAATGTAACATACAGAAAATCAAAGAGAAAAAGAGTGATGAAGTTTTACCTTGATTCTTTTCCTATTTGCATCAAAATCAAAGTTTCCAAGCCGGGATGCAGATCGATACTCCACAGTTGAACCCTTACCAGGTGGGAACCAGAACTCAACATCATCCACAAACTGTTGGAACATGAGAAAGGGGAAAGTGGGAATTAAAGCTGGTCCTTGACACCATCTAAATGCACATAAGTGATTATTTTTTCTTCATGATAAGTTATACATACCCCCAATATTGAGCTTTGGTACTCCACTCTAATATAGTCCTCTTTCCTTTCAACTATTCGTGGTGTAAATCCGTCTGGTGTTGTTGATTCTATCTGTAAAAGTTATCATGAACTGGTCTTAGCTTTACCTCAATGACATGAAAAGTTATTACAACCCAATTACGATCATTGATACATTGTTAATAGCTGGGGAGACATGGCAAAGAATATATTATGGCTCGTTTGTTTTAAGAAATCGTTTCCCGAGTTCATTTTCTATTTTTAATTTTATTTATAAAAATATTATCTTATTTCCATTTTGTTTCTTGTATTCATGATTTTGTAAAAGAAACAGTGAAAAAAAAAAAAAAACTTCGTTTCCGTGTTTCTTTCGCAAAATCTTAGAATGAGGAAATTAAATGAAAACAAGATAGCAATTTTGAAATTAAAATTGAAAATAGAGAATAAAGTATACGTATTCTGAAATCAAACAGACCCGTACAATTCAGAGGTAAAACTCATCATTTCAATTTAGATTCATTACCACGTCTATCAGTTCCTCCATTGCCTCTTCCCTGCTCACAGGATTTTTCCTACCTTCAGGGTTATAGTTCCTGTAGCAGAATGAAAATCCATTTTAAAAAAAGTGACAACATGATTCATCTATTGTTAATTGTCCAATAAAGTTTGGATTTTGGTGGGACCAAACTAGAGAAAAATAACCCCCCCCCCCCCCCCCAACCCAAAAAAAAAAAAGTAGGAAAACCAATTAGTGCACTATTTTCACCGACCAATGTTTATTAGTCAATGTTGGACAGCGCGTTGCACTAGTTTCACGTGGTTCAAAACGTGATATATTATTCCAAGTGCACCATTGCCATGTAATTCACATGGATGGATATGCAATCTGGGATTCCTTTTTGGACTAAACCCAGATTAATTATCTCCTTAATACGGTGCAACAGACCCTCCTCAAAATGTAATTTTGACAACACAAGTTATATAACATAACATAACCGAAAATTAAGGCCAAAATAACAATAGAATCAGGATCCTCTCATGTTATTAATATGAGTGTCATATTATGACAAAGACATAATAATGGCGAGTTCTATAATAAAATTTGTGTCTCTCTCCTATAGCATAACAGTCTTGTGTTAGTAAAATCTTATCTAAGCATGGACATCATTCTAAATGAATAAAATTGCAGCTAATTCAGATAGCCCCATCAAACCAAGCCTAAAATTAACATAAGCTAAAGAAAGGAAGTTTACCAAGGAGGAGCATAATGGGTGATATCACCGATATTCTCAGAGGTTGATATGCAATTCTTAGTAGCTGGACACAGAGCTAAAGATGGTGGATTTTTCTGCACTCCAAGAAAATCAGGCTTTTTCCCACTGCACCAAAAACACAAAAAATCAAACCCAATTCTCAATTTCCACCACTCCTATTTCCAATAATAGAAAAACATAATCCAAAACTCAAAAGGTTCTTAATACTTACTGACCCTTAATTACTCATCACTCATAAAGCAATTACATCAAATCATAAATTTTAAAAAAAATCCAAATTTACATTCAAATCAATGTAAAAAGTTAAAATTTCAAAGGCAATAATGAGAAACAGGGGAAAAAACAGAGGAGGGGCACCTGAAATTGAAAATGGCACCAATGGTTGCTATTTCACTGCTTCTCAATATGAGTGCCCTTCAATATGGAAAAAAGACTTGAACTTCAGAGATTTCAGAAAATGGGTATGAACAGTTTTCAATTCATTAGATGGTAGTAGGTTCTAACCTTCGGTTGATTTGCTCTGCGGGGTTGTCGTAGTTATCTTCATGCTTGTTGTGACAGAGAAGAATACGTGGTGGAAGAGAGGAAGCTTTGTTGTTGAGTTTGGTGTGAAACTTGAGGTTGCTATAGAAGGTGCTTGAAGATGATGCCATTGAAGCCATTGTTGTTAGGAGCTGAAAAAAAAATTGAAGGCTTGAGACCTGTGAGAGAGGAGTTCCACACTATCACAATTCACAACGTGCATTTGTCGCGTGTGTGTGAATTTTATATTGGCTCCCAACGCCGCGTTTTGATCGTGAACTTTCTAGGAAAAGAGGTTGGCAATTTGGCAATTTTTTTATTTTTATTTTTTATGGATTTGGATATCTGGGAATATATATAAAATTTTAGATACTGGTCAATTTCTCATAATAGTGATTTATATTTATTTTTGAAGGAACGAATATTCAGACTTCCTATTCGATGTGCGTTATATTAAGTAACTATACTTATTAAAAATTGTGATCGAAGGCGAGAATCAAAGTTCAGTATTACTAATCCAGGCGACAATTCTATAAATTCTATTGACCAACTTTCTATAGGTTAGCGTGTTGAAAATTGTAATTACGTCCAATTAATGTTGTAAAAACCATCAGATTAAATGTTTTGATTGGCCTAATTAGAAATTAAATTTAAGCTAGCCATATATTGTTGTATAAGCATTTTTTTAAAATAATTATTGTATGAGTTAATAATAATATAACAATATATAGCTAAATAATAATATAAAAAATTTTACATTAAACTTTTATAAAATGGCTACTTAATTATTAATATTTAATTAATTTAAATGATTAGATATTTATTTTTTTAATAAGATATTAGATTTGAATCTTATAAATAGAGAAAATTAATACTAAAAAGAGTTTTATCTTAATCGATTTGATTAGAATAGGGAGGATAATAGATTGAATATAGTAGGTGTTAGGTCAAACACAATTGTGTTCTACACCCTTTTATGCCAGTCTTACTTGACCCTTAATCCACTCTGCAAGTTCTAAAAAAAATACCTCCACCTTACTTGCAAGAAAATATTAAGATCCAAGCCCTATTAGTTATTTTTTTAATGTTTTTATGGGTATTTTTAGATTTAATTTACATGATAATTACTTAATATTCTTAAAAAATTATTACCTAACAAATTAAAAACATGTTTAAAACACTTTTCCATAATTAGTAAGACTAAATTATTAATTTGGTCATCCAAATATATTTATGACATCAATATGATTCTTCAAAAATTTGTGATATCTTTAAAATATTTTAAGTGATATCAAGTTAGTATTATTGTCAACTCCTATCTTCTAATTATTATTGTGGCGCCTATAGTCATATTATTTTCCAATGTGAAAAGACCAACTTAATATCAGTTAAAATCTTTAGACTTATTTGATCTCATAAGTCTTTGAAAGATTAACTTGATATCACTTAAAAATTTTATAGGACTTATTTAATATCATAAGTATTTGGAGAACTAAGTTGACATCACATATATTTTTGGGGGATCAAATTAATACTTTAGTCAATAAGCAATTTAACACCATAATGAAAGTATAGGGATGTGTTTGGTAAACTAAAAAAATCGGATAACTAAGTATAATAAGGCCTAATTTTCAATAAATGTTATTTGATAATTACTTAAATATTTTAAAATTAATTTTTATTTGAACAAATTTGGACCTAAATCAGTTTTAAAAAAAATAATTTTAAATTGGTTTTATTTTGTCCCAGTTTTTCTTTTTTTCTATTTTATATCTTCTCACTACTATTTTTCTCACTTCTTACCAATTAACTCTTCCTTCATTGATCTTAACAACTATTGGCCGCCATCATCCACCACCATTCATCATTGCTGTCGTCCACCACCATTTGCTGCCGTTATCCCATATTGTCTGTTGTTGATTATGGCCAATGATGGCCACATCGTCCACTACTATCTACGCTATCTACCACTGTTCGCCACTGCTGCTTGCCTCATCCTCCATTGTTTACCATCGTTAGCCACCATCATTTTCTATCGCCCATTTTTTCTGTCGACAATGGCTGCCACTACTTGTCGTCACTAGTCGCAATGCTCGTTGCCGCTGGGCTGTTACTACCATCATCGCTGTCATCGCCACCGCCTTCACTGTTGGTCGAATCGCCTCCCACTGTCCACCACCACCGGTTGCCACAGTCCACTATATTAACTTTTTTAATGACTTAATCAAGAAGAATGAGATGTAGAATAATAATAATAATAATAATAATACATATATTAAAACTAATTTTTAAGTTGTCGAACCAAATAATATTCAATAAAAAATTATTTCTATTCTATATTATATTAACTAGATTTTTAAAGTTGCCAAATACTCCTAGGTGAAGTAAAGATAGAGGTATGACAAGATGCGAGAACAAGTTGGAGGATGGCACCAAGATAGGGGTGGTAGCACAATAAAATGGGAGTAGTGGGGCGAGTAAGAGTGGGCATAATGTGAACTTGAACCCGCCCTTACTTGTACTAATATGTTTTGTTGCGTGATGAGTTTATAAACCAACCTAAATTGATTGGATAAAGTAGATACCTAAAGATCGAATAGCAATTGCCATCCCTAAACTTGAATAACATTAATTGGGGTCCCTAATAAATGTTAGGTACTTGTAAGTTAGATCCAGCAAAAAAAATACTTAATTTTTTCCATAAAAAATACTTAATTGGTTATAGCAGAGTCCCATAAAATTATATTCATGATAATATATTACTTTTAAACGAATTAATTGATTATTAATTATTTTAAAAAATTATTTTTTATATATTGGCAATGTAAAGTATCGTTATACCGATAGCCAATAAAAAATTGATAGATCATTTACTCTATGCAAGTTTTTAAAATTTGGATTAAAATTGACTTTAAAATGAATTACATGACAATTTTTTCATTATTATTAGTGGCTCGGTAGATGAAGATTAAACTCTTTACAAACTCAGTATTTCATTTTACCCTTCATAATATCTGTTTAAATATGTAATTATTTTTAATAAACTGTTCGAATTTCATCAACCAAATTAAAACATAAACCGAAAATCTTGTTTAGTGTCCTATCCGGTTTTTCACCGACACAGCATTCAACACAACACAACCTTCTGGATTGGTGGGTCCTTTTAACTTGTGACTTTGGTGTTTAAGCCCACTCATTGAAGCGGGAACAACAAGTGCAAAACACAAAGTAGCGTTGCTCTCTTGGGAACTGAACAGCTTCTTCTGCAAGCTTAGCTTTCTCTGCTTCTTCCTCCAACTCCATGGCTCGAAACAAGGTTCCACTTTTGTCTTTCTTCCCTTTTTTCATACCCCACCTTCAATCACAACGGGGTTAGGGTTTTTTTTTTTTTTTTTTTTCTTTTCCTTCATATGAAAAAGAAACCCCATTTATGATATTATTATCTTTTTTTCTAAATTTTTTTACCTTTTAACCTTTTTCAAAAATGTTTATCTGCTTATAATTAGTTACTTTAATCAAATACAGGAAGCGTTGGTTTTGCTGCTTGATGTGGGGCCAACCATGCATTCTGTTATTCCTGAAATTGAGAAAGTTTGTTCCATGCTTGTGCAGAAGAAGGTCTACTATTACTTCTATAACTGTTTCTCAGTACCCATCTTGTGTTTGCCTTTTGTTCTCTAAGAGCTGCAACAATAACATGGCATAACATGACCCCTTTTTCTTGTTTAATGTATGTGCAGCTAATCTATACCAAATATGATGAAGTGGGAATTGTCTTATTTGGAACAAAAGGTGCTTACTTTGATCCTTTTAAGATTTAAAAATTGCAATACACCATGTTCACTTGGTGGTTGTTTTCATGTCAAGTGGTATAAAGTTTTCCTTGCACTGAAACAACAAAAATTCAGTCTTTTTTCCATTAGGTGGGGGTTGGTTATATGGATCAAACAGTGCCATTGTTTTCCTCGCACTGAAAAATGTTAGTTATTTGTAATGCTGAAATGGAGAGTAAAAAATCAATGGACCTTCTGTGGTTATCCTTTAGTCACGGTTGTTGTGTTTCATTCTCATTCTTGTAGAATCTTCACTCTGTTGTGTTGACTGTACTGAGTTTTTGCCATGTTGATTTACTGTTGTTGGTGTTCATAATGCAATTTGTTGCTGGAAGAATCCTGCTAATACATTGCTTTTTTGTTTTCTTTGATTCAGTGAGTAATTTTGTTGTGACGACAGATCAAAGGCCTTCCTCACCTGTGTTTATGTTGCTCTTTTTTCAGACACTGATAACGAACTCACTTCAGAAGTTGGCGGGTACCAACATGTTGTGGTTTCAAAAAATATTAAAGTTGTTGATGGAGATATTGTTGAGGCTTTACAACAACTGCCGCAAGGAACTACTGATGGCGATTGTATCCATAAAGTTTTTGGTTCTATACACTAGAAGCTTTTACTATATGCTTTTGAGTTTTGACCAGCATTAAAATATTCATACTACTTGCTACTGGCTAATAACCAGACCATCTGTCATTGAAAGTACCCCTTTTGCAAGTTCTTTACTTTGGACTATAAAATTTTGTGAATTTGAGTTTCTGATTTCTGCAGCGTAGTACTCTGTGCCATTTATCATTCTTTTTTTCCCCTTCTTTACAATAATTGGCTGCATATGTGGTGACATAAACTGGTATTTTTGGTTCCATTAATTTACTTGCTTCCTAAGAATAACACATTAACACTTGGTGTTTCAGTTAATTTTTTGACAGTGATATTTTCTTGTATGATTGGTGTACTAAGTTATCTTTTCCTGAGCACTATTCTGTTTTTGTTATTAAAATTGAAAGGATGTCTGTAGCATAACTATGTAAGGTTCATTATTTAATTTTTCAAGAGCAATTTGATCCCTTCCTCTGCCAGTGGATTTTGGCTGATCAGCTGTCTTTTACCCTTTTGTGGATACCTTGACTTTGATGTTAGTTCTTGATGCTATAATTGTTGGCATGGATATGCTGATAAAAAAGTTTGGAGAAACTAATAAGGGAAAGAAGCGACTTTGTCTTATTACAAATGCGCAATGTCCAATAAAAGAGTCTTTTGAAGGAACAAAGGAAGAGCAAGTTACCACCATTGCTAAACAAATGACTGTCCATGGTATGAGGTTGGAAAGTATAATTCTGAGAGGAAAGCTTAGTCAAGAGGCAAATAAGAGAATAATGGATGAGAATGATCGTCTCTTAAATATTTTTTCATCGGAAACATCTACAAGATTATTGTATGTGGAGAATCCAATTTCTTTGTTTGGTGCTCTTAGAACCCGAAATATAACTCCATCTACAATTTTCAGAGGGGATCTTGAATTAAGCCCAAAATTGAGGATTAAGGTGAGTCCATGGTATGATATAATATAAATTCAATTTCCAGGCCTGTGATAGGTGTCTTGTTGAAATGTCATTACTCATGATATTCGTTTTGCTGACTGAACCCATCGCGGCTGACAAAGCATCTGTTACTTCACATATTTCTCAATTCCATTGTGATATTAATTGATATTTAATGTTGTTGATGCCATCTTACAAACTTTTTTCTGTAAATGCTCCAAGTTTGAATTGTCCATGGGCAATATGAATCTTAATCTCTAATCAAATTGGATACTTCTTGCCAAGTTGAACTGAGGAGGGCATGATTACTGTTTTCTCTTGCATCTGCATCTCAATACATCATATTTCTCTTACTTCCTGCTTCATTTCTTGCCACTGCAATTTGCTATTTTTGATCTGCTGCTAAAGTAATGAATATAATTTGTTTGGTGGTTATTTATATCAAGCTGTGTGCACAGAATTTCATTGCTTTGTTGAAGATTACTTGTTTATTTTTCTCAGTCTGGCAACTGGATGCGCCCTGCAAGTGTATTAGTTTAGTTCTCCTATTGGTTTCTTAAATAAAACATTGTGAAAAAAAAAAATAAAAGAATTTGGTTTTCACGAAACTTCAATGATAATCAGGTAATGGTATACAAGAAAACAGCAGAAGAGAAGTTTCCGACTCTTAAGAAATATTCTGATAAGGCGCCTTCAAATGATAAATCTGCCACACATGAAGTCAAAGTAGATTATGAGTACAAGAGTTCTCAAGATCCTGATAAAGTTGTCCCTCCAGATCAAAGAATTAAAGGTTATCGTTATGGGCCTCAAATAGTTCCTATATCCCAGGCTGAGTGGGATGCTGTTAAGTTCAAACCAGAAAAGGGTGTGAAGGTTTTGGGATTTACTGATTCTTCAAATGTATTGAGGTAAGATTGAGTATGCTTTATATAATTTGAATTTGCTAATGGAGATTTCCTGACTCTTTATTTCTTCCCTTATCTTCTGTCCTACAATGTCCACTAAAGACACCAATACATGAAAGATGTCAATATCTTCATGGCTGAAGCAGGAAATACAAAAGCCATGCTTGCTGTTTCTGCTCTAGCAAGGGCTATGAAGGAAATGAATAAGGTGGCAATACTACGTTGTGTTTGGAGACAGGGACAAGCAAATGTTGTCATTGGGGTCTTGACGCCCAATGTATCTGATAAAGAAAATGTTGTAGGTTTTTGCTGTCTCCGTTTCATGTATTCTTTTGCGGGTTTACTCCCACTGCCTTGATTTCTCGATTTGGTTTTAAACAATTTCTATGTTTCCTGATTATGATGTGCAGCCTGATTCATTTTATTTCAATGTACTTCCTTTTGTTGAGGATGTGCGAGAGTTTCAATTCCCTTCTTTCACTAATTTCCCAGCACCATTACAGCCAAATGAACAACAGCTACAGGCGGCAACTAACTTAGTAAAAATGCTTGATCTTGCACCACAAGGGAAACAGGAAGTTTTGCTGCCTGATTTTACACCAAATCCAGTCCTAGAGGTACGAATTCCCTCCGCTTATCTGTTTCTAGTTTATATCCTTACTTCTTTTTTCATTTATATTTTCATGTTTCAATTTTCTTTTGATTTTTTTTTCTTGGATATGATTTTTATATTTGTGACGTGAGATTTTTTTTTTTTTTTTTTGGTCTAATGATTGTTGTTTGGGCTGTGAATCCTCATTTAGTTTGCCTTGTTTTGGCTATACCTAATACTGGATGCTGTACGATTTAGAGATATTATGCTTGGTGATATTATGCTTGGTCCTTGCTATCCCATATAATTAAGTCAGTCAGCTTATTTATCCCCATTGTGTAAAAGTTAGCACTAAGATGAAATTGGAAGGTAGAGAGTAGAGACCTCTAACTTACTATCGCCTCCTCCAAAAACTGAAAGATAACCTTGAGATAAAGCTAACAGATATATTCATTATCTTTTTCAGCGCTTTTATCGTAATCTTGAGCTGAAATCCAAGCATGCGGATGCTGCTGTACCCCCCCTTGATGACACACTCAAGAAAATTACAGAACCTGATGATGACCTGCTTTTGCAGAATAAATCTGTGATAGATTCATTTCGCAGGTCTTTTGAGCTAAAGGAAAATCCCAGAGTAAGAATGCATGCTTTGCTTAGTCATTACAAACATCGAATATCCTTTACATATGAACTATCTTGCAGCAGAAAAAGTCAAGGCGTTTACTGCAAGAGAAGAGGTCTGCTTCCGGTGAAGAAGAGGGTAAAGGAGACATTGCTGCTCTGCCTTCAAGTCTTATTGAAGATAAGTCTACTATTAAAGCCGAGACCATCGGGGATCTGACTCCAGTCCAAGATTTTGAAGCCATGTTTGCGCGCAGAGATAGTCCAGACTGGGTTGTAAAAGCAATTAATGATATGAAAAATAAAATATTTGATCTGGTAGAGGACTCCCATGAAGGTGATAACTATCCTAAAGCATTGGAATGTTTAGCCGCACTTCGTAAGGGATGCGTCAATGAGCAGGTAGTACATCTCCCTCTGTTTCGCACCGAAGAATCAGTCATGACTTTTGATGTTTAAACTTTTTTAATTTATCTGCTATCTCCCTTTGAATTTCTTTGTTTAATCTGCTGAGGCTTCTTGGATGTATTTTAGATCCATCATAATTGGTTAATGAATTGACCAACTTTTTCTGTGAAGGAACCGAAACAGTTCAACGATTTCCTTCGCCACCTTTGGAATTTCTGTCAAGAAAAAAACCTTCATAGTTTCTGTGAATGTCTTGCTTCTAAGGGACTCACCCTAATCTCCAAAGCAGAAGCTGTAGACAGGTTTTCACATTATCTATTTATTTGGTTGCAAAATTTAATTCAATGTTTCTTTTTAATAATTTGGTATGGGTTTCACTTTACAGCGAAGTTACTGAAGATGAAGCCAGAAGTTTCTTAGTTAAATTCGAGCCAAAAGTTGATTGATTCCTTAACTAGATGTGCTGAAATATCTAAGAGCTTTGTTTATATGTCCTATTGTAATGATCAGATATCTTATGTAGACAACTGTTTTGGCAGAAGTAGCAATTACATTGTAAATATTATCTGTACTCTCACCTGAGATTATGGCACTTATTTTTATTAGTGAGAAACAGGAAATTTAGGGTCAGGTTGGCCCCCCCCTTCTCCTCTCTCTCTCTCTCTCTCTCTCATTTTCTGTGATTTTATTTCCCATGTTTTCTGTTTTTAAGATTTTATAAAGGAAACAGTAAAAATAATAAAATTATGTTTCTTAATTATACTATTTTCTTTACAAAGTCCTAAAAATAAGAAACATAAAAAATGTAAACAAAAACCACACAAAAGAGTGGCCTCGAGTTCATACAGTTTTCTGGGGCATGATGTATCATTTTCATGCTTGCACCTGTATCATATTAGTAGAAAAATGCTGAATGGGACATACAATTGGTTGATGAATGTCAACTTAGTTCTATTGATGGACTAATGTATAAAAAGATACAACACTACCGCGGTCAACTGGAACAATAAAAATAGGCCGTAAAATTTTGGGTCATTGTAAAGCACCGGCGATAGCTAAGCTTGGTCGAACAATGCATTATTAACTAGATTGACTTTTTTATTGTATTATTTAAGTAATACATACCAATTTATGTATTTTTTTAAAATATTAGTATTTTATTGAATTTCAACTCATTTGAATTGAATCATATCAATAGGGCTTTTTTTATTTTTTTATTTCATTCACAATCTTGGAACTAAAAATCTTATTTTTCAAAGAATAATAACGACTTCGTAAACCTATAGAATGTTAGTTATACAAATTTAATTTTGATGCATAAAATTCACATTTGCAAAGAAACAATATCGTGATGCCAGATCAATATAATTAAATTTATAAAATGAAATTTTAATATAAGATAATAAAGTACACGTGGGTCAAAAATGAACTCCTTACTTTCCACTCGTACTTGAAAGTAGACATTTAATTGCACTACAAAAACAGTAAAGTAGATTGATGCTAGTTGTAACATCGAAAAATGAATACAGCAGCAAGACTAATCAATAGATATTACCACGTGAATCAGTCTCTGAAGCACATCTCCACTAGCATGGACCCAGGTGCGCAGGTTAAGGTAATCATTCTTCTTTCTGCTTTGTTTTCATATTCATTCATGAGTAGTGATGACCATCTACCATATTGTTTTGGTTTGACCAAATTGAACATATTGCAGAAGAGTTGTGGTGGCAGTAATACTGCATCATCATCATCACCATCAAAAGTTGTGTTGTATTCTTACTGGCTAAGCTCCTGCTCATGGCGTATCCGCTTTGCTTCATGCCTCAAAGGTTCCTTCCTCAGCCGTTCTTTTTTTTTTTTTGGGGCTTTATTTTTCCATATTTTCTTATTCTACTAACTACTTATCTCGGTCTAATTTGTAAAAATGAAATTTTTATCATTTTTCATTTCTGGGTTTTGATTTTGAAATTCTGACAGAATGGTCCCCAACTTTTGTTTTAAAACCGTAGTCTTTGTTTCAGAATGATCTCCGATGCAATTGTTTTTTTTTTTTTTTTTTGGTGAAAAATCAATAATAACTATGGTTGATACGGCTGCAACATTATGAATTCTAGTGAGAATTAAGAAATTGCAGTTCTTCGCCAAAAATCTTTGCATTTTGGATTTGGTTGTAACTACAGAAAATATCCAACTTCGCTCAAGTAATTTAAATTTCTCAATTGACTGTGGTTTTCTTAAATCTAAAATGACTAGGGATCCCATATGAGTACAAAGCAGTGGACCTTTTAAAAGGAGAGCAGTTCAGTCCAGGTGAATGCAGAAATCTAATATATGTTGTGCTTTTGAAGCCAAAAAAAAAAAAATGTTTATTTGACTGAAAATCAATCATTTATGCTTAAATTTCAGAGTTTGAGAGATTGAATCCCCTTCATTATGTTCCCGTATTAGTTGATGATAATGTTGTGGTTTCAGACTCTTATGCAATATTTCTGGTAGGTCTAATGCTACAAGTCACTGAAAATCTTGATTACTCAAGTCAATTCCACCTTAGAAACTATTGATTTTTCAATCATGTGATGCTTTAATTTCTTTTCAATAATTTGATGTATGTTGCTTATTACAGTTTGGCGTTCTTTGTTCAAACTGAGAAACTTTATTTCTTTCACTTCTTCGTTTGTGGTTAGTATTTGGAGGAAAAGTATACTCAGAAGCCACTGTTGCCAGTTGATCCTCAGATCAGAGCTCTCAATCTTCAGGTAAAATTTAGGATGATCGAAAATATGGATTTACAACATGAATGTGTTCGAATCAATACTTATTTTTACTGTTAACCCTACTGGTTTGGTATCTTCTGAAACAATTCATTGGGAAAAAAGCAAATCATGTTGAGAATTCTTATAGTTAAATATTATAGATAGAAGTTTCTAAATATCTGATAGCTTCTACAGAATGCGAGACATATAGAAGAACAAGAGAACCATGCATTGTAATAATTTTCTCACTATATCTTGATTCTGCAATGCTATCAGTAATTTGAAATATACTTATGGTGTTCTAGCTGTGAGAATATGCTGGAAATGTATGGCTCAAAATCTCTTCTTGAGTTTGGCTACTATCTGATAATTGTATTATATTATATTATTTTACAGGCAGCAAGTGTGATCAACTCCAGTATACAACCTCTTCATATGATTAGTGCTTTGGTATCTTCTTTTCATTTGAAATGCTTGGATTGGCTTTGCACTCAAATGTTTTGCATTTTTGACATTTTTATTTGTCTATAGAAAGACATGGAGAAAATGTTTGGTGCTGGAACAAAACAGTGGGCGCAATTTATCATAGACAAAGGTTTCTTAGGTAAGCATATTTTACACTTGAATCTGCCATGTCCTTTGTTTTTTGAAATTGTTTCAGTAATTTTCCTATTGTCTCACTTTCTCTTTTATTTGGCCAATGTACAGCTCTTGAGAAGGTGTTTAAGGATTTTGCTGGCACATATGCCACTGGGGAACATATCTATATGGTAACTTCTAGTTGCTCTTAAGCAGTGTTTCTCTTTATATTTACTACAGTGATTGCTTTTGTATGATTTGAATGTCTTATTTTGAGTCGTTGTTCTTCATTATTGTGGTCACTGCACAATACCTGAAAAATTATTTGAAGCTAAGTTTTCCACATAATTTGATAGAAAATTGTGAATATTTTGAATGACTCATTCAAAATATTCACTTTGCTCTAATGGTTTAGCTGAACAATCTTGCTGAAACAGTGAAAGTTTATGATACCTTGAAGTTAAGCACTTAAACATCCAACTGGAGATGCATATCTAACAAAGTAAATATTGTAATCCGCAGGCTGATGTATTTTTGGCCCCAGAGATGCAGGCAGCTAAGAGGTTTGACATTGATATGGTAAAGTAAACTTATGATTTATTGATACATTTTTCTTATTTCTTAATATCAGTATTGGCACAGGGAGTAGACATAAAACTATTGGCTTTCTTTTTCTATCAAAGTATAGTAGTTGTCTCATTTGGCGTTGTTTGATCCATGTAGCCGACTTCACCTAATGTACAAGGCTTAGTTATTGTAGTAATAGTTGTGTCATTTGTTGTCTTTCTGATAGTTTAATTCCTTCACAACCGAATTTATAACAGTTCCTGGCTAAGCGGGGAAGAGATTATAACCTTCAAGTTTTAGATATGATGAACATTTTTAAAGTTGTTTTTGCAGTCCAAATACCCTACTCTTAGTAGGTTGTCTGAAACATACAATGCTTTGCCAGAGTTCCAGGCCTCATCACCACAAAGACAACCTGATGCATGCAGTACTAACCCTTGAATGCCTCAGTATCTTCAATTTTTATTTTATTTTGTGGAAAAAAGGCTTTGTTGTTGTAATTGTTTATTTTTGGATTTGTGAATATCACACAACTTGAATGCTTGTCACAAGGCCTCCTTCTGTATAACACTAATGAATTAAGTGGGAAAAGGATAAAGTTATTTACATTTATGTGATTGGAAAAGCAGAAACTACACTGCTTTTGTTGTATTTTGTGATCAGTATTGGCTATGATTTCATTTGCATATCTGAAATATCGACCTTCAACAGCTTCATCTGTTAGCAGTTCAAAGTTGTTTTCTTGTTTCAAATCCAATGAATTAAAAAGTCGTCGACAGAGTCAAAACACATGCCAAAGTTTTATTGAACAATTGATACTAAAAATATTAGTACCATACTATTAATTTTGCTCACAATCGTTTTGAAAATTTATATACTATTAAAATATCAGGTACCATTTTAAAATTTGTTTTAACGCATGTATTGTTTGCTAGAAGTTCATTTTCTTGTTCGTTTACCTGAAGGAACTCAATTTGTTTCAGCCTATATGTCCAGTATATAGCTAGAATGAAAAGAGTTAATGAAGATATAAATAGCTAGAATGGAAAGAAACAAATTTAGTAGAAATGGTAGAAATATTGAAAAAGGAACGTTCAAAATTAATTGTGGGTTCGCCCTTTCATTTGTCTATTTGCTCCCCACTATTGATTTATAACTTTAATTTCTTAAATACCCTCATCAAAATGAATTAGTTTTACCAAATTTAAATTTTAATTGTGTTTCTATTTATTTATTCACACTCTTTAATTTTTTATATTTTTATATTTATTCAAAACTTCCAAAAAATGACATGCAAAGATTTATAACAAAAGTCATGTAAAAACATGGATTCTAAATAGATATTTAACATAAAAAAGTCCCGTTAAAAAGTTAACATTTAATAATTAATAAAAAGCATATTACCATATAGTATATAATACTACTCAAAATAAGAAATGCATGTCAAAACCCTACTTCTATTACTTAAAAAATTATATTTTCTAAATACTGGTCTTCAAATATCAATTAAATGAATAAAAAAAAGAAGAAAAATAACAATAGTGGGATATCAGCTTAATTTTTTGAACTGATATCGCCATACAGTTTAATTGTAACATATAAAAAATATAAAATAAATTATCAAACGAAAGAGATAAACGGATCATACATTAATCCCATGTTACAGTAAACGATGGAGTTCCTAAATAAGCTTATTTCCCATTCTTCTTGAAGAAAAGAAGATGCATGATGAAAGTATTTTAAGATAAGGATTTAACACTATTTTCAAGCTAATTTTGTCACTGGGGGAAGAAAATTCATTTTAACTTATGCTTCCATCCACAACTTTTGGATCTTGATTTATTTAAAACATAAAAGTTTGTTAAACTAATTAATGAAGGAGAAATAAAATGACAAATCAGGGGACAAAAACTACGATTGTTGCAAGGGCAATAGAAAAAAGGAGCACCGAAGAGTCTAGTACAATGGAGCAGAGGGGAGAATACGATGCGATAGAGGGAAGAGTTTTAAGAAAATAAAAATAAGAATAAATTATATTAAATAAGAGTATTAATACACAAATAATAATATAGTTAATTTAAATTAAAGTTTAATAAAATTTATTCATTTAGGTGCAGGTAATTTAGAAAATTAAAATTATGAATTAATGAGAAAATTATTCACATTTAAGTGTGTAATAATTCTCGAATATAATTACCTCTAATATGAGGATATTTGTGGTGGAAAAAAAAACAAAAAAGATATAGATTAGTAAATGAGAGTGTTAATATGCCCACCCTTAATGGTGATACTTAATTTGAATACCATA
This sequence comes from Pterocarpus santalinus, assembly GCA_031439595.1. Taxonomy (NCBI): domain Eukaryota; kingdom Viridiplantae; phylum Streptophyta; class Magnoliopsida; order Fabales; family Fabaceae; genus Pterocarpus; species Pterocarpus santalinus. The sequence continues at coordinate 6,515,535 of CM062523.1, forward strand.
TCTGAGGGTCCTCTTAAGTTGTCAATGAATATTTATATATTCAGTCAAAATCCATTAATATTTTATTTATTTATGTTAAAAACTGTTGAAAGTTTAAGCGTTAAATTTTTGAGTTACTTATTGGCAATTATGAATATGTTTAAGTTTTAAAATACATTTTTCTTTTATAAGTGAGCTAATAAATTAAGGACAAAAGCGTTTATAAGTTCAAACTTATTACAACCTTGACTTTTTTTTTTTTTTTTACGGGTACGTTGGCTCTTTTCTTTTGTAAATAATATAATAGTTAAATTGTTAAACAGTTGAGCATTACACAATTAAGCTTACATACTAGTTATTAAACAGGTTGTTGGTCCTTTAAATTCAAAATATAAATGTTAATCATTTAATAAGTGAACCGACCAATGGGAGACAGAAGCATTTGCAAGCTCAAGTTGACCATAACAAGACCCAATTTCTTGTCTTTATAATATTAAATTAATTTCCACACCTTATAAATAATCTCAACAATGGGGTTGATTATTAATCTTTCAATAGAAAGCAAGAGAACATAAGATGATCTTCGTAGAATGGCTACCAACACTAGTCCAAAGCTTTTCTTGTGCATTCTTTGCCAGGCTTTGGTTTTGGCTTCAGATAACAAAAATTGTTTCACAACTTAATTAAATTGCGTTTTCGACAAAAGATAATACAGTAATATCCCTGAACTTTATTTTTCCTATGTAAATTGAAGGAACCAAAAGTGCTTCACTAAAATTATTCTTATCCAAAACCAGTTTATTCTTTTTCAAAAAAAAAAAAAAAAAGGTCTGAGTATGAGTTGATATATTGTCATTCTTTCTTCTTGTTTTTTGCTTGTAAGAGGGTTCTCTGAAAAGGAAATAGGGATATCGAGAAAAAGAAATTCCCGAGTATCTAAAACCCCAACCCACTTGCAGCCAAGTACCTCTTGTTTCAAATTTTGTACCATTTTAAAAAAATTATTTTCAATATATTCATTTATTTTTGACAATACAAAAATTATTTATTTTATTGTAATTTTTACATATAATGCAGTATTTCCTTTAATCAAAATCTAAAAAATTTTATCAATAGACATATAATACGTTGAGTATTATAATAAAGAACAATTTAGTATTCCTCTTCTCCAAATTTGCTAAGTAGCTATTGATACTCGATGGTATGTATGGTCAGTGACTGATTGTTATCAACGAACTATTGGATTCTTGCGTATTAATTAATTCGAAATAAAACTATATTCTAATGACATTGTATTGATTATTGTAGGAGCAACAAGTGGCATAATGTCGTCTGGAATAAGGTGTTGCATGGGTCAAGGAAAATGTCCAGATGACGAAGCTTGCAACAATGACCGCATAGGAATGAACTTCGAAAGTGGCCATTGTGTTGCCGAAGGTTGTTACTACTATGTTTTATGATAGCTCTAGGTCAGATAATAAGTTCAATAAGTACTTTACCATTGTGTTTGTTCAAATGCATCTCGACCGAACAGAGTTTCTATGTTTTTCATATTAAACAAGTGGAAAACTAAATAAAAGTAATTGAAGTTGAATTTAATGATAATTACTATAAAATTTAATTTTTAATAAATAATAAAAATGATTTTATTTATGACAATTTACATTTTTTTAATTTACGTGGTAGTGATGTTATAGTGTTTACTGATAATGAATTTTGAGAGACTATTGGCAAACTAAATATGACCAAATAATTACTTATATATTTTTGTCAGAAGTTTTTAAAATTTAACATTTTGATTTACCTATATTCATGGGTATTTGAGAAGCAAGTTCAATGAGGAGAGAAAAACATCCACTATTACCCTATTGGTTAACAACTTATTTGGAGTAAGCTGGGGGAAAAATGTATTATACTTTTTGAATTATAGATCATATATACTTTACCTTTAAAATTTAAAAAGCGTCAAACTCAAATCCTAAATTTTTCTGAATGTACACTTTAGTTATTCCGTTAAGTTTTCATCCATTATTAATAAAAAATAAGTGTATTTTATCTCCTTTTGTTCATGTATATTTTAGTCCTTAATTTTTTTTCTTAGAAAAAAAAGTGTTAGTGTGTAACCCAAATCCTAATTGTACTCATATGGATGTACTAGCTGTGCTACAAAACTAAATTTTTGTCCTCCATTATGCATAATTGACTCCTTAATTCAAATGTTCATTTTTGTAAAGTACCAATGTTCCTAGAAAGATTTTTTTAAAAAAAAAATTTAAATAAAAAATAGTGGCTACTTTATTGATCCATTGATTTTATCTTCTTTTTCATTATCATGTCGTGATCTCAATTACAATGATTACCCATAATTTTCTATATACCAATTTTTAATTAGGGGGACAAGAAGAGGGGCAAAAGAATTGAATCCCATTGAGGTTTGGTGGGTAATTTATCTAGTTGGCAGTGTAGGGTGGTGCAGCTAGGTTGGTCTGGTGGGTTTTGGCTCTCTTTAAATTTATCCTTATAATATAGTATCTCCTTTATTCAAAGTCTAAAAAATTAATAATAGGATTATATTATATGAGCATTAAAATAAAGAATAATTTAATATTCCTCTGCACCAAATTTGCTAAGTAACTGTTGATACTCAATAGTATGATCAATAACTAATTGTTATCAATGAAGTATTTTGGATACTAATGAGGTTAGGGGTTCGATTCTTATTGCTAGTAATGTATAAAAAATTTCTAACGCCATTGTGTTGATTATTGTAGAAGCAGCAAGTGGTATAGCGACTGAAGGTTGATATTGAAATAATACATACTTCATCAAAGTTTTGATTATATAGAACATATATTAAAAGAATTAGTAAAGGTATAAGATGATATTAATAAAAATTTAATTTAAATATATTGATAATATAAAACTCTTACGATATAATCTAATTATATCTTGTCACATTAACAAATATAATTAAGTTTTACATGTTTTATTTGAATGATCATTCAAATAAAAGGATATGATTTGTCAACTATACACTGTTAGTGCATTTTAAGTAAACTCTATTAATAAAATGAAAAAGATACATCACTTTCACAAATAAATTTTTGTAGTATATAAAATTGTTATTTATGATTAAGTAAGATTAATCGGGTCTAACACCAACAAAGCCCGTCTAGCTCAGTCGGTAGAGCGCAAGGCTCTTAACCTTGTGGTCGTGGGTTCGAGCCCCACGGTGGGCGCTTTGGTTATTGCCTTCTTTTGTTTTTTGGGAATATATTATTCCCCAATCATTTTCTGACTACCAATTCTTTCGTGCAGGGCGCAGAACTATTTTTCCCAACAATTTCAGCCCTCTTTAATTTTGAAGTACTTGCTAAAGCCTCTTCATCAGCATCATACTTGGACTAAGCACCACACATTTTTCATCCAAAATGCATCACTTTTGGCAGGACCTGAACAAGTGTTGTGTGCTGTCTAATAGAAGTTCTGGCTGGTTGTAAGCCTGAAACATTTTATTGGTGCAGTTTATTTTATTCCAATGGCATTATTTTTGTTAGATAAGATAAGCACTGCATAGTTGAAAACAACAAGCATTAATAAAAGATTCCCAATTGCTCCATGATGTATATAACCTTTTCTAATATTTGAACCATGCAATGGAAATGAGTCATTATGGACATGAGCTTGGAATAAGAAAATTTGTTAATGATGTATAAATAAAGCAATATGCCAAATCATATCCTCTACAAAGACGCTGCTACTCCTGGCTTCACCAAATTAATCACATTTGGCTCATTAGCAACCAAAACCAGCTACTTTTTGTCTACTCACTAACAAAATTTCCTAGTAACTGAATTCATCAAGATACAACAATTCTGAGAAGTGACAAATTAGAATTGTGTCAATTTCAACTCATCCTATTTTCCCATTTTACATCCTATGATGCCACGCAGCTTCCATCAAGTTGTGAAATGAGCAAACCAAAGAGCGCAAAACCATTGATGGAACCATCTGAAGCATCCCTCTTGCAAGTAAATTAGTTGTCAGGTAGGTGATTGAGCATGCTAAAGCTAGAGAGTGGTGTACTGAGGTTGAAGTTCAGGATGAAAGTAGTGATGAAGATGCTTACAACTTTCTTGACACCACTGCCTGTGGCTCAACTGGGAAGCATTCCTTTCCTGCAAAAACCAACACACAGTACTCAAGACCACCAAAAAAAGAAAAAAAAAGACATGCTGGTTGTGATAAGATTTAGATTTTAATGATTTATGATGCGATACTACAGTGTCATCTGATCCATATAGTTAACTCTACCTAGTGAGACAAGACTTAGTTGTTGGTATCTAGGAACCATATGGAACCCACAACCCAATCTTCCATTATTCACAACGGTAACATATTTTGGTCTTCCCTAAATTTTGAATAAAATTCTTTGTACATTCATTTAAAATTTTGTTGTCTCTTCCAACACCGTTTAGCAAACAAAAACTATATCAAAGAGATCAGACAGAAAAATTGAGTCAATACTTGAAATAAGTCAGGAACTTACATTATGGAAATTAACAGATGAAGTAGAGCAAGATATGCAGTTTTATCTTTCACTCTGGAGCGATCATCGGTGTGATTTAGTTTTGCCTTTCAACTTTTCTTAGAATTTGTATGCAGAGGCAGATCTTGTGTCCCCTGAAGCACTTCACTTAGCATTTGTAACCATAACTCTTCAAAGTGGCTGTGAAAACTCTGCTGAAACCAATCCAAAATTTCTGAAAATAATTCCTTTGGGTTCTCCTTCCACACCATTCTTAACATAGCAGCACTATCAATCAGCCCGCTCCTTAACTTGCTTAAAAGATTTCCTACCCTCTTTTGACCCAACGCTTCTTTCTTCATAATACTTTCAGGAGAAGCCGACATGTATTTCCGGACAGATTTTAAACAAGGACAAACCTGGCCTTCAAGCAAAGCATAGGCAAACACTTGTACCCGATAATCATCACCGCTAACGGGCAAGGAATGCTTTGGAAGCTCCCAACAGAAACGTCCAAAGGTTGGAACGACCCAGCATTTTACTTGGTCAGTCTGGGCATCATAGAAAGGTCTGGGATCCATCAGGGGTGGAGAGAAGATGCATGAAGATTTGGCATGATCAACGAGCCAAGCAGGCTCCACACTTGTTACTCCATGCATGTATGCTCTATTCGCACTTGTTATCCCATCTTTGTTTGGTCTTTTTGTCTCTAATAGTTCATTGTAAACCAAAAACTCAGGAGCTACAATGGAAACTGATGACCAACGATGAAGGAAAACACTTTCTTCAACCATGCATGATTGATACCTAACAGCAGTAGACCTTCTCTCTCCGTCAGAGGCCCTAGAAGAAGCTGTAATACGTTTGGCAACCCTGTCTGCCCAGCCAGCACATATCGCCCGACAAATGAGCCTTTCCTCAACTAGGGAAAGAGGATATTTTTCAGAAGAAACCCGCCAAGCATGTTCTACATCCTCTAGAGTTCCATGAATCCAAGAGTATTCTTCGAAACCACCCTTAATACTCTGATAAAAGACCAGCTTAAGTAGCTGTTGTCTAAGTTTTGACATTTCCTCCATGGTTTTGAAGTGCAATGCATTCCCATCACAGAATTCTACCTTGTTCTGTGAACGTTCAAAACACTGCAAGGCATAGGCTATAGTGAGGGCATCACTAGTGACAACTCGAAATTTTTCACGTGCAACTTTAGCAGTTTCTTTTAGTTTCTTTCGCCTCAACTTTTCTTTTTTATCAATGTCTTTTTCACTGTCCCCCAGGCCAGATTTCTCATACATCTCTGAATCTCTGCCGCTTTCATTTCCTTCATATTGCATTATGAAAGGATTTGACAGGCTCAATGCTGCAGCAGCTGCAACAGCATATGCTAACAGCAGACTTGGATTACATTTATACTCGTGCCTTATACTTTTAATGACAGTGAGAAGCATTCTAGAGTGACGAGGACTCAAGGGATAAACTGCCATTGCTTTTCCTAAAAGTGTAAGTTCATCCTTGCTATCAAGTGCCTCTAGAGCTTTCAAGCAATTCTCAGCTTCAAGCAGGGAAGCAGTCTTAAGAGAAGTAGGAAATGGGAAGTTTGCAACCTGGATGAAAAGTAATAGCAGTAAGTATAGAAAGATCTCAAACTAAAAAAAAAAAAAAAAATGAAACAAGAAGAATATCCAGTTTGAGCAGGAATTGAGTAAATCACAAAATCAGACAACTTGGGAGCAAACTTGAGATGATGTCTTAGGGCCAAGTAGTAACAGTCTAAATGAATAATGTTAATGCCATGTGTAGAAGACCTTTTGGCTTCAAAAGGAAACCATTTACTCATTCAGCCCAAGATAATTAGTCAAGCTCTCAAAATGGAGAAGCACATAATAATCATAAACTACTCCCTTCCCCGCTTGCTAATGATAGCACCCAATATAAACAAGCAGATGAAAAGAAAGCTCATAAGAAAAGGGAAAATATTAAGCCTGCCTTCTTAATGTGCATGGATTTTAATAGAAGGACAACACCATGAACAGGTACTTTCTCAACTTCAGCAGGAGAGTACTCAGGACATTGATTATTAAAGGCTGCAGATGAATAGAGGCGGTAACAGTGACCAGGTCCAGTTCTTCCAGCTCTTCCTGCACGTTGAGCAGCAGATGCCTTACTTATCCATTGTACTTCATATGTTTCCATGCCATTGGAAGAGTCATAATTCTTTACTTTTTCCCTTCCAGTATCAACTACATACTTTATTCCTGGGATTGTTAAAGATGTTTCAGCAACATTTGTGGCAACAACAACAAGCCGCTCTCCGTCCTTGACTTCTTCAAATACGTGAAGTTGGGCTGCTGCAGGCAGCATGGCATAAAGAGGAAGAACAAAGAGTGGACCTGGAGAAGGACCAGAATTTTCTCTAGCTGTCTTCTCCCTGAAAACTTTTGATTGGTCTAAACCACCTTCTGTACTCACAGAAGAAGTCTGCTCCCCATTCGAGGTGTTTGATGGGGTTTGCCCAGACAAATTTTCAAAAGCAGCCTGAAGCGAAGCAAGGCTTCCTTCTTGTCCTAACACATCCACAATGTTACTCTTGTTCTCTGAATTCTCAAGATTATCATCACCATTGAATTCCAGTTCACTCTCTGATTCTGAATTATAAGAAAAGTCAGATTCATTCCCATCTACATCATTCTCATCTTCATCATAGCCACTAAACCTATCAGTTTGCTGGATAGCTGAACTTCCAGGAATGTCAAATGCTTCATTGATCTCATTAATATTTACACCCTCAACAGATTTTGTCTCAGGAACCAGAGTCCCATCACTTTCCACAGCCCCTTTAACCTTTTTCATGATAAACTCCCTTGAAGCTCTGCGTAGCTTCCTGCACAAGTCCTCTACTTCCCTTTGCCCGGTGACAAAGACAAGTATGCCCCCAGGAGGCAACCTCTTATGAATTGCCAAGACCTTCTTATATGCTGCCCCTATATAATCTGTTATTTCTGTTTTCTTTGCAAAGTACACTGTTACCGGAAATTGCCTTGTAGGAACTTCTATCACAGGTGGAGGAGCAGGGAATAACCTTCCAGAGGTGAAGTCTTGTACCCGCAAGGTGGCACTCATCAGCACAAGTTTTAATGGAAAAACAAGTTTTTCAGGACTTATACTTTCTCCTGAACGTATCATCTTCTGCTGTGCATTATAAAGCTGCCATAATAGCAAGAAAAAATCATACAGATTCAAATGCCAATGGTAACTAGCAAGATTAATATATACAGGGAAAATGATAAAAGTTTCATCTGTAAAAACTTCCATAAAATAAATAAGTCTCACCGATTGGCGAGTTTTAATTACACGTGAGAGCATCCCAATCAGAATATCTGTGTTCATGCTCCTCTCATGAGCCTCATCAAGAATTATTACAGAATAACGCCTCAATAAAATATCATTCTGCACCATGAGGTATGATTCAGTCATTCAGTTGCTTCAGGGTAAGTAATACAAGTAAGACAGCTATATCAGGCATCATATCCTAGCATAGTAGGCAATTCTCATCACAACAATAATAAAAAGTAGCAACAATGCAACAATGACAGCAGTGATGCCTGCAACTACTAACAACAACCATGGTATGAACAAATGAAAGAGGAAAATTTATAGTCAGTCACTTTTCAGTTTCCAATCTAAAGTGCTATGGAATATGTAGAATCCATATATGCGCACGCATGCACGCACAGATAATAATGTTCTCAACCATTTCACCAAAAAATACTTGTTCTCAAGTAACTAATTTCCTTAGAATGATAAATTAAAATGTTCCACAATCGACAATAAATTCGAAGATTCTATCACATATTAAGCTTTAAGTACATACGATGATCCTTAATATAAACAAATGTTTCTAAATTTCTATGAATTTATCAGGCATTTTTTCCCACAAACTGAATAAATTTTTTATACAAATTTATCATTTATAACACAGCAACAAACATGACAGAGCTTCTCAAAATGAATAAATAGAAAAGCAGTAAGGTATATAACAACCTGAACTTCTCTTAACAAAATTCCATCAGTCATAAACTTGATAGAACAATCATCTCCAATCATCTTGTCATATCTAACTTGAAAGCCAACCTCCTTTCCTAGATGAAGACCAAGCTCAAATGCTACACGCCTAGCAGTGGAAAGAACAGCCACTCGGCGTGGTTGAGTAACACCAATAATACCACTGTGAATATGGGACTTACTTGAACCATAGCCAGCTTCATAAAGAAACTGATAAACATTGTGGGGGGAAAAAACCATAATCAAAGGGTAAGCAAGTTTTGAATGATAGAAGATATCATTATCATACTCAAGCATCAGAAGTACTCACCTGAGGAACTTGGGTTGTTTTACCACATCCGGTTTCTCCACATATGATTACACTAGAATGGTAATTTATAGCTTCCATTATCTCTTGCTCCATCATGACTATAGGCAGATCCTTCCTTTTTTCTTCAACCTCAGTTGGTCTGTATACATGCACAACAGTAGTGGCTGAAGGTCTCTGTGCAATGAGATCTGGAAGGTTGCTCAATTCGTTGATTGCATTAGGGTTTTCATCTGTCCTATCCTGTTCCATGTTAAGAAAGTGCGAAGGAGCATTAAAGTAACTATAGACAAATGGGTCATCTCATAAATGAGGGCAACACTTAACAACATACACAGCATATTAACAAACTACCATTATAGATATATGGGCATAATCAGTAAATATATATAATGATTTCTTCCAACATACAACAAAATAGTACATGAAAGGATCAAAACAAGCGTATTAAATAATACATACACAAGAAGACAAACAAAGATAAGGTTTACTACTTCATAAGTCTTACAAATATGGCAGCAGGAACCATACCTTTGACATGATGCTTTTTATCTCATCATTAGAACAAGATACAGGAGGAGCACTTCTGATTTCATCAGGTTGCTTCTCAATGGAAATTTCAGCTAGAGGTTTAGCCATAGATTCAATGCCACGAACTGATGCTTGAGAGGACTCCAAAGGAACGGATGTTGTATTTAATACTTTTCTTTCTGTTCTAATTGGTTGTAGTTGAATGATGTCATTCTCCTCAGCCTCCTGCGCCAAATGAATCTCTTCTGTCTCAGATTCAATTCCATGAGGAAAATCCTGTTTCTTAGGCTCATCATCAACATGTGAAACCTCCAGTCCTTGTTTTAATATGTGTACAGCCCTCCTACGTTTTTCCTGCACAGTCTCAGCCTACACAATGCGTGCAGTGGCATCAGTAAACAAACAGTCTCAAGACTCATGATTTTTTCTTAAGACCATCATCACTGTTTCAACAATACAAACCCGACTGATATTCCATGAAGGTTTCAAAAGAGGATATGCAAACTCCGGAAGTGAGTTCTCTCTGCAAAAATAAAAACATTACAAATTTTTATCAACAACTTATTAGTGAATCCCCAAAGACAGCTTAACAAAGATCCACTCACATACTTTAATGTCTCGATACTTTTTGCCATGAGAAGTTGTTTCTCCTTGTCACCCTGCATAAACCAAGAGAACCAAACAAAGTCTAAGACCCAAAAACAATTGACAATAGAATTTAAAAAAAAATAAAAATTCCTCTTTTTTCTTATCCTCTCCACAAACACAAACCTCCAACTTCTTCAGCTTCTTTTTCTGAGGTTTGCTCAACTTCTGTTTATTATTCGATCCAACTTTTCCATGCTCCTGACACAAACAAAAATCTTTATCGCACAAAATGTGCAAAACAAAAGCATGCAAACTGAACACATAAAAAAAAAAAAAAACACTGTGCAACTCCACGTACCTGATTCTTCCCTTTCCTTTTCTTCACCCTCTTAGCTGGCAAGATTAACGCGTTACTGTCACTACCATCTCCCAAACTACCCATTAACCAAAAAATATTAAAGGTCATTCAGAGAATTAACCAAACATGACTCATACATTAAAAAAAGGGGAAAATTTTTTTTTTTTTTTTTTGAAGTTTTTCACAAATGGGTGTGATTTACCTTTGAGAATCAAGCTCAACATGGCCCCCAAAACTTTCCCGAGTTTGCATTTTTCTTTTTTTTTTTTTTTGGCTATGATAAAAAAACCCGCGGTACTCTACACAACGAAGAATTTGAGCTTCAATGAGACATATAAGAGAGAAATAAAGTACCACAAAAGAAGGAATGGAATGAGAACCTGAGGCGGTGGTCGGCGGCTCACGGGAGAGGAGGCGGCGCAAGTATAAGGGGGGAGAGTGAGAAGGAGATGCCAGTATCCGCAACCCAAGTTCCCTTGAGTTTTGAGATTTTTTTTTTTTTGGGTTTAGTGCATATTTTGCGTTTTGTTTATACTATTTTTTCCAAAAGCATTGTAAAATGGGCCTATAGTGGGGCTCGGGCTGGGTGATGCGATATAATGATCTATGATTTGTCCTTGTTTTATTTTTTTTAATTTAATATAAATTAAATGTAATTTGAATGAAATTAATTTTAACTTATTATTAGTGTAAAATATTTTTACTATAAAACCAATCATATAATATTATATATTTTATTTTTAATATAGTTATTATAAAAGTCAAAATACTTTTAACCCTGTATTGAAAAAAAAAATTATGAATTGATTCCAATTTAAATTAGCCTCGACTCGGAACTATCAAGTTTTTTTCATAATAATTTCGATTAAAAATAAATTTCTAACATTTGACTCCATACCATATATGCATTCGGATTTTCCTTGAATCTACTCCAGTACCTAGTCAACTATTGAATTATCTGACTCAAATGGATCAGGCCAAGTGTGAGCAAATTGTAATCCCAACGAAAAAAGTTGCACTTATAAATTAAAGGGGCTGTGTTATTTAGATACCTAACGGAACATTATATATATATATATATATATATATATATATATATATATATATATATATATATATATATATATATATATATATATATATATATATGTAATATTCTCTATCATATAGCTCTATGCCGAGTCATTGAGTTATATGATAAGGTTTGTCACGATGCTAAGTAAGTTTTAAAATGTGAAAAATACAATACATGACCTTTTATCGCTTCCTTCGCTTTGGACTAATAGTCTTGAATACATGGATAATAAAATAATTACACTTTAAAAGGAATTGTGATTGAGATAACTAACTTCGATAGTCTTATGATTTGGCTAGCACCCAACACTTGCTCAATGGGTGGCCCTGTACTCCGCCTTGTGCTTGACTTCCATTTGGGTACTGGAATGTTTACGGAAAAGAAAAGCATACAAGTAGGCAGTGAGAACCTGAGGTTCTCAGTAGGTAAATTTAAACAAACCTTATAATGTCATCATAAACATTCCAGGCGCTTCGGTTTATTATGAAAATATGAACACATATACATAAACAGTGATTCAATTTTAAGTGGAAAACATCTTTCTCGAAGCGGGTTATATTTTAACAATCACTTGCGGTAATATATTACAAACATAGGAATACAATTAGTGCAACATGCTTCAGCTAGAATCTTAATAACCTTACCACTTAATGGGATACTGAAGATGCACATAACAATGCTTGTGCTCATCTGTATGCAAGTGCACTCGACTTAATCTGTATCTCTCTTTAACTTGCAACCTGATCTTGCTCTTTCCTGTACTTAGTCTTACTTTTCTGTGCTTGGTCCCTCAGAGGTAAATGACCTTTCTTACCCCTGGGCAATAGCCTGCTTTTCAGGTCCGATCTCATACCTATACATGAGTGACGGGTTTACTTTCCCCGACCCTCATACCGGTCTATTCCCACTAATCTGGTCGAGGGCTGGCCCAAGTCTTAGACAAGATCGCTCGCCCACGCTAATGTCTATGCCATGCCTCGCATGGTAGCTAGTACGTCCCTCTTGAAAGTTCTCATCATCTTTCCTTTCCATATCTTATCATGCGTGCAGACGCTTGTGCATATATGAATATGCCTCATGTCTTATATATCATATTCTAATTATGCTTGCATGCATGGCATACAGAAACATAACATGTGGATGTAATATATTCAAGGTATAATCTCTCATAATTCATATTATACTTAAATTCATACTTGCATATCTAAACCTTATGAACATAACATTCATAGATTTCTGCCGTAAATTTGGCAGCATAACGAATCGCATCCGTTTCCCCATGAATAGTGCCAGCTCTCACGGACAAATCAGTTATAGCAACATAATCAACTTAACACATATATACCAATGTCAAGCTGGCAATCCTCAACTCAAACTTCATATGTTTCACTGACACTGGTAAAAATTATCATTTAGGCCATCCTGCCAATCCTATTCGGTTCTGCCCGAATCTTGTATAATCCACCTTTATCTCTATTCAACTCATTTAAATCTGAATTTTGGATATATCATAGCTCTATATGTCTACTTTCTAACCTCTTTGGTCCCATGTCATTCCGATTTATATAAATCAAGATATTCAACTTTTACTTCAGCCTGTTCAGTCACTAGCCCAAGTTACACTCCTGGGAATATAAATTCACTAAAAATCGAGACTAAGCTCAATTCTTACGAAATTGGTCTCATATCAAAGCTAACAGGATAAACTTTCATTTGCCACCAGTTTCACTCCATTTGCTTAAGTATACCTCGAGTTATAAGTCCTGAAAGTCTACCTTCCTGAACTACTCCGTTTTGGCCTAGATTGGACATAGGACAACTTCCTTGAATCACTGGGAACAATTGGGACCATAACAAACTCGGAATCTTATACTAGGGTGTTCCCCTGTGTGTAAGCTTTCTAACAAAACGGGTTTCACTCAATTTGGAGTTGTATAGGGTGAGTTATACCCTTCTCAAGTCACCCTGCTCGGATGAAGATCCTGAACCCTAGGTCAAACTTCAAAAATTCGTATCTCCCTCAATACTAATCCAATAACCTTATATGATATATCTATGGAAAGCCCTAAATGTCTACTTTCATCTAAAAATGGTTTCATCGGATTTAATCGGTTGTAGGCAGAGCCATAATCTCCGCCGTACGGACTGCCGTGGAATTTCCACCAAGACAGCACCCTCATCCATCCATTTCTCTTAGTTTCTTCTTCTAATTCCAATTGCCACTCAAGATTTCATATTAATCCCATATTAATCCAATCATACACATCCAATATATCATCAAGTAATCATAAAAAGTAACCTTTCATGCATCCTTAGTTTAGAGAAATTAAGATTAGAGATTGAATCCTACCTCTTTGGAGTGTGATCTTGAGTTAAGTGTTGAAACTTAAATTATTAGGACCTGGCTAAGCTTGGAGGAGTGATGGGGTTGGGTGAGTGGAGAAGGGGAAAGAGAGCTGCAGTGAGGGAGAAGAGAGGGCGCAGAAAAGGGGTCTGAATGAGCAGAAAAGAAGGTGTTATATAGGCATGAATGGTAGTTAACTTGGAGGGTTCTGATTGGCTGAATTTCTTGTGGACAAAGTTTAGCTACGTCTCCCTTTTAGAGGAACTCACCGCCATACTATTTAAAATCGGAACTCGCCTCTATTCTCGCTTTAAGTCGAACTAGTCCCTCTTATGCTTGAGGTCGAACTCGTGCTCGCTTTTACTCGAGCTTGAGTCAAGCATGATATCTAACTCGTACCATCTTGTTTGTGACTTGGGAAATCCGGTTTATGTTGAGACTTGGAATCAAGGCCTGAGGTCGTAAGAAATGCAAATGACAATCAACTGATCTCCGAACTCCTAGTTCAAAGTCGGGACTTCTTGAAATGTCGGGACTCGTGTGATTCCAATCACATTTCCTAACCAACTACTTAAACTCTAAGTCGCGACTTATATACAGTGTGCTTGGTGATATCGGAAGCCGGTTATATTTTCCTTGAGACATGAAGTCGGATCTCATGGAATTACGTTCATGTGTCCGGATGAGAGGTCCAAGTCGGAAGTCGAGATTCATGCATCTCTATTCGAATGACTCGAACTCTTAGACCAATTTAGAGATCTGATCCCTCGTTCCTCCGCTTGAAACAAAATCGGATATCGGATTTCTTGTCCATTCGGAGACTAAGGTCGGAAATCGGAAAAATTCGGTCAGCCCACAAGACCTTGAGTTGAAGTCGGAAGTCGGAAGATACAGCCATCCCTTTGTAAGCCTTGGAACGAAGTCGGAAATCGAAACTAATATTCACCTCGCAAGCGGAATTATAAGACAAACTCGGAAATTGGAAGTTTCAACATTAAATGGGATCGGAAGTCTGAAATCGGACGTTACAATTTGGATGTATTATCAGTATAAAATTTTTTATATTGCCATCCAATTAAAGCTTTTTATTTGTATGACTATTTAAATAGTGGATAATTATATCAAAAAATTTTGTTGATGTGATAATATATGATTGGATATCTGTATAAAAAAATTTTATATTGACAGTACATTCAAATTAATATATATATATATATATATATATATATTCTCAATACTTTTCCAAACTGAAAATATATAATTTTGCTCGTAAGGAGTTGAATCAGCTTGTATCATGTGCAACGCGCACAACTAGCCACATGCCAAATCGCCAATCCAACCACGCTTGATATGTCTTCATCTTCATGGCTTTTCATTTTCAATATAACGATATCTTTCAGTAAAATTGTTTATTTTGTATTCAGATAAAAAAATTATTTTGTGGTAAAAACCTTTCCAAATTTGTTTAGGACATTAAAAGTTCTTAAGCAATTGGTCCTTTGAGTTTCTGTCTTCCAAATTTCAGCTATAGCGTAGGTAAGATTTTATTTGAGATTTTAATATGACTATTTGATACTGGTCAGTGTGGCCGACAACACATGCAACGGAATCGTGGTCGCTATGATTCAAATAGCTCCAAGAGTAGGACCAGGCATAAAAAGATGAATTGAGAAATTATATACACTAGGTCGTTTTAGAAACTGTTTTAGATTAGTTGCACTTACGATGTTCTAACTATACACATGAGAAAAAAATAAAGGAAAAAAAACCAGTTCTTAAATATTAAAAAAAAAGAATGTATATTTTTCTTAAAATTATTTAATAATTATGATTATAATGAATTTTATTGCCCTAAAAATAAATATATTTTACTTTCTTACTTTAATAGAATTTTATATAAAATAAAAATAAAGCTATATTATATGGACATATCTAATCAACATTCTGGCCGGATGTCCGAGATAATTCAAGTTTAAAAAAACATTTTAAATTTTTTTTATTGAAATACTTTACCATCCAATAATGGAGTATGAGGATTTGTATCCAACTCTATGTGTACAAATAACTTTTCTGATAAAAAAAATATATGTTTACACTAAGTTCTATAATATGATGAGATTAAAAAGCAAATTAATATGGTTTTTCAGCCCAAATGCATACCCTTCTCAAGATAAAGTAAATCAAAGTTAAAATTGATCTTTGTTGATTAATATTTTGCAAAATATACTCGGCATTAAGAACCGGAGAATATGCAAGATGTAAATACAACAATATATACTTTAATAGCTTATAACATATGTCCTTC
The DNA here is from genome assembly GCA_031439595.1 of Pterocarpus santalinus. Taxonomy (NCBI): domain Eukaryota; kingdom Viridiplantae; phylum Streptophyta; class Magnoliopsida; order Fabales; family Fabaceae; genus Pterocarpus; species Pterocarpus santalinus. Next base: position 6,531,612 of record CM062523.1, read on the forward strand.
AGATGAGATGCAGGGCTTTGTAAAGAAAGGCACAAGTATTGCCGGGAATGGAGATGACAAAATTTGTATAAGAAAATAAAAAGGTTGCCCTGTGTTCATCCCTTGTCAAGAGGGCATAAACTATCTATGTATAAGCTTACGCATGATTAACTGATACAAAACGAGTAGCCAACCTGTTTGCAGTTCAGTCCTCAGAAATAACTTAAACCCCGAGGCCGTCCAGTGCAATGTGGCTGTCGCACAATAGCTTCAACTTCTGCAGCATTCAACAACACCAGGAAAATGAAAATTAACCAATAGGAGAGAACACAAAGAAACGCCCAAATATCCTCCTACTTAATGCCTAAAGCTATAGAGTGATTGACTTTAAAAAGCGTGTGAAGTTGAATTCTATACGCTACAAAAGAAATATGTAAGTGGTCATCAAAGTGATGTAGGTTAAAAAACTATATACGCTAAGCCATCTTTGGACTATTAAAGTATCACAACTTACTAATGATTTAAGGATGAACATTGCTCACTTCAAAATATAATCTCACTTTAAAGAAGTCTTTTTTCGTGTAGGTGATCCACGTGCTATGATTGTTGCTAGGCCATGCTTCTGTTATAGTATTGTTTAAAGTATACATTTTGAGTAAAATTTCTCGTATTTTCTTTCACCTATATTTTTCTTTATGTTGTTCTCTTAAATGCATAGTGATGGAAAAAAAAGGTGAAAATTGAACGCCGACAGAAAGAGGACAGAAGCCACGACTGGGAGAACGTGGCATAGCAATTCAAATGAATGTAATTTACCCTGCTAGTTGTACCAGAAAACTTCTCCACAAATTGGAACCGTTTCACTTGGATGTAAATTATAAAAGATCTTTCACTTCATTAATTGAAAGAATTTAATTTAAATGCACTGAATAGAAATAGTAAAAAATATCAATTCATACAAATAACCACCCATTATAACGAAGGATCCACCATGAATTTTCACTTTTCGCTGTTTCTATTGGTTGATAATATAAAACTATTTTACACTGTCAATGCATACCAATTAAACTCTAATTGAAAATAGAAATTTCAATAACATGAAACACCTTAAATGATGACCTTCAAAGCTAATCAGGACATTGCATAAGCGATTAAACACTGCTCTTGAGATACTACACCTTGTGAGAGAATTTGCAAAAGTGATTAAGAGGGGTTATTACCGTAAGATATTGTCGAGGATTATCCATGGAAGAAGAACCTAGGATTACTTCCCTTTTCAGTTTTGTTGTCAATTTTTGGCAAACACGTAACTGAAAAGGAAGAAAATAATTTCATTAGTTGAGATTACAAATTGCAACATGCCATAGATATTTACTAAAGTTCTTGATCATATCCTACCTCAGATCGAGTAGCCCCACCAATAATAAACACAAAGAGTCGCCTTCCCATCTTCTTGAAATCAGTAGACGTGCTCTTCAACGTGGAGTCACTATTGAACGGTGGGAAAAGCTATTAAGTGAGGGTGGGAACTCTATTCATTTCCAAATGCAATTCATTTCAAATGAGAAATATTATTTGTACATTAAAAGACATTTCAAAGACATCTAAGAGAAAGAATAACACAAGTAACTTTTTCTTTCTCAACACTTATAACCACCTAAAATTTTGTGTCTCTCTCTAAGATGTGTGTGAGACGTCTATTTTTTATGTACAAAACTATAAATAACATATCTCTTAACAAATTTCAGTTAAGGGAATAGTTCATGTCACCTTGAATATCCATCGTCCGAAGAACGACGTGCCCAATTTGCTGTCCGCCTAGATCTCATGGAATGTGGAGCAGTAGTTGGAGCTGGCTGGGTGCGTTGGCTGCTTCTAACAGAGCCCCCTTTGGCAGCAGAACTTGGTTCATTTTTGCATGAATAGTCACTCTTTGGTAAGTCACCCTTATTGAGATTTTCAATGAGCTCCTGCCAAACGCAATGTCATCTATACTTCACAATTCACACTGATCATATAAAGCAAAGAATATTTGAAGATGGTATTGAAGTGTTTAAGCAAACATAAAGATTTCTTATGCGATCTCCTTCTTAAGTTTAACTCGGATTCTTTCCCACACAATTAGAACAGGAAAATAAGCCCAAAGTAGAACTGAAATTAAGGAAATGGCCCTCGACCCTTGTTTAATAGATAAGCATTGCTTTCAACGTTTTTCTTTGGTTAGAGAAGGAGAATAGGTTAGCTACTTAGATTTATATAACCTTTCCACCGTACCTTTTACATCAAAGTTGCACCCAATTCACTCTACTAATACAATTTTCTTTTTTCGCGTACAATCTACTAATACAATTTTACGTAGAGAAAAGGAATGCAACATGGTACATATACATAAGCTCTCCGAGTCCAGAAATTTTTATATATTTGCGGTTAAATTAGGATCTCTCTTCTCCAACTATAAACAAGCCATAAAACGCACATAAAACATTTACCAGGGACTGGATATCAACCAACTCCAGACAAGGATAACATCAATTCATAAAAAAGCCTAGAAAGCCTAATTTAGAGCGAATTTTTCATGCCTCAGATCTTTGGGCTATCAGGGGGATAGGTGCCACCATATGACAAGGAAATACATATGCAGTGATAACATTAATGCATAAAACCTAGCTCAGAGAGCTTAACGTAGAGTGAGATTTTCATATGCCACAGCAACTTTGGGCTATCAGTGGGATAAATGCCACCATATGTGAAGAAAGTACATAGGTGAGGAAGCTAGTTTTGTCAACATATCAAGTCTGATACTCTTCACAGTCAGCACAAAATAATTAAGCATAACACTTGGTAATGAATAAGGTAGAGAAGGAAGTTAATTGTATCAAAGTTCATGAAATGGGCAGGCATGTTTTACCATGACAGGAAATGAGGCAGATCAATCTTCTTTGAACCCTTTTTTTTTCCTGTCATAAATAGAAAATGACTGGGGAGATTAAAGCAGATCTTTAGTCATACCTCTATCATGGGATAAAATCGAAACAGTTGCCATGTTTCTTCTTCCTCTTCAGTACGATCTTTACGCGTTGCTTGCTTTGTCTATGCAAGACAAAAAAAAAAAAAAAAAAAATTAGACATAACTGGGTGTGAAAGAAAATTTATCACATGAGGGCATGCAAGAGAACATTCCACAATACAATATTACCTGCATCCTAAAACATCTAAAATCCTTAACAAAGAGGAATCAAACGTGCATATATTTTAACTTAGCAACTGTTACTATTTTTGTCAAACTCCAGAACATGTTTCCTCTTTTTGGCTTTCCATAAGCATAAAATGACTACATAGCCTTACCTTCTGGTTACTGAACTTGAGTGAGAAACCACCACTGGTAGATGACTTCTTTTTCGATGATCCCGCCAGTAATTGCATATTACTAATCACTTTCATGTCATCAGGTGTTAATTTTGCTAACTGATTAGATACATAAACCATCCATTTAGTAACAGTTGTTAGCGACAACCTCTACATAATATACATGTTTCTAATACAAAATTCTGCAGGGCAAGCTTATGGTAAATTCTATTCTGTTTAACTTACAATAATTAATATTCAAGTGGCTGATAGATTTTGAGTGCCTGGAAAATCAGATTGGACCACAAAAATAAAACATATCAGATTGCAAAATCTGATTTTATGTGGCCCAATTTGATTTTACTTGGTAATATTTTTGTCTCTTGGTCTTAACAAATTTATTTTTTATCCCCAAAAAATAAAAAATCAGGTAATGTGACAGGCAACTTATTTTGTCTGTGTCTAAGATAACTCAGCTAGATTTTTATGGAGGAGCAAGTTATAAATAAAGCGTGTGTAAGTGAAAAATTATTTCCTAGCTTCTAAACAATGAGAGGTGAACATAGAGCAAGCCAAAGTTAGGCACCCATCACACAAAAGTTCAATTCCATGAATTTTACCCAATAAACTTAAAGCAACATTACCCTCATCAGAATAGTTAACATCTTGTATTACAAGTTTTAGAGGTATGGAATGAAGGAATTTCATGGTTCATAGGAAATTGTATTCGTAAGTACAACAAAAATAAATAAATAAATTTAAAAAAAAAATACTAAAATTTGGAGAATGAAAGAACCATGTACATTTCATAGGAGTTGGTAATGACCTGCATTAGCTTTGTAGCTTTATCACCCTCAAACTTTTCAGGATAGACACATGCATAAATCATCAACAAACGCAACTTATATTCAGGAGTTGTATTCTGCAAGTGGTGCAAAACTTTAGTAAAAAAAGTGTAAATTGTGTGCTAAACAGCAAATGATGTTCAGCCTCCAGTACAAGACCTGCTTTGTTCTTAGAAAGTTAATAACGTCCTTGGCTCCAGCATCCCCAAAAACAAGATCTTGCTCCAATTGTCCTAGATCTCTAAGTTCAGTTTCTCTTATAATTTTATTGATCTTTCCAGCTATCTGCATTGAATTTAGCAAGCACAATGGTCAGCATAGAAATATATTTCTTGTATTGTGACCCTCATCAATTGAAAGAGTCACATAGTTTTTTGCTTGTGTCTAAACTCAGCATGAATTCTCATAAGAGTATGTCATTCGGGTCCTGTTACACTCTATCGTCTTAATTCTTTAGCTACAACCAAATATTTTTTTCCTAAGCAATTATAAAGTAAAAATAGAAGACGATGAAAGTAAAATGGAAAAGAAATAACCTCCACATGGAGCGAAATCTTTTCCACTTGCTCAGTGTACTGGGGCAAAGCTTGAACCATTTTTTGCAAGTCTCGTGTAGATAATTCATTACCATCTCTGCGGAGAATCAAATTTGTACTTTTTTAAGTTAAAAGTAAGTGGCAGTGGTGTCATGTTCAAAAGAAATGGTCAAATTAATTGAAAATGGTAGAAGGTGAAAACTAATGTAAGCTTAGAGGAGAAGGCATGATGAGTGGCTTTATTAATATTTCAAAAACACAATCTTCTAAATTCTAAGGTCCATGGGTCACCTTCTCCTGGGTAGAAATTAGTTTACCTATGTTTTATCAGAGCAACATGGATAAAATTCGTTTCAGTTATACTTCTGGCCATGAGAAGCAACAAATCTGGTTTTCTTGAATTTTGAGCAGTAAATTAAAATTTTACATGTCTTAATATCATCTTGCGGTTCTAAACCCGCATAAATTTACAGTGACAAACCTGTACTATTTGATTTCTTCACTTATGAAGGATAGCCATCAGGGGCAGTTTCAGTAACATTTATATTTAACTATACTAAGTTTCATTCAATAATCTTATCAATCGAAAAATTCCACATATGAAGATACCGTTTGAAGCCATTGAAATTGAAGACAATGAATGATGACAATACAGTGAAAGCGAGGACCTTCGTCTGGACTGGCATTTCATGAAATGGCCAAAATTTTCCATAAAGTAAGAAGAGAGGTGTCAGTGCAAACCTTCCACTTTGTTGGATTTGTGCAGCTTTGTTCTTTGACACGAAGTTGGTAAACTTTTCATGCAATCTTTCACTAGCCTGGTATTTGAGTTTATAAAAGAGCATTGGTATTTCATATTAAGTATATTTGCATGTAAGCTGATAACAGTGAACGAGACATACATCTGCTATATGTGCATGGCGAAGTTCAAGCCAGACTGAATCATGGTCTTCTAGAAGCACCTCCTTTTTCTCAGGCTGACCTCCCGTTTTGCTGGGAACCTAAAATGAAATATATGTACTGTTATCTCCAATCAGAAGCAGCAAAATGTAAAAACTTATCTAGAAGAGGAAGCGGAGAGGAAAAGAACCGGAAGTTATACCTCGTGAATATATTTATTTCCATCCATATTCAACAAATCATGGCACATAGCATCATAGGTCCATTCATGAATGATAGGAGCAATCTGTGATGTAGTTTCAAGACATTTGTCAAAAAGTGAGATATAAAAGAAAAGGTTCATAGTGAAGACAAATATTTTTAACCTGGTCTATGGATCTATCCACAATGAGCAGGTCGCATGTCTCACTTTGTGGAAAGTTGGGAATATTAGCTTTATATTTAGCAATCAAGTCCCAAATAGCATCTGCAAGCTTGGTAGGTACTAATTCACGATCTGTTGGTGTATACTCATCTGTTTCCTTTGCAGAACGATACCACACATATGGTAACTCCTAATATGATGGAAACATTGGGATAATACCCTTTCAGAAATTATAGAACATAATAAATCGGTAATTATGAGCTCTGTCAAATCAATCCTTTATTAAATGAATAGGAAATTATAAGACTCCAACAAGTTTTCACAAAAAATACGCATTAAGTAAAATTAATGACATAAGGACTAATATCAAATAAGTTCTGTAATCATTAATTTGAAGTATAACTGCCTAAAAGGCACACCTTGGAAAGCAGACAGTACAAGTTGAAATACATAACAACAGGTAAAAAGTCAATTTTGAATTGAAAATTTCAAGTTCGCAAGTCTCTGATATAGCATATTTTTGTGTGATGTAGTTATAAGTTATAACAACCAAAAGAAAAGAAAAAAATTGTGTTAAGCAAAAATAAATGATTCTAGAGAAGAAAGTAAAATAAAAGGAGAATCAAGTATCAATTATAACTTGTATGGTAGAATTTGGAAAACATGCATATGCAACAAAATTTGACAGTGTTCATATATCTAGATCAACCATAATATGACTGAACTGAAATAATGAAAATAGGTAAAAGAAGTTGTCACAAATATGAGGGAGACATGTAGTCCATTATAACCTTGATCTGAGTTAACAACAAATATAGAATGCAAGATGCAAAGATAATACCTTCAATGAAGCAAAAACTGTAGCTATTCGAGTTGCCATATTGTTCAAGCAAGTATTGAATCTGCGAGTATTCTCTATATTGCCATGAAGTTCTCCCAATGCTGTTTCTTGATCAGTGATAAATGCCTGCATCATATAGATCTCAGTAGACAAATCATTTCTTTATTGCACATTCAGAGCATCATGCAAAAAAATCAAGGAAATTTTGTGCTTAAAAATAAATATAATGACAAATGCCAATCTAAGTTGGCGCAGAGTAGCTCCTGTATAGAGTACAAGGACTTCCACAGAAATCAGATACTTAATTTTGGTTATCACTTGGACATTAGAAGCAAGAAATTTAGGAGAATCGTATGCTCAGAGTATTTTCACGATCTTAAAACCAAGACAATTATATATGCTCCTAAACTTAGTTTTATTCACTACGTTTAGGAGTATATATTATCAGTCAATGACATGAATTTCATATTTAGTTTTTGAGATATTTATTCGTTGCTTATCTCCCGTAATTTATAAACTCAGGGCATTGCAGTCTCAAATTCGATGGAAACGCAGCTACAGTTAGATGGGAAGTTGAAAAGGAAGATAACAAGTTTGGAATCATTTGACAAAATCATACTATTAGGAATTCCTCTTACAAATTAGTAATTCATCCAGATAGCTTATTCTTACACATCAGACGGCAGAATAACATTTTATATATGAATGGTTTGTGATACTGTAGATTGAGACTCAACAGTTAATGGACTAAACTATTAATCAATGAGGCAGCTAGTTCAATATGTAATGCGAGCAAAATACATTTAAACTGAAACATGAAATAGTTTTATCATGACATACCTGGCTATCTATAGGAAAGTATTCCAAATTCATCTGCAAAATAAAGCCAAAAGCAATTTCAGTCTAAGACAATTTGATGATGATTACATGCTGTTAACTTCATACAAGGGGAACAAAATCATGACCTCTCTCAAGGCACCTATGCGGGGTAAAACACTTGTATCACTCTTGATATGGTTTACAAGTTCCTTTGGGATTGGAGAACTGAAAAATACAAAGGCTCTGAAAACAATGGATGGGGAAAATGATTTGGAGCCACCACCAACACCACCCCCACCAAAAAGGAAAAAAAAAAAAAAGAGAGAAAAGAAATAAAAATGAAACAATCAGGTTGGCCCTAAGTTAAGCTTATAAAAGGTGGCACAATATTTAAAATTTGGGAAAAACCAGAATTCTCCACATACTTCTTGTATAGGGGCTCCCTTCCAGACATGTCAGACAAGAACATGACCACACTGCATGCTAGCAAAAGAGATGTTTAATATGGATAAAAAAAATGCAAGTGAAAATGAAAGATATAACAGAGAAAAAAGACTGTTAAAATATAGAACATTGCAATTAAATACCAATGGAAGGGGAGATAGAAGATTGGATTATAATAGAAATAATTTTTTCAAAGAAAGAATAGTAGAGACATGATTTAACCCTAAATTTGAAACCAATATAAATAAAACACAAACACTTATTGACTTATAATACCAATATATTTAAGATGCAAAAGGTTGGATATCGAGAATTTGGTTTGCTTAATCGTGACATATGAATGTTATAGAAAACAAAAGGGGTATTTTTCTTACTTTATAGTGCAATAGATGTGCATTTAATTGGAACAAATTCTAGATACCAAGTTGCCAGCACTTAAAAGTTTCAAATACTTAAACTATAGCAGATAATCACACATATGTTCAAAATAGTCCATGAAAAGATCTGCTGTAAAAGAAATTATTCTTTTAGAGTCTATTTGTATGTTGTGTTTGTTTTTATCAGACACTAGAGTTTGTTAAGATGTAAGACTCACTCCAGTCTGTTGATGCACTCTTTTGAGTTATGCATAACTGTAGGCTGGTGAGCGTATGGACTCTGGTCTTGTTTTAATGACGAGAGCAGTTCAAGCTTGGTTAACAAAAAGCAGTTGTAGAGAAGGGGACAACTGTATTATTCAAGGCAGGGAATAGGGACAAGCAAACAATTCCTAGATTTTTTTTTTTTTTTCTTTTGCCATCTTTTAGTTGAAATATTCTGTGGTGTAAGTCTCACAGTAAATGTTCCTTCTAATGAAATTTTCTTGTGTCACCTCCAATTCATTGTACACTCCGCTTGTAAGTACGCGCTTGTGTGTGTCATAATTTATTCATGAAACTTTCTTTGATATGTCTAAATACAGAAGAGAACTTCGAATAATAAAAAATCCCAACAATCTGACAGTCATTCCGTAATGATGGCTAACTAAATTTAGGTTATGGCACCTTGAATAAAAGAAGAATAGGCTATTAGGTCTCCTAGTTATCTCTTCTGAATTTTCTAGTCCTCTCTTTCTAGCCATTATTACAGCGATCTCTCATTAATTTAAGAAAAGCCTATCAACCTATCTTAAATTAGTAACATAAGACTGGTTCACAACATAGTTCTTACAAACAACTTCCTCATAACAAAGAATTAAAAATGAACTCAGATAATTTCCAACGTAAAAACAAACGTGTATCAAATAGTTAAACTAATTACAGAGATCATAAATATCTGATATACTGAAGTAGAAATTAGTGGCAAGAAAGAAGCAGAGAACAAGCTACTATACACACTCACAAGCGTGGGAACATGCAAAATAAATCCTAGCGAAATGTAGGCAGGCCCTTTGTTTTAAATAGTACAAGGAAGTTAAACAATGGTGCTAAAATATATGAAAATCTCAATTAACATTGTGTTCTAATGGAAGACTTGTACTTGAAGAATAAAAACAATTATTTCATTTATTACATGATTCTTATATCTGTTGCACACTTAAAAATAAAACGGAAATTCCTAACTAAAAGACAAAATTACTTCTCTTTTGAGGGCTGGATGAAGTAAACAGCATCCATTGATGGTAATGGTTGCCTTCTCCGGAAAAGGTCTTCCACCACTGCAATAAGATGACAACAGTTTATTAATACCAATATTTTGACAGCGGAACCGTGAACACATGTTGTACTCATGTCGGCTAAGTGAATATCTGAGAAAAAAACATAGAAAAGAAAATGAAAAGCAGAAAGCAGAAAAAATGGACCAATTTTCAAATCCAAATGAGCATGACAAATGTGGCTTAAAGCATGAGAAATATTGGTGGAGATGAGCTTTTGCAGTCGGCTAATATAGCGCGCATACTGAGAAGCACTTCTAGTCATAATGCCTGATTTCTTAAAATTGTTAGAATAGTGGCATTTGGCTCCAGTGCACTTCTTAAGCATCTGAAAATTTAATGATAAAGAGAAGTGCTTCTTACAATGCCTGTTTCTTACAATGGCAATTTTTCGCTTGTGCCAATGATCAGAGTAAAATGTGTACTTAAATGAGAAAGGCAGAAAAAGAAATAAACCCAAAAATTCCCTTATGTTTTGGGGTTCTTACAGGAAACTTCTTGGTCTGTGATATCTGCCATTTTGCATGAATGTGACATAACTTTAACCGTGACTTTGTCCATTATGAGCACCTGCGGGAAAAAAATCGGTTAACATCAGCTACCAAATTGAATTAAGTAAAGATGAGATGCAAATATAAACATATTAAAGACACACCTTCCAAGCTTTCGAATCCCCTGACTTTGCCGATCTAAGCATTTCATACAATAACCCTATGAGCATCCAACCAACCACGAATAAGATTATGAAACAAGTCAAGTAAGTGAAGCTAGTATATGCATAACTTGAGTATATCCTGTCCCATAAAAATTTTACGATTTGATTATATATAAATTTTTACTATTGATTAGATTCTATTGTACATCTCATATTAAGCCCAATCTTTTTCATTAGTAATAAAAATCTACCCATAATATAACTAAATCATGTGAAGATATATTTCGTATGCACAATATTTTAAATTAAATTTCTTCTATTTTGAGCCTTGAAGGTTAAACTTTTCACTAAAAAATAACAACAGTTAAAAAAAAAAAGGAGAAGCTTAGCATTAAAACGGGGTTTCAAAAAGTCAAAATTATGAAATCTAATATTTCTTCTCATGCAATTTTCTTTTTTTTTTTTTCAGAAAAAAAGTTTCTTCTAGACTTGAATCTTACACCTAACATTCATTAACGGTAGAACTTTTCTACCTGAAAAGCATATCGGTTCATTTTCTAGAAAATTACGCGCATTAAAGTGAAAAAGTAAAATGAGGATTAAAGTGAAAAAAGAAAATGAAGAAGAAATTTTAAAACAAATCCACAAACTCGACAAATTTGCTCAGTTTCAAAAGACAAATTCCTAAATATAAATTTCTAAATCAAAATGGAATTCAGATGCAAAATTCCGGAATTGTCAGTGGGGATGTTCCGATGCTGAGCTCTGGTTCGCAGCTCAGAATTTTCAGAGAGAGAGAGAGAGAGAGAGAGAGAGAGACTGAAGCTTCACGGCCAAGGCAAATAATGCATCTACAGTTTTTTGCTTTTCTTTCTTCTTCTTTTGCATTTTCTGAGCTAACATTTCTCGAGAAACAAACGGAAAACGAAGGAAAATAAGAAATGCGAAGCCGAACGAAATGGATCTCACGATCGCGGCTGATTTGCTTGAATGGCTTGCACTCCGACGAGCCGCCGTAGGAGGTCTCGGAATCCGATAGCGACATTGTTGTTTGCAGAAGCTGGTTCAAATTTTGAGCTCCGATTCGAGAATCGACAATGGCGAAGAGAGAGAAAGAGAGAGGACAGAGGAGAGAGAAAACCGTTGGAACGGTTGAGGGAGGGAAGAACAATAGCGTTAGAGAAAGTCGTTATACGTGTCGAGAGCGGGTGGGTGGACGTGTGATTTGGGACTCGGGTTTCGGTTACGTTTTTGCGCTCCGAGAGTCAAACCCAATCCACTTTTATACTCGGTTTCAAACGCTGTGGATTGTCCGATATCTAATTATTTAATTAAAGAACAGAACAGAGTAAATAATTAGAGAATAATTTTTTAATCTAATTTTGATATATTTTTAGTATTAAAAAATTTATATAAATATTTACTCATGTATTATCACATCAATAAAAATATTTGACTCAACCACTTATTATATAAAAAATCTTATAAATAAAAATATGATTGTAATATAAAACTCTATAAATATAATACAAATTTTGTTTATTATAGCCACAAATTAGTCTTGAAATTATAAGGGTTGATCGAAATAGTCTTTAACATTTAAAAATTGTCATTTTAGTATCTAATATTATAATTTGTCAATCAAATCAATCTCTAATATTTTAATTTAGCCAAATTAATTGCCCCTCGCATATTAATGTAGATCTGATTTAATTGATGAATTATAATATTAAAAATTAAAATAGTATTTTTCAAATGTATTGTTAAATGTTAAATATTAGGAGCTAAAATACTGATTCCTTGCCCTGGCAAATATGGAATGAGGCATACAAAGGAAATAGATGAAGAGAGTGTCTGTGAGCCCCGATTTCGTTGGACTTGGGCCACAAGCCCCAAAAAAAAGAATTGAAAGTTTTAATAGAGGAGAAAAGGTTTAAATATATTTTAAATTTTTATAAATATAAGTTATTTTGATTTTAATTTTTCTAAAATTTTTTATTTTGATTTTGGTCCCTTTTTTTTTTTTTGGTTTTAGGTCCTTATCATTTTGAATTTTGGTCCAATATATGTTTAGTCCTTATAAATATTAAAATTTTATTTTTAATTCTTATAAATATTTTAAAAATCTTCTTTTGGTCCTTATACTATTGAATAAATGGGAAAAAAGTCAAGTTAATAAGGATTCTAACTACCTTAAAAGAATCAAGAAAAAGTAGACTTGTCCATATAAATGACCCAACCAAAAAAAAAAAATTCAAATCTTCTTTATATATGAATAAGACAAAATTTGTAGAGAAACATTACAATACTCTAGGCAAACTCTTCTTGCTTGACAATATTCCTCCTTGGACCATCTTCTTATGTTGAAGCATGATTTTACTCTATCAATTTGTGATTGAAGGACATCTTCATAACTTCTTTAGATGGGAGAATCAATAGAAATTTCCATTGTCCCTTGTTTTAGAAATGTATACACTTTCTTGTTGAGAGACCTCTATTTCTTCAAAGACCTTCATCAAGTTGGGTCAGTTTCCTGATAATAGCTTTCAGATACTGATAGTTTCATCGAGACAAAAAAAAAAGTATATGCACTTAGAATATAATTTAAACACCAATGAATCTATTTCTAACAGGTGATGAACCTTGCACATTATGCTTCTTTGCAACCACTCCATGTTTTCATTACACATCTCCATATGAGACACTTGCCTTATGATGCTCCTCATTTTGATCTAGTCCTTTTCCTCCTCCACTCTTCAAATCTTTGCAATAACTATCCTTCTTACTCTTTTGAGTAAGAACTTGCTTAAATAATCTTTTATCACCAACAGATGTCTTCATCTTCATATTATTTTGTACCTGCTATTGCTAATCAATACATCTCATTTTTTGTTCTCTCCTTTGGTGAACTCCCATGGATACTCTGTCATTTTCACACTAATTTTACAATCTCTTATCACAATTCCATCCAACTTAAACATCACTTGTTTTGCCTCCTTTTCTTGATCGAATTAACCTAATAAATCCAAATAGAAGCTCATTATATCTTCTTCTTTTGAATGATAAATGAACATCCCCCACTTTGCCTTTGTGTTTGAAAATCTGCCATAACCATCCCTTAGACATAAAGTTTGGTAGGGCCTAAAGTTCAATAAGTCCTAATCCCCCATATATGGAGGTCTAATTAGGTTATACATCATTTTGATGTCTAAAGAAAGGAGGTTTTAGTAGATAAATCAAATGCAATACATTAGTGACACCAAATAATTGATAATGTCCAAATTTGCATTAACTTATAATGTTAAACCTAATAATATATTGCCAAATAGAGATCCAAAAGGAGGTAGGATTAGGATGGATTTTGAATTATAAGGATTTAGTATTTCTGCTCTTTCATTATTTGATTTTTCACATTTTATTTAAATAAAATAATTATTAATTAATTAAAAAATAATACAAACAAATTGTAATAATAATAATAATAATCTATACATGTATAAAGGGGATTCTCCCTTTAGTGTCTTAATTTTTTATTCCTAAGATATCCTTAGATTATTTGTTAGTTACTTATCCATCTTTTGTTAAATTACAAGAAATTATTTAAAAGTGAAATACTATTTTTAATTTTTTTAAATTTTAATCTAAAAAATAGAGAAACAAATGTGTAATAAATATAATTAAACAAATTAATTAAAAATTTTAATATTTATGCTTGAATTAATTTTATTTTAATTTGAGTTTAATTTTTACAAAGAAAAAATTTTAAATTCATATAAAAAATAAAAAAAAATATTGACTGAAAGGCACGTTAGTAATCCACTAAGAGTTCTGAATTTGTACTCATAAATTATGACTCACTACCTGACAAACCCTCACAAAAAATTGTGAAGTTTATTTCTAGATAATATCTTATATAATTTTGTCCAATAGCATCATTTTCTTGAGTAAGTGAGGCAGCAAAGTATCAAAAGATATTTCTTACAAAAGCTTCAAGCTTACAAGAAAAACTGGCCCCAGATGAACCAATCAAAGAGGAACCTCTCAAAAACTCTCCAACAAAATTCTCAAGAGGTCACTCACAATCACAACAAACAAAATTTCTCACAAGATACTCTCAAATGGCTCTTTTAAGAACAAAAGCACTCAAACTCAAGCCTTTTTCCTTTTTTGGGCAAAACAAATTCTGAATCAGTATCAACTAACTATAATGCTCTCAAAACAAATTTCATAGTACTCAAAATATAAAGCAAATGAGAAAAGAGGAATGTTGAACTATGACAGAAAAAGGTTGCAGAAGATGCAAGCTTAGTGTAAGGAGATTCACTTGGACTCCTAAGCTTAGGATACAATTCTTCAGCAGCCCTACCTCCCTAGCTATAAATAGGTTCAGTATAACAGATGATAATTCTATTCACGTTTTTTCCCCTATAAAATGAGTATTTTTATTAAAAAGAGTAGTAATTGTTTGTTGGTCCGGTTGGAAAGGTCACGCGATAATTGACAAAATATGTCATCCCAATGTTTTTCTCTAGCTGCAAATTTTGGCAAATTTGCTCAGCGTACTCCACCTCTTTTTTGCGAGTATGGGTTTTTCTACATAATATTACAGGAGTAGATTCTCTTATGCGTAAGTTATATACATAATTTGATTATTGTACATTTTTGTTTTGAATTTCTCATCTTTTTAATTTCTTACTTTCTCAATATGATTTTACTAATAAGCAATGGCCATATTATGTGCATTTTGCAAATGACTGATGAGAGAGAATCCTTTCCCTAATGTTACATGCATAAGCCGTTGCAGCTTTGTTAAAGGAAGTTCAAACTCTATTGAGCTTCTAATATACAAGAAATTCTTGGGGTGCTCATGGAGGATTACATAATTGTACTCCATAATTCTTGGTTAGACTTGTGGTTTTCATTCTTAGTCTGTCTAAACTTTATTCAGTTTGCTATTGTTTGCTCCTCACTTTTCTGGGTCGAGCTTTTTATTGAATTATCGAAAAAAATTACATAATCGTACTCATAATTAATAATAAAATAATATTTTAAGATAGGACCTATTATTAATTTATATTCTTATTTAAAATATTATTCTATTATTAACTATAAATATAATCTACATAATATTTCACAAACATCTAAGAATTTCTCCTCTCAAAGATATAGAGTTTCTATGGTAAATGGTCAATACATTTGGTTCATTTTTCTTCATGTCACTTGTCTTGACATATCACCTATTTTATAACAAGAAAAGGAACTTTAACATAGAAAAGTTAAAAGAAACAAAGTTACTTTTACTTCGATGACATTCAATAAACTTCATGCGTACATTGGCTACGTGTCATCCACCAGCTTAATTTTCTTTTTTTAATAAAATCTGTTGAAATAGAAGCTACCACATTGTAAGGTCAAATTAAGCATGCTTCAAGCAACCAATCATCTTCTCAGTCCCTTTATTGTTTTCATCCATTCCATCGTAATTAACTTGATTTCAGATAACCCTTTTCCTTGCAGCATTGAATGGCTTCCTCAAACGTCTCCTCAGGCCCATACTTGAACTCAAATCCAGCATCAATGAGTTTCTTCGAGTTTAAATGTGGTACGTTCTCACCCTTAGTTTCCTTTATCGACCTAGAGGATATAAAAAGGAGTTTATTAATATTAGTCACAATGAGATTGAAAGGCACTCACATACTCAATAATGATTCTTTCATATAGAAAGGACAATAAAACTCACTCTCGTGTAGGTATTTTAAATTCAGGGTGTTTTGACCGAATAAGTTCTGCCATCTCTTCGAGAGTTACACTGGATGATGAGCAATTATATCTCCCTTTTGGATTTGGATGCTCAAGCAGAAAAATGTGTGCTCTTGCCAAATCATCCACATGTGCTATGGGGAAACGAATTAGAGCACCGAATGGATCCTGGTCATCTGCAGCATCAAAATTTAGCTATGAAACTAAAGTAAGAAATGTGGATGATATGTAAGAAGTAGGTAAGAAGTAGGTAAGAAGTAAGAGAGTGACAACATTTACTAGGATGATAGATTACCCAAATTAGAGAGGAAAATGACATGTAATCTATCATCAAATCAAACCCAAATTGTCAACAAAAGTAGGTAAGAAGTAAGAGCAATATACTGATAATAGATTATTTTATGTGAAAATTTTATATAATTTGATTATACATAAATTTTTATATTGATTAGATTTAAGTCTAAACTAGGACCCACTTTGTTGATAATAATAAAAATTTACACACAACTAAATCATATGAAATTTCCTTACCCAAAAAATAAAAATCCATTCCCGTAACTCAATATAGAACTTACCAAATAACAAAGCCAGAGAGGTAT
The DNA here is from genome assembly GCA_031439595.1 of Pterocarpus santalinus. Taxonomy (NCBI): domain Eukaryota; kingdom Viridiplantae; phylum Streptophyta; class Magnoliopsida; order Fabales; family Fabaceae; genus Pterocarpus; species Pterocarpus santalinus. The sequence continues at coordinate 6,548,392 of CM062523.1, forward strand.
GAACGGAGCTAGGGAGCTTGGAACAAATGAAGGGTCCAAGAACAAAAGGAGGGATCAAAGACACAACTTCCAACCCATTCTTTTCTCCAAATTCAAGTGCAGCCTTCTCTGCCAGTGTCTTGGAAATACCATAAGACCAACCAAACTGCTTTGTCTCACTAAGAAAATCCACATCACTCCAATAACTCTCATCCATGTCTTGTGCCCCTGTGCGGTTATATATAACTGCAGAACCACTTGAAGTGTAAACAACTCGCTTCACTGTCTTTGAATTCACACAAGCTTTCAAAATTCCTAAGGCCCCATCAACGCTTCTTTTGATCACTGTTTCGGGGGGTTCGGTGGCCTGGAAATCAACTGGTGTAGCAGTGTGGAACACCCCAATGCACCCTTCAATTGCTGCATTGAAACTCTCTGGGTTGCTAAGGTCAGCGTTGAAAATTTGTAGCCTTTGGGGTGCACCAGGTAAATTTGTGAGGAAGCTAACATCTTTCTTGCTATTAGCTGGTGTCAATCAAAGTAGAACAAAAGCATATAAGCTTGTTTAAGTAAACACAAATTGTTGCAACCACTAACCAAGAAAGTAAGAAGTATAGCTAATAAGAAAAATAAAATTATAGTTTTTTTTTTTTTTCAAGAATTATGGTCATGTATCTAATTAAATGGCAGAGTGGACTAACTAATACATGGCAATCTTAAATGTAAATATGATTAAAACTTTGAAAGAATATTTGATATAGGCACATACAAAAAGATTTCATTGTGTTAGATACAAAAAACTATTTGTGGCTTTATCATATAGCTTAAATTTTTACTCGAGATGGTTAATAATTTAGGTTTTTAACAAAGATGATTCATGACATAAAAGAACTTATTTTTTAGCTGGTAAAACATTTTAGCTAGGTTTTCTTCCACGAAATTTTTGTTTTACCGAACAGTAAGATGAAACCATTCATTCATTTCATTAGTGGGAATATATTTTCGAGTATTTTAGTAAATCTTTGTAGCCTTATATTATCCTAAGTTTTAAGCGGGGCAGCTTTCACTTTCCATAAAAATTATTTATGCTTATCACAGAATGACCATTTGGAGATATTAAAGTGAAGAATCTTTTGTTAAATGGAATTGTACGTATATAACATATATTGATGTAAATAAAGCTTGATAGAGATAATAAATTTAGAAAATGGATAAACTAAAAATATTAGAAGATACATGTCAACTTTATTAAATTATTTAACATTTAAGTTAGATAATTAACATTTAAATTAATTAAAAAAATGAAAATGAAAGTCTTACCTGGACCAGATCTAACAGTAGTATTAACAGAGTAACCTTCCTGAAGGAGTCTCTTGATGATAATAGAAGCAATGAACCCTGTGCCTCCTGTAACGCATACTCTTCCCTTCCCTTCTTCCATTTGTACGCAATTCCTGTGGCAGTGTACCCTTTTTTATTCTCTATGATATGCTTCTAATTCTGATAGTTTTGATCCACTTGATGGACTCTGAATGAGAAAGCTTCGTTTATATGTAGATGCTTGCTCCTTGGCCTACGTCACATGTTGACCCAATGGTGTAGTAGCTTATTATTGTAAGAAAGGATTTAAATTGCGAACTGCATCATCTGATGTAACAGCAATATCGCGGTTGCGGTCTGCAATTGCACAAACCGCAATTATGGTTTATTGACCGCAACGTAACCGTATTAAGGCTACAACAAGTTGTATCAAGGTTGCAACAAGCAGCAATGAGTTGCAAACTCACAAAAATTTCATGCCGCAATGCCCGTAATTGCAACAATTGTAATCTTAACTGCAACCATAATTCAAAACCTTGATTGTACGTAATCTTAACATAAAATAGATATGTAAGTAGCCCTTGACAATATGAATAAAATACTCAGAATTTTGACCAATAGTTAAGGATGATTATTTTTCTTTTTAATAAAATGACTATATATTTTTATAAATTTGATTTACTTAAATTATGTATACAATTAATTTTTTAAATGTGAAAATGTAAAAATTGCATAGTTTCTTTACAAAAATTATTTATCTAATATTTAAAATCCAATATTCATGGCAAAGATCAAAATTCTTTATGATGATAATTGTTTAGGATGACCTTTAAATTGAAAAAAAAAATGAGATAAGGTCTGATATCGAATATTTTTCCTGGAAAACTATTTTTCTAGATACTCAATATACAAAAAATGCTAAAGAGTTAGAAATTTTACTAGAATTTAGTTATCAAAATAATATGATGTAGTTATTGCTTTTTAAATAACTAAGTGGCTTATATTATTTTATTTTTCTGGTGTTATACTTTAATATGTCCCTTTATATTAGAGCCTTTTTTAGACTTAAAGCGTGGATAATGCACAAATTTATCCCACTTTATGCTAAAATTTGACTTTTATTTAAGAAATAAGAATAAATAAGGATTGAAATTTAAACCACCTAACCATAAAAATTTTGATACGATAATATGAACCATCTTTCTTAAAAAATTAAATTTTTAGGAACAATAATTTATGATAAATTTTACCCAATTACTACAATAAATTTGATAAAAAATTCTGACTATATTTTTCTGACAATGTAACATTTCTCTTGGAAACTATATATATATGGATAAAACAAACAGGAGGTGTTAATTTTTTCAATATAAGAGCTGATGATATTCCTTATTCAATAATATAAAATAAAAATTTGGTACTTTGTCCTTGAATTTATCTTCTAATTTCTATCGCATACATGGCTATCCAGTCAACAGATATCATGACTAAATTGATTAATTAATTACACTTCTTTAGCAGCCCTATCTAGTAAACACTTATGGTATATTCGCCATACAGGATCTGGCAGTTCCATATACTCATCACCATACAAAAATTACACAAAGATTTATTTTTAAAAATTTTTGTATGCTACAATTTAAACTTTATAAATAAATATATATGTGATGAGAGGAAAATGTTTTCTAAATCATTACTGTATTTTTTTAAGCAAAAAATTACGTGACGTACCCCAAAAAAAATCATTATTCTATTTTTTCTGATCTATTAATTATTTGTTTTATCAGCTTTGTGACTTAATTACCTTTATTTTCTTATTTATTTATTTTTACAAGCCTTAATTACTATAAAGTTGATGTGAGAAGCAGTTAATTAATTATAGATGAGAGTAAAAACAATAATTTACTCTGAGAGTACTTAAAACACTTCTAGTTGGATTTGTACCTAGTCTAAAATGGTTGCCGTTATTTTTGGAATATTTAAGCCAATGTTCTAGAAGAGGTTGACCAATCCAACACATTTGCTATCCCATACATGCATAATTAATTATCATCGCATGTTTATTATTACCTTGCTCGTCCCTTTCTTTCTTATATGTACTTTAATTCAGAACAAAATTATCTAATCAACTAAACTTTAGTCTAACATTAAAGAGATTAGTTTACTATAATATGATAGACCACAATTTGAACCTCAATTAAAAGAATTATTAATATTTAAGTGTCCTATAGTAATGCAACAGGATTACCGTCCGTTAGAGAATATACGTTAAAAGAAAAAAAAATCTAAAAGTTTAGCCTGGATGTATGAGGAAGAGGCAACCATGCCACTAATCGCACTTTCATAGCCCGCACGTGGTCTCATCAACTTGATTTGGTGGCTTCTTGGAACTGAACGACACAGAGAGGTACGAGCTTACTAAATTGAACACTGAACAGATTCCGTTCGAGTAAAGTCGTTGCTGCTGATATATTTTGTTGAATACAAAATTTTTTGATAGAATTAAACTATTCGAATTACGTGATAGATAAATATTTTATAGTTTTTCACTCATAATTTTTATATTTTTATTTCATCATCTTAAAATGTTGATAAATCATTATTTCACAGTATATTTTAATACAAATTTTGACCGTATAATATTACTTCATTTTGTTCTATCTTCGCCTGTTTTACTGCAGACCTGGACTATAAATTTTAGGAAAAGGATAGGCAGATTTTTTGTTTTACAAATTATTATTATTATTATAAATTTTAATTTTTTTAATTATTTTTTAAACTATAACTAATAAAATTTTCTGATAATCATTTGATAACTCATTAATAATAATAATAATAATAATAATAATAATAATAATAATAATAATAATAATAAACTTTTTTAATCAAAAAAACAAATAATAATAATTTATAAGAATATCTGATGTATGTTTTAGCCTATATTTTTGTTTAATTTATTTATTGGATAATATAGATTTTTTTATATTATTTATTGTGATATATTTTTTTATTTTTTATAATTTAAAGATTTTTATGTGTCGACTTAATAATTATTTAACAATTTTTAAAATTTAAATTTAACAATAAATTAATCAAATGTTTAAAATTATTATAAGATAAATAAATAAAATGTTTTTATATAATATCATAATCAATAAATTAATACATTTAAAAAATTTATTAAATCAATAAGTAGAATTTAAAGGGTAACTAAAAAATTTTAAAATTCTTTTATAGTAATTTACTAGTATATTTATCCGTGCGATACATAAGTTGTTAAATGTTTATAATAACAAATATATTTAGTTAATATATTTAAAATTTTTATTTGGTTATAGTAATAAGCAAAATTTATCAAAATTTTTTATAGAAATTATGAGAGGCATTAGATGAAATGAACATATAAGCCCAGTTATTCATCTAAGAATCAATAATACATCACATAATTTTGACAAATTGATTCTGTCAAAAAATTATGGCAAAATTGTTTAGCCCTACTTCAAATCAATATATCATCATATTTTTACTAAAATGTCTTTAATTAAAAGTTGTGTTAAACTTTAGTCTTTTGTCACTTTCATATTCTAAATTATATTTAACAATTTCACTAATTAGTATTAAATACAAAAATTAAGTATTTTTAACTTAATAATTTTAAAATAAAATTAATTTATTATATATAAAAATTAACTTTTTTTAATATGATATAAAGAGAGCGTTATATCTTTGTTTGATCAAATTTGATAAGTTATTTAAATTTTATTTTACTACATTTTTTATACAAGTAATTATTAGATTTAATTAGGATTTTTTGTGTTGAGTTAAGATTTTAATTATAGTCTATTTTTATATTTATTATCAATTAATATGATTATTGAATATAATTTTAAAATACGAGAGTGGCTATAGATAAAAATTTAAAATAATTTTTAATCTCAAAAAATAAAAAATACGTAATATCCAAAATATATGAGAAACACAATCTCAAAAAAAAAAAAAAAAAACATTTTGGAATCATACGAACCAGAGGTAAACACCTCATAATATTATCTTGTGTTAAGGAACTTTGCTTACCTTTTGTCAAAAAAGAGTAATTGAAAGCACTCAAAGGTTTTTTTGAAAAAAAAAAAAAAACACTTAAAGGAGGCCAAGAGTTTATGAGGTCACATAAAAACAAAAAAGAGTTTATGATATCAACAATATAAGAGACACATTGCTGCAAAAATGTAAGTACCTAGAAATATATCAAATAGGATTCTATTGTTAAAAGCTTTGATTTAGTTTGTAAACAAATTGAGCTTCAAATGAGTTTGGTTTAATAGTTTATTTTTAAATTTTTAAATTTATAATAGTTAATTTTTGTATCTAATATTAATTAGTATAATTATGAAATATAATTTAAAATATAAAAGTGATAATAGACAAAAATTTAACATAATTTTTAATTAAAAATATTTTAGGAGTATCAAAATAAAAGTAACAAAAAGGATATGATAATAGACATTAAGGTGTGACAATAACCACCCCCTCTATTCTATTGTCAATAGTAAATACATAGGTGGCTTATTTTTCTTCATGTCATTTGTCATGGCTAATCATCTTTTTTGTAACAAAAACAAAAGGAGCTTTAACATTAAAAAAAAAAAACAAAAAAGAAAGAAACAAAGGGACTTTTCATTATTTAATTTAGTTCGATAACATTAAAAAAAAAAAAAAAAACTTCATGCATACATTGGCCTACGTGTCATGCACCATCCTTTTTTTTTTAAAAAATAAAATCTATTGAAAGAGAAGCTACCACATTGTAAGGTAAAAGCATTCTTCAAGCAACCAAAATTCTTCTCAGGCCCTCTATTCTTTTATTAATTCTATAGTAAACTTGATTACAGATAACCCTTTTCCTTACAGCATTGAATGGCTTCCTCAAACGTTTCCTCAGTCCCATACTTGAACTCAAATCCAGCATCAATGAGTTTCTTCGAGTTTAAATGCGGTACATTCTCACCGTTAATTTCCGTTATCGACCTAAAGGACATAAAAAGGAATTTATTAATATTAGTTACAAAGAGATCGAAAGGTACTTATATAATCCAAATGATTTTGCTTTTTCATATGGAAAGGACAATAAAACTCACTCTTGTGTTGGTATTTTAAATTCTGGGTGTTTTGCACGAATAAGTTCAGCTATCTCTTGGAGAGTTACACTGCATGGTGAGCAATTATATCTCCCTTTTGGATTTGGATGCTCAAGCAGGAAAATGTGTGCTCTTGCCAAATCATCCACATGTGCTATAGGAAAACGAAGGAGAGCACCAACTTGATCGTGGGCATCTACAGCATCAATTTCCTTTTATTAAAAATTTTTACTTGAAAAATAGTCATATATGTCATCATTTGAGCATAACAATTAACTTCAGGAAAATTTGAAATGCGTTGATATTCAATATCAAGCCTCACATCAAATAAAACCCAAATAGTCACTTGCTTATGTACGAAGAAACCTAATACACATTTACTAGTCTAAAAGACTCAAACAGACAAATAAACTAAATGTAATGTTTTGAAAGTTAGACCAAATCAGTCTATTAAACCGGCTAGGCTGTAAATTGACCATTTATTGGTAGCAAAAGTTTTACTAGCTAAAACGTCTTATTTAATTTTTAAAACATTGACTAAAAGTAAGAAATTAATATAAAAAATACTTTACCAGTTCTCCTCTCCTATATGAGGTCATATTTTTATTTTTTTTCATTATCATTTTTATGGTACATAGGTTGATATGTAGAATGTTAAAAAACCCAATGTCTCGCAATAATTAAGGACTAGTAAAATGACGTGAGCGGGTAAACTTGCAAGTTGATCCACCTAACTCATTTTTTTTTTCCTATATATATTTTTGAGTTAAATTAGGTGGGTTAGTGAATCAACTCATAAATTAATCAGCTTAGTCCATATTTTTGGCGAGTTGGTCCGTCAATTCACTAACTTATTACTATAAATTAGGATAAGTTAACAACTTCAACCCACTTTATTACGTATTGACCTACTTGTCATCTCTAAGTAAAATTCATCATCAAATAAAACCCAAATTGTCAACAAAAGTAAACAAGAAGGACGAGCTAACACACCATGTAGAACTTACCAAATAATAAAGCCAGGGAGATACGAACTGAATCAGGGAGCTTAGAACAAATGAAGGGTCCAAGAACCAAAGGAGGAATCAGAGACACAACATCCAACCCATGTTGTTCTCCGAACTCAAGTGCCGCCTTCTCTGTCAGTGTCTTGGAAATACTGTTAGACCAAAGCAACGGCTTCGTGTCATAAAGAAAATCCACATCACTCCAATAACTCTCATCCATTTCTTGGTCCCCTGTGCGGTTATGGATCACAGCAGAGCCACTTGAAGTGTAAACTACTCGCTTCACAGTCTTTGAATTCACGCAGGCTTTCAAAATGCCTAAGACCCCATCAACGCTTCTTTTGATTAGTGCTTCTTGGGGTTCCTTTGCTTGGAAATCAACTTGGCTAGGGGCAGCAGTGTGGAACACCCCAATGCACCCTTCAATTGCTGCATTGAAACTCTCTGGGTTGCTGAGGTCAGCGTTGAAAATTTGTAGCCTTTGGGGTGCACTAGGTAAATTTGTGAGGAAGCTAACATCTTTGTTTTTGTTAGCTATAATGTGAAAATAGAACAAAAGTATATGTTAATGTTACTCAAATTGTTGCAACTAAACAAGAAAGTAAGAAGTCAAATCTATGAAATTTTTTGGAACTACCAAATAGTATATTGACGCAAAGGTGACATAACCATTCATTCATTTCATTAGTAGGAATTATTTTTAAGTATTTTAGTAAATCTTTGTAGCCTTGTATATTATCCTAAATCTAAAATGTGAAGAATAACCATCTGGAGATATTAAAGTGAAGAATCTTATGTCAAAGGAATTTAGATGTTTAAGATTCTCCCAACAATGTTATTCAGTTTAAAATTGTACATAAATGCTTAACATACTGATGTAAATAAAGCTTGAAAGAGATAACAACTCTCTCTCTCTCTCTTTCTCTCTCTATACTGTTGGATAAAACAGAAAATCAAATACTTCTCTCTTTATTCTCATAATTTAAAATTTAAGAAAAAATGAAAATCTTACCTGGACCAGATCTGATAGTAGTATTTACAGAGTAACCTTCCTGAAGGAGTCTCTTGATGATAATTGAAGCAATGAACCCTGTGCCTCCTGTAACGCATACTCTTCCCTTCCCCTCTTCCATTGGTACACACTTCCTGTGGCTTTGTACCCTTTTCCTTTCGATGATATGCTTCTAATTCTGATAGCTTCGATCCGTTTGATGGACTGAATGAGAAAGCTTCTTGTATATGTAGAATCTTGGTGCATCCCCTCTGGTCGCATGTTGACCAATGTTTGGTTCTTTATTTGACTTAATCTTAAAATTGGTTTAGTATGAGAGCATGGCTATATACAATTGGATAAAAAGAATCTGTTTGCTAGAATTTAGTTGTAAGAATGATGTAACATAATTATTGACCTTTAAATTAATAAATAGGTTGTACCATTTCATTTTACTCAAAACTATTTATCACTTAATATATTTAGTTATGTAGTATTATTTTTGATAAAATACTCAAAATTTTGACCGAAGTTAAGGATGATTATTTTTCAAAAGAAACTACGAGATACTTTTATAAGTTTGATTTACTTAAATTATGAATAACATTATCTTTTTAACTGTAAAAATATATAAAAATTATATAATTTCTCTATATAATTATTTATCTAGTGTTTAAACTCTCATTTTCATGACAGAGATCGAATTCTTTAGTAAGACTATACTTTAGGATCAACTTTCAATGCAATAAGCATTTTTTTTTTCTCTTTCTTTTTGTCACAAATCAATTTTAAATCAACGACTTATCAACTTTCAATTTTCTTTCTTTTACTCCGCATCAATAATTATATGTACCAATTCATCTTTCACTTTCATAATATTTTTAATATTAGAGCTGATGATGCTACTTGTTGAATATAATATGCAATAAACCCTGTATTACTCTAAGTATATCCTAGGATTTATCTTTTCTATCGCATTCATGGGCTATCCATTCAACAAATATTGTAATTTAATATAAAGAGTCATTCAGGTTTGAGTCTTAAGTTTGGAAAAGAGAATTTTGCCGCTCAAATAATTCTGTTCAACTTAAACAAAATTGCCTTTGATACGAGAATCCATGTGATTTTGATTTTTTTCTTTCAAAAAAATATTAGACTCCTAAACCTTTATGATACAATTCTTTAACAACCCTACCTCCCTAACTGTAAATTAACGATTATGATAGATATGTTCAGTGTAACAGATGATAATTCTATTGAGTTTTTCTCTATAAAATGAGTATTTTTATTAATAAAAAATTAGTAATGTTTGTTGGTTCGGTTGGAAAGGTCATGCGATAATTGACAAAATATGTCATCCCAATTTTTTCTTTAGCTACAAATTTTACCAAATTTGGTACTCCATCTCTTTTTCGCAAGTAGGGTTTTTCCTGCATGTAATACCACAGGAGTAGATTCCCTTATGTGTAAATTATATACATAATTTGATTATTGTACATTTTTGTTTTTAAGTTCTTACGTTCTTAATATGATTTTAATAATTAGCAATGGCCATATTATGTGCAATTTGCAAATGTCTGATGAGAGAGAATCCTTTCCCTAATGTTACGTGCGCAAGCTGTGCAGCTTTCTTAAAGGAAGCTGAAACTCTTATTGAACTTCTAATTAAATACGAGAAATTCTTAGGTGCCTATGGAGCACCATTTGCATATACTTATAATCAATAATAAAATATTATTTCAAGATACAATCCATCATTTATTTATATTTTTATTTAAAATATTATTTTATTATTAATTATAAGTGCAATTTACATAGTGCTCCAGAAATATTTAAGAATTTCTTAATCTAAGACACAGAGTTTCTATGGTAAATGGTCAATACATTTGGCACATTTTTCTTCATGTCATTTGTCATGACTTATCACCATTTTTATAACGAGAAAGGAACTTTGCCATTGAAAAAATAAACAAAGGGAGTTTTCATTATTTAATTTATTTCGATAACATTCAAAAAACTTCGGGCATACATTGGCCCACGTGTCATGCACCATCTTAATTTCGTTTTTTAATAAAATATATTGAAAAAGAAGCTACCAGTACCACATTGTAAGGTCAAATTAAGCATGCTACAAGCAACCAATCATCTTCTCAGGCCCTTTATTTTATCCATTCCATGATAATTAACTTGATTTCAGATAACCCTTTTCCTTGCAGCATTGGATGGCTTCGTCAAATGTTTCCTCAGTCCCATACTTGAACTCAAATCCAGCATCAATGAGTTTCTTCGAGTTTAAATGCGGTACATTCTCACCCTTAATCTCCTTTATCGACCTAGAGGATATAAAAAGGAATTTATTAATATTAGTTACAATGAGATGGAAAGGCACTCATATAATCAACAATGTTATTTTCCCCATATAGAAAGGGCAATAAAACTTACTCTCGTGTAGGTATTTTAAATTCTGGGTGTTTTGCACGAATAATTTCAGCTATCTCTTCGAGAGTTACACTGCATGGTGAGCAATTATATCTCCCTTTTGGATTTGGATGCTCAAGCAGAAAAATGTGTGCTCTTGCTAAATCATCCACATGTGCTATAGGGAAACGAACAAGAGCACCAAATTGATCCTGGTCATCTGCAGCATCAATTTCCTTTTATTAAGAAGTTTACTTGAGTATATATGAGTTGAAACGTTGAAAATTGAAAACTCAATATCTTGTAATAATTAAGGACTGGGAAAAAATTAGGTGCAACTCGTCATCAAATCAAACTCAAATTGTCGACAAAAGTAGGTAACAAGGAGAAGTAACACGAAAACAGCTCTTCTGTCATACACTTTAGTATCTTCCAATGAAAATTTGCTATATAAAATATTATGTGTAATTTGAAGAAGATAGCTTTAAGAAGAATAACGTATGGATCATGGGGTTGTATGATATTACAGCTATAAATTAAAAATATGAGCGGAGGATAAATATAAGCAATGACATGATTATATGTTGAATTTTATCATTGATTAGAAAGGTGAGCTCTAATCTAAATCCCATAAGAAAATAAAAAATAATAGTAAAAAATAATACACAATCAAATTATGGAAAATTTTTATACAAGATGATTCATTTTACAGATTTTTACCACTGATTAAGAAAATAAGCTCTAATATGGGTTCTAGAAAAAAATTTAATTAATAATAAAAATCTATATGTTACATAATTATATGAAATTTTGATATAAAAAATCTATTTTTGATAAAAAAAAAAGGGTTAGAAAAATAGGATAAGATATCTTTATCACGAGTGGCATGCCATAGAACTTACCAAATAACAAAGCCAGAGAGGTATGAACTGAATTAGGGAGCCTAGAACAAATGAAGGGTCCAAGAACAAAAGGAGGGATCAAAGTCACAACTTCCAATCCATTCTTTTCTCCAAATTCAAGTGCAGCCTTCTCAGCCAGTGTCTTGGAAATACCATAAGACCAAGAAAACTGCTTTGTTTCGTTAAGAAAATCCACATCACTCCAATAACTCTCATCCATGTCTTGTGCCCCTGTGCGGTTATGTATAACAGCAGAGCCGCTTGAAGTGTAAACAACTCGCTTCACTGTCTTTGAATTCACACAAGCTTTCAAAATTCCTACGGCCCCATCAACGCTTCTTTTGATCACTGTTTCGGGGGGTTCGCTTACTTGGAAATCAACTGGCGTAGCGGTATGGATCACCCCAATGCACCCTTCAATTGCTGCATTGAAACTCTCTGGGTTGCTGAGATCAGCATTGAAAATTTGTAGCCTTTGGGGTGCACCAGGTAAATTTGTGAGGAAGCTCACATCTTTCTTGCTATTAGCTGGCGTCAAAGTAGAACAAAAGCATATCAGTTTAAGTTACACAAATTGTTGCCAAAACTAACCAAGAAAGTAAGAAGTCTAATTAATAATATAATTAAGAAATAAAATTACAGTCATATATCCTTTTTTTTTTTTTTTGTGGGCAAAAATCTTTTGAGAATATCAAAGTGAAGAATCTTTTGTTAAATGGAATCGTACATATATAACATATTGATGTAAATAAAGCTTGATAGAGATAATAAGTTTAGAAAATAGATAAACTAAAAATATTAGAAGATACATACCAACTTGTATTAAATTATTTAACATTTGAGTTAGATAACACTTCTCTCTCTTTCTCTCTCTCTATTATTATATATTTTTTGAATTGTTGTGTAAAACTGAAAACAAAAATTACTCTCACTAATTAATTTAACAAAAAAATGAAAATGAAAATCTTACCAGGACCAGATCTAACAGTAGTATTAACCGAATAACCTTCCTGAAGGAGTCTCTTGACGATAATTGAAGCAATGAACCCTGTGCCTCCTGTAACACACACTCTTCCCTTCCCTTCTTCCATTTGTTCACAATTTCTGTGGCAGTGTGTACCCTTTTTTCTCTATGATATGCTTCTAAGTCTGACAGCTTCGATTGCTCGATGGAATCTGAATGAGAAAGCTTCCTGTATATGTAGTAGACTCTTGCTCCATGGCCTTTGGTCACATGTTGACCCAACGTTGTCGGCTTGTAGTAGTTTATTATTGTACGCAATCTTAAAATAAAATAGATTTGCGGGTAGCTCTGGACAGTATGAATAAAAAACTCAGAATTTTGACCAGAGTTAAGGGTGATTGTTTTTCTTTTTAACGAAACAACTAGATATTTTTATAAATTTGATTTACTTAAATTACGTATGCAATTAATTTTTTCAATTGTGAAATATATAAAAGTTGCATAGTTTCTTATAAAAATTATTTATCTAATATTTAAAATCCCATGTTCACAGTTTAGATCAAAATTCTTTATGATGATAATTGTTTAGGATGATCTTTAAATTGAAATAAAATGAGACAAGGTCTGATGTTGAATATTTTTCATGGAAAGCTATTTTTCTAGATATTCAATATATCAAAAAAGCTAAAGAATTAGATATTTTATTAAAATTTAGCTGTCAAAATAATATGATATAATTACTTATTTTAAATAAATAAATGGATTATATTATTTTATTTTTTGATTTTATATTTAATATATTTGTTTATATGAGAGCCTCTTTTAAACTTGAAATGTAAATAATACATAAATTTATTTTATTCTATGCTAAAATTTAATTTTTGTTTAGAAATAAAGGTAAATAAAGATTGAATTATAAAATATTTAATCATAAAAAATTTGATATTATATTATAAATTATATTTTTAAGAAAGATAAATTTAAAAAATAAAAAAGAATCCATAAGTTTTGTAAAAAAATTATGATTATATTTTTCGGGGCATGTACCATTTCTCTTCGAGACTACAGTGTATATATGTATACGGCCACTTCGTTGACCACAAAATTCCTTAGTCCTTCCTTTCCTTAACTGTCTGTTATTTAGCCGCCCTCTCACCAACCCCACCGGTCGATAGCAGCCAGTAAACAATAGAGAGAATATAGTAGTGATTTTCTCAGTCCTCCTGTTAACTCAGATTCTTTATTTCATGTACCAAGAGACAGAAAAAGAATGTATTCTTTTAAGCAAATCTTGTAAGAAACTTTTAGGCAAAACGCATGCATCTTTTGTTATTATTAATTCTCTTTTATCATTCACTTTCAATTAGATTTCACTTAATTTTCTTAAAATACTATTTATTAAATAATTATTCCGCTATTCTTAGACAATTTAGGTTTTTTTTTCCTACTCATAAATAATTAAACTTCTCATTAATAATTATAGTTAATAGTCAATTTTGAAAATAAAATAGCTTGTAATGTGTGTCCTCAATAACTTACTTGTCTAGATTATTAAAATTCAATTATCTAACTATATTAAGATTTCTCACATATTTTCCCCTTTTATTAATACTAATATTTTCCTTTAATTTTGCCTTTCTGTTTATCAAAATTGTATATGCTACATATATGAGACTGGTAGAAATAAAAACGTACCTGGCTACCTATCAAACTACGTATTAATATTCTATAAACTAGTTATTGGTAAGTTGGTTTTACGCTAGTGTTATAATTTTAAGAATTTTTTTTTTTGTTTGTCTAATAATATTATTTTTCTTTACAAAAACGAAAAGTAGTCAATTAAGAACTAATATGAGCGATTAGGCTATATTTATTTCTAAGCTTTATTTTTTTAGCCGATAATTTTAAATCAATGACTTCCTATGGTTAGTAGGAGGGATCGACCTAAGATTTCTTATTTTGAAATTTTCAGTTATATTCAGAGTAAGAACAAAAATTTAGTCTGCATCACTTATTATGTACCAATTCAGTTATGTAAGTCATTATTGAATCACTTTAAAAAAAGAATTTTGATTTATTTTATTAGCAATTCTCACACATTAATAAAAATAATAATTATTTTTTTTTTTAATTTTATCTTTTATATAATTCAAAACACACTATTAAGCGAAAGATATAATGTGATATTATTAGAATAAATTAATCACGTATTTAAAATTAACTAAAGACATTTTAGTAAATATATTTTATAATTAAACTTTAATTTTAAATTCCTTAATTTTTGTTAATTTATGATATATAAAACAGGCCGGATATGTTAACATTTTTAATATAAAAGCTGATGATATTCTTTATTCAATAATATAAAATAAAAATTTGGTACTCTGTCCTTGAGCTTATCTTTTAATTTCTATCGCATTCATGGCCTACACAGTCAATAGATATCATGGTTAAATTGATTAATTAATTGCATTTCTCCAACAGCCCTATCTGTAAACATTTATTGTATGTTCGCTATATAGGATGAGGCAGTTTCATATACTCATCACAATACAAAAATTCCACTAAGATTTATTTTTAAAAAATTTTGTATGCTACAATGTTAATTAATAGAGCTGCCAATAGAAGTATTTACTAACCTGTCTAAATATACTTACTTACCTCCTAAACCTTGCGATAAAACTACGAAATTCATCTTCTAGAAAATAGTTATTGGTCAAAATTAATGTTTTAAAAAAATTATTTTCCTTTAGTTATTATCTTTTGTTTTGTAAAACGACGGTTCATCACTTAATTACTAACATGGGTGATTGAAAGCAGTGTTTCAGAAATCAATTACAACTAAATATTTTGACAATTTGAAAAAAATAAAAATCCAAAAGTGAAAAATTTATAAATAAATATATATGTGATGAGAGGAAAATATTTTCCAAATCATTACTTTATTTTTTGTAGCAAAAAGAATTACGCGATGTACCCCAAAAAGTCATTATTCTATTTTTTCTAATCTATTAATTATTTGTTTTATCAGCTTTGTGACTTCATTACCTTTATTTTTTTCTCGATTATTTATTTTTGCAAGCCTTAATTACTATAAAGTTGATGTGAGAAATGAGAAGTAGTTAGTCATATGACCATGTAGTGGTCTGTTTGTTTGTTTTTTTTTTTTTTCCTTAGCTACCTTACCCAAGAAAGAAAAAGAGAAGTAGCTAGCTATAGATGAGAGTAAAAACAATAATTTACTCCGAGAGTACTTAAAAACTTCTAGTTGGATGTGCACCTAGTCTAAAATGATTGCCATTATTTTTGGAATATTTAGGCCAATGCTCTAGAAGAGCTTGACCAATCCAACATATTTGCTATCCATGCATGCATATTTAATTATCACCGCATGTTTATTATTACCTTGTTTGTCTCTTTTTTTCTTATGTATCATTTAATTCAAAACAAGATTATCTAATCAACTAAAATTTAGTTTACCAGTAAAGAGATTAATTTGTTAGTCATTATAATTTGATGAATTATGATTCAGATTTCAGTTAAAAAAGTTGTCTATATTTAAATGCCACCATTCGGATACATGTAAATAAATAAAAAAAAATCTAAAAAGTTAGCTTAGATGTATTAGGAGGAGTCTACCATGCCACTAATCACACTGCCATAGCGCGCACGTGGTCTCATCAACTTGGTTAGGTGGCTTGCTAATACTGAATGACACAGACGTACGAGCTTACTAAATTGAACATTGACCAGGTTCCGTTCAAGTAAAGTCATTACTTCCGATATATTTTGCTGAATACAACAATTTTTGTTAGAATTAAACTATTCGAATTAGGTGGTTGGTGAATATTTTAATATTTCTTACTCGTATTTTTTATATTTTTATCCCATTATCTTAAAATGTTGATACATCATCATTTCACAGTATATTTTAATAGAAATTATGACTAAGTAATAATACTCCATTTTGGAGGACATT
This sequence comes from Pterocarpus santalinus, assembly GCA_031439595.1. NCBI lineage: Eukaryota > Viridiplantae > Streptophyta > Magnoliopsida > Fabales > Fabaceae > Pterocarpus > Pterocarpus santalinus. Next base: position 6,565,087 of record CM062523.1, read on the forward strand.
ATCTAAAGATGACACTATTTATGAGTTAGATTCTTTCTTACTTATTTTTCCTACTAACATCTATAATATGCTCCTTGTTTTTTAGGAAATAAAAGAAATAATTTAACCGGGCGTTTAGGCTCTGATATCACTCTGTCAAGAGTTCCTTTATTATTAATATATAATCCTTACTTTGGCAAGGCGAGTATTTCGATTTTAATACAATAGCCTACTTATCCAGTCCCAGTTATTCATAAGATTTATATACTAACAATAAAGAGGACCGAAAAACTGAATCATTAGTCGAATACTTTTTTGATGCATAGGTTCCTCTATTAGAGGTAAGTGCAAAACATACTTCGTATTTTCTATAGCCTCGTTATTTCCTTTATTTTGTTTAAGATCATAGGAACATAATAAGAGAAAGAAGGTAAGAACTTTCAGGAAGAAGAGAGAAGTTTAGAAACTCATATTTACAAAAACACACTCGTATTATTTTTGATGGAGTTTTTCTGATAATTTTACAAAGATAGAGCTCCTTCCTTTTATAGAGAAGGAAGCTTACAAGACACTTCTAGTAGTCTTGCTACGCAGCCAAACTCTTCTATAAGTTTCCTAGTAAGACAAGCATCATTATTACTTGTCGGACACTCGTTATATTGACAAGGACTAGACACTTGAAGATAATTATTACAACAGAATAAACTTATTTATGACTATGACCTATTTATTTATTACAAAGGACAAGATTACACTTCTTTTGATGACTTATTACAAGGTATTACATTTATTACAATGCTGACTAAGATACTAAAAGACAAATAACTTTTCTACTACATTTATTGCAGTGCTACGTGGCTTTTTCTTTACGGTTCTTGGGCTTTAAGCTTTGTTGGATTATCGACACTTCTGCTACTTGAAGATATGTTCATGACTTGGTGATAAATTAGCTTTTTCATCTTTATCTACTTTTTTCCAATACTCTCTTAATTGTGTTTCTAACAGTATTTCTTCAGGATCTATCTCTTTCATATCTTTATCCGGGTCTTGAGAATCTTGCATGATTAGATCTTATATTGAATTTTTGTCAGTGGTTATTCTTGTCTAGCCTGCTTCAAATCTTCTAGCTGATGCTTCACCTGTGTGGGAAATCTCGGATAATGGACACATAATATCTAATTGTTGAGTATAGTTGACATCATCATCATCTACACCATTAATTTCCTACAAATGAAAGATCAAATTTTTCTTATAAAATGGAGGTTCATTATTTCGGACAAGTGCTTTCAAGTTAGGGAGTAGTGTATACACCCTGACATAGTTTTGTGTCCAAAGAAGTTTTGTCTGTAGATGCTAGAAATATGGGCGATGGATAATAAAAACTGAGATGAAATCATTTAATTGATCATCATCTAATTTTTAAATATTAAATTTGGATAATTCTCTATCAAGTTCTTTAATTCACCAACTGATAGGTGAAAACTATTGAAGAGTGTTCCACAAAAGAGAAAAGCAATTTTCTGGATCTGAGAGGAATTTTCTCAATTTGAAAGCAGGACATAAGATGGGATAAGAGTATAATATGGAAATACACCATAGATATCAGATTCTACGAATGTTATTCCAATGAAGATGATAAAAATGGTGAGATATGGTGCAATAAAATTTAACCAAGTGGGTTGAGAAATAAGGTTATGTGTTTGGACAGATCTATTGAGGTAAAGAGACATATGTGACTTGGCAAATTCCTATAGGTATTTTGGAGTTAAAGAAGTGCCAAGAGGAATTTCAAGCAAAAAATTTTTTTGAACTATACTTTTTTCAGAGGAATTGGATGGATAAGTGTTCATTATGATTAACAAGTACCAGTGAGTGAAGGCGATGATGGTGATGGATTTAGTCTAAGCTTGGTTTGGTCTGGAGAGGAAATTTGGAATAAGATTTTGAGTTCCGTTTATATGTTTTACACAGAAATCATATCGAGAAAATCATTCTTTCAATCTGAGTATCTGAGAACTTGGTGGAATTTTATTTTTGAATTCAAGTGATTTTGGAAATGAGGAATTATCAAGATGTACTTAAACTGGTGTCCTCTGAGATGGAAATCAAACTTCTGGATTCCATGCTTAATTGCCAAATTTTCTTTGTAAGTTGTATGATAATGAAACTCTACTAGCTTGAATTGTCCACTGACATGTCTACACTAAAATTTTCGTCATTCAACTTTTTCCATGAGGACTGCTTCCCAGTATTGGTCACTAGTTTCTGTCTGTAAAATTCACTTTCTTTCTCCAGGTATTTAAGAGAAGGTGGATTCTTTGTTGCCTACTTTAGATGCTTTACAGCTTCAGTTTATTTCAGTCCCTATGGAGGAGCCTTTTCTTGAGAAACTTGGATAACTTTGTGGTGTACTTGAGGACATGGGGAATAAAATCTCGTATGCAATTCAGAACTCCTAAGAATTATTGAATTTGCTTTGTGGACATGTTTTCATTAGGGAATTTTGGAAGCTCTTAAGTAATGTGTGGCTGAGGCATATATTTTCTTTGAGAAAAATACATTCCCAAAAAATTTATTTCAGTGATTTCAATTTGGGACTTTTTTGATGATAGCATTACTCCATATTGGTCACAAATTTTATAGAATTCTTCCAAAAGTTATTTTTTACTATTTTTATTAGAAGAGAAAAGGAGTATGTTATCAATGTAAATGAGAGCATGGTCAATGAGGGATTCAAAGACTTTGGTCATGGCCTTTTGGAATAGTGATGGGGTGACTTTGAGCTCAAAGGGTAAGACAATCCATTAGTAATGGGTATTAAGAATGCAAAATACAATTTTTGGTCTGTCTTTCGGGTTAAGGTCCACTTGCCAAAATCCAAACTTTAGGTCAAACTTTGAAAAAATATGGGCATTCCGGATATAAGAATAAAGAGAATAAATCTTTGGAAGAGAAAACTTATCATCTTTAAGGAATTGGTTTAGCGGATGATAATCAATAACAAGTCTCTTTTTTCCTTGAACCTGCTCAGATCTTTTATTCAGATAAAAAGCTTGATATGCCCAATCAAATTTTGTTGGTTTAATCAGCCCTTGTTTTAGTAATTGTTGACATTTTTTAAATACTGCTGTTTTGTCAGATGGTGACATTCCAAGATGAATCGCCTTTGTTGGGTTGATGTCTTCATTTAGTTTGAATGACAATTCTACAAAGAATTTTTCATTCTTCCAAAGTGGGTGAGGATGGTTAAAGAGATCATGGTCGTCGGTATTCATCTTAAGAAATTTGTCCCTTATGTCTTCATATCCCAATAGTGCATCAGCAAGAGTGAATAATTTTAAGATAGTAGAATAAGGTTTAAAATCCCTCTTGAATTTAATCCCTTGAGAAATGATCTGACATTTATGATTTTGAGCGTAGACGTCTATGCCAATAATGAGATCTTTGTTGGACAAATCTGTTCTAATGACTCTGGTTTAGATAATGCATCCTGGGAAGAATTTAATGCCAATCTTGTGCTTAGTAATTAAATCCGTCCGAAAAATCTTGCCGTCTACTGCTTTGAAGAAATGAACACTGGATTCCTAAGCAGATGATGGAAGGATCACTGGATTCATTAAAGTCTTTTATGCTCTTGTATCCTTAAAAGCAATGGCTTTGATTAGTACATCATATTTGGAGGGAAGAATACGAATATCAATATTCGGCAATGGTGGAACTGAATCAAGTGAACTGATTTATGGATTTGGAAGTCTGGGGACTTCTTCTACTTGTAGGACAGGGAAGTGTTCTTCAGAACTAGAAGAACCTGACTCACTGCTTTCCTCGGAGTCTATGTACTATAGCTTGAAGACAGTAGAGGCATATGGTTAATTTTGTTCATCATACCACGACTCAATGTCTTTATCTGCGGTTAGGTCAAGGGAATGGATTAGCCTGGAAGCCTTTTTCTTTTTATTTGGACAATTTTTTAAAAAATATCTTTTCATACCACAAATAAAACATTGTTTGCCATCTTTTCCTTAATATGGCTTTCTTTTGAAGAATTTGACCTTTTTCTTCTTCCCTTTCCTATTTATGAAGATTTTATTTTTCTTTCTGGCAGTTGGCTTGTAATGGCAGTTGCAATCTTTCTCTTTGCACTTGATCTCCAGATAATTCTTTTTGCAAGTTTTGGTGTACTTCTTTCTGTCTTTGAGAATGTTTTCAAAGAGGACTTGTTGACTGTATAATTTGTCCAATGCAGCAAGGCATGTCTGGTGGATTTCTCTAAGAGTCATACTTACAATGTCTCTTTGCATAGCAGTGATCATTCGGTACATTTCTTCCTGGAGTTCTTCAAGAAGAGAGCTGACATAAGTGTTTTTGAGGTTAAGATCATTATAGCTATTTAGTTGATAAAACCTTTGAACCATTCTTTTGAAATAGCATTCCAAGTCAGGTTTTTTCAGAGGACAATACTTCATGTCAAAGTATTCCTTCCGAATTTTCTTTTGAACAAGACTATGGTCACCAAAGAATTCATGGTGGAGTGTTGCAATAATGGAATTAGTACTCTCTAGTCTGTGTAGTTTATCTTGCCTTACAGGACCAAGATTATAATACCATTCTTTGAGGATTTCAGTCATATGTGCATAGAATTCTTCAATGACTCGGTACCGATCAGCATCAGGTGGAACCATCTCAATATCCATCTAGGTCTTAAAATCTAAAAACTTTTTTTTCCATTGAGATGGTGAGATGTCATTTATAGTGAATAATGGTCCTCCAGATGGCGGAGGAGTATTGATTTCTTGAGGATTTAAAAATGATGGTTGAGCCCCTCTGGCTGTCTCAGTCTTTATAGTTGTAACCATGAGAATCCTAGTGATATCAGCATGCTCATCATCACTAAGAATTTCTACAGATGTTTCGACACTCTGGTTGTCATTATCTGTTTGCTCCTGGTAGGCATATGAGGCTATTATAGATTGAGACAGTAGTATTGTATTAGGGTCAATCTCTAATGTCTAAGCCTTTTTGGGAGATGATTCAGGTTCAAGAGACTTTGGATTTTGAATTGGTTATTTTGGATAAATAGAGGAAGATTTAGTAACTTCTTTACTCTTTGGGTTTTTCCTAGAGGGTTGAGATCTTTCTCCAAAAAATATTATTTTTTGTGGTAAAATTGGTGGTAATAAAGGTAGAGGTTTGTGTAATTGTAAAGATGGTAGGAGATAGGGATATTTTTGGTGGCGGAGCAAAGAACTGGTTTGACTCTGGTTATTTTTAAAGGCTTTTTGTATATTCATAAAGTTCTTCAATACTGTGGCTAAGAATTTGAAGTTCTCTTTCTCTTTGATCAAAAGCCTGGTCATGGATATTCCTAATAGGAACTTGTTAGATTTCCATTTCCAAGACTTCGATCTTAGCTTTTGTCTCCTTATAATATTTCTACAATTTTTCTGATAGTATCCCCAGCCATTGCTCTATGGCTATCATGAGGCTATCAATCTTTTGATTGATTTTTATCAGTAGTCCATTTTGGGCTATGGAGTTTTTAGTTTGCCAATTTACAACTTCTTCAGCTTGAGTCAGAGGTTTCAGCTTCCCATCTGGTTGCAATTCAGTAGATTGGATAAAAAGTTTGATATGTGTCTAGGTGGTAGGATTGAATTTTTCTTTCTAGAGCTGGAAAATCAGCTCCATAGGTGGCTGAAGTAGAGGCAAACATCATGTATGGAATTTCTGGTGTTGTTGGGATAGAAAATGTGGATTATAGGTTTTTACAGGAGAAAGAGTTTACAATATTTTATAGTGGTAGTCAAGTGATAAGATCAGGATCTTCAAGTAATGGTAGATATCCTTCTTGTCGGAGTATCATAAGGGCTTCTTTATAAATCGGCAATAGTTTCTTCTTCTTTCGGATTCCTAACTAGGGACCATTGTCTGAATCAAATATCCTCTGTGGCTTAAGATAAGGCTTGCAAAGAGTAGTAGGATGCTTACAGTCTTCTGTGTATGCCCTTTACCATTCATCACTTTCTAGCATGGGATAGAACCATATGCACAAGTACATGCACAAGTACAGCCTGGTTCGCACATTCCTAATCCAGGAATATCTCATCAAAAGTGACAATCAATTTTATCAGAATAGATAATTTATCCATTTGGTTCAATAGCATAGATCGACAGTTTCTTTTTGGTTGCTCCTAGAGTAATCATCATGGTGTGAAAGATTGGAAGGTTTCCTGCAGAAGATTCTTCTTGGTTTGGCCTTTTAAAGATAGTTCTAACAATTCTATCAGCAGATCTTTAAAAACTTGCTTCAGTAGCTTATGTAGTTTTCATAGTTGCTTATCCACTCAAGTGGCATGAGCTGTAGGAGGTCCTTCTTTAGAATCTGCTTCGAAATCTGAACGATAGAAGGTGTCTCATCATTTGAAGTGGCCAGGACCATCAAGACATTCTCATTGAAGCCTTTTGGAGTAAGCAGATCAAAATAATTATCTTAAAGCCTATAGATTAGCTAGTGTTGTAGTGAGGCGGTGAAGGTAGCTCCATCTTGTGGAACCCTTATAAGTTGGTCCTGTACTTTGAATCTAGTGGTCAAAGTGGGATCTCTGAGATAGATATTGAAGTTGGGGAACATGGCTAAAACAACACTTCTTACATTTAGTGTCATCAAAACAGTTTCAATGGTGGCATGTTCAAGATTCTGGAAAGTAGTGTTCAGTAGGCTTACTCTGACAGTAATAGGAAGTCATTTTCTCCCATAAAGAGAAATAACTAGCCTAATAGCCCCAAGGTGAAGGCTAGCATATCCTTCTCTCTGCCAAAGCCAGATGAGAGTAGGATTGATCTCCAAATCAACATATTGCTCAGTACTGGTGGCTTAGAGAACACAATCATCCATTTTTGTAGTTTGGATTACTCTTTTACACCAGGTCTAGGAGTAGAGAAAAGCTTTTTATGGAGCCACCTAAATGATCATTTTTCTCTTCGAAAGACATTATAGGGACTAAAGAGAGGAAGAATAGAGCTTTCTATTTGAATATCTTCAGGGGCATAAGAATATTCTATGAAATTTTCTATTTTGGAAGAAAGGATTTTATATAGGATTCTAGAATAGATAGTTTTGAGGTTAAGGATAAGGATTTTTGAAGGGTATTATCTGAGGAGGATGCTATCTATAAGTTGGGTTTTTCCTTACTCATTTTTCCTACTAATATCTATAATATGCTCCTTGTTCTTTAGGAAATAAAGGAAATAATATTTTGTAAACTATAACTAATAAAATTTTCTGGTAATGATTTGATAACTCTAATACTAATAATAATAATAATAATATCTCATGTGTTTATTAGTCCATATTTTTCTAATTTATTCATTAAATAATATAGATTTGTTATATTATTTATTGTTTTTTATAATTTTAAATATTTTTATTTGTTAACTTAACTATTTAATAGTTTTTAAAATTTAAACTTAACATATAAATTAATCAAATGTTTAAAATTATTATAAAATAAATAAATAAAATCTTTTGATATAATATCATAACCAGTAAATTAATACCTTTAAAAAATTTATTAAATCATTAAGTAGAATTTAAAGACTAACTAAAAAAGTTTCAAATTTCCTTTATAATAATTTATCAAAAAAATTTGTTTTTTCGAAAAAACTCCATACCCTCTTTCCTTCGAATTAAATAGATTGAAAAGCCAGTTGCCTGAAATAATCAAAGTAAAATTAATTGCATGATGTGATACTCTCTTCGATGTTGCTGTTTGTGGGGCAAGTACAGAAAAATATCCTGTGCTAGGAATAGAATATACTTTAATCAGCAAAGATGGCAGTCTTTTTATGCCATGAAAAGTGGAAAACAGTCAGAGGCGTGTTTTGATTGTCTGGTGAGCGTGCAACAGGCTTGACTTGTAGCCACTGAAAAACAACAGCGAGAAATTGAAATGTGTTGACAAACACGCAAGCTGCCGGTTTTTTTTTTTTTCCCCCCAACAATGTCCTCATTTTAATAGCTCAATTGATTATTGTTGAAGAGATGCAAAGACAGTGATTGACTTCGATTTCCGTAAAACATTATTTTTATTTTATTTTATTTTATTTTTCTTTCATTTCCTTTCATATGTTTTATTGAAAGAACTTCTTTTTTTTTTTGGGGACGATATAAAAGAAAAACTACTTAAAACTTCAATTTATTAAAGTCCCTGTACCAAGTTAATGCGAGATTTAATACTTACCAAAAAGTTGAAATTATGAGCTTTCTGTGTTTGAGTCCTTTTTCTTTTGATTATTATCTTTATCTATTAAATAAAAGAAATTAAATATTTTAATAAAATTTCATGCATATGAGGGTTGTAAAGCCTTAGCGTTTACATCCTTATCCAAACTAAAAATACTGAAATTAAACGCCAATGGCAAGCATGCCAATGCATGAAGCAAAAGTACATGTATATTAAAAGTATACGGTCTATGTACCAAAAGTACATATTCTTGATACATATTATAGAGAAAGAAAGAGATATTATAGAGAAAGAGAGAGACAAAGTCTTGTTTCTATTTACAACAATCAAATCATTTACCAATTTCTCTCTTTATGACATCTATGAAGTAATAATCTGCTTCACATGTAACCCTTCTCTTTGCAGCATTGGATCGCATCATCAACCATTTCTTCTAGTCCATACTTGAAGACGAATCCATCATCTGTGAGCTTCTTTGATGATAAATTTGGTAGCCTGGTACCTTCAGTTTGCTTGGACTTCCTGCGAGAAGAAAAAATAAAAAGTTTGTCGCAATGAGATCAAAGAAAAATTATTTACTCAAATTATGTCTATCCGGTGTGTAAACAACATAGAGAAGTGCATGCAGTAGAACTCACTCTACTGTTGACAGTTGAAATTCCGGGTATTTGGCAGAAACAAGTTCAGATATCCTTTCAACAGTAACCAAACATGATGAACAATTATACCTCCCTTTAGGATTAGGATGTTCAAGTAGAAATATATGCGCTCTAGCCACATCATCCACATGCACCATAGGTGCCTGAAGGAGGAAACCAAATGGACCTTTGTCACCTGCATAAGCTTCCTTTTATTGAGGCTCACAATGAACTCAAAAAATAAAAGGTCAGCATAGCTATACATAGGACAATGCTGCAATGAACCAAGTAAACTTGGTTCATTATGCACCAGAATTCTGACGGTGGGATGGAGGGGCTGTATTCATATATCAAACCATATATGGTGTGTAGTAGTATATTTTTTTCAGTTTAATTATATTTAAAAAAATGTGGTTAAATACATTTTAGAGGTAGCTAGATTTTTTCTACGTGATCCTAAAATTAATTAAAATTTTTTGGATATCAGATAGATGAAATTTGATCAATAAAAAAATTGTCAAATTTTATTTGTGTGATTCTGTAAATAAATAAAAATTTTTAAAGTATTATATAGAAAAAATTTGAACATTTCTAAAATGTATTTAGTCACAATTTTGAAATTTGATTAAATTAAAAAAAAATACTAAAATACATATATGATTTGGTGTATCAATACATTACATTATCTCATCTTTAGATTGCTTGGTGTATTATGAACCAAGTTCAACTTGGTTCATTAAGTTGAACTTGGTACATTAAGGACGTTGCCTTATACACAAAACAAACTAATCATATGTGATTTGTTCTTTTTTCAATGTGATTATATGATTGTTGTTTATTAGATGTTGGCCCTAACAAGATCCAAAAATAATTTAGGGCTAGATTGATTAAATCGTGGCATTCCTGATGAGCTTAAATAAAAAGAATTGTTGTGATGATAAGTAAATAGCTATAGCTTTTAATCCAATAATAAATTCTTGATTCAGCATTATTTATTATATATTCAAGAGTTATATTACGTAAATATAATATTTTTTAGGCATTGTCGCGACTTATATTCCATTCATTCATAACATTTTTCTTTTGTTTATGGGAGAGGAGTCATGAGCTTCAAACACATTTTTCACGTCACGTGTTAAGAACACTAGTTTCAACCAAATCATTCCTTCTCTACCCTTTAGTAAATTCCGGTTAACCTTGAGGTAGATATAAAACAAACATGCTTTAAATGGTAATAAACAGGAGATGGAAATTGCAGCTAGCACGTACCAAATGCCAAGGCCAATGAAGCATGAACAGAACTAGGAAGCTTAGGACAAATGAAAGGTCCAAGAACAAAAGTTGGAATTAGAGTCACAACATCCAATCCATTCTGTTCTCCAAATTCAAGTACTGCCTTTTCTGTCAGCGTCTTAGAAACCGCGTAAGACCAGCCAGATATCTTTGAGGCTTTAAGATAATCTGCATCACTCCAAAAGCTCTCATTCAACACTTCATCATCTTTGCCATTGTAAAAAAGAGCAGATGAACTAGAAGTGTAAACAACTCGCTTCACAGCCTTGGAATTGAGGCAGGCCTTAAGAATTCCTAGTGCACCATCAATGGATCTTTCGGTCACAACTTCCTCAGGTTCTCTTAATTCAAAGTCCATAGGGGTAGCAACATGGAAAACTCCAATGCACCCTTCAATTGCTACACTGAAACTTGCTGGATTGCTGAGATCAGCACTAAGAATTTGAAGCTTTTGGGATGCTCCAGGTAGGTTGGTAAGAAAGCTAACATCTTTCTTGTGCTCTACTTTATTTCAAAGATAAGCAAAGTTATTATTTTATTTTAGTGAATCAAATTGCAAACAATAATCGTTGCTATCTGTAATCACAAAAATTCTGCCCAAGAACATAAGTGCTTTGATAAATATTCAAAAGGGACATGTTACAACATGCAATAATCATCAATATAACACACACATAGCATACCAAAAACATTGGACCTAGACTTTCTATTCAAAGTTGTATGGTCAAATTACGTTCACAAAAACAAGTAAATGCTTCAAAGCCTTGCCGGCTGCACAGTTCAGATTTCAGATCCTATGTAGTATATACTTAACAACATTAAATCACCATCCAAACAAAATCAAATGTTGAGAAAAATTCATCAGAGGGGTTGCTTCTACCTGGGTCGGATCTCACAGTGGTATTAACAGAGTAACCATCTTCAAGGAGCCTCTTGATGATCCATGAACCAATAAACCCTGTACCTCCTGTGACACACACTCTTCCTTTACTTTCTTCCATTTTCTCACACCTTACTCTCTTGCTCGATCAGCAGGTATGTCTGCTATGCAGTCTGACTTAACGGATAAAGGAAAGAATGTGGAGTGGCTACACGGGAGGGCTAATTCTCTATAGCACACATGTTCCTTTATAATTGGATTTGGAAGTTGGAAGGACATACGACACATGTTCCTACATGTGTGGACCAAATTGTTTGCATTTTCCTTTTTTTCAAAAAAAAAAATTCATTCTTGTTATTTTCTTAGCTACACGTTTCACCATTTTGCCACGCTTTCTGTATCTTGATATTCAAGTATTTACTGTTTATGCGGATTGTACCTATAAACCAGACACCAGTCGCCTAGGAAATGGCTGAGTTTCGAACTCCCTTTATTTTCCCTCATTCCCTTGCCCAGTTGCCGCTGCCTTTTTAGTGGGCTCTCCCCTAGATTAATTTAAAAAAAAAATAAAAATCAGAGTCTCAAATATTTTTAAGTCATGGGTGAAATGGTAAATGAAGGACTTTCATCTATCAATTTATGTTTTATGAAAAAATTATGTTGTGTTTGTGCAAATAATGCTCTCATTCCATAAAGACCACTTCTAGACCACATCAACACATCATGACAACAACTACCAATGAGAAGTTCAATCCATTGTTGAGGATTTTTTTTTTCCAACTTTTAAACATTGTAAAACGTAAAATATTGAAATTTATTTTGGCACATTAGTGAAAATAAATTGCCTGATCAGTAGATATCAAATTCCATAATGAATTCTTATTACATTATTTAATGAAACTACATTTTATATTTTTTGGTAAAGAAATTACATTTTATATAAAAGTTGCATCTATTTTATTTTGTTTATTTTGAAAAATTCATGTGTTAAGGTTATTAAAAACTATTCTTTTAAAATCAAAATTTCACATGTTAATAAAAATTTGTTAAATGTTCTTCTCGAATATTTTTCAAATAATATTACAATATAAATATTAAAAATACTGTATCTTAAAAAATATGTAAAGTAAAGATTGAATTCAGTCTCCAAACTATTTTTATTATTTTGATAATAAATATAAGTTGCATCTTAATTATTTTATTTAATATTTTTTGTTATTTAAAAATTTAATCTAATGCATTTTATACAAGATTGTGAAGTCGGATATTTTGATTAATCTAACTATGAAAGACAATAAAGGGTAATTTATAAGACTAGTCAACCACGGAAGAAGGAAAGAAAAGGGGCAATTCCATCCTTTTTCAAACCTACTCCCATTTTGAGTCAAGAAAACAGATCTAGTAAGTGAAAATGACAATAGACCAAAAAATGTGCCAATATCTACTCCCATAAACAAATTAGGGGGAATTGATAAATCATGTGACGTATGTCTTTGGACCTTGGTGTAAGGCCCTTCGCCCACGGAAAGTAGAATCGCAACACTCGAGCCTTTTGTTTTTTCACCCTTTAGTTGATGGCAGAAAACCAATATGAAGCATAAGAGGCTCCTAACTTTCTTCTAATTTCATGGTCATACAACAGACGAAGACAAAGATCGAAAAGATTGTAGGCCAGATCGTAACAACTTCAACGACAAGCCCTGCTAGTCCCCGAAGCCAAATCCATCATACAACCAAATTGCCCAACGCAGAACCCCTTCCAACTTCAACAGGAATCTCATGTCCTGAAACTAAGCAGCCCAAAGTAAATTAGAAAGCCTCAATCGCTGGGTACTGCAAAAATTGAAAAGTCTTGCAGAAAACATTTGATTGGGAAAGGACCGGCGCAAAGAAATATTCTTTATCTATTAAGGCGTAGATGAACGTCCCATACTGCTCTTAATTAAATATATTTTAACGTAATTTAACTTTAATTTTTAAAATAATTTTTATCAAATCATAAAGACAAAATCAACCATAATGACTCTTTTTATCAATATAATTTTTTTTTTAAATACTAGAGGAGAGAATAAATAAGTACCTAAACCAGTCAAGAAATGGGCATTAAATAAAATAGAAATCGAATGCAGCCACACAAAATAGGAAGAATTTAATTTTAGTATATTATGAGGATAAACAAATTTTTTATCCTATTTTATAATTATACATTAATATATCATTAAAAATATTCAATTTTAATAATAATTACATTAAAAGTCATATATTGTAAAATATTTTGACACTAACAACGTCAAAATTAACCTCAAACTGAAAAGGCCACAGCGCAGTATTCCAACCATATAACAGTAGCAGTTACACCAAGGCATTAAGAGTTCAGAACACAAATATTGTTTGTCAACTCAAACAGAAACATTACCAAGAGCGCAATATTGCAAATAGAAAGATACTAAAGTAGCAAAGGCAAACCAAATAGTCATGCAAGCACACAACACAACCATAGTTAATAGTGACATTACATCACAGTATCAGAACACAAATTTTTGCCAAATTGGAAGTAGCAACTAAGGGAACAATTTATTTGGAAACTGGACCTTTGGGAGGGTAGCTCTTTAATCTTCGGCATCTTAAGACCCTTCAACATAGAGGGCATTGAACTTGAATACGCACTTCTCCTCTGCAACATTCCATTGAGGTCTCACATTGGTTACAACTTTCAAACACCTTCTAACAAAGCCATTGATGGCCGGTGACCACGCTAAACTAGACCTGTATTTGGATGAGAAACAAAATCAGTCAATAAGAAAGACATCTTCTTAAACTAGCAGAAGAGAATATCTAATTAATTACTCATTGAAGAAGCAAAAATTGCAGAGGTTAAGCAGGCAATATGAGATGTAAAACCCCTTTCCAAACAAAACAAAAAGAAGCACATAATATAGGATTCTTTATATAAGCAAAAATTAATAATGATCCAACTCGGATATAAAAGTTTCACTCAAGCAATAATAATACAATCTAAAGGTTTTTTCTTTTTTTTTTTAACTACCAGTTCTAATCAACTTGTATTACTAGTTTAATTCCACATCACAGAAAGTTCAAGTTCACACAAATAAAACTCGAATAACAGAAACAGAAAACTGAAATAATTCTGAATGAAACGAGTAAAACAGACAAATGTTTTTGGAGTATATAATACTGATCAAAACATTTTAACGTGTGCACGTAATTTGCTGCCCACAACTTTATATTCAGAAAATTCGCATAATTGAAAATATGAGCTGCAGTTGCATGCTATGCAGAGTTCACAAATTTGAATAATAATAATAATAATAATAATAATATCATCATCATCATCATCATCATCATCATCATCAAATAATAATTAGAGTAAGAACAACCCTAGCGAAGTTTACTAAAGGACGGTCTGAAAGAAAGTTTACCTTCGTATGCTTCCCCTGTGTAATCCACATGATCTTCTAATATATTATTGATCTTGTGTTTCTTCTAGGAACTGGGAAAGGACAATTTTTAATGTCACGGCTCAAATTTTCCTTCACATTTACGTAGTCTGGAACTGCCCTTAGCTTGGGGCAGTCTACAACTGACAAAGAAGAAAGTGAAGGCGTAACAACTGCATGTCCGTCATTGCCATTTATTCCAGCCCACTCTTCCCAATTGCCCAATTTTTGGAAGCAAAGATTTTGCAATCTTGGAAATGCAACTGTTGATGAGGAACCTTCCTCGCCACCATCAGCATTGTTTAATCCTATTCCCAGAAATTCAGAACCCACCTTCTTCACAGAAGACATATTCTTTATCTTAAGTGATTCAAGAGATGGCAGTTTCCCAAGAGGGGGCAGAATGCTGCATTTACGACAATCAGAAAGCATTATATGTGTTAGGTTCTTCAATGCTGTCATCCAGTTGGGTAACGACTCTCCTCTGTAGTAAAATATCCCAAGGCCTTCCAATCCGGGAGGTGCTTCCAAAGCTTCAAGTACACCTTCATCATTACTCCCTCATCCAACAGCAGAAAACCATAGTTCCAATCCAAGCAGACCTTTCTTATTCTTTAGACTTGCTTTTGCAGCATCAGAAACATGGGTTTTACCTCCCAAACCATCAATGGTAATACACCCTTGAATGTAGTTTAGTTTTTCCAAATCTCCAAGATTACATGCTCTGCTATCAGCAACAGAATTCCCAAAAAACCGACTCAACGTTCTGAGCGAGGCTAAACTTGCAATCCCTTTTGGCAGGTAGCTGAGACTTGTTGTCCATCGAATCTCAAGATGTCGTAGCTTGATTAATTTTCCCATACCTTTTGGTAGCTTTCGAAGACTATGACATCCATTAAGATTTAAAGTTTGCAAATTAAGCAAATTACATATTGCTTGAGGGAACTTCTTTAAGTCATGATTGAAGGACAAGTCCAGGTACCTTAGATATAGCAATTCTCCTACCTTCGGTGGAAGCTTTTTTATCGAGCAAGAGCTCAAGTCTAATGCCCTAACCCTCCTCATATGACTTAGTAGACTAGCAAGGTTTGTTGGATCTGCAGAGGAATACTCAGATAAAATCATCAAAGTATGGAGTTTCTTTGCACAGGCAATGGACTTGGGTAAAGAAGTTTGAGATGCAATATTTAAGGCGCAATGACGAGACATTTTAGGAACAAGAATCCTTTTAGACTCATTGTCATGATCAAGAAGCATTACGTGGCATTCGTTGTGCGCAAGAAGTTGGATGAATTCAATCATTGCACCCGCCAGTTTGCACTTGAAGTTACCATTACCATCCTTTCTGAATTCTTGAAAGATGGAACGGTCTAACAATTCTCTCACGCATCTTCACCCTTCTCTTTCCATCTCATCTTGATCTGAGGCAAAAAAACCCTGTGCTATCCACAGTTTGATCAGTTTTTCTATATCTATTGAGTGATTCTTAGGGAAGATGGAGCAATACAATAAGCATTGTTTCAATTCAGACGGCATAAAATGATAGCTCAACAACAACGAAGAATACAATTTATTCCCGGGAACGAATTCCAGAATATCACTTTCCAATACCCTGTTCCAATGTTCCATAGGTTGGCGACACAGGACACCACCAAGACATTTTTCCAATGAGTGGCACCCCTTCACACTTCTTTGCAATGTTTATGCCGATTCGATTCATAGCCATTTCCGCGTGAGACTCATGAACATCTGCAGCATCCTTGATAATTGACCAACAAACCTGCTCAGAAAGACCATCCAGAAGCATGGTGGTTATCGGCGTGGACCCCGCAACGCGTGCAACATTCCAAATAACGTGTCTCTTATCAAAATTCTACTTCCCGCACCACAGAAATTGAACAACTTCTTCAGATATAGCCACGCCTCCGGATCTTCATTGCTGACGTCATCCAGAATGAGAAGGCATCTTTTCCTCTCGGTAACTTGACGAAATTTAAATTCTAATGCTTCCATTTCAACGTCGCACACTTCACGACCAGCGAAATTCTCGCTGATGCCCCTAACAATCCCCTTCGGATCGAACTCCCTGAAGTGGGAGAACAACTTTATATCGAAGAAATTTGTCACTTCGGAATCGTTGTAAACAAGTTGTGCCACTGCAGTCTTCCCTATTCCAGGCCTTCCTACCATAGAAATGAATTGAATATCCTCTTTTTTGCCATCTTTGTTTAGCAGCTTTCCAATCAATGATCTCCTTTCGTCATCCCGGCCACGAATACTTGCTACATCAACCGAAGAAGCCGTAGCGATTCCTTCATGCCAGCTCCTTTCTTGAATCGAACTTTGACTAAATACGAACTTTTCCTTTTCCCTTGATAAGCCTTCAAACCTATCCACGATGCCTCTCATCTTATGGCTTCCCTTCAGTTGTCGGAGTGGATTGGAAAAAGAGAGTCGACGGCCTAAAATGCGTACCTTTCTGGCCTCTTATGGCAGATTCATTTCGTCCAACAGGTTCACGAAGTCATAGCAAAGATCCTCAAGTTCTTCCGTCCATGCCTTCACGTTCTGGTTAGTCATTTGTTTCTTCTCCGCATCTCGAATTACACCCTGTATAGTATTATTACACACAGTTGATGCCCTCGATAACATTTCTCGATCAGCCCCTGGAGATAATGCATTCATCGACTTCGTTAACTCATATTGCAGGCAGCGGAGTAAACCGGCCATGGTAGAAGAAATACAAGAAGTCTACTCCAAGCTTGAGAGTGATTTTGGATACCAGTGAAATGAAAGACTGTCCTCTACACTACTCGTGGTTGAGACCTTTTCCGAAGGAGTACGTTAGTTGTACTCATTTTTGGAAATCCATTAGAGACTCGTAAAGATAAAAGGATGCAAGATGATGATGGGCGGCGAATGCTACGGTAGATTTGTATTTTGGTGGTTTCGTTGATGAAGCGTGAAAGAGATAATTGATGGCGAAGCCAATAGCAGGTTAAAGTTGAGGTGTATTGAATATTTAATATTTAACCTGCTAAAATACAAACAATAATGACAGTCTATTTTTAATCACTTTTTTTTTTGTTAAAGATGTCGATCAACTTGCCCGTGTCAAGCTTGGTTCCATGTGAAATACCGACCGGCCAGACCTATTTCTAACAAATTCTTTTTTTATTTTTTGTCTTCATAACAAATTATTTTTTTCTTTTATATTATGACAAATTTTTTTATATCCAAGAAGAAATTCCGTTAATTTAGATATTGATTCTTGAAGCTTCTGACGCTCAGTTAAAATAAAGAGAATTATAAGTTTATGAAATAAATATATTTAAGACATAAAAGATTAATAATTTTTTCAACTTATTGCATATATTATTGGATTTCAATATTAGGTAAATATTTTTAATTTGTTAGTATTAGTAATATATTATTCCTACGGTGCGTGTAATAGAATTCATTAAATAATATTATATATTGCCTAATTATTATAAAACATTATCTATTGCTTTGTTTGGTACATCAATATTATTTTACATGATTTTCTTTTGTTTCCTACATAAATCCTTTTACTAGAAGTAATTATATTTAAATACTAGAAGCTATTTAAATGTAGGCAATTCTCCTAGTTAATATAGCTTAGCTCCTTTATCGCTAAATCAAACCTCAATTCATATTTTGCACAATTTAATGAATTGATTTCTTTCTATCAATTAATTATTTTGTTCATTTTAGCACATCAACTCAAATTCATGGATTGATTTATTTTTATTTTCTAATTTTGTCATGCTCCTCCTTTTATTGCAATCTAAAATTAAATATCATTTGGGAGTTGATTTTAATTCCATTTGGCCCAAATATTTCATTTATTATTATTTAAAATTTTAATTTTTCCACTTTTTGCATATGACCTGACTTTTTTTCCCCTATTTTATTTTTTCTTATTTGGAGATTAATTGTGATACCAATTAATGTAAAAGAGTTTTACTCATCTTATATACTTATATTTATAAGACTTTTAAGATAGTGAGCAATTGAGTCAAATACTTTTGCACTGATGTGATAATATATGATTAAATGTCACTCCTGAACTTTTTTATACTAACAATACTTTAAAATTAAATTCTTTGATTTTATTGCTTTTGTATCTTAATTTAAATAATTTCCTAATACATTTATTTATTTCTCCTCGTTTCATTACTCTTTGCCTTTTTTTTATCACAAATTCTTTCACCTTTGTAACATGTGACTTCAAATTAATGAGTTGCTTTTTTTATTAAGAGTACATTTGGTTCAACTTATTTTGAAAGAAAAATATTTTTTTAACAAAAACATTATTTTTGTAGAAACCATTCATACCAGTTTCCATTCAAAAGTTAAAAATTGTTGCCTGTTTTTAGCTTTTAAGTTTTTAGTTATTGAAGAAAAGCTTAAATGAGTAGTTTTTGTAAAAAAATAATTTTTTAATAGTTAAAAAATCACTTTTTTAAAAAAAAAAAAAAAAGAAGCATACACACCCTAATTTGGTTACCTCCTCATGTTACTCTTTTCATGTTGTCATAACTCTACTTCTATACTAATCCCAAGTGTTTCTCTTATTATGATGTTAAATTTTTTATCTTTTCACTTTTTTCACTCCAAGACTTATCTTTCATCATTTCACTTTTAATTGTTCTTATTGTTTAATTTTTTGTCAAATCATATCAAATTAATGCTTTCAAGATTTTTTGGACAAATTTTAGTATCAACACAAACGCACCCTTAATTTTTAAATTTAGAAATTATCACTTATTTAAGAATGATAATTTAAGAAAATAAATTGATCAAAAAGTTGTTTGAAAATAATAGTTTTTATAGTAAACCCCCTTATATCAATCCTTGATAATATTCTCAATGGATAGATGGGTCCATGATAAAAATAAATTGATATTAAGGTCCCTGCTAATTATAAAAATTAGACACTTTAGTCAAAGACTTACTTACAATTGGTAAAGAGTATGATGTATAGGTTACAAGCTAGGAGATCCTAACCTGATCTCATGTGGCACCCCTTTAAACATCCCAAACGTTCAGGAAAAAAAAAACTCAAAACATCAATTGGTGACCCTAAATCTTACCTCCTCTCTAATTTTGATAATTCACTGTTGGCTATTAACAACAAAAAATCAAACCCTATCCAAACTCGATCTCCTCTTAAATGGCAATAACTCATCACTATTTTTCAATTACGATATTAGATAGGAGACAAAGAGCTCAATAGTATGACAATGAGTTTTTATTTTGTTGTATATATAGGGGTGTTGGTGTTATATGGGACGGAGCTAGGATGTCATAGTCAACATGCTACATATCACATTTTTTACCTTGGGACCAATTTATTTTTGTCAGAAAATAATTTGTCCATTACTGATATTATCAGGAGCTAATTTGGGATTTATTGTAGTTTTTATATTATGATGAAATAAATTCAAAACAATAGTGAGCTCATCAAGAAGAATCATACTTGTACCAAAGTTTGTTGAAGCAGCATATCTCCTTTACAAATGCTAGATTTATTGAAATTATATATTTTATTTTAACCATCTTACCTTTAACTTGCAAAATTAAATGAGATTTATTTCATTCTGTGTATTTTAATTGAGATTTACTTTATTGTATATAACGTGGTGAACCATAATGCGAATCTCAATTGAAAGAATCACCCCATTTCTAAGTATTCTACAATATTCAAATAAAATTACTTTTAATAGTAAGATTCCTTGAAAAAAAAATTATGTAAAATAACATTGAGGTACCAAACAAAGCAATATATAATGTTTTTTATGATATGCAATAATATAATGTTATTTAATGAATTATATTTCACCCACCGTAGGAATAATATATTACTGATACTAACAAATAAAAAATATTTATCTAATATTGAAGATCCAATAATACATGTAATAATTTGAAACATTTTATTAATCTTTTATATCTAATTGAATATATTTATTTAATAAACATATAATTCTTTTTATTTTAGTTGAGTCAGAAAGTTTTTGTGCTTCAATAGTCAATATCTAAATTAAATAAATTTCTTCTTTGATATGAAGTCAAAGAAGAAATTTGTCATGACATAAAAGAAAAAAACAATTTGTCATGAAGAATAAGATAAAAAAAAAAAATAGAAGAATATATTAGAAATTGTTCTGGCCAAGTGTACAAGGAACTAAGCTCAACACTAGCTATAGTTGATTGTCATCTATGGTAGAAAAAGTGACTGAATAATAGACAGACACTGTCTGTATTGTAAGTAAATGTTAAATATTCAATAAGAAATTCTTCCTTCCTTCATAGAGGAAATCTTTTTTTTCCTCCATGTACAATATTCTTCATCCATTTTTAATAGTTTTATCACCTTCTCCATTTTTCAAAATTAATCAATGGTACGAGATCCATGTGAAGGAAGATTTTTTTTCCTCCACAATGAATCTAAGAATTTCTCATATTCAATACACTTCAACCTGTAAAACATCAACATAACATATTCTTATTTAGCCACCTATTGGCTACACCGTAAATTATCTCTTTCATATTTCACTAGAGAAATCATCTTGTCTTTTTAATATCTGTCAACTTATGCATTTTTTCTCATTATGAATCTAAAATAAATTCCAAAAATGAGTTCAAAATAACAATTTTTTTTTCTAAGGCGAAGCAGCACGTGCATTATCGTTCACTGGGGCAAACTTTCTTAAATTTTAAAGAGAGTTGAAAATGATACAGAGATATAAATTTTACTAAATAAGTACAGTGGCAGATCTTGGAAAAAAAATTTAGAGGGGCCAAATAATTTAAAATGGAAATTAGATAATGACAATCAAACTAAAACTAACAATTATATCATATATGTAAACTTTAAAGTAAGTAATAACACAATAACTCTAATAGTGAAGGACTAAAAAAAATTAATACCTTAATGTTAGATATATTAAATTAAAAGTAATTTTAAGTAGTGTTTTCTGTATAAAAATAATTATTTTTATATGATAAATTACTAAAAAAAAGTATGAAATGATTTATTTATATTTTATAATATTTGATGCTTAGAGTTATTTTGATAAAATCATTATAATTCAAAAATAATAAGCTTTCACTTGTAATCAAACGTTTTAAAAATTTACATTCACTGATAAGTAGATTTTACACTTATTAGTATTTTTTGCTTATCATCCATTCAAGCTTATTACTTAAACAGGTGAAATTATTTCAAAATAACTTTTATTAAAAAAAGGGGTTGTTTCTTTGCATTCCCAAATGCATATCTAACAATGTGAAAAATTTTGTAAGCATCTTTAGAAATTAAAATAGAGCTTAAAGTTAACAAATTCATCGCTTAATCATCGAACCTGCTATTCAGCTTTTGTAATTATTGGTTATCTATTGTAACAAAAAATTATTTTCACTCTAAAATTATGTTAAATTGTAATATGATCTTTTTAATTTTTAGTTATTTTTAATTTGAAAAATAAGCTAATAGGTTTTTAAGTTGAAGAAGCCTATTTATGTAGAGTGGCATCAATTATATAGAGTAATATATTTAGATTTAAGTATATTTATCAGACAAAACTTCTTTTTACATATGTATGTAATTTTTTTTAATAATTTCATTGATATACTCAACTCACTAAAACCAATGAGGAGCCAAAATATATTAGGATAAAGATAAGTAAGAGTCTATACATAGATAAACACACCATTATTAGCTGCTCTTATCTAGCAAACAAACACTATAACATACCCTTAAATTTGTAACTATAAGAGAGTAATATAATTACAGTATAATATACTAATACCTCATGCTATATATATATATATAATCCTTTTGGAAAAATTTTGGGGGAGCCATTGCCTCTATAAAGCTCTGCCCTGAGTACACCCACTATCTATGGTAGGCGATTGTGTTAAGATTTGAAATTATATTTATAGGAGTTACATCCCAAGAAATATTATATTAGGGAATATTATTTTTGAGTATTTTATAAAATTTATTTATTTAATACTAAAAATTTCTGGATATATTTGTTAAAATTTCTGATAATAAAATAAAATTTTGTTTGATTTATAATACATATTCTCAAGAATATATATGATAATTTTTAAAATATCTCTAATATAATTAATTGTTTTATTTATTATTATTAATTGAGAGACATTTTAATATTTTTATTCACTAATTTTCGTTCTTATATTATAGGAATATTTCATTCTCAACTCCTATAGTAGAAACAAAAAGTTATCAAAATATAGTAATGTAACTTTCATAAAAATAATTAGTACTCATAAATATTTTTTAAAAAGTTGAAACAAATATAGAAATATATTTTTCCTAAGTGATTACTTCTAAAAATAATTTTTACTTTGAAACAAACGCTCCGTTATAGGTTATTTTAATTTTTTTTGTTCCATTATTTTAAGATCCAATAAGTTTATAAATCCAATTCAAAAATGAGTTTATAAATAAATAAAATATTGTATGATAAAATTTATTATCTAGCAAATTAAGTATTTTAGTAATTTATTAATTATTACATATTATTAATAGTTTCGTAAACTCAAAATATAAGGCTAAACTTTCTAGGATATATAATCACCTTTTATATTTTTATAATAAAAGGGCCAATAATTTGCATTCTTATTAAATTGTCGGCAAAGGTGTTAGTTTGGTTTGATGATAAATGAAAAAAAAAAATAGTTATAATTTAATTTAGTAAATAGGAAATTGATCATCAAATTATTTTTGGTTTTGAGTTTACTTAGTTGTGCTATTTATTTTTAATATAAAGATGAAATTAGTTTTAAAAGGTATATTGCCTGGCACTAGTGATGAGCAGTAATATTAGATACTCATATAGTGACCATGCAATGCATGAGTTTATTATTCTAATATGGTCAAAGAAATTTAAATCTGTTTATATAAAGGATATAAGTTTTTAAATTTATAAATAAATAATAATTAACAAATGATATGTATAGAGACCAATATTATTTATTTGAAGAAGCATACTTTTGATTGCCATATAGTAAACAATTTAGCTAATGCAAATACATAAAAAAAAAATAGAGTATTAATTATGCATATATAAAAAGAACATAAATGTATACACAAACCAAAATGTTTAAATTTATAAAATTTTATAATAGCAAGATTAAGCAACAAAAATATACATTTAAAATATATAGGACACATGTATTCATAAGCATAATTAACTTCAGATCACATGTTTAAAAGATTTTAGTGGGAATCAAGCAAAAATCATAATAATAATAATAATATATCACCCTCTTCTTCTTGGCATTAAAATATGGATCATAGACCTAATAATTAAAAATATCTAATTACAATTTGTTATAGGAACTCAAACATCTACTTCTCAATAGAAGAAAAAAGTTGATTTCCTTTTCATACATATTGTTTTTTAGTTTAATTATATTTTCTCCAAAAATTTAAGTCCCACAAAATGCTATAAGAAATTTCTTAAAGGAAAAAAAAAAACACGCAAGTTTTTGAGCAACAATCTTGAAAGATATTTAAGATAACAATTTAATTTTGTAATAAATACATTTAAATTAATTATATTTATATTTGTTAGGATTTGTATGTTTGTGTTTGTTAATATATATATTTTTCATATAAATAATTAAGCATTTATAGGGTAAAAAAAATTCAAATACTTTAAATATAAACATAATTAAACAAATAATTCAGTCAAGTCAGATAATATCCTTAAAAGGTTTTAGGGAGAATTTATGAAGAATAAAAATATTTTTATATATCATATTCAAATAATTTGATAATTTTTTATTTTAATAAAATATATTATTATAATTATATCTAAATATAAAATAATTTTTTATTTTTATTTTTATTTCTGCTTTAAATTTTATTTTTAAATAAGTATTTTTTTCTAAAATTTTAAGCAAACGCACATGGGTTTGCAGGTAAGGCTTAATACAAGTGGCAGAGATCTCTAGCTTCGCATTACTACCCCTGGAGAATCAGGGGTCGTGCTCCGGTCCTAGGTTCGTAGACCCAAAGTCCCTCCACTAAACTGCCCTGGACATAATAATAATAATAATAATAATAACAAAAATAAAACCACTAGTGTGTTTTTAACGGTATATAAAAGCTACCAAGAGTCATGATATTTATTATATATTAAAATTTGATATTAACTACAATATTTTTTTATCTATACAGTTGTAAAGAGGATGTTGTAAAGAGGATATCTTTTATAGGTGTAAAAATATCTTCACATAAATATTATTTTTATTTTTTATATGCAGGTCCTACACATTTATATAGGACTCATATACAAAATAATAGAGCTTACATATAAAAAATAGTAACAATTTTTATATAAAAATATTTTTATTATCTTCAGAATTCACCTCTTTTATAACTGACTTTTGATCTCTTCATTTTAAAATTTATAAAAAAAAAATGAGTGCCTATTAATCCGCTGGGGTAAATAAATATGATATTTATCTTCTCTTTATTTTGTCCGGGTACATGCAAATCTTCGTTATTATATGTGCTCGAGTGTTCTATTCAATGTCCATGCCTCGGATGTGAGACACATTTCCCAACTTCGAATAGTAATACAGCTTATTGCTGCATTGGTCCACTGTTTTGCCTTGTACAGTACTGATTGAAACCGTGTTGGTGTTGAAAGGTGAGAGGAGAGCAGAAAGACATGGGGATCCTCCTCGCACATGTCAGAGATCTGTGGAATAAATGGGAGCTCCGCGTGCTAGTCTTACTAAGCCTCACATGGCAGGTTATTCTCATCCTATTTGGTGCTCGAAGGAAACATGCCAGAGGCAGCTTCATCAGCTCCCTTGTTTGGGTTACATATTTGTCAGCAGACTGGTTAGCCACTTTTTCGCTAGGAACCCTTGCCAGACAGGGCTCTGAGGCAAACGTGGTGCTCCAAGCCGTGTGGGCACCCTTTCTTCTCTTGCATCTTGGGGGGCCTGACACAATTACTGCTTACTCCTTAGAAGACAACACCTTATGGTTAAGGCACTTGCTTGGTCTACTTGTCCAAGTGACAGTGGCCTTCTACGTCTACGTAAGGTCTTGGAGTAGTAGTCCTTTAACCTTCGTAGCTATACCAGTGTTCGTTTCTGGAGTTATAAAGGACATAGAGCGCACTTTGGCTCTTAGAACTGCTAGCCCCGTCCAATTTGAGGACTCTTTGCTGTCGGCTCCAACTCTGAAGGCCCCAGATTTGAAGCACATCCATCTTGATCCCGGGCTAGAATTGGTTCACCAAGGATATTCGTTGTTTCCCATGCTCAAACGTCTCTATGCCGATCTAAGCCTACGGTTTGCTGAAGGTCAACGAAGCTACTCCTTGATAGTAAAGAAGAACAAAAGGGAGACCGGAGACATACAACAACAACAGATTAATGATGCCTTTGAAGTGGTTGAGGTGCAGCTGGGTTTTCTTTGTGACATGTTGTACACCAAGGCACCTATGATTTATTCCCTACCTGGCCTTTTTTTTCGATTCATAAGTGTCGTCTCTATGGTATCTGCTCTAGTAGCATTTGTTGTCTTCGTTGACACTAATGGCTATTCAAGGCTTGACGTTTGTATAACATTTGCTTTATTTCTTGGGGCTATTTCACTTGAGCTTTATGCATTTATTTCACTTTTTCTTTCTGATTGGACTATGCGTTGGCTAACCAAGAACAAAAGTTCACTGCAGAATTTCATAAATTGGGCTTTGCGTCGTGGTCAGAAGAGGTGGTCAGGATACTTGGCTCAACATTAACTTACTGAGTTTTTGCATGAAAAAGAGGGTAGCAAGATGTATTAGAAGTGACTTGCTTTTCAGAATCTGCTTTGGGCTAGAATTGTATTGGCAAAGGACTTGGAAAGGTGTAGATAATGATTTGAAAAAGTTGATCTTTCAACAGCTCCTAGAGAAACACAAGGCATACGATAAAAGTGGATTTGATAACAAAGTTCTCAAGGAATTGCTTTCACGTAGGGGTGATTATGTGCTCAACAACAATAATTGTCTTGATGAGATTGGGTGGAGTGTAGAAGTTGAATTTGATTACAGCCTCCTTATTTGGCATGTAGCAACTGATATTTATTACTACTCTAGTCCAGAGAAGGACAAGAACAACAAGTGCGAAGCAAGCAAAATGTTATCGGATTACATGTTGTATATTTTACTCATGCGTCCGTTCTTGCTGCCTAAATGGATTGACAGGATTACGCATGTTCGAGATACCTTCAGGGAAGCCATAAGGATATTGCAGCGAAGGCAGTTTCCTGTAGAAGTTGGTGCAGATGCTTCCAGAATGCTGATTCAAATGTATAGACAAAGTTATCAGCCACTCGAACAACTTAGAAAAGAAAAGAGTGACAAGTCTGTGTTACTGGATGGGTGCCGTCTTGCTTCACAGTTACAAGATCTTAGATGTCCATGGGAAATGATTTGTCAAGTGTGGATTGAGATGCTGACTTATGCTGCAAGTCAGTGTGAGTGGGAAGCACATGCTCAGCAGCTTCGAAGGGGAGGAGAATTGCTTACACATGTTTGTGTTCTCATGGCAGACTTTGGTTTAAACCAACAGTTTGATATTGGGCGGCGAGGACCTCCTGTAGAAAGCCAAAATGAAGGATGGGGATGGGTAAATTGTAAAATTCTCGATCCTTATAAGTGATGTGACAAATTCATTATGATGTTATGCCACTTCTCCCTATGTTAATTAGAATTTAATCTGCTATTTCAATTTGAATCAATGCTGAAAGTTCTGTTGTCACTGAAGGACAATGTTCAATAAGGCAAATGTGATCAAAGACGATGATTTCCAAAATAGGAAAAAATGTTGAACAAATTGTTGCTCATTTTGTTTACTTTTTTGAATGTGGCGGAAAGTGGAAATACAGGGAAGGTTAATACATGCAATGGTTGGTTACTCCTTCGTAGTTCATATTTTTGACATGAGTTCATTAGAACAGCAGTCCGGAAATTGGTTAAGGAAAGAATGGGGAGTTCCAGAAACACTTTAAATTTTAAGGATACAAATGTTACATCTGTACAATCGTTATTTTGATAGTTATTTTGAAGTGTACATATTTAAATAGGGTCCTTTAAAGTAAGAATAATTGGAAAGTGAGAAAGTAAGAAATTATTTATCTCTTAGATCAATAACTTTCATTATGGATATATCTTATCAAAATAATTCAAAGATAAATAAACTTTCTTACTTTCTTATTTTACAACTATATTTAATTTTGAGGATCCAAATTTATATTTTGAAACTAATTTGATGGCAATGCAAAATTGACGTGGAGCATGCCCACCATAAAAAATATTACTAATGGTTTTTTGGTTTCATGCAAACAAAATTTTACCAGAAAATAAATTACAATTGCAAATTCAGTTTCTTGTTGCAGTCTTGGTTTTCCCATGGTAATTAAAAGACCGGAGACCCTAGCTATCTAAACATTTTAGTACAAACCAAGGAAAAAATTGGAAACACAAAAGATAACTTCAATTATAGGCCATGTGAATCAGTAATGGAATTTGTATGGGTGCATTTGTTTGTTGTGCTTTTGGTATTAAAAAAATAGTACTTATTTTTTAAAAAAATATTTATTGGGTGCTTTTTTTTTAATTTTTCAAAAAAATATTTATTGGGTGCTTTTTTTTTAATTTTTCAAAAAAAAAGTATTTATAGGATTTTAATATTATTTATTTATACTTTTAAAAAAAAGCAGAAACAAAAAATAATTAATTTTTTTATTTTTTTAAAAAAACAGATAACAAGTTATTTCTCCTAAATAGAAATAGTAGAAGAGAAAGAATATTAATTCTTGAAATTATCAACTAATTTTTTTCACTTTATTATAATTTTATCCTTAAAATTTTTAAAAACTATTACTCTCTCTCTCTCTCTCTCCATATTTTCAATTATAATTTTATTAAATAAAATATTTTTATATTTATGATATCTAAACAATTTAATAATTTCTAATTTTGATAAAAAAATATTTATACAATTATATATAAATATAAAATAATTTTTTACTTTTACTTCTATATCTATTTTTACTCCTAATTTTTAAAAAATATTCTCCTAAAATCTTAATCAAAGGGCCATTACCTTTCTTAATCAAAGGAAAATATGATTAAGTGATGGATGAAAGCTTTCGGAACAACATAGACGTATATTAAAGCTTCAAGGCTATTTTGTTGGTCCTCTACTCCAATGTAATTGCTAAGATATTGGCAGAAAAGGCAGAACATGAATTTGGAGAACAGAATGAGTTGGCTGCTGTGACAGTAGCTCCAAATTTTGTTCTTGGACGCTTCATTTGTCCTAAACTTCCTGGCTCAGTCCGTGCTCCATTGTCTTTGGCATTTCGTATGTGGTCCAATTGCATCTTGTGTTTTCTACCATTTAATAGTTGACAAATAGTTTGGACTTGAAGGCCATGACACTTTAATAGAATGTTTAAACAGTCATATAGGCAAATCAGGTATCGGGTAAACTCTGTCTATCTAATGTACATTAGTTCATATAGTAGTGCTGGGTTTTTATTGATAGTATGAGCACCTTATTATTAAGATTCTTCTTAAAAGGAAATTTGCAGGAGATAAAGTTTCGTTTGGTTTTGTCTCTCAAATACGTATGGTGCTTGTGGATGAAGTGGCTAGAGCGCATACATTTCTGCTTGAACATCCTAATCCAAAAAAGGAGATATAATTTTTCATCATCTTCGGTAACTGTTAACAACATATATGAACTTTAGTCCAAGAAATACACAGAATTTCAACTACCAACAATGGAGTGAGCTCTATTGTCCATCACTTCATCTCAGACTTGATACAGCCTTGATTTATGCAAATGATTTCTGTTTGATTTGATTGCACTAAATATTTGACTCTTTCTTCTTGAAGCTCTCAAGTTACGAGACATATTGTCAAAGAAGCTCATAGATGCTGTATAGTAATCAAATATTTGATGGTGAGAAAAGCTGGAGAACTAGACACTGTAATATACTTTTTTAGTGGCAAGGATTTTTTGGATAATATATATGAGATTTTAAATTTAAATTTTATTATTATTAATATAAACATAAATAAAAAAATACTTTTATTAAAAAACTAGACCGCAAACATTTGAATAATCTCACTTCTCATAAAATTTTTAAATGTAACTTTGGTCCCCCTAAAAATAGTATTTTACTATGGCGGCCCCAGTTATTTTTGATTTATAAGGTCGTCCGGTTCGATGGGACTGGGGCCACAGGCGCCTTTTGTCTTACCAGAGTCTACCAGTCGAAGACCAAGAAAGGCCTAGTTCCCTATTTTTGTTAGTTTGCATCGGGCACACATTATTTAAAGTTTTTAACTTTTGTGCCTTCCAAAATAGTCCTTTTAATTCGGTTTGTTTGTCCATTTAAATAATTTGATTTATTTTTAAATTAATATATTTAAATATTATAATTATATTAAAATATATTAATTTAAAAATAAATCAAATTATTTAAATAAATAAATAAATTAAAACAGATGAAATATTTAATTAGATGCCGAGGGCTTTGCAGAGGAACTTGTCATTGGGTCTATTTGCTTTTACAATTAAAAGTTTCAGTCCAGCAAATATTTTTCAAATAAAAATAAATATCAAAATAATTTCACAATTTTTAGTGGTATTAATATTAAAAAATTATATATATATATATATATTTTAATAATGAAAATTTTAAATAATTTATATAAAGTATAAAATTTAAATTTTATTATCTTCAATATAAAAAAAATTTATTGAAAAATTAGACCGCAAAAATTTGAATTGTCTCACTTTTCGTAAAATTTTTAAGTGTAACTTTGGTCCTAAAAATAGTACTTTACTATGGCTGCCTAATTCTTTTTGACTAATGAGGTCATTGGGATTGGGGTCACGGCCGTCTTTTGCCCTACCAGAGTCAATGGAAGATCAAGAAAGGCCTAGTTACCCTATTTTTGTTTGTTTGTATCTGGCACATATTATTTGAAGTTTTTAACTTTTGTGACTTCTAAGGTACCTAATTACGTGTTGAGTGCTTTGCAGGCAGACCTGTCATTGGATCTATTTGCTTTTAGGATTGAAAAATTTGGGATTAATATTAAAAAATTATATATATATATATATGTAATTGTGATATATTTTTTAATAATAAAATTTTAAGTAATTTATATGAGATATTAAATTTAAATTTTATTATCATCAATATAAATAAAATAAAAAATATTTTATTAAAAAATTAAATTGTAAAATTTTCAATAGTCTCACTTCTTATAAAATTTTTAAATATAATTTTAATTCTTCTAAAAATAGTAGTTTATTATGGCTACCCCAGTTCTTTTTGACTTATGACGTCGTCGGGGTTGTTGGGATCGGGGTCACATATGCCTTTTGTCTTATTACAGTGAACCAAGAAAGGCCTGGTTCCTTTTTTTGGTTTGCTTTTATCTGGCCCAAATTATTTTAAGTTTTTAACTTTTGCTACCTAATTACGTATCGAATGTTTTTATAGATGTAAGAAATATTTGGATAATCTTAAAACATGTGGTTGTGCTTATAATTAATGAGAATATGATATTTTAGACAAATAGATTTTATCTAAAATATTATTTTTTATTAATTGTGAGTATAATTATATAATATTTTAGAAACATCTAAATATTTTTTTTGTAGACATATCTATCATTGGATCCACTTTTTTTTAGAATTAAAGGTTTCAATCAAGCAAATATTTTCCAAATGAAAATAAATATCAAAATAATTTTACAGTGTTTAGTGGGATTAATATTAAAAAATTGTGTGCATATATATGCATACTGTAATATACTCTTTTAACAGCAGAAATTTTGAATAATTTATATGTAATTTTATATTTAAATTTTATTATTATCAATATAAAAAAAATCTTTTATTGCAAAATTAGACCACAAAAATTTGAATAGTCACACTTCTCATAAAATTTTTAAGTATAACTTTGATCCCCTTAAAAATAGCACTATACTGTGGCCACCCCAGTTCTTTTTGACTTACGAGCTCATCGCGTTGCTGGGATTGGGATCGCACACGCCTCCTGTCTTATTAGAGTCGATCAGTGGAAGACCACGGCAGGCCTGGTTCCCGGTTTTTGTTTGTTTGTATTTGGCACACATTATTTTAAGTTTTTAACTTTTGTGCCTCCCAAGCTACCTAATTATATGTCGAGTGCATTGTAAACGAACCTGTCATCGGGTCTACTTGCTTTTAGAATTAAAAGTTTCAATCCAACAAACATTTTCCCAATGAAAATAAATATCAAAATAATTTCACAATACTTAATGGGATTAATATTAAAAAATTTTACTTTAATGATGAGCTAACCCGACTAACCAGATCACTTAGGACCAATACTAATAATTTTACAACAAAAAGAAATTTAGGGACATGATGGTGGGTGCATTTTTTGAATATATTGATGGGCAGCATCCGTAATACACCTTGCTGAGAATGGTGCATAACGCACCTTATAATTTGATAATAAAGATTAGATAGTATATTGATACAATTATCTATTATAATTATAATATACCATAAAATTTCACTTTTTTCCTCCCACCTCTTCTACCCCTTTCCCTTCTCCATCTCTGAGCTCTCTCTTTTCGTTGCTGGATATTCTCACCGACGGCAGACCTTCACTGTCACTGCCGGTGCTCAGCTTGTTGTTTGAGCCACACCACACACACACACACACTCTCTCTCTCTCTATAAAACCCTCTTTCTTCCCTTTTTCTTTCTTTCTCACTCATTTAGAACTCTAATCAAACACCATGAGCTCCTTCAACAACAATAACTCCAACTTGGACAACCTCCTCCTCCAGACCCTCATGGATAGGCTCCAGCTCCTTGCCCCCATCAACCCCTTAATCTCTCAGTCCCTCGAGAACTTCCTCTTCAATGCCGCCAACACCCTTGACGATGATGACTATGAGTTCGGCCACCAAAACGACGACGCGCGATTGCAGCTAGTGAAGGAAGAGTCGAAGCTGGAGAGGGAGATCATCAAGGTGATCCTGAGTGGGAACATGGATTCCTTAAAGCGAATTCAGGGTAGGCCGTTACGGTAGGCAACCACCACATCTGCGTTGGGTTTCATGAGGAAAAGGGAGATTTTAGAATGCATGCACAATGATTGGTTGTTTGCGTGCACCATCAATATTTACCATTTAGATCCATACAGTGTGTGGTGCACTAAATTTGACAAGGAGCATAGCATACATCACCTGATGGATGAAGGACAGACACGCTTTGGACTTCGGGTTTAGTGGCATGATAAAAATATTAAAATAAAATATAAGAAGGAATCTTTAAACAAGGGTTTATTTCATCAGTCCCTTAAATGAAGCTTTATATTGAAAAGTAAGAATTGTAAATTTTTAATATATTGAATATCTTAAAAATTTACATTTTTTTATTGATTTCTTAATTAGTGTTGTTATGAAAGCAAAACTTTTAAAACAAAAACACATGTAAGAAGAAAATAAATTTAAAATTTTCAAACAATTACCTTCATAATTTTTAATTATACAATCACAGAAAGCACCTATTCTTTTAACCTACGACCATAGAGAACTGAAAGAGAACCCAACACACTATCAACAATCTAGATTTGTTACTTCATCCCGTAGACTAAAATGAAAGCAGATCCTTAATAAAGAGCAACATAATCCACTACAAGAAAATTAATAATTTACAATGCAAAATTATGTCGCTAATTATGTAAAAGCAATCTGTAATAGCTAATTTGCAGCAAAATCAAGTTGCCATCTAAAACCCGAGCTATTAATTAATAGTGGCGGTCATCCGTCTCTAATTAGAGGTAGATAATTAGTGGTAAGCTTTCCCCCTCTAATTTATGGCAAAATTGGCCGCCCCAAACAATCAATTTGAGGGGAAAATATCACATCCTCTCAAATACAGTATTATGCTTAAGTTATAACATTACACTTAAAAGTTGCTACTAATAATTGCATGGACCTTGATTTATTACTCACTTTATTTTTTGAGAAAATAACACAATGCCCTTTACATTTCACAAATATTTGTATCACAATATAGTCTTTCAAATTGCATGAGCAGCTCCACTAGGAGTTTCAACTAGCGAGATAGTTACCTAGTGCTCGCATGTATATATATTCGTTAATCATTTTTAGTAATCAATTCAGTCTTGGTCAAATTCTCCTTGGTTGGTCCTCATCAATATCTCCTTAGCTATCTGGAGACGACGTAGGAACATACACAAGAGTGAGAATTTTACATTCTTAGTAGGCTTCCGAAGTCATCAGTCATGTTATATCATCGTCATCATCCTAATTACTTTAGTTTATTAAGAAAATATGATCTCATACATAGGGATAAGATTCATTTGTTAAGTCTTAAAAAGCATGTTTTTCCGAAACAGGTTAGTTTTAACTCACACACTTAGTTAAAATATGACAATAATCATAAAGTTACTAGATATGCATTGTGCTGGCAAATTGAACAATCAAATAAACGCAAATATGCTACATGCTCGTGAATGCATGATTTGATGCACTGTCTCATTTATTTTCTTCCTTAACATGTGTCTTTAATCTTTACTGCCCTTGAGTAGCCTGATATGGGAAATGAGCTCATTTCATGATCGTTGTTATCCAGTATTAACCTACAAGGGGATCCACTTACCTCTAAATTGGAGGGATCTCATTTGACCAACTACCTCTAAGGTAGAGGAATCTCATATTTTATTATAATTGCCTTTAAGTAGAGGGATTTTATAATTGTCTCCAAGTGAAGGGACCTCATAGTCTTCAGATAACTGCCTTTACAAGAAGAGATCTCATAACTGCCTCCAAGTGAAGGGATCTCATCTTATCTGTTTACATACTTTTTTAATTTATGTGCACATATACATTTCTTCATTAACAGAACATAGTCATATCAACATGCACATTAGACTTTCATACTCAAGTAGGAAAGGAGAAAATATAAATCTATCTCAAACAACTTAAGTGGAAATATAATTTGCACAATATCTAGAATCTGTCTCAGATTTAGAATATTCACTAAAATCTGATTT
The DNA here is from genome assembly GCA_031439595.1 of Pterocarpus santalinus. Taxonomy (NCBI): domain Eukaryota; kingdom Viridiplantae; phylum Streptophyta; class Magnoliopsida; order Fabales; family Fabaceae; genus Pterocarpus; species Pterocarpus santalinus. The sequence continues at coordinate 6,599,751 of CM062523.1, forward strand.
CAATTCATTACAGATTCGAACTGGGAACTCGGAACCCAAAAGGGTGGGAACTCAATTTAGAGCGGAGTTAAGAACACAGAGCTTGGAACTTATGGACGAAGGGGAAGTGACCCTTGTCTCTAAATTGGAAATTGGGGACCAGGGAGTCATGTCTAGTTCAACTCAGAGGTTGGAAACCAAGGGCAAGAAGGTAGTGCTCCGTTAAACTCATAACTTGGAAACTTGGATAAATCAACTTAGGTCTGAGTTAGGGACTTGAACTCAAAGACTAGGGTCACTAAAGTCGTGACCCATCAAAGTCGGATCTCGAAGATTAGGAACACGGCTCGTGACCCATAACTTGGAACTTGGAGACTAGGGGCACAAGACTCGTGACCCATTGAAGTCGGACACCAAAGACTAAGGACACGGGGACTCGTAACCCTTCAAAGTTGGATACCAAGGAATAGGGACACAGGACTCGTGATGCATAACTCGAAACTTGGAATCAGGAGAAGTGAATCCTATCAAGTTTCACCACTCTCAACTCATTAGAAACAAGTTCTATCTTCATCGTATCTATCTCTAAATGAGTAGAACATAAAGAATCGAGAAATATTAACTTCATAAAAACTCTAAACTTCACATAAGATCTAAAAGCCTACTTTAAATCCAAAGCTCGAAACTCTCTAGCTTTGATCCTATGGTACTCTTACTTCTTCAAAACTCCAAGATAATCACCAATCTCCTTCTTGCTCCTCTCTTGACCAAATTTATATGGCTCAAAGGAGCGAGCTTTTAGCTTGCATAAGAGTTGCTTGTTAGGAAAACAAGTAAAAGGTTTGGAAAGGTTGAGTGAAAACAATCAAAATATATACAAGAGTTTGAATAGGTTAAAGATGAAGATAGTTGTAAGGAGGAGGGAGGGTTGGTCGAATGCAAGAGAAGGAAGAGAGAAAATGATGAGCTTTTGTACTTATCCTTGATATTTTATGAAGGGTGGATTTGAAAGGAAAAATAAATTTCCTTAATTTCAACTTGTGTGGTCATTTTTTTGACACCAAAATAAACAGTGTGGCTAATTTTTAACCACATATTCCACTTTTTTTTTTAGAAATATTTGTATTATCTTGTATTATAGATTCGTACTACATCATTTCTTGTGTTACAAGACATTGCTAGTAAAAGAATTTCTCAGGCTGATAAAATATTATTATTTTATTATATTTTACTATAAAGAAAATTTGAAATCACATCACCCTTAAATTAATATTTTCTTATTACCTTCTTGTATATCAATAATATATTTAAAAATTAATTATTTAACAATATTGATTATATACACTGGTATTTGAGATGTTATAATACTACCCTCCTTTTTAAAAGAATTTTATCCTTAAAATCCACCCACAAAATTGAATATTTATAACCACAAAAATTTAACAAAAGAGTTTACATATAGGCACATGAAGATTTGATAGGTAGAGTCGAAGAAAATGCAATAGACCTATTTGAATAATTCAACATAACATGAATGGCCAAAAGCCAATCCATGTTCTCGATTTTCCTAGTACCGTTTCAGCTTCTCTGGAGGTGCAATATATGTAGGAGGTGGTGTAGTGCATTGAAGTCGAGGCATAAGCAAACATTTTCCGAAGTACTAACGAATAACAAAATTTAGTACACGATCCATAATACTTCAAAATATTATAATATGGATAATACCAGGCAGAAAATCGTTAATTCTGGATGAAACGTGTAAAACAAACAAGTGTTTTTGGAGCATCCGAGCATGTAATACTGATCAAAACATTTTGACGTGTGCACGTAATTCACTGCCCACAACTTTATATTTAGAAAATTGGCATAATTGAAAATATAAGCTGCTATTGCATGCTATGCAGAGTTCACAAATTTTAATAATAATAATGATCATCACAATAATAATAATTAAAGTAAGAACAACCCTAGCAATGTTTACTAAAGGACGGTCTGAAAACAAAGTTTACGTTCACTTGGTTCCTTTGTGTAGTCCATCTAGTCTTTTTGTTATTATTGAACCTCTGAGTTTCTTCTAGGAAAGGACATTTTTTAATGTGACAGCTCAAATTTTCCTTCACATATATGTAGTCTGGAACTGCCCTTAGCTTTGGGTAGTCTACAATTGACAAAGAAGAAAGTGAAGGCATAATATTTGTGTGTTCTCCATTACCGTTTATTTCAGCACACTCTTCCCAATCATCCAACTTTTGGAACAAAGATTTTGCAATTTTGGAAATGCAACTGTTGATGAAAAACCTTCATCGCCATCATTAGCATTGTTTGATCCTATTCCTAGAAATTTAGAACCCACCTTCTTCACAGAAGACATATTCTTTATCTCAAGCGATTTAATAGATAGCAGTTTCCCAAGAAGGGGTAGAATACTGCACTTACTGCAATCAGAAAGCATTATATGTGCTAGTTTTTCCAATGCTGTCATCCAGTTGGGGAACGACTCTCCTCTGTAGTAAAATATCCCAAGGCCTTGTAATTCAGGTGGTGCTTCTAAAGCTTCAAGTGCACCTTTATCATTACTTTCTGATCCAACAGCAGAAAACCATAGTTCCAATTCAACCAGATCTTTCTTATTCTTTAGACTTGCTTTTGCAGCATTAGAGACATCACTTTCACCTCCCAACCCATCAATGCTAATACACACTTGAATGTAGTTTAGTTTTTCCAAATCTCCAAGATTACATGCTCTGCTATCAGCAATAGAATTGCCAAAAAAAAGACTCTAACATTTTGAGCAAGGCTAAACTTGCAACCCATTTTTGGTAGGTAGCTAAGACTTAATGCCCAGAGAATCTCAGGATGTCGTAGCTTGATTAATTTTCCCATAACTTTTGGTAGTTTTCGAAGACTATGACATCCATTAAGATTTAAAGTTTGCAAATTAAGCAAATTACATGTTGCTTGAGGCAACTTCTATAAATCCTGATTGAAGGACAAGTCAACTAGTCAAGGAACCTTAGATGTAGCAATTCTCCTACCTTCGGTAGAAGCGCTTTTATCGAACAAGAGCTCAAGTTTAATGCCCTAACCCTCCTCATATGACTTAGTAGACTAGCAAGGTTTGTTGGATCTGCAGAGGAATAATCTGACAAAATCATCAAAGTATTGAGTTTCTCTGCATAGTCAATGGACTCTGGTAAGGAAGTTTGATACAATATTTAGGGTGCAATGACGAGACTTGGAGGGAGCATGAGTTTCTTTAGGCTCATTCTCATGATCAAGAAGCATTATGTGGCATTCATTTTCTGCAAGAAATTGGATGATGTGTCTCATTCCGCTCTCTAATTTGCATTTGAAGTCACCATTACCATCGTGTTTAAATTCTTGAAAGACGAAACGGCCTAACAATTCTTTAACATATCTCCAGCCTTATCTTTCCATCTCATCTTGGCCTGACATATCGAAACCATGTGCTATCCAAAGTTTGATCAGCTTGCCTACATCTATTGAGCGATTCTTAGGGAAGATGGAATAATACAATAAGCATTGTCTCATCACAGAATAGCTCAGCATCAATGCAGACCTCAAGTGAGTCATGGCTTCTATATCTCATTCCCAGACATCACTTGTCACAGCCTATTATAGGGTTCGTGACTGGCACATAGACTATATTAAATTTAATCCAGCCTGTATAGCCTAATGCAATAAATTATTCCACAAATGGTAACCTTTTATATATAAAAAAAATATCTAATCGTTAATCTCAACTTTTGACTATTACTAGATAAGGCTCACATCTCAATTTTATCTAAGATAACAAGAACCAACCAATACATAACATATTGTTGCAGACTTTAGAATCAAAGTGACATTATCTACCCAAACCATGTTGGAGGCATAGCAACAATATCAATCAATTAAACCACATGCAAATGCATTAATATATAAAGGGTGAGTCACATAGACTCAGTGAGAGTATATCATACAAAGTAGACAAGAAAGAAAAACCGTTGCATGCACGAGCTTTTGAAATAAAATGGAATAATTTAACAATCATACCATTCACTGAACATAGTTGATAGAAATCACAGTTCATCCATTCTATATCTTCTCAACATTCCATAAGCAAAAACTCATTCATAACTCTCAGTCATACATAAATAGGTCACAAGTAGGAACTCAATAGTTCTCGTATGCCTCGTCAATATTTTTTTTAATAAATATTTTTTTAAAATGAAATCATTCTTATCAATCAACTAAAATCTCCATAAGGGTGACGTAAAAATACTAAATCATTTGGGGAGTAATCTTAACCCATTTAATCACAAATCTCATGCTCTCTCATGCTGAGGACTATGCCTCACCTGATATAGTTTATAATTAAAGTTTTCTTACCTTTTATCTCAATGAATATACTATGTACACATAGGCTATTATATCTCTTCACTATAACAAGTGGTAATGCGGTTATATCTCTTCGCTATAGTGAGCAAAAATTCTAACTTAGAACCCATCATGATTTTCTCAAAAACAACTTATACCAAAACTTAGCATTCCAATTCATAAATCAATATCATTATGATTCCAATCTTAAAGTAACAATCCTTATAAATCACTTCAACATAGAAACAACTTAAATATGTCATCACCATGAGATTATAAAAACAACAAGGAAAGTTGATAATAATACCAAACTAGTAATCAACACCATAATCTAAAATATCCTCATAGATAGGAAAATAGCTAATCAAAACAACAAATCAAATAAATTAAATAATATGAAGTAAAATTATTAATTTTAATAAGTTAGTTTTTCCCACAAAAACAAATTTAAAATAATGTCACTAGGTAGATATCCACTCACTGTACACTCCCAATAGGTGACAAAGTAGCTCCTTAGAGTCTCAAAGCCAAAGTGTTGCTCTTGAGAAGATTCTAACCCTCTAGAGATGATGAATCGGGTCAAAATAACACTTCCACTCAAGGGAATAGTCTAACTGCAACTTATTACTTTAAGGGCATCAACCAATTGACTCCAAAAAAGAGTAACACACCTAACTATAAGATTAAATAAAAGAAAAGAATTAACTTTAGGCATAATACAATTAAAATTTATTAATTTAACGCAAGCATATCTTGCTAATTAGTTGCTAATAGGGAATCACATGTACATGTACCAGTTTTCATGAATCAACTAAAAAGAAGAGTAAATCCATGGCATCGGCTTCTAAAGATAGGGAGACAAGCATGAGGAGGGATACTTATCACCATAGATGTGATGGCGCTTAGAAGGGCCGAACCAAGGTCCCGAATCCCAAAGAGAGAGCCCGCAATGGAGATAGAGGGCTTTGGGTGGTGAGAGCTTTGTAGCGACGAGGGAAAGAGGAACACAACTCTCCCTAACAGCAAGGGAGAGAGAGACGCCATGGAGAGAAAAAACTGCAAGCAGCAAAAGAGAGAGACGGAGTTATGGTGGTGGCAAAGGGAGCTCACGAATAGTGGGGGTGGTGGAGGCTTGCAGACAATGGTGGTGGCGGTGGTTAAGAGCAACGATGGTGAGGGACAAAGTTGCGCACAGTACTAAGATTTGAGAGAGGAAGAGATGAGAAAGGAGGCAAAATGAGAAAGGGATCGAGAGAGAAGGATGAGGGATGGTGAGAGAGAGAAGAAAGTTGTGGAATTCCTGGAGAAGAATTTAAAGAAAAGGCTTAGTGTGGTTCACACTACTTAAGATGTTGGTAGTCCTTCCTGTCCTTTTTTTTCTTAACATACACTTCAAAAACTTCATTCAATTAACTTTAATTTCTCTCTCACTGCATAAGTTAAGGTAATTAAAAAAAATACTCCAAAAGCTTAAACTTACATGAAATTTTTTAAATTTTCTAATACTAATATTTTTATTTTAGACAAGGTATTACATCACTTTGCAATACTTCTTGCCATTGTTGTATAGTCTTTTTGAAATGCAAGACACCACCAAGAGATTTTGCAATGAACGGCACCCTGTTACACTTCTTTGCAATGTCTTTGCCAACTTCCCTGAAAATCTTTTCTACATGAGACTCATCCTCGCCTCGAGTGCCAAATGTGATGTCCTTGATAATTGACCAACAAGCCTCTTCGGAAAGGGAAATACTTGTGTAATCTATGAGCATCATGTGGCTGTACTTACTGCCAATAATATCACTATATTAGGAGTGGAATCCACAAATTACTAGTGAATTCTATTTAAAATACTATGATATTATTGGTTATGAGGACAACCACTTGGTGCTCCACAACCACCCAGTATTTGTCCTTAAGAAAGACCAGCCAGATAAATGATGTTGGATCCTGCACTGCGTGCAACTCCCTCATTCCGTGGCCTTATCAAGATCTTACTTGCTCCAGCAAATGGCTCGAACAACTACTCTAGATATAACCACTTGTCAGGATCTTCATTCCAAACATCATCCATAGCTAAAAGGCATTTTTCCCTGAAGATAATTTGACGGAATCTCAACTCTAATGCTTCCACTTCAACCTCGTTCACTGGGTCAGAAGTCAAACTACTGATGATGGCCTCGACAATATCTCTCGGACTAAACTCCTCGGGGACAAATGCCCATGCCCTACGATAAAAAAAACGACCATAGGATTGTTGTAAACAAGTTGGACCAAAGCAGACTTTCCTGCTTCAGCCATTCCTACAATAGAAATGAACTGAATATCCTCTTCTAGGTTGAGTAACTTTGTAATCAAAGTTGTTCTTTCTCCATCTCGACCATGAATTGTTGCTTCATAAGTCAAAAAGTCGTAGGCAGTGTTGCTCTTACCGCCATGTTCTCTTCTGCTTCTAGGATCGGCTCAAGATCAAGTCCCAAGCGATCTGCATCCCGTGTTAAGTCTTTAACTTGATGGAAGATGCCTTTCATCTTATGGCGTCCCCAAAAAGAGGGCAGATGGGCGATCAAGTGAGCGATCAAGCCGCGAAGAAGTGGGTGGAAAGAGTTAAGGATGCATGCTATGATATGATAGACGCGTTTGAAGAACTGAATTTGCAAGAGGCCAAAATTAAGTCATGTCTTTTAGGCCATCCACTTTCTTTTTCTGATCTGCGTACGGGACTCCATAAGGCAAGAGGCATCGTCGATCAAATTCATGTGTCAGTAGCAAAAGTGGATTCCCCGATGCCCTTTCTTAATCATGCATTTGGTGCCTTTTTTGAATGTAGCTAATGGGAAGCTGACAATTGGTATAGTGTATGGTGCACCATTTGTCTGGTGGGTACATTTTAGACGTATCCTTAAAATTGAAACTAAAGTTCTTCTACGATGCCATCGTTCCCAGCCACTCACCGCGGCTGCTGCTCTCCGCCAGTCCACAGCGCAACCGCCATCTTCAACCATCGTCACCACCAGACAGTACTTTTGCAGCCGCACGCTTAGCCTCTGCTTCCACCGTCTCTGCCTCCCCCTCACACTGCTGCCATCGGATCTCCACGAGCAAGCTGCACTGCCGTCGAAGCAACATCCAACCGCCATGGAAGCTACAACAACCACCGTCACATCTCAGCCAGAAGCATCCGCCTTCCACCGCACAGCCGCCATACGAGGACCACTCCTTCTTGCTGCTCCTCCTTTTTTGCTGCTACCCCTTTTTGGTGAAAGTGAGAAATGGACCCTATCCATCTTTTCATTCAAGGTTGCTATGTTAGTTTGTTCAGTGTTTATCTTTTGTTTATCTGCAAATGTTATTGATGGATATCTAAATTTTTTGTTTCAATTGATTTGTTGAGTTATGAAGATCTAGAATCCAATCGATGTAGGCAAAACACAATTCTTCGTATTTCTTTTCTTTTTAATGTTATATCTAAAATGCACCTATTAAACAAAAAGTGCATCATATACCATATTATTTGTCAATTTCCTATGAATTACACTCAAAAAAGGCATCAAATATATCATAAAAGAAAGGCATTAGAGCAAGTGCCTTATATATGTTTAGATATAATTTTTAAAAAAAGTGTTTTAATTAAAAAAAATTTAATTTATTATTTTTTTTAAAAGCTAGGTATTTGAAAAAAACAAAAATAAAAATAATTTTTAATAAAAATATCTTTTATATTTATTTAAAATTATAATACATATTTTTATTTTTTTTTATCTTTTATCAAATCTTAATTTTCTTTCTTCTTTTCAAATATTTTTTTCTATAATTTGGTTATAAAAAAATATTTTTATTCTTTTATATTTAAACAAACTTATAAATACTTTTTACAATTAAAAGTACTTTTCAGATAATATATCTAAATACAAAATAATTTTTTAAAAAAATTAAAACTCTACTAAAAAAAAATCCTTTTTTTCCATATTCTTACCTAAAGGGACTCTTGAGAAGGAACAGCTTTGGCCGGTTTAATCTCTCGCCTGATAGATGGCTTTTTGTATTCAGATGAGGAGGACTTGGTTTCGAAGTTGGGTCGAGGCATGCTCCGTGAGACATCAGCGGCAGCTTTTGAAGTCATTCATGTCGTTCGTAATGCAGAGATCCTAGAAGTAAGTGATCAAGCCGTGAAGGAGAAGTGGGTGAAAAGTGCTGAGCGCATATTGCAGATAGAAATTTTTACTGATAATTTTCATCTTATGGAGCTGATAATTTTTACTCTTCCAGATTAGTAGGACTAGGCGCACATAGAATTGTCGACACCCAAAATAGACGACTAGGCATAAGCTGTCAAGCAGATTAAAAAGAAAAAAAATTAAAACAAAACAAAACAAAAAACAAAAAGCAAAAATTGAGTTAAATAGCTCATGTGATTGAGATGTGCATAATACGGGAAGGTGCTGACAAATGCTATTCTCATTAACGGGATAAGAGAACACCATACCAGTTTCTGAAAGCACACAGCACGGTTTGCATGGCATATTGAACGTATTTCCACAGATGAAGGCATGTCAGGTGCAACTTGTAGAGCAAGTTCATCCTGTGATAATGCCTCCTCATACTTCCCATCCACAAAAAGCTTGTTCCCTTCTCCCTTCGCTTCATTTGCTTTAGCCAATGCTTTCTGATACATATAGCAACAGCACTCAATCACTCTCTTCTCATCAGAAAGTACTATTTTTGGGGCTTAAATGCATATGCATGCTTTTACCAAATGGTCCACTTGAACGCGTAGGACCATGAACTGGCCATGTTCTCTGTTCCAACATTTTTCAGCTCAATCACGATTTAATCATGATTTAACCACAATTAATCTGATGAACCAATTAAAATTTAAACCATAAATCAGAGACCTCACAAGTTCAATTTCTAGTTCGGTTTATAAAACATTGCTTAAACCCCTGAGATTATTATGTAACCTGACAGTATTACACCACTCAACTAAAATATTTTTTTTTTCAAAATCTTGCTCAATAAAATTTTGATTATAAATCATTATAAAATACAAAATAAGCTAATCTAAACACATAAAAAAGAAAAAATAAATAAATAATTACTAAACCCAAAAAATGCAAATTACCAAAACCCTAATTTCAAAACCCAACCTGCTTCAATTCCTCATTAATTAAGGCATCATCGGAGGAATCGCTACACCGATGAACACCCCATTCCGGCTAGAGAAATACTTACATGGTTCGGGAGTATTACGTGGCTGTACTTCTGGACCAATCATGTAAGTGCATTTTATATGATACCCACTATTAACACACAATTTCATGAAAATGTACTTATATGATTGGCCGAGAGCATAGCCACGTGATACTTCCGAACCATGTAAGAATTTCTCTTATGGCTGTGCCTGCTGCTTCTGCTATCGCTGCTTGCGCTATTGATCACGATTCTATCAGAGTAACATGCCCCAGAAAATGTTGTTTTGTCCTTATGATTTAATACAGGTACTCACGATATTCGGGCCTAAGAAGAAACTGAAATTACCAAAATTGTTATGTGACTATTAGTTATTTATTGTGTGTGTTGCACAAATTATATAAGTTAATTATTGATGATTATAATTTTTATTCAATGAATAAATGTTTAATTTATATTTTAATTTTTTATTAAAATATTTAAATAAAAATATTTAGTTAAAATTTTTATTTAATACAAAGTGAATTAATGTATATCCATAATATTCTAAAGCAAAACAAAAAGATGTATATCTAAAAGTTTTAGTTATTTATCTGAATTTTTATGGTTTATTTTGAATAATATTTATATTTATTTTTCAAATTTTCATAAATAAATTAAATAAATTTTATTATATTTATTTTGACAATTTAAGTGAATTATTTTATAATGCAAAACAATAACACTTATATTTATTTTCAAGTTTACATAAATAAATGAGTTAAAAATTATAATATTTATTCAATGTATCTGGCTATTAATTTGAGTACTCTAAATTACTCGAAATATTATATACTATTGAGTAATCCTACATTTTTATTTAAAATCATGTGTAGAAAATATTAGTTCTAAAGTTATTACATATATTTTAGTTATCTATTAGTATCGTAACGCCCACCTATTTCCATAATCAAAATTTTTCTGCTAATACCCTTTTCGACAATCGTAAACCCTTAATTATAATTTTGTCATTATTATTTAATAATTACAATTTTATCGCCACTTCTGCTATGGTTGATCTATTTACTATTTTACCCTTATCTCAGGCGAGACTTCCTTCTATATTAATCTACTCTCAGAATTAAGGATGTTACAGTAGGTGGGTTGGTAGAGGTGGTCGAGGAGGTGTGAAAGGAAGAGAGAAAAATAAAAGAGAGGAAAGCAAAAAAATGAGGAGGAAGAGGAGGACGGAGGAGGGTGGTGGGTGGAATGGTGTGGGAGGTGGAAGGAAGGAGAAAAGAAGAAGGAGAGAGGTGGAGAGGAGTTAAAAAAAAAAATGGAAGAAGAGTTTCTAATGTGGATCTAACATAACTCAATTTACAGTAATTTTTTAACCTTTTGCTTAAGATTTGTTTCTTTTTTTTTTTTCTAATTTCATATTGTTAGCGACGGTTAAGTACACCACAAATTTAAACTATTTTAAATTTTTTAAAAATTTAGAATTTTATTATTCTTTTTATTTTTTTACTTTTTACGATGGTCAAGTCTAAGACAAATCTAATTTTTTATTTGGGGCTGCATTTAAAGTGCTCACCCTCAAAATGTGAATATTCAATATTCACTTATTGTAGCAAGGCTTTTTAAAAAAAAAAATTATTGTGAAAAGATTATTTTACCCCTCATGCCAGATCAAATTTTCTTCCCTATTGCCACTGCTCTCTCCTCTCATCTGTTGGATCATTTTCTCTTATTCTTTTTGGATCAATTCATAAATTGTTTTGGAAACAAAAACCTCAACAACATTTTTAAAAATAATGTGAGGTAGAGCCATATTTGCACGACCCCACAACAATTGCAACATTAATTAAGCATGACAATGAATAACATCAATTGTTCTAGTACATGGTCATCACCCTAATGACCCTGCAACTACGATGACCAACTGTGAACATTGCGTCTCCGCCGTGACTTAATCCCAGAACCATATTTGCACCACACCATCACATCACCACCACCATAATAGACATGTGAAGTTGCAACCCTCCAAGGCCGCGCTCCACTTGCAGATCTGCAAGTAGCTACTATTGATTTATGTTGACCTCACTACCTCATGTTTTAGTCGTCGATTACCACCAGCGTCGCCATGCCATGTCGCTGCCATACTATGCTACCATTGTGCTCCCAATTGCAACCCACATTGGCCGTGTGCTCTATTTGTTGTAAATTTTTTTAGGTTTAAATGTGTTTTTAGTCCTTCTAAATATTTGATTTTTTAGATTTGGTCTATCAAAAAGATTTTACTTGGTTTTAGTCCTTTATTTTTCATATGTTACCAATATTAATCCCTATCGTCAACTGAGTACTATTAAGTGCTGATATGGCAACGTGAAATTTTGATACATGTTAATGTTGATTAGATCTCATGTTGCCACGTAAGCACTTAACAGCACTCAATTGACGACAAGTACTAATATTGGTAACGTCTGAAAAATAAAGGACAAAAACCAAGCGAAAAATTTTTGAGGACCAAATCCGGAAAATTAAATATTTAGAAGGACTAAAAATATATTTAAGTCATTTTTTTTATTAAACAAGATTATCAGGTTACTTAGGGTGTGTTTGGATGGGGGAAAGAAATTGGAAGGAAGGAAGTTGAGTGGAAAGAAATAGAGTGAATTTATATTTTCCATAGATATGTTTGGATGAAGGAAAAATGAGAGGAAAGAAAAATGATTTTCCCTTGTTTATTTGTGCGAAAAAGTGAAAGGAAAGAAAGAGGTAATGCTATCAAATGACAATTTACCTTTATATTATTAGAAAAAATATTTCAATTATACTAATTAATATTAAATAAAAAATTTCATTATTTTTAATTTAACAAGTTAAAATAATATTAACATATTGAATCAAATTAATATTAATAAAAATAAATTATTCAAAATTATTTAAAATAAAATTATTATTTTAAGTTACGTAACAATGTATTTTATCAACTAAACAATCCCAAAAATATTATTTAACTATTATTTAATATTCTATTTAAAATAAAATATTTTTTTAGAATAAAATGCTAGTAAATGAAAAAATTTAAAATTTTACATAACTTATGTTTTAAGTATTTTTCTATATTTATATTTAACAATATAATGATAGAGAAATTAAAATTGTTTAGATAAGATGTTTAGAAGTGTTGATTTAAAAAAATAAAATAAAATAGGGGAGAGACCATGCAATACCTTCAATGGTGTCACATACCCTAAATCCCTCCCTATATCATATCATCTATGGGGTCTCTCTCTCTTGGTAAAGTCAGGGGCAATAATGGAAAAAAAACGCACCCATTCCTCCACACTTTTCCACCCACCAAGAATGGAAAAAATTTGGATATTGTTTATGTTGGACCCGCAGAATTTTGTATACTATTCAATCATTTCTTCCCACTCTTTCCTTCCAACCAAACAATGGATATCAACTTCCTTCCATCCCATTTATTTCCCTTTCCTTTTCTTTTATCTCAAATCACTCCAACCAAACGCACTGTTAGAGAGTACCCATGTTCCAAAAAATATGTGGACTACAATAATCATTTTTTATGCACGTCAACCGTTAGATTTATTGTTATGCTTAATCAATGGTTGTAATTAAGATGAACATCTAATATTCTATTTTGTTGGGTGAGGATTGTAAATACAACATTTACTTGAATTATGTTAAAATTTTTATTTCTTGTGAATTTGAGGAGGTGAAGTCTATCGTAAACTATTATTTGTTTTATTTTAAGAATTTAATTTAAATGCACCGATAGTGTAAAACAATTTTACACTGTCAGCCAATAGAAATAGTGAAAAATGACAACTCATACAAATAACCATTTATTATAATGAGAGACCCATCATAATTTCTTACTTTCTTTTATTTTAATAAAGAGATAGTTAATGGTGGTTAAGTCCGCCACAAATTTAAATTTTTATTTTTTAAACTGTTATTTATTTTCTCTTATTTTATTTTAAAAAGATACAATTAGTGGTGGCAAAGTTTGCCACAAACTGATTTTTATTTTTATTTTTATTTTTTTTTTAAATTTGACAATTATTGGCAGCCAAGTCACCCTCTAATTAGCAGCGCTCATGGTTTTTTGCTAATTTGCTGTAACTTAATTTTTTTTTCTTTTTTTTTTTAAATCGGTAGTTATTGGTGACCAAATCCGCTGCAAAATAAAAAGGGTTAATTTTTTAAAAAAATTACCATGATATTAGCGATGGCTAATGTCACTACAAAATAAAAACTTAATTTTTTTCAAAAAAATTTGAGTCAACAGTGACGTTTTTGTTGCTACAAAGTAAGGGTATGCACAGATCCAAGATTGGGTCGGGTTTAAGTAAAAAAAGGCCTAAATCAATTAATCAGGCTTGAGTTGGATTAAGTTGAACCCTCAACTTGACTCAATCCAATCCGAAGACTTTTATGTTGAGTCAAATTGAGTTATGAGGTGGATTATATTAAAAAAAAATTAACTCTTTAATACACAAAAAAAAATTCCTAAAATTTCTCGTTCGATCAAATTGAGATTCAATTTTTTTTTTTTCAAAAAAAAGGATAGCTTTTCAGTATACAACAAGAAGAAACCTCTACAACTTCTCCCCATCACATATTGAGATTAGTATTTTAGATCTGTAAAGAAGCCACAGAGACCACAACAAAAGAGGAAAAAGGAAAAAAAAAAAAAAAAACAGAAACCACAAGTCAACAGCACGACACTTATGGTGAAGTCGCGGTGGCGGGGTGAGTGTGGCTCCGGGTTGAGCGCGGTGGCAGGCTTCTTCATAGTGGCTGGAGATCGAAGAGAAGTAGCGGAAAGAGAGGTTCTCATGGTTTTACGTGGTCGGTGCTTCTCGCGATGGCCTTCCTCGCGGCGGCGGCGGTGGAGACCAAAAGGGGAGAACTGCCATAGGGCCAGAGAAGTGCAGATGGGACTCAATGGGTTGAATTGGTAATGAAACTGCGAAGAGGGACGAGAGCCAGAGGGGTCACCATTAGCGCGAGTGATGGTGATAGTGAAAGGAAGGGATGTAGAGGAATAAATAATGAAGGTTGAAGAAGATGAGGGGCCACTACGGTTAGGTTTTCTTTGCGTTAGATCCTTTTTTTTTTTATTTGGTCGGGGTGCGGGGATTTGTTTTTGGGGCAACGAGGCTCTGCCCTGCGAGTCAAACTCGCGCCCCTACGGATGCACCTACTTAGGGGCAGTTTGATTGGCCAACTGAGTTGGCCCTCGGGTGCCGTTAGAACCTTTTATGTAGGTGATCTCATGCATATTTTAGAGACTTTGAGCCATGTGTAATAAATATAGGGTGTCGGGCCTATAGGTTGGGTAACAGGTTTAATATTTATACCTAAGACCTGTCCCAATCAGTGAAGAGGTTGGTCGGGATCTACCCAATCCGACTCAATCACTTCACCCAACCTAGATTTATGCGTTTAGGTTGGATCGGGTTCACGAATCTACCCAAACTCATAAACACCTCTGCTACAAGGTAAAACTTTTTTTTTTTTTTTTTAAATTTTACGATTTGTGAACAACAGCTAATGCTACCACAAATTAACTATTACTTTTTCTTTTAAATGTGAGGATTTAGCGGCGGCAAATTAAAATATTAATTTTTTAAAATTCTGATATATTAGCGGCAGCTTTTGTTGCTCCAAACAAATGATTAATTTTGTCGCTGAAAAAAAAAAAAAGTTCAATAAAGCAAATGTGATCAAAGACGATGATTTCCAAAATAGTAAAAATGTTGAACAAATTGTTACTCATTTTGTTTACATTTTTTAGTGCGGTGGAGAGTGAAATACCGGGAGGGTTAATAGGTGCAGCAATTGGTTGCTCCTTCGTAGTTCATATTTCTGACATGAGTTCATCAGAGCAGCAGTCTTGAAATTCGTTAAGGAGAATGGGGAGTTCCGAAAACACTTTAAATTTTAAGGATATATATATATGAAACATCTGTACAGCAGTTATTTTGAAGTGAACTTGATTTTGGTACTGCTTTGACAGGAGTGCAAAATTGACTTGGCTGCAGGCCCACCATAAAAGGCATTACTAATGGTTTTTTGTTTTCATGCAAACTAAATTTTACCCGAAAATAAATTACAATTGCAATTTCAGTTTCTTGTTGCAATTGTGGTTTTCCCATGGTAATTAAAAGACGAGAGACCCCCTGGCTGTCTCAACATTTTGGTCCATTTGGAAACACAAAAGACAACTTCAATTATAGGCCATGTGAATCACTAATGTACCTTTCTTAATCAAGGTTGATAATTATATTTGTAACTGATCGATCATTTTACATAGATTGGGTCTGTTCTAAAGTGGTGGGAAGAAAACCAGGCAAGCGAATTAAAACAATGTCACATTGAATGCAATAAGAGCTAAATATATGGCAACAGAGCAGGGAAGATGGTAAAGTGTTTATCGAGCATGAAATTAGAAGAGGACAGTACCTTAAGCCTATTTTGATGTTCATTGATGACACAATTTCAGCTTTGTTCTACTCATTTTTTTATCCCCATATAATACATTCATTAACTCCTCTTAGACCCATACTTCTAGTTTTACTTTTTGCTGCTTGTCAAATCTTTACATACATTTTGTAAATGAGCCATATGTTGAATCTTGTCTGGGTATAGGGTGAGATTCCAAGTTTTCTTCCAAGTTGAGTTTTCATTTGTGCCCCGAAATTACTTGTGAAGCGAACAACATTTTTCATGTCATAGCTGAGATATTAAACATTAGGTGGTACATAGCCATAACTTTTTTGCTGTATGGTGCATCAGTGCACGTCATAACTGCCGCCTGCAGGGCTTAAATCATTCAGTTTTGTGAACTTAATTTGTCCATACAATTATGAGTTGAAATTCTAGGTCCAATATATTTTGTGTGCCGCGTGTGTGATATTGTATGATTGTTGCTTGTTTTCAACATATTCCTTCTGAATTACCAAAACACTGATGTAGGACACAAGATTTTTCTAACTAGAGGTAGCAGGAATTATGTCTTCAAAACTTGATTCACTTAAATAAAGTAGAACACAAGAAAGATGTTAGCTTTCTTACCAACTTACCTGGAGCAGTCCAAAAGCTTCAAATTCTTAGCACTGATCTCAGAAATCCTGAAAGTTTCAGTGCAGCGGTGGAAAGGTGAATTAGAGTTTTCGACGTTGCTACCCCACCTGATTTTGAAGTAAGAAAATCTAAGGCAGAAGTGACCCAAGGATCCATTGATGGTGCACTAGGCATTTTGAAGGCCTGCCTCAATTCTAAGACTGTGAAGCAAGTTTACAGTTCTAGTTCCTCTGCTGCTACTTGCAATCGCAAATAAGATGAGGTGAGGGATGAAAGCTTTCGGAGAGATGCTGATTTCTAAGACATTAACGTAAAAGGCAGTACTTGAATTTGGAGAGCAGAATGAGTCGGATGTTATGACAGTAGTTCCAACTTTTGCTCTTGGACCCTTCATTCGTGCTAAACTTCCTGGCTCAGTTTGTGCTTCATTGTCTCTGGCATTTGGTATGTGCTCCAATTTGCACCTTGTGTTTTCTACCATTTAATAGCTGACAAATAGTTTGGAGTTGAAGGTCATGTCACTTTAATAGAATGTATAAACAATCATACAGGCAAATCAGGTATCAGGTATGATAACTCTGTCCATTTAATGTACATTAGTTCATATAGCAGTGCTGAATTTTTTTTGTTAGTATGAGCATCTTGTTATTAAGATTCTTATTTAAAGGAAATTTATGCAGGAGATAAAGTTTCGTTTGGTTTGGCCTCTCGAACACCTATGGAGCATGTGGATGATGTGGCTGGAGTGCATATATTTCTGCTTGAAGATCCTAATCCAAAAAGTTTCATCATCTTTGGTAACTTTTGACAACATATATGAACTTTTGTCAAAGAAATTCCCAGAATTTTAACTACCAACAATGGAGCGAGTTCTAATGTCCATCACTCCATCTCAATGCGGCAAAAAGAAGGACCATCTGTAAATGTTGTTGTCAATTATTAAGGATCATGAATTTGATACTTTAATTAATGAGACTGAAATAGAAATGATCTTAAATGAATTTGGCAGAAACATTGTAAAGAGGTGCGACGGGTGCAACTCATTGAAAAATCTCGTGGTATCATGTGTTTCAGAAATTGTATACAGCAATGGTGTGGTGAGAAGTGATTTATGAGACTTGAGATCTTCATTGATGTTTAAGCTATTCGATATTCAGACAATGCTTATTGTATGGTTCTTTCTTCACTTTCTTCTTTGTCAATTGTAAACAGTGCAAAGCTAAGGGCACTTCCAGACTACATATAGGTGAAGGAAATTTTGAAATGTCACACTGAAAGAATGTCCTTTCCTAAAATAAACAGAGGAAGACTATATGGACTGCACAAAGGAAGCATATGAAGGTAAGCTGTTTTTCAGACCTTTCTTTAGTAAACATTGCTAGAGTTGTTCTCACTCTAATTATTATTATTATTATTATTATTATTATGTCAAATCTGTGAACTCTGCATAGCATGCAAATGTCAGTTCATATTTTCAATGCCAAATTTTCGCAATATAAGTTTGAGGGCAGCAGATTAAATGCACACATCGACCGAATGTTTTGATGAGTATTTTATGCTCTGAAAACACATATCAGCTTTACACGTTTCAACCAAAACTACTAATAACTTGTTTAAGGTTAAAAGTTCCATATGTCAATAATGATTTTTGCCGGGATTTTAACCATATTATCTTTGCCAATCTATTTATAATATGTTAAATCTGAAACCCATGCTATAGCACATTGAGAGATTGACACCTTAAATGCTTTGTAATGCTGCCCCATCAGCTTATTGGTGAAGCTGTCGTTCTCTCCTTTCCTCATGTTTACATTATAAAGCCACACCCCATTTCCTCTTTCCTTTCTTCTTGTCCCCCCTTCCCCCCACCAAAAAAAAAAAAAAGAAAAAAAGAACTCCCGCTCCCCTCCTTTCCCCTTTCCCTTTCGTTGACATATGCTACAATAGAAGAAGCTCGCTCGCGATGCAATAGGCCATGGCCTTCACTGCATGCACTCCCTTTTCCTTTTGTCGAACAATTGGCTACCTATTTCTCCTCGCCCGGTATTTCATCTCCTTGATAACACCATGCTGACAACGTGACCACAACACAATCAATTTTCAGTGGTTGCATTTGATTGATGAGAGGGTTCAAAATTGTGTTGTAGATCATTAATGAATGCAATTATGCAGTTGGTATTCATTGAGGCATAAACTGTTAGCCATTCTCGGATGCAAGTGTCCCACAAACCTCAACCAACACCAAATACAGGAAAAACCATTGTAAGTATCTGTCACCAAAGATAATGTGGTTATCTTGATTCGAGAATGAATGTTTTCCTTTCTCTTGGTAGTCCCAAAGCTTTTAAAGTCATGCATAAGACATAAGGGTATAGTTCCAAAGTTTTAGTGGGTGCACCTTGCACCTGGTACTCTGAGGCATAGACTGTTGGGTGATCGAGTCATGCAAGAGAGCACCACAACACACAGAGTGGCCTACAGTATCAGCTGGTTCTTTTTGCCTTTTCATCCCTTTGATCCCATTAGTTTAAGAATTCAATATACATTGTTAACTATATTTCGCTTTGTTTTTCCTTTGTATTTTTCTTTTTGTCAGAAATTTATTGGCATTTATCCTTACCATTTCATTGTTATGATAGTAATACTGGTTGACGGTCTCATAACTATTTTTTTAACAAAATATGTTCTCATGACATATAGAGTTAGATAAATTGGACAGTGTTTCCATTCAGACAGTGATCTTTGTATGTGATGACTTTTTATTTTTGAAGAAGCACTTCTTTCAATTAAAGTTTATCTAAACTAGGTGCCTAATATTAAATGATTATTATTAGTATTCATAATTGCCCAAATATAATTTAGTAACTAATTGAAGGTTATGAAATAGAAAATTTAAAAAGGTCAAATAATCCATACAATCATAAAAACTCGCAACCACTGACGTTAACACAAAATTAAAACAATTTAATGCCTTAAATCCAACTTAATAGTAAAATATAATTGTAAATTCAGAAAAAAAGCCTAAATTAAATTATCTACACTACAACTGAAACCACAAACCAAACCAATTTTTCAAAGAATGATACTATTGGAGGAATAAGTGATTATTCTTTACAAATCTATACGCTTACTCAGTTCTCGTATAATATAATTTCTCATTTGCAATAGTTACTACAACGAATTACAATTCAAGATTAAAAATTAATACTAGCTTAAAAATATTTTAACAAAAGAACTTTTTATTATATTAACAATTACAGAATTAAAATTATATGATTTGATTTTATTTCTTAATTTTCTATTCAACTATAAAAAATACCTTAATTTATATTTCTTTTATTTTATTGTGATCCTTCAATTTGTTATACATACTTTAAATTATTTAATTATATACCTATAATGTCTTACATAAAATTATTCAAAATTTTACTTTTTCTAAAATCTAATTTCTAAGAATTGTACAATAACAAAAGTAAAAAAAACTAAAATTTAATATTTATTAAAAATATAAAAAAAATTCAAAAATATCAATGTATTAGTTACATTTAATCAATTATTTCACATATTTTCTTTTTTTCTCTATTATTTTTCTAAAGAACTCACAAGTCACAACTCAACATGACAAAAGAAAGTCTACAAAACATCACGGACCAATCAAATGAATGTAAAATAGTATAGGCAACAATTTAACTTTATCGATTCTCACCTTACTAATAATTTTATTTTCTCTTTCATGTTATATAGGGAATTGGTTTAAATGCAACAGAGGGCAAACATTTGATTTCAAATTCTAGGTTATAAGAGGGAAAAGATTATATCATAAAGAATTTAAAAACAACAACTACAAATAACAAATATAGGCTAATAAATAACACAATGAAAGGATTTTTTTTTTCTTTGCTCAAAACTTTTGTGAAAGAATCAATGATTCCTCTATCAACATTCCACACCATACTATGAGAGTTTGGTTCATTATAGGCCTTCTCAGGAAGAGTGGGTTGAAGAAAAATATTAGTATATTACATCACCGATATTATTAAAAGGTATTTTATAGAAATATATTGTTCTCATAAAAATAAGTAAGGCTAATAAATTTTTACAATTATTTCGGATACCATTGAAAGACTACTTGCACAGATGCACTAGGAGATGAAAACAAGTATACGCCAAATACAAGCCAACAATAATACATAGAATGGAGTTCATACTTCATACTCAAAGAGAAAATGAAAATAACATTTTTAATATAACATTAAGAAAATAGTGTATTGATGAAATACCAATGTTACATATACAACTAACATTTCTATTTGCACTAGCCAATGATCTATATCGCTAAGTATCATAACTGCTTCTAACAATTTTAAGATTTATTCAAAAAATACTAAATTTGGTTTATCATACGCAGCAGTTCCTATATAAAAGAATAACCCACTAATGATATCATTTTCAAAAAACTATACTGTCACAAACACTTTTGTTACATACATCTTTGAACCCAATCCTTTCTTCAAAGAAACCAAATAGGCAACCACCCTTCAAATAGAATTCATATCTTTATTTTCCAAAATTACAAAATCAAAGGGAAACAAATGTCAATCATATTATTGACTTCATATAAAGTAAACAAAATCTACCGCTAACATTTAACTTAAACATAATGAAAAAACCACATTCTTCAATAACAATATCATCATATGAGAAGTTCATATCCATACAAAGGTCAAGAAAAAGAAATTACAAACAACAATAAGACTATTAAGAGGACAATCATAAACCAAGAGTCAATCTTTGAAGAGTGACAATTATTAAAAAAAAAAAGAGTGGACAACTATAAATGGACAATTACAAAGAAAGGCATCAATGGGAAAAAAAAAAATACATACACACACATTATTTATTATGTGAAGAGTCAATCTTAATTAGAAATTTTAGCAAAAAACAATCTCACACAAACAACCCAAAATACAAGTGCAAAAAAGGAGAAAAGCGACAAAAAGGGTCAAGACAATGGTGGAGATATATATATATATATATATTATTTTATTATAAATAATTAATATTTTCATTCTATTACAAAATTATTAGACTGTACATTATTCAAACATTATCTACTAAATTATCTCTAAAAAAAATATATATCCATTTCAGTCCTGCACTTTGCGTGGGTCTAACCTAGTTTTGTTTAATATTTTAAAGCATTATGGATTTGTAATCAGCAATAATGTCATTACAATTATTAAAGTCACTTGTTCGTAAATTATTTTTGGTTAAATTAATATATATGTTCTTGAATTTTTTGAAAAAAATTCAAATAAGTCTTTACATTTAAAAAAATTTGTAATTAGATCCCTAAATTTATAAAATATTTGTAATTGGGTCCTTAAATATAAATGTTCATTAAACATTTATCCAAAAAAAAATATTTTTAGAATTTAACTCAATATATATATAATACATAGGATGACCTCTTAGAATAATTAATTTTCATTAACAAATTTTTTACAAATATTTATATTCAGAGACTCAATTACAAATACTTTAAAACATCAGGGACCCACTTATAAACTTTTAATAGGGACCTATTTGAATTTTTGTTATTCAAAAAATTCAGGAACTCACAAATTAATTTAACTATTATTTTTTATGTGAAAATATGTTTTTTTAGACTAGAACCAATACGTGTCAACATAATGTTATTTGTATGAATTTGAACTTTCTGTGATTTGAATGTAACCTTATTAATTTATGTTTTGTGCAGAATTTATGTTGTGTTATGTGTAAATAATAATGCTCGTTTCATGTTCACTTCTAGACCAAATCATCACATCATTACAACAACTAAAACTGAGAACTTCAATTTATTGTTGAGGATTTTTTTTTCAACTTTTTTACTTAGTTAAACATAAAATATCGAAATTAATTTCCATACATTAGTGAAAATAAATTTCCTGATTATGGGAAGTTAAATTCCAAACCAAACAAAAAATGATGTGAGTTTGGTATAGACGTAAAATTAGGGATGAATTTTTTTATAGATTAGATTTATGGCCCATTCTGCCATGCACCAGATTAAGTATTTTAGCATGGTACACTGTTTAACATAAAAGGATCTATCTTGGACCATCACTGTCAAATAGCTGTTACAGTGACAATAGCCGGTAGCTCCAATTAAGCATTTCATATTACTTTTTAGTCTTGAGAAAAATCTTCTCCAACACTAGCACATTCATCTCTACAGCAACACATCTATTTCAAAGAGAACTCGGACGAACATACATCCTGAGGCAATAAATCAAAGCTTCCCCAATGTTAACAAAATGCAATTACAATTCCAGAGACATGACTGCTAGGACTAGGAAAACTTTCTCAAACAAAGCAAATAACATTTACCAATGAAATTAGAAAAAATAAGTTCAAATCAAATAAATAAGCAACCAACATGTTGAACTACGGTGTGGATTTCCTTACGGTTGTCGAGGAGCGCAAAATCAAGGTTGACGATGACGATGTCGTTTGGGCTGCACCCTTAGCCAGTGCATACTTTCCCTCCACTCCTTGCAAATGCTCTTCCACAACTTTGTCAGTTTCGCACAATCATCGTAGCATATACGACACCACTTCTTCCCGCTCCCTTTGCCTTCTTTTTGGTCTCCTCCTTGCTCCGCTTCTTCGTCGTCGGCTTCTTCTCCGACTAGCTTTGCTGCTCCACCACCTTCTTCTCCGACCAGCTTTGCTGTGTTCTTTGACAACAGAGGAATCGCACCACCGGGAACGGTCACCAGTTCTACTCCACAGGTGCACTAGTTTTAATCTAGCCATCCAATATTATAAAACCCCAGTGCACAGTTTTGATCAAGTCTTGATACACAGTAGATCCCTTTATATTAAATGCTACACCATATTTAATCTGGTACATGATAGAATATACTTAAATTTATATATAAATAACACATCAATCTAATCGATAAAAAATTCTTTCCCATTTCTACTCCTATACCAAACTAATCCTTTGTTACATCATTTAATGAAATTGACATTTTATACAATAATCTACATTTTTAAACTCATTAAAAATGAAATGTTCGCATAAGATTATGTAATAAGTTTTGAAAAAGCTGACATTTACAATAAATCAAAATTAAACTTATTTGGAAATATAAATTAAAAGCATGCGATATGAGTATAGTGAGAAAAAAAAAAGGGGCAATGATGTAATGAAAGTTATAAATAAATAAATTAGGGGGAATAGATTTTTTTTTTTTTTAAATCAGGAATTAGGGGGCATGGATAAATCGTGATGTATGTCCTTGACAGGGGCTAAGGCCCTTCGTCCTCAGGAACTTGAATTGCAACACTCGGGCCTTTTAAAAACAAAAAACTTTTTTGCCCGAAGATGGCAGGAAAACTATGTGAAGTAAAGAGATTTTTAACTTTTTTCCAATTTCCTGGTCAACGGACAACAGACAATAACGAAGATTGAAAATTGTAGGCCATATCGTAATATCCTTAATGACAAGCCCTGATGTTGACAATTTTTTTCCAGTCCCTGAAACCAAATCCATCAGACACATAGCCCAACCAGAAACTCCTCCCAACTTCAACATGAATCTCAAGCACAAAAAAAAAAAAATAGTAATAATAACGTTCACAAGAGAAAAATCTCAAGTGTTGAAACTAAGCTCGACAAACAAAAAAAACAAAGCTTGACAAGCAGCCCATACTAAACCACAATTCAAATCGCTTCGCCACTGCAAAAAAGATTTAAAAAGTCTTGCTAAAAATAATGCGACAAGGGGAAAAAGGGGGCCAATTCTCTGGTGCCCATTTTCAGCTTTGTCCAATGAAGAGTGAGCGCGTGGATGGAGGTGATGGTGACATGTGTGTGAGGTACTATGGTGGGTTCGTTTAACAATTTGACTTATGCTGACGCACGCTGACACACATGATCCACCCAAACACATCCTTTGTACTGATTACTCAAAATTAAACCCAACTTTCTGAACTAAACAAAACGTCAAAATCAGCGTTCGTTCCTCATGTGTGACTTTAGTCATGCTTAGTTCATCATTCACACTACTGCTCTTAATTTCAAAGAATAACTTTATTTTTTCTAATATGCAAAATTCAATTTTTTATACGATTCAAACACCTTATTTACTGCCGTAAAAAAAATACTTTGTTCATTTATTTGTTATTTTTTTGCTAAAAATTATTCTATAAAAATAATCAAAATTTGACCATAATATAATATATATACAAATAATGCATCTGTTTTAAAAATGTATTACTATTATTATTATTACTATTATATTATTGAGAACTCAAGAATTGTAACATATCAAGTGTGTTCGAATATATTTATTTTATATATAATATCAATTCTTTTCATTTAAAAAAGTGTATTTTTGGTCAAAAAATAATTTCTTGCACATTGTATGCTGAAAATATAATTTTTTTTATAATGAAACAAATTAAATTCATTTATACAAAAAATTAACTAATTTAGATATAGATAGTTAAAAAATACGTAATATCAATGACCAATCTCAATCTTAATCTAAGGTTATGTAAAAAGTCAAAATTTTTATAAAACAAGAGTTATGGTTTTTTGGTCAAACGTAAACACTTGGGAGGTGCAGGGACTAGCGGTCTCCAATCGTGAGTTGAACATGCGATTCTAGCTCTAAAGGTGCACTTTTTAGAAGATTAGGGCTATGACCACTTGATTTGTTGATTATTTATAGTTGATTTATTAAAAAAAATAAAAATGAAGTTTAAATTATAATAAATCATAAATGAAAAGCGGATTAAAAAAAATTAATCTTTGTAGGTTTAACTTGACTCTTAATTATTCTTTAGCATTTTGGCAAATTAATTAATCATTTTTATTTGAAAATTAATTAATCATTTGGTAGCTAACCATATATATATTGTCATGGGAGCATATTCCCAATTCAAACTCCACATCATATTCGAATTTTCTTTTAGAACTTTAAAATTATATTTTAAGCATTGATACTTCACTCATCTACTTAATTTTTGGTTCACGTATTATTATAATTTAAGTTAAGCACTGAGTTAAAATTTGATGCACTTTTCTATAAGTCAACCCACTTACTAAAAATTAATATTTTTTTCTACTTATTAAATAGTCTAACATTAGCTTTGTCCTCGATATGGGCTGGTCCTAACCCACCTATGAGCTATCTATAGTCCACTGGATTGGCCCACTTATAAAATTTTTAAATTTGACCTATTTTTAATTTTTGTGAATTCCTACTTTTTAAACGAACTTTAACATACGGGTCAAAAAGCCCACTTTTGAAAAGAAATATTTGTACATAATTTATTGATAAAAAAATTCAAATTTTAATTCAAATTATAGTAATATATGAACAAAAAATCAAGTAGGTGAATGGATGTATCGATGTTTAAATTATAATCTTAAAGTTCTAAAAGAAAATTCAAATATAATATGGAGTTTGAATTGGGAATATGCTCCCATAACAACATATAAATGGTTAGGTATCAAATGATTAATTAATTTTTAGATAAAAATAATTAATTATTTTGCCAAAATACTAAAGAATAATTAAGAGTCAAGTTAAACTTGTAAAGATTGATTTTTTTAATTCGCTTTTCGTTTATGATTTATTATAATTTAAACTTTATTTTTATATTTTTTAATTAATAAATCAACTACAAATAATCAACAAATCAAGTGGTCATAGCCTTGGTCCTTTGGAAAGTGCACCTTTGGGGCTAAAGTTGCATGTTCAAGTCGCAATTAGAGACCATTGGTCCTCGCACCTCCCAAGTGTGTGCGTTTGACCAAAAAATTAAAACTCTTGTTTTATATATATATATATTTATATATATATATATATTTATATATATATATATTTCACTTTTTACATGACCTTAGATTAAAATTGAGATTTGTCATTGATATCATGTATTTTTTAATCATCTATATCCAAATTAGTTAATTTTTTGTATAAATGAATTTAATTTGTTTCATTATAAAAAAATTATATTTTCAGCATAGAATGTGCAATAAATTATTTTTTGACCAACAATACACTTTTTTAAATGAAAAGAACTGATATTATATATAAAATAAATATATTCGAATGCGCTTGATATTTACAATTATTGAGTTTTCAATAATAATAATAATAATAATAAAACATTTTTAAAACAGATGCATTATTTGTGTAAACGTGAATTAATTTTTATGCTCCTATATATTAATTATGGTCAAATTTTGATTATTTTGATTATTTTTATAGAATAATTTTTTAACAAGAAAATAACAAATAAATGAACAAGGTACTTTTTTTTACGGCAATAAATAAAGCGCTTGAATCCTATAAAAAATTGAATTTTGCATATTATAAAAAATAAAGGTAATCTTTGAAATTAAGAGGAGTAGTGAATGGCGAACTAAGCCTAACTAAAGTCAGACCTGAGGAATGATATCTGGTTTTGACGTTGGGGTTTTTTTCGGTAAGAACATTGGGTTTAATTTTGAGTAATCAATACAAAGAGTGTGTATGGATGGGTCATGTGCGTCACAGTGCGATAGCGCTTCAGCATATGTGAAAGTGCGACGCGGACCCGCCACACTACCCCACACAGTGTTACTATCACCTCCATCCACGGGATAAAGGCACCAGATGTGCATATTTTCTGAGTCACCAGAGCTTTCACCAAGTAAAAGACCAGTGCAAAGAAGTTAGCTAAGTAGATTATTTTACTATTAAATAGTCGATGAACGTCCCATGTTGCTCTTAGTTAAGCATATTTTATTGTAATTTAACTTTTAGTTTTAAAATAATTTTTAAACATGAAGACAAAGTCAATCATAATGATTCTTTCTATCAAAATAAAAAATTTTAAATACGACAATAAATAAGTGTTTGAGCCAATCAAGAAATTGGCATTACACAAAACGAAAATACGAAGCAGCCACATAAAATAGAAATAATTTAATTTTAGTACATTATTGGTATAAACAAATTTTTTATATTATTTTATAATTTTATATATTAATATTTAGTTGATTCAAATAATTCAGCACTTATTTGCCTTTAAATAAGGTTTTGAATTCAAGTTTTGTGAAAAAAAAAATTAACACTAAAAAAGTTTATCTCATAATAGATTGATCTAGTTTAAGTTAGATTAGTAAAGGCTAATAAACTTTAAATTCTAGTAATTTATATCCAAAAAAATATTTAAATTTAACAACAATTAGTTTATAATATGTTTGGATGGACCATTTTTAAATTTCTGATGATTTCAAGTACAAAGAAATTTTAATAGTTCAATTAAATTTCCTTTAATTTTAAAATTTGGATAAAATAATTTCACCACTTTTGTTTATAAAGTACTTATTTGGGTAAGGTAACTACATTAATTTTATTAACAAAATATTTTATTAGATTAAAATAATAAAATCATCATCATTTATAATTTTTTAAAATAATAACTTATTTTTAATAGCAATTAAAATTAAACTAATCTAAAATTAATTGTAACCCAATTTACGCTACCGAGAGAGTGAGGAGCCCACCACTTATGGTCAGGGATAGAGATGTCAAAAAAATCTATCCTCATAGATACTCGCGGTATTACCTGCAACGGGGCGGGTATGGGGGAAGATTTTGCTCTCGTGGATAATGGGGACGGAGATTTTAAATACCCGCATGTTAAATGGGATGGGAGTGGAGATCACTATCCCTATGCTTGCGGGTATCCGATATAAAATTATTATTTTACCCTTAAGTTATTAACTTAGTTAGACTAATATTGTTATTATTTAAACTAATTAGACTAAAGTTTAAATTTAGAAGTTGGATTTATTTGTACTTATTATGTGTTATACTAATGGTTGGATTATTATTACGTATTTATTTTTATTTCAAGTATTTTAAATTGTTAGAATTTAAATTATAGAATTGGATTATTATACTTATTTTATGTGTTTATCTTTATTTTAATATATTAAGTTGTTAAAATGTGAATTATGGAATTAGATTATTAATTCTACTTATTTTAAGTATTTTATAATACTAGAATCTTTATATTTAATTTAAAATTTTAAAATTTTTAATATTCTAACTGATATCTATAGATATCTACGAATATCCGTAAACTTGTAGAAAAGTAAAAAATGGATACCTGTGTAGATATGGGGCAGGAGACGGAGGATGGGGGCCTATCCTCCCCCCTTGCCCCACCCCATTGACATCCCTACCTGTTTCACTGCTCATTTTGAACAAGGGAAGGGTTGATGAAAAGGGACAAAAAGAATGGTTAGTAGTGAAAACTTTGATATTGATGTATAATTTGGGTGATCAATGCTGCTAAATCCTTTTTGTTTTGTCAACTTGTTTTTTTTTTTTTTCCTCCCTTTTTCTCATTCCATTAGATTGCTTGTTAATATTGAAACCACAAAGTCCTTTGGGAAGGAGGTGAGCAAGAAGGTGGACATACGCATGGCAGGTAGAAGAGGTAGGGAGGGCAAGTGGAAAGTGTGGAGCTGGACGGGGATATCATAGTGATAAGGCGTTTTTCATGGCTTTCTGGGAAGATGACAATTGACAAGTATGAGAAAGAAATTAAAATTCCTTTAATTTAGGTCAGTAAAATATCTCATTAAAATCCCTTGTATTTTACAAATTCTTTTAATTAAATATTCAAACACAATATTTTACCATAAAAAAATTTAAATACTTTAAAAAAAATTACATTCCCTCCTTCAAATATATATGATTGATTCATATGATCAAATATTTAACACTGATAACATCACAATTAATCTCTAACTGAAAAGGCTACAAAATAGTATTCCAACCATGTAACAATAGTAGTTACATCATGGCATTAAGAGTTCAGAACAAAAATATTGTTTGTCAACTCAAGCAGCAAGAGCGCAATATTGCAAGTAGAAAGAAGCCAAAGTAGAAAAGGCAAACCAAATAGTTATACAAGCACACAACACAACCATAGTTAATAGCGATATTACATCATGGTATCAGACCACAAATGTTTGCAAAATTGGAAGTAGCAACTAAGGGAAGAATTTTACTGGGAACCTGGACCTTTGGGACGGCAGATCTTTAATCTTCGGCATCTTAAGACCCTTTAATATTGAGAGCAGAAAACTTGAACAAGCACTTCTCCTCTGCAACATTATATTGAGGCCGCACGCTGGTTACAACTTTCAAACACCTTTTAACAAAGCCATTGATGGTTGGTGACCGCTTAACTAGACCTGTGTTTGGATGTGAAACAAAATCACTCATAACAAAGACAGAAGTAGAACTTGAATGACAGAAGCAGAAAATTGAAATAGTAGTAATAACGTTGACAACATATTTTAACATAAAAAAGATATTTCACTAACAAGTAACTTCATGTTTTTTATGACATTATTGCTGATTTTATATAAGAGAAGCTAATTATTAAATATTGTGATATTTCCAAGCTAAAACAAGGTATAGGCATTAGAGTGTGCACGTTTTCCAAAGCGAAAACTTTTCTCAACCAAATTTAGTATTGGATCTTAAGTCCTCTCAAAACCATCATATTACAGGCAAGTGAATTTGACGAAGCGCTGAACGAAAAATCTCAGGATTCGTCACAATGAGCAGGAAAGTAATTTCAATGGCAGGACTACAAATGTGCTAATGGAGCTTTTTCTTTTGGTAAACAGGTGGAACATATTTTGAAATGGTATTTTGCTAAAGCTAGTTTGTGGTTACGGTCAAAATAGAATTAAGAAAAGGAAGGCAAAATCCTAAGCTAAGTGGCACAAATTGGAAAGAAAAGAATCAGTGACTTGTTAGATATTCAGCTGGTCCCAGGGTCCAATGTGTAAAAGGCGCTGCAGTGCAATGAAATCAAGAGGTAGAAACAAACATTTTGCGAAGTATTAAAGAATAACAAAATTTAGTACACGATCCATGATACTTTAAAATGTTATAATATGGATAAAACTAGGCAGAAAATCATCAATTCTGGATGAAACGTCTAAAATAGACAAGTGTCCTTGGAGCATGCAATACTTATCAAGACATTTTGACGTGCACGTAATTTGCTGCCCACAACTTTATATTCAGAAAATTGGCATAATTGAAAATATGAGCTGCTGTTGCATGCTATGCAGAGTTCACAAATTTGAATCATAATAATAATAATAATTAGAGTAAGAACAACCCTAGCGACGTTCACTAAAGGACGATCTGAAAAAAAAAAGGAAAAAAGAAGTTTACCTTCAAATGCTTCCTCTGTGTAATATCGATGCTCTACGAATTTTATTGATCCTCTGAGTTTCTTCTAGTAAAGGACAATTTTTAATGTCAAGGGTCAAATTTTCCTTCACATTTATGTAGTCTGGAACTGCCCTTAGCTTTGGGCAGTCTACAATTGACAAAGAAGAAACTGAAGGCATAATTTTTGCAGCCCACTCTTTCCCGTCTCTAATTGCATGTCTGCCATTACCATTTATTCCAGCCCACTCTTCCCAATTGTCCAACTTCTGGAAGCAAAGATTTTGCAATCTTGGAAATGCAAGTGTTGATGAGGAGCCTTCCTCGCCACCATCAGCATTGTTTAATCCTACTCCCAGAAATTCAGAACCCACATTCTTCACATTAGACATATTCTTCATCTTAAGTGATTTAAGGTATGGCAGTTTCCCAAGAGGGGGCAGAGTACTGGAATTACTACAATCAGAAAGCATTAGATGTGTTAGGCACTCCAATGCTGTCATCCAGTTGGGGAACGACACTCCTCTGTAGTAAAATATCCCAAGGCCTTTTAATTCAGGTGGTGCTTCTAAAGCTTCAAGTACACCTATATCATTACTCTCTGATCCAACAGCAGAAAACCACAGTTCCAATCCAAGCAGATCTTTCTTATTCTTTAGACATGCTTTTGCAGCATCAGAAACATCAGTTTCACCTCCCAACCCATCTATGGTGATACACCCTTGAACGTAGTTTAGTTTTTCCAAATCTCCAAGACTACATGCTCTGCTGTCAGCAACAGAATTCCCAAAAAAACGACTCAACGTTCTGAGCAAGGTTAAACTTGCAATCCCTTTTGGTAGGTAGCTAAGACTTGTTGTCCAAAGAATCTCAAGATGTCGTAGCTTGATTAATTTTCCTATACCTTTTGGTAGTTTTCGAAGACTATGACATCCATTAAGAATTAAACTTTGCAAATTTAGCAAATTACACAGTGCTTGAGGCAACTTCTTTAAATCATGATTGAAGGACAAGTCAAGGTACCTTAGATATAGCAATTCTCCTACCTTCAGTGGAAGCTCTTTTATCGAACAAGAGCTCAGGTCTAGTGCCCTAACCCTCCTCATATGACTCAGTAGACCAGCAAGGTTTGTTGGATCCGCAGAGGAATACTCAGACAAAATCATCAAAGTATGGAGTTTCTTTGCATAGTCAATGGACTCTGGAAAAGAAGTTTGAGATACAATATTTAGGGTGCAATGACGAGGCTTTGCGGGAACGGGAGTTTCTTTAGGTTCGTTCTCATGATCAAGAAGCATTATATGGCATTCATTTTCTCCAAGAAATTGGACGAGATCTCTCATTCCACCCTCCAATTTGCATTTGAAGTTACCGTTACCATCCTGTTTAAATTCTTGAAAGATGGAGCGGTCCAACAATTGCTGAACATATTCCCAGCCTTCTCTTTCCATCTCATCTTGTTTTGAGGTAACAAAACCCTGTGCCATCCAAAGTTTGATCAGCTTGCCTACATCTATTGAGTGATTCTCAGGGAAGATGGAACAATACAACAAGCATTGTCTCAATTTGGGCGGCATCATAGAATAGCTCAACATCAATGAAAGCCTCAAGTGAGTCACGGCTTCTATATCCCATACATCACTTTGCAATACTTCCTTCCATTGTTGTGTAGTATTTTTGAAATGCAAGGCACCGCCAAGAGATTTTGCAATGAGCGGCAGCCCCTTGCACTTCTTTGCAATTTCTTTGCCAACTTCCTTGAAATTCTTTTCTACTTGATACTCATTGTCGAGTGGAGTACCAAATGCGCTATCCTTGATAATTGACCAGCAAGCCTCTTCAGAAACACCACTCAGCTTCATGATGTTGGATGCTGCACTCCATCCAACTCGCTCATGCCGTGAGGTTATGAGGATCTTACTTGCTGCAGCCCATCGACCGAACAACCGCTTTAGATATAACCAGTTGGCAGTATGTTCGGCCCGGACATCATCCAGAACAATAAGGCATCTTTTCCCCGAAACAGTCTGACGGAATCTCCACTCTAGTTCTTCCTCTTCAACCTCGTTCACTGGCTCAGAAGTCAAACTATTGATGATGGGCTTAACAATATCTCTCTGACTAAACTCCCCGGAGACAAATACCCATGCCCTGCAATGAAAATAGCCTACGACTCTAGGATGGTTGTAAACAAGTCGGGCCAAAGCAGACTTACCTATTCCAGCCATTCCTACAAGAGAAATGAACTGAATACCCTCTGCTACGTCGAGTAACTGTGTAATCAAAGTTTCTTTTTCTTCATCTCGACCATAAATTTTTGCTTCATAAGTCAAAGGAGTCGTAGGCAGTGTTGCTCTTACCGCCGGGTTCTCTTCTGGTTCTGGGATGGGCTCAAGATCAAGTCCCGAGCGATCTGCATCTCGCGTTAAATCTCTAACTTGCCGGAAGATGCCGTTCATCTTATGGCGTTCCCAAAAAGTGGGCGGACGGGCTAAAAGACCTGCTTGCCTCACTTCTTGGAATAGGTTTATCAGGCTGCACAGTACATCCTTAGCTCTTTTCACCGACTCCTTCACGACTCTATCACTCTTATGTAGGCTCTCCGCATTATAAATGACAACCACAGCTACATGTAATGTCTCACGGAGCATGCTTGTATCCATCTTCTGAACTAAGTTCTCATATTCTCGATCCAGCAAGTCATCTATCAGGCAAAAGACCAAAGCGGCCAAAGTTGTTACTTCTTCATCTCGGCCAAGAATTGTTTTACCAGACAACCAAGAAGTTGCGAGCGGTTCTGCTATTATCCTCCGAGAAGAAAGTACCAAGATTTCTGCATATACTGCTAAGACTACGAGTTGATTCACGATGCCTCTTATCTTATGGCGTCCCATATGCGGATTGCAAAAAGAGAGCTGATGGGCTAAAAGACGTGCCTTTTTGGCCTCTTGCTTGACTTCTTCAAATACGTCTATCGCATTTTTCATTACGCCCTCAGCCCTTCTAACCCACTTCACCTTCAAGGCTCGATCACTCACTTGTAGGATCCCCGCATTACGAATGACATGCACGACTTCAAAAGTTGCTGCTAATGTCTCACGGAGCATGCCTCCACCCAACTTCCGAGCCAAGTCCTCATCATGTTCTGAATACAAAAAGCAATCTGTCAGGCGAGAGACTAAACCGGCCAAAGCTGTTCCTTCTGCTCTAATCATCCTTTCAGAAGTAAGTCCCAAGTCTTTTGCGTTTTTTGCTACTAACACATGAATTTGATCGATGATGCCTCTCGCCTTATGGAGTCCCCTACGCAGATCAGAAAAAGGAGGTGGATGGCCTAAAGGACGTGACTTCATTTTGGCCTCTTGCAAATTCAGTTCTTCAAACGCGTCTATCAGATCATAGTATGCATCCTTAACGCTTTCCACCCACTCCTTCGCGGCTTGATCGCTCACTTGCAGTCTCTCCACGTCACTAAGGAAAGACTCAATGAAACGAGTTGTAGATGCTGCCGTAGCGAAAATTTCCCGATCCGCCTTCCGAACCAAGCCCAGATATGCTGGATTAACTAGGTCATACTTCAGGCGGCGCCCTATACCGGCCATAGTAGAAGAAATACAACAAGTCTTCTCCAAGCTTGAGAGTGTTTTTGGATCTGCGACCAGTGTCCCTATCCTTCAGAGTGTTTATTTGTTGGTTTTTTTTTTTTTTTTTTGATTTTGTTTTTGGGAATATCACTGAAGCATAAGACTGTCCTTTCCTCCTGGCTCACATAGGGCAGGCGCATTATTAGGGCCAAAGTAATCGACCGTTACTTTATCTTTTTTAACTCCCGCCGCCGCATAATGCAATGAGTATTAAGTATTTTCAAATTATTAAATTATTAAATTAACAATAATCAGTTTTGATAGCATTATGATGAATAATAAATGATTAATATTAATTATTCTTTAGATTAAAATAAAAGAAGAATATTTTGGTGAAATAAAAATTAGTAAAATAAGAGTAACAATAGACGTAGAAGAGTGATAGCCACTACCTATATATTTTAAAATATAATTAATAATAAATTATAAGATTTAATACTTCAATTAATATATTTAACATAACATGATATTATTTTTACATTAATATGTTTTGTGTTAAAATATCTATTATAAAATATCTCTTATATTTTGTTTCTCATTTATAAAATTTTATGATTTTACTATATATAATATCTAAATTATTATTGCTATCTAAATGTCGAGTTGACTAGGTTTAATCTAGTTATTAATCATGTCATTATTAGATCGGGGTTTAGACTCAAAAAATGGTCTAGTAAAAAATTAAAGTTAAGTTTGGGCTTGATCAGCCCGACCCAACTTGTTCTTTGTACAGCCCTAGAAATGACTTACAAATAAGGTTTTATAGCATTTCTAAAATTGGAATTCTTTGGGCTCAAAGTCTTGGTGTCATAGAACTCACTATTCCCCTCCACTTTGCCTTTAGCACCTCTCGAAAGTCTCTCTGGAATTGTGTTGTTATACAACTTTAGACTAGTGCACAAGTATTTACTTGAATTTTCATCAACAAGATAAATAAATCAACAGTGATCAATTTATATCACGAATCTCAATTTCGGAAATGGAAGCAGTTTCTCTAATGGATTCTTAGACTTTTAAAAGTGTCAATTAATGAAAATGGACAAAAACAATACTAAATGCAAAGTGATAAATTTATGCATAGAAAACAAACTATTCCCAGATAGATAAACAACATATTGATAATATCAAATGTGAAAACAAAATCAAATGACAAATAGAAACAAAAACAAGAGGAAGTTTACGTGAGTTCCTAGATGCTTTTCAAAGTTAGAGTAGACATAATGATAGAGTTTCAATAACTTTCTAGTGTGTCCAACCCTCCCCAAACTGAATCCTAATTCTAGTATTTATAGACACAAGAATCTCTAAAAACTAGGCACATTATCCCACATTCTTTAGCTTTAGCCTCAAGCCATGTCTGTTCACACCCACGTCCACTTTCCAAATCCACATTCCAAGTTGTGCGTGGGCCTTTCTAGTCCTCAAATCCTTCCACGTTCCATATTTCTTTGAACCTATCTTCTATTCGATCATGGTTTCCTTGGACTCCATCGGCCTGTTATTTGTCAGCTCGATCAGCACTTTCTTGCCCTTTTTTTATTTCCCTCTTTCTTGAACCTTTTAATTTCCTCTTACGCTCGGTACCTTGTTGGACTTTGCCAACTGATGTATCGATTTTTTCTCCTAAAATGATGCCCCCCAAGATTTGAATTTTGATAAGAAATTTCAAATTTTAGTTGTTCGATTATAGTTTTCTCTTTCTTGGTTCCTTATCTAATGGTTGACATTTCTTTTTTACTTTTTTATTTAAAAAAACTTTTATTTTCTCTTTCGCATGCTTCCAAGACATTTGTGATCTTTTTTTCACACATGTCAAAAAATCCCTACGTCTTTTGTCTTTGCAACCGTCTTTTCAAAATCTGATTTTCCTTTTTTCTCTTTCTCCATTTTTTTTTGTAAGTACATTTCTCACTTTTTAACTTCCTTCTTTTACATTTTCCTTCTTGGTTAACTTTTCATCTTCTTTCTTTCTACACTTCTTGAGCTTATACACTTTTTTGCTTCTATAACTCATGTTCTTCCCCATCTTCATCACGCTTCTTTTCTTCATTTCTCAAGTCATGGCCACTAATCCTCACTCCCAAACTGTTTCCTTTGCATCAAAGCCCATTGCTAATGGAAACAGCTTAATGGTGCCAGACCCTGAGGCCACTAAACTCTTACAAAGCCAGGTAATTCTTCCTTTTTTCTTTAGGATCCACCATTCATGCTTTTCTTGGTCCCCTTCTTTCTCTCTCTGAAGTCCAAAAACTCCAACCTTTCTTTCCATGTGCCCCTGAACAATCCATCTTGGCAAGTTAAAAAGAAATTTTTATCAAACAATTTGTTCTTTCAAAGCATCCCTTTAGGAAAGACACATTATTTGGCTTGACAGAGTTGAATAGTCTAAAGGCCAAGTTTGGAAAAACATAGGTTTTTTTGACTTTACATAACTCTTTTGACACCAAATCCCTTGCAACCCTTTGATGCTTGGTTTGATACTCTACTTTTGGAACAAAACTACCAATACTTTACAACTACCCTATGGCATGATTTCTCCTACCTTATTCAAACTTACCACCATCACTGGTCTCCGACCTATAGGGAGAACTATTCATTTTGACTTAGAGCCTGAGTAAGTAAAAGAATACAATTTCAATAATTTTAAACTTGCATATTTAGCCTTATCTGCAACAACATGGATGCTACTTCAACACCTGTATCTAACAACAAACATGTGGCTTTCTCTCTTATTGGTTAAATGTTATGGTTTTCTGCTCTTGAAGCCTTTAAATATAGCAATGGCATTTATACTCTAGTTGTTTGTTGCATGAGGGTCACCAACTTTGCCTTGCCAAATTGATCATTGCTCAACTTTACAAGGAGATCGGATTAGTTGTAACCAAACTTCAAAACAATGAATCCATTAACCTCGTAGGTCCTATGTGGTTTTTACAACTATGGGCTAATGCTATATTTGAACCTTTTCTTCATTCTTCTCCTCTAGCAAATTTATCACAAGGAATTAATGGTCCTTGTCTTTGTTACTTAAATCTAGATGTTCCCAAGACCACTCTTGTCATTGATGAGTTTTATTTCTACTCTCATTTTTTGATACCAGAGGCATGAATCTTTCTCCTTATAGTGATCGAACTGTTGAAGCTTCTTGGTTTGTTTGTCCCAAAGTTGATCCAAATCCTAACATGCAATAGGAGCTTAACAAACTTTGGTCCAATTTTCTATGCTGTCAAGTATTTCTTGCTAGTCTCCTAGATTCTAAGAACAAGAAATTTGAGCTTGATAA
Source organism: Pterocarpus santalinus (assembly GCA_031439595.1). Lineage (NCBI taxonomy): Eukaryota > Viridiplantae > Streptophyta > Magnoliopsida > Fabales > Fabaceae > Pterocarpus > Pterocarpus santalinus. The sequence continues at coordinate 6,637,604 of CM062523.1, forward strand.
TGATAACTCCTTGTAGTGAGTTATTTCTATTTTATTTTATTTAGATTTAGGCTTTAGTTATTTGAATTTATTTAATATTTTAGTTATTTTTAGTTACTTATTTTGATTTAGTTTTTTTTAGTATGATTGTCATTTTATCATATTTTTAGATACTTATTTATGTTTTTGGTCTACTTGTTATTAGGTAGAAGCACTTAAGTTGGAATTTGGAGTCATGAGAGAGCTTATCTTATATAAAATCAAAACCTTTCAGTATTGGAAATTTAATATCTAGCTCTCTAGAAGTTGGATTATAATGATTCAAGATTCTTTGGAAAGAACGGAAGAAGATTTTCAACTTTGTTGTTGGACACTTTTTCCAGTTCTCTAGTCTTCTAGGAGAAAAAAGGCGAAACAAGATTGAAGCTTCATCTTGTCTATGATACTGTCAACTTTGACCTTTCATCACTTTTTCACTTGTATATTGGGCTACAAAACTCCGATTGAGGTGATTCTTATTGCGTTGGAAAGCTTATTCAAAGATCTACAATCTCCATTGTACCTCCAAGGCCAAATTCCAACTATTCTGATTGCTAAAGAGCTTGGAAGTGTGTAAAAAAATGTTAGTGCTATCAGGTAAGCATGCTATAGCATGCTGCCATGCGCTATAGTGCGACGCTGTTTGGCACCGGGTATTTTAGTTGTGTTATAGCGCTAGAGACCCACCTACAGCAATTTGCTGGTTCGGGCCAAAATTAGAGAAAAGGGATCCGTAGAATATAAAAGGCAACATGTAAAGTCAGAAAAAAGATCCTTAGACACTTCCACACACTTTCCAAAATAGAAGACTTCTCCAGAGAGATTGAAGACAAAGATTCAAGGATTCCCAAGCTTAACTTCAACACGGAGAGATCCACACCTTCTGAATCTCTTGTCTCTAGCTTCAATACTTTATGGCTTTTGTTTCTTCTATCTTCTCATCTTCATATTCTTCCGTTGTTTTCTTTTCTTTAGTCATAAACTAAGATTCTTTCGCTAGGGCATTAATGGACCCTTTTTGTATGACAATTTTACCTATAGATTAATGTTAATCTTGTTTCTATCTCTATTGCTTAGTGTTTTTGTTTGTACCTGATGCATTTGATTGCTTGATCACCAATTAATTGATTCGGGGATTTACAACAACTCGAGAGAGGGTTTGTAAATAGAGCCTCTTAACAGAAACACCATGAGCTGAGTGAAAACTAGATATAGACAAACGCCGTTCATCCAATCAACATAGGAACTCATAGACTTCAACCGTTACTTAGATTAGTTTGTGCTAAGAGATTAGGTAATTAGTTTAGAATAAAAAGTATTGCTTGACTTCGAGAGAGGCTAGAAATAAATTAACGGGAATCGATCGTGAGTTAATTAGGATAGAAACGGATTAACAGAAATTCATAGTAAATGCATCTGCAATAGGTGAAATATTTTAGCCTTAGCATCCATTCTATTGCATTTGTCCACATCATTAACATCAATCTATATCATATTTTTTTATTTAATTTTTATTTCAATTTTCTGCATCCGTGAATTCATTCCGTCCAATAGACTATTTGGTACTTGATCTATCCTCGTGGGAACGATACTCTTTTCATCACTTTATTACTTGTATGGCTCAGTATACTTGCCAAAGCCCCATCAGATAATCCACATTTTTTGCTTGACAATTTGGCTTTTCCCAAGCAATTCCTGCACCATATTCACTTGGTCCTAATCTTCAACAGTGTGCTTCGTCAATCGGATCATTTTTTGACCTTGAATACTTCTTGAATGAAAATGAAGAAAAGTGAAATTTGTATTTCCCTATAAATTTTAGGAACAACTTCTTTCCTTCTTTTTCATTTATTAATTGGTGGATCAAATACTACAAATCTCAGCATCAAAAGATTTCGATTTGTAAAAATATACGGGTTGCTAACCTTCCTAATCTTTCTTTGCAGAAAGGAATAGCCTCACCAAAACTTAAAGGTACATACTGTAATGCCCGGGTTGAAAGTCACATGAATCGTGACACTTTGTTCTATCGAACCTAGCAAAAGCTCTAAGTTTGGACCTTATGCCCTCTTGGAGAGCTATATGATTGGGACATTTTCATAGGATTAAAAGTCCTAGTAATTGTTCTTTAGATATTGAAGAATCGAAGAGTGATTTTTAACGAATTTTTGGAAGTTATTAACCTTTTCGTTTTCAACCTCGAAGTTTAAGAAAATGCAAGTTTTCGGAAGTTTGTACAAAAATCCAAAAGTTGGATTTTGATTTTTGAGGAGTTTGATTTTTCCAATATTTTTATTGGATTCAAATAGAGGGTTTCTCTTATTTACATTTATGTTTTAAAGTTAATGGAGCCATTAACTTAAAATTAAGAAATGCAAATAAGTATGTGATGATATTTGAGAGATGTAGATGAAGGAGAAAAAGGGGGGGGGGACTGGGCGCCTAGGCGCTGGCTGTGCTGATGAGCATCACGTGAACGGGCGCCCAGGTGGCCAGGTTGCAATGCCCAGGTGCCCGCTGGGTGGAAATAAAGGAGGGTCTACGACCCTTCTCCCCCATTTTCCCCTAAACTCCTCTCTTTCCTCTTTCTATCTCTTCTCTCTCTCTCTCTCTCTCTCTCTCTCTCTCTCCTCATGGATGCCATGAATCCTTCACCATTTTCTACTTAAATCCACCACCAAATCCATCATTTCCTCATCATCATCATGGCTTTGGGCTTGACTTCTTTCTTGAAGCTCTCTTTCTTTCTCTCTCTCTCTCTCTCTCTCTCCTCTTTGTAGAGAGAGAAAACCATGATAGGAGGAGACCCATAGCTCTCCTCATGCTCCATCGTCTTCCTCCACTCTCTTAGGTAATTCTTGAGCTCAATCCTCCTTATTATACCATAGATTAACTAGTTTTTCCATGAATTCCATGCGTTGAGATTATGAAGGGAGGGTTAGAGTTCTAGAATTGGGGGTTTTACCCTTATGAGACTAATCTTAGTAAATTCTTAGAATTGTTATATTGTGGAAGTCTAATATATATATTTATTATGTTAGATACTCTCCGCAATCCCTTGGTGGCTCTAAGGCTCCGTAGAGCTTGAGCTTTTTCCCTTCCAAACTTGAACAGTGAGTGATAATATGTCTGTAGATTATTTTAAATATATGCATGATTCTAAAAATAGCATGTTTATGGTTATACTACTAAATAGTGAAAGTTGAAATCGCATATGATTAAATTCTTGAAGGGCAAAAAGATATTATTTCTCTTTCTCTTTATATATGATTATGTATGTATGTGGGACAAGTGCCTTAGAAGTTGATTTCTAATACTGGAATAGTTTGATGGAAAGGTGTAGTTCATGCTATTGGAAATTGATTACATAAAAGTTTTGAGACTAATAAGATATTTAGAATTTATAGATTTCTATAAAGCAAGTTTAATATTGATTTCCATGAAATTCTACAATTTTAAAGAGTCTGAACACTGTATCTAGAATCAAGGATTTGATTTCAGGAGATAGTTCGAAGTTAATGTTTTATGGAAGAGCTCTATATACCTTAAGATGAATAGTTTGAAAGCATTATATTCTGAATTTATGTTTGCTAAGAATATGGAAGTTTTCTTAAATTTTATTATGCGTTAAATGATATGAGCAAGAAAATATATGATTTGAGCTAAAGAAAAATTTTAATGACAAGGATTTTGTAAATAATTAGTTTTTCTAAGGGAGGGAAACTAGAATAAAAATTGCTTGTTAATGGCAGTTAGCAATAGTCTTGGTGCACCTTGAAAAGCCCAACTAGTAGGGTGGTTGTTAGCTCGGCATATTTGGCCGACATGTCCGGAATAAATATGAACACCCTGGGGATGGCGATACGTAACGCCCATATGTGAAAAGGATTAGAATATAGATTCTAAATAGAATCTTCCCTTAAGTTTTATTATGATTTTAAATCAAGCATTTACTTTTCAAGTTATGAGGAAGTATTTCTATTTTTAAGCCTAGTTCTTATATTCTTATTATATATATATATATATATATATATGATTTATTACATTTAGTTGTAAAAGCATTATATTTATATATGTTTATAAAGAAGTTTTGTCCAATGGAAAAAAAAAAGGCGATTAAGGACCTATCGATGTTTTCAGGACAGATTAGGGGTGTTTGCAGTACGGTTTGGATCAGTTTTGAGTAAAAAATTCATCCGATCCAAACAATATGTTTTATAGCGGTTTAGATTGGATCGGTTTACTTTAGGTTTTAAATCCGATCCGATCCGATCCAATTATTTATGGTTTGGATTGGATCGATTTGATCGGTTTTTTAAAAAAGAAAAATTTTGATTTATAATATTATAAAATAAAAGTAACATAAGCCAATAAAATAAATAAATAAAAATAAAAAATAAAAACAAGTCATTAAATATTTATAAAATATTATTTACATAAAAATGATACATAAATAAAAAATTATGTAATAAATTTAAATTATTATAAGTAAAACTATAAAATTAATAATAAAAAGATTATATTATATAAGATTATGCGGTTTGGATTGGATTGGATTGGATTTCGGATAAATTTGAAATCCGATCCAATCCATGTGGTTTGTAAAAAATAAGATTCAATCCAATCCAAACTTTTGCAGTTTTGATCGGTTTTAGGTTTGGATTAGATTGGTTTAGCGGTTTTGATTGAGTTGGATTGGATTTGAACACCCCTAGGACAGATTATACTTCAAGTGTGTTTTACCATAAGTTTTATAGTATATTAACATATAGACAAAGCCTTTTTCTTTAGAAACGATGTATGAGTTTTTGAAGAAGCTTATGAGCTATATTTTTGCTAAAAGTTAATGTTAAACCTTGTTCCACTACAATTATAGATATATTATCTCTCACTGAGTCTATATGACTCACTCTTTTCTATCTCCATATTTTTAGACAGGTGCAGGATCATCCTCAAGCTTCCACAGTTAACTAGAAGATTCAACATTTAGGGTTAATTATAAAATCTCTAGAAGTGCTCCATTAGTCCACAGGCAGGGTCCTCTCTATATCAGCTTTAATTTGTAATAAAAAGCATGTTGTTTTTACTTAAGTCAAATTGCATTTTAACAAATATAGGTTAAGGTTCATGATGGATATATATGTATATATATTTTCATAAATATGATTGTGTTTTAAACTCCTATATTGTGTGCTGTGGGGTGTATTCGGAGAATGCTTGGATCCCCAATGAGTTTATGTGTTTGGATTGTTGTGTAGGTGGAGGATCTGTATTTGGGAATAATCCTAAATACAAAGGAGACTCTGACTAATTTTTTTTAGAAAAGGGTCTAATATAGGCTTGCTAGGGATGTGTCCATATGCACCGGTCACAGCTTGAGTGGGGTCGTGACACATACATTCGAGCAATCCTCCAATTTTAAAATTATTTCCAAGTTAACTATAATTCTCGAACGATCTGGAGAGTGGTTTGTGACACCATGGATGTTTTTAAACGAAAGAAAAAACAATATGAGGTCGATGTTAGGGTGCTATTGAAAAAACAAAGTCTTTCGATTTCTTTGTTCGACATCAATCCTATATGACTCTTTTTTAATTTCCTCCTTTACCAATTGCTCCATTTGGCATTGCTGACCGCTATCCAAATCCACCCCAAGGACCTCTTGGGACTTTCTATTTACATTTTCGACAAAAAGTTGTGACTTTTACTGGTCTTTATTTATCGAAAGAGACTGAACACCTTGTTCATTCTCAATTGAAGGTCCTTGAGTTCCTACCAATGAGTAGCTTGCTTCTTTTTCTTCTCACTTTCTTTATTCCAACTTCTTGCTAACTTAAACTATTTTCTTTTGTGGCTACTAAGGCAATCAAAATCTTGAATGTTGCCCGTGATAAGACTGCATAGAATTAAGATAATCCTGAGGATACCGAAAAGGCCCCAGCTAAGCGTCAAAAAAGGAAAGCTCCCTTTACTCAAAAGGGTAAAGGAAAAGAAACTTCTAAGGCCTAGTTTGGTATTGCTCTTCGAAAGGGTGCTCTGGCTTATGAAAAGCATAAGTCAATTTTTTCTGTTTGGTAAACCAAAAAACTGGAGTGCTTTTGCTCCTAGCTTTTGAGAGCCAGGGGGTGCTCTCGGGAGCCCTCATGGGATGCTTTTCGGAGCTGGCTTGTGCTCTCTAAAATTTAAAAGACTAATATAACCTTACTCTAATGATATTAAAAATAGAAATAATTCTCTTTAGTATTTATAACCATTGTAATTATTTTAGATATTAAGAGCAATTTTACCAAACACTACTTTTATAGCTTCTGCTTATTGAGAGTAATTTTTATATTATTTTACCAAATGATACTTCTATGACTTTTTGAGAGCAACTTTTAGAGAGTCAAAAAAGCTCAGCAGCTTTTGAAAAGCTACAACAATACCAAACCAAGCTTAAGAAGGAAGCTTCTGCCAAAAAACATCCTTTTCTTTCAACATAGCAATACACTAATATGGCAATTAAAATGAATTGTAATAGAAATTACTAATAATTTGACAGAAGGATAAAACTGATATCAACATTTGAAGTGGCATGAGTAAATTGATGCCAGCAAATTTTTTAGGATCAAATTGATATCAATTTAAAAATATTAGGACTTAAAAGGATGTTCACTATAATTTAAACAACAAAAGATAAACTAGGGATGCGCCTTTTTTTTTTTTTCATGTGAATTAGGGATGCACTTTTGTCATCATGGGATGCACTTGCTTTTACCTCTGATTCAAACCGTCAAATTTGCGCGTTTTTTGTATATATTGATAAGGGATTGTCTTTGGACTTCGGGTTTAGTAGGATGATAAAAATATTCAAATAGAACATAGGAAGGAATCTTTCTTTATAATTAAAGTAAAAACCAATGAAAGAAGAAAGGAAAAAAATATAAAAACGACATTACCTTCATAATTCTTAATCATACAATTACAGTTTTAATCCTTTAACAGATAACATAGAGAACTGACAGAGAACCCCAGCGCAATCAACAATCCAGATTTGTTACTTCATCCCATAGACTGAAATGAAAGCAGATCCGTTGCAAAGATCAGCAGAGTCATTGATGATCAAATATCTCATTACTCATAACGAAACTCAATAATCATTCCTTTCATTCGCTCCACATCACAAGTTCATTGCGAACAACAATATGTGTTGCACTTGCACACACAAATGCGTGGAAAAAGTTTAAATAATTTTAAGCGAAGCAGAGCAGAAATAACTTACATATAGTAGAGCTAAATCGAATAGATATGTTAACACCATTTGAGGCATTACTTTCGACAGTAGAAGCAAAGTGCATGTGAGACTGATTTAAATCAGACATTGTTCAAAATTTTAAAAATCATGATAAATCCTTCCATAGATGTTAAAAAGCTGATATTAGCGAGAGAGAGAGAGAGAGAGAGAGAGAGAGAGAGAGAGAGAGAGAGAGAGAGAGAGAGAGGAAATTAGGGAAAAAAATCCTATCAAAATGATAAAAAATAATAATAATAAACAGATTTTGTAGCTCGCTTTGAACACAACTTTGTTGAATAATAAGTAGGAAAATAGCAACAACTTCTTGTCATGATTTTTGTTGTTTTATAAGGAAGAATGGATATTATATTCATTCTAATATGGCTTAATGGAACTTACTTAACTATATGTAATTATGCACAGTGTTACTATATTGATTGAAAGTTAATTAAATATTATAATATTTTAATTAGCAATAATTTTTAGTTTCTATTAATTGAAATATGTATAATAAAAATTATTTTAGATACCATTTAAAAAATAATAATTTCACATAAAGTTGGTATTTGAATAGTTATGTAGGGTATATCCTGTATAACTATATTTGTTTAATATCAAAAAACAACATTAAATAATTTAACATAATTATGTTATTACTTTTCGTAGCGACACCTTATATGTTCTCAAAATATTGAGACATCAGCGTGTTACTGCTGAAGTTGTAACCTTTAAATTTAATCTCTTATTTCTCTGTGTAGTCACGTATAGGGATGTAAATGAGGCGGGGGCTGGGGATAGCCCCCCATCCCCCATCCCATGGATGAATACCCGCCCCCTTCTCCTACCCCATACCCCCTTTTGAATTCTCTACGGGTTTATGGGTACATGTAGATATCTATAAATACCAGTTAGAATGTAAAAAAATCCAAAAATTTAAATTAAATATAAAAATTCTAATATCATAAAATACTTAAAATAAGCACAAATACTAATCTACTTCTACAATTCGAATTCTAACAACTTAATATACTCAAAATAAAAATAAACACAAAATAAGCACAATGATCCAATTTTTCAATCTAAATTCCAACAAATTGAAATAAAAATAAACACATAATAGTAATCCAACTATTAGTCTGATATATAATAAGTACAAATAAATCTAACTTCTAAATTTAAATATTAGTCCAAGTAATTTAAATAACAATAATATTAGCCTAACAAGTTAATAACTTAAGGGTAAAATAGCAATTTTATATCGGGTACCCGTGGATATGGGGATAGTGATCCCTGCCCCTGCCCCGTTTAACATACGGGTATTTAAAATTCCTGTCCCCATTACCTGCAGGGGCAAAATCTTTCTCTCGTATCTATTTCGTTGCGGGTATTACCCACGGGTATCGGTGGGGGTGGATTTTTTTGACATCCCTAGTCCCGTACTCACTCATGTGTTTTCATGTATTCTATACTGTTTCAGTTTGCTACCATCAATAGTTACATCAAGTGTTAAAGAACATTTATGGCTATACAACTCACTAACCCTAAACCCAAAAATATATACATTCTCGTTTAATTACCATTCAACCCTTGTTGATCATTCAACCATAAATAAATCTCTTCACTTATTTAATGGCCAGTTTAATTTTCATATCATTACTAATACTACATCATAAGCCTACTTTCAAGGGAAAAAATGATTAGACATTGACTTATAAATGACTTTAGTACAAATATGCAAATTCGTGAACCGATACGAATGCTGGATACATGTCGTGCCGTTCACGTGCCTTATGAAACTTATCATCTAGCGTGTGTTTATTTTTTTCACTGTCTGAAACCACTACTGTGTTTTTAATATACTTTACAAGTTTCAAGAGTGATTATATTTATATAATACAATTTGATATATATATATATATATATATCTTTTCTCTATTTTATCTGGATACATGCAAATCTTAATTATCACTATACTCAAGTGTTGCATTCGTCAATGTCCATACCTCAGATGTTAAAAAAAATTTCCCCACTTTGAATAGTAATACAGCTTATTGCTGCATTGGTCTGCTGTTCTGCGTTGCGCAGTAATGATTGAAACCGTGTTGGTGTTGAAAGGTGAGAGAAGAGCAGAACATTAGAGTTAATTAACTCAGTAGTTTCTATCTTTAGAAATAGCCGTTATAGCTTGTTGGGTGACAGCTCATAGTTAGTTAGGGACTAATAGTCATTACTGTTGTAGTCACCTGTTATCTAGCCTAGGACATTTACTGTGCACTCACTCAAACCTATATATATATATATATATATACGGTATTTAACCCTATATAGTATCTTCGACCCAATTAACGATCACTCACCTTTTTGTCATGTTTTATTTATGATATCGTAATATGGTATTAGTTGAATGAACTCTCTTCTCCACTCTTTTTTCTCTCTCTCGATTTTTTTCCAAGATCAAATTAGTTCTTGTTCTTGCTGATTGATTCTTTGTCCATGGATGATCCTACAAGTCCATTCTTCCTCCATAGCTCAAATCATCCAGGGTTAATCCTTGTGTCACAACCACTTGGCGAAAATTATGGTTCCTAGAGCCGTGCCTTGAAGCTTGCACTCTGTGAAGAATAAAACCAAATTCGTTGATGGATCTCTCCAAGCACCAAATGCTGCAGAACATCCACAACAGTACCAGCAATGGCTTCGCAACAATAATATGGTGATTTCTTGGGTCTGAAACTCTATTTCCAAGGAAATAACACCTACGATCATAGGATATTCAACTACTACTGAGATCTGGAAAGATCTCAAAGATCAATTTTAGCAACAGAATGGTCCAAGACTTTAACAGATCAAGAAAGATTTGCTGAATCTTCAGCAAGGAAATCTCTCTGTGAGCGTGAGCAACTATTTCACACAGATGAAAGCACTATGGGATGAGATGCAAGAATATCAACCGACTACTGAGTGTAATTGTGGAGGTCTTCGACCTATTCTTGATCATTTTCACTCTGAACAAGTTATGCAGTTTCTCATGGGATTAAATGATCAGTTTGCTCAAGCTATGGCTCAGATTCTCTTAATGGAGCTTATACCTCCTATGAATAAGGCTTTCTCACTTGTAATTCAAGAAGAAAGACAAAGATCCATTGGATTTGGATCTAAAAGCCATGCAGATGAACAGCTTGCACTTGCTGCTAAACAACCTCACAAAAAGGAAAAGGACAGAAGAAGGATAGACCTATGTGTGCTCACTGTGGCATTACAGGTCATACAATTGATAAATGTTTCAAGATCCATGGTGTTGGATAAATATCCTAATCATGTGATGATAAACATTGTGTTATATATTTAATATGTGTGTTAGTGTTTCAGGTTTGAAATATATATCAAACAACACACATGTTTCTAAGAAGGCAATTTCGGAAGTAAAAAATCTCTTAATTCACTAAGAGATAAATCAGTTGCAGCAGGCTTTACGTGAGTACCTCAACAAGAACATTGAACATTTGGAGGGAAAATTAAATCCTAGCAATTGTTGTGTCAGAAAAGGACAGCTGCACCAAAGGACAGTTCACAAGGATAAAAGCAAGAGAGAGAAAAAGTATTTTCAAAAGAAAAGGACAAATGTGAGCCAATCAAATGCTGAAAGGTGTCCATTGCAAATTTCAAAATGGTCACAAAGGACAGTACCTGCTGTACCAATAGCCTGCAATGGTTAGAATACTACTGTAGGACTCAAAAAAAGAGAGTTACAATTGATATTCATTTTACAAAAATTCTGAATCCATTCGGTTCTTCTATTCTTCTCAATACCAGTGTTCTTGAATCTGTGTAACCATCTCATTTCTGAGGTGTATTCTAGTTTTGTATGAAAAGGCTTGAGTGCTGAGAGTATATTCATTCTTGAAAAGCCATATTTGATTACTTGGGAAATTTGTGTTTGGTGGGTGTTGAAGTGTCAACACTTTATTCTTGAAAGAACTTGTATTTGTGAGTCTTCTTTTTGTTTCTGAGAGGTGACTGAGATAAAGGTTCACTCTTGGAGTGTTTGGTTTGCAAAGAAGACTATTGTTTAGTGGAAACTCTCACGTTGTTGGTGAGGACTCGATGTAGACTCCAAGTTTGGAGATCGAACCAGTATAAATTGTTTGGTGCCATCTTCTCAACCTTCTCTTTGATTTATTTTGATCTACTATACTATTTTACATGCATCACTTCTTGTGTAAAATTGTAATTTTGGTTTGAGCAAATCTGGTTTCTGAAAAAAAACATCCTGATATAACTTATCTCATCCTTACTTAATAGATTATCTCATATGTGAATATAAGATCTTTGAGAGCATTTTGATTTGTGTGTTTTAAGTGTGCAGGATCTATTTTTTTTGTGTGCTTGATTCAACCCCCCTTCTCAAGCATTCTGATACCATCAATTGGTATTAGACCCTGGTTCTCTGAAAAGCAAGCTTAACAGCTTAGAGAAAAAGATCCAAGAACTATGGCAAATACGATGCCTTACACACTTACTGAAGGGCAATCAACTAATCACCTTCCCTTCTTCAATGGAGTAAATTACTCATACTGGAAAGAAAGAATGAGAATCTTCATTCAATCAACTGACTATGATCTCTAGAAAATCATTATCAATGGGCCTGACACACCAATGATAACAAATGATGAAGGATAAAGAGTTCCTAAGATTGATGAAGAATGGACACTAGAAGAAAACAAGAAAGTTAAGATGAATGCCAATGCTGTAAATCTGATACAATGTGCCATCAGTTTTGAGGAGTATTGAAAAGTATCAAGGTGCAAAAGTGCAAAAGAAATCTGGGATAAGCTACAACTCACTCATGAAGGAACAAAGCAGATTAAACAAACAAAAACTGAAATGCTCATGAGAGAGTATGAACTATTCTGCATGAAGGATGATGAAAACATTGATGAGATGTTTGAAAGATTTGATATCATTATCAATAATCTTGATATGATGGGCAAATCTTTTCAGGATGAAGAGCTAGTCAGGAAAATATTAAGGAGTCTTACTAATCCATGGCTTTCTAAGACTATAGCTATATAAGAAGGAAAGGATATAAGTACTCTCACTTATGATGAGTTGAGAGGAAACCTCATTGCCTTTGAAACTACACATCTAAAAAATGACAAGAAGAACAAAGGACTAGCACTAAAATGCAAAGTAGAGGAAGACAACATCTTAGATATGGAAGAGGAATTACTAGAGGATGATGAATTTAGTCTATTTGCTTATAGAATGATGAAGCTATGGAACAAAAGAAATAGAATGAAGAAAGGAAGCACTTCTAAGAGAGAATCCAAGAAAGAAACCAGCAAGAAGGATGTAACTTACCACTATTGTAAACAACCTGGACATTTCAAGAATGAATGTCCTTTGCTTCAAAAGAAGGAAGAAGGTAAAAAGTCAAAGAAGAAGGGACTACTATCCACATGGGAAGACTTGGAAAATGACTCAAGTGATGATGAAGATGAAGAGGAGCATGTTGCTCGCTTATGTCTCATGGTTAATCATGAAGATGAGGTAGAATTTTCTAACCTTTCACATGATGACTTGTTGGATATTATCGATGACTTGTTAGTTAACTCGAAAAACATGCTTTCCAAATATTCTGTCATAAAAAAGGAAAATGAACAGTTGAATATTGAAAATACTTTTTTGAAATCCGAAGTTGAGGCATTAAAAAGGTGCTTTAGTCTATCATCTTCATGTGATCTCAAATCTGAAAATGATACGCTACACCAAAAGGTTGAGTCTTTAACTCAAGACTTAGCTAAGTTTGTTCAAGGGTCAAAAAATTTAGAAAAACTGATGGGACAGCAAAGGTGTGCTATCAATAAAGCAGGTCTGGGATATCATGAACATGATCAAAATCATTTTTATAAACATTTCTTTGATCAACCATCAACTTCTTCAACCAAAAGGATATATGACAAACCATATATGAAACATTTTGTGAAAGGTTCAAGTTCTCAAACAAAACCGTAGCATAAAGTTCCTAAACAATGTTATAATTGTAATGGAAAAGGGCACTTATCAAATGAATTTATATCTTCTGGAAATATGATGGAAATATGCATATTCTTGTGTAGCCAAAGTAAATGCTACTGGCATTCCTAGAGGAACTAACTTTTCAGGATACAAAAAACTTTGGATACCTAAAAGAACCTAAATTGCATTGCAGCTTTGCTTGTCTTCCAAAAAGAGTGATGTTTGGTATCTTGACAGTGGATGTTCAAGACATATGACTGGAAATGCATCCATGTTTCTTCAAATTAGAAAATACAATGGTGGATATGTGATATTTGGAGACTATGCAAAAGGAAAAATAATTGGTGTAGGTAAAATTGGTAAAAATCTATCTACCTCCATTGATGATGTATACCTCATTGATGGTTGAAAGCATAATCTTTTGAGCATAAGTCAATTATGTGATAAAGGTTATAATGGTGTGCTTGAACATTCTAAATGCATCATGCATGAAAAGAACAATAACCAAATTCTTTTTACTACTTAAAGATGTGACAACATTTATAGTGTTACCTTAGATGATCTAAATGATCAAGATGTGACACCTCTTTTGAAAATGGAAAATGGCTTTGGCATAGGAGATTAGGTCATGCTAGCATGTATCAAATCTCTAAACTTGTTAAAAAGGACTTAGTGAGAGGCATTCCAAAAATCAAATTTGATAAAGATATAGTTTGTGATGCTTGTCAAAAGGGCAAACAAACTAGAACTTACTTTAAACCCAAGGATGCTATCTCAACTTCAAGACCTTTGGAACTTTTACATCTTGATTTATTTGGTCCTACTAAAACACAAAGCTTGGGTCGAAAAAGATATGGAATGGTTATTGTAGATGATTTCTCAAGGTATGGTTGGGTTCTATTTTTGGCTCATAAGGATGAAGCTTTTACTCTTTTTGAAAAATTCTGCAAGAAAACTCAAAATGAAAAAGGTACCACTATTGTATTTATTAGAAATGATCATGGAAAAGAATTTGAAAATCAACATTTTGAGTCATTTTGTGATGAAAATGGAATTTCACATAACTTCTCTTGCCTAAGAACTCCTCAACAAAATGGGGTTGTCAAAAGGAGAAATAGGTCTTTACAAGAAATGGCTAGAGCCATGATTTGCGAAAATGATTTGCCAAAATTCTTTTGGGTTGAGGCTGTAAATACTGTATGCTATGTTTTAAATAGAACCTTGATTAGAAAATCCTTAAAGAAAACCCTTTATGAGCTATGGAATGGAGTCAAGCCTACTTTTCATTATTTTCATGTATTTGGATGCAAATTCTTCATTCTCAACACTAAGGGCAACCTAGGAAAGTTTGATGCAAAAACTCATGATGGCATATTTCTTGGATATTCCTCTTCTAGTAAAGCATATAGAATTTTTAACAAAAGTACTAGAATTGTTGAGGGAACTATACATGTGACTTTTTGTAGAACTAATGGTGAACAAAAGACTGTAGTAGATGATGATGCAGATTCACAACACACTGAGAAAGTTGCAGTAGAACTTGTATTGTCTAATTCTAAGAGAAATGATGAATGTCCTGCAATATCTCCTGCTGCAAAAGGAGATTTTTCACTAACAGAACCAAAATTTTCTGCTGAACCTGATGAGCAGCAACAAATAGCAACTGATGAAAACTCTAAAAACTCTTAGCCATCAAAACCAAGAGAATGGAGGTTCTTGAGCTCATATCCGAATCAATTTATTATTGGAGAACCATCTAGAGGAATTGTAACAAGATCCTCTCTTAAGAATAGACAACAAATGAACAATGTTGCTTTCATCTCAAACATTGAACCTAAGTCAGCTACTAAAGCATTATATAATGAAGCTTGGGTCAAAGCTATGAGGGAAGAGCTTCAACAGTTTGATAAGAATCAAGTGTGGCAATTAGTTCCTAAACCTGAGAATTGCTCCATTATTGGAACAAGATGGCTTTTAGGAACAAATTGGATGAAAATGGAAGAATTGTGAGAAACAAGGTAAGGTTGGTAGCTCAAGGTTATAATCAACAAGAAGGTATAGACTTTGATGAGACTTATGCTCCTGTAGCTCGAATGGAAGCCATTTGAATGCTCTTAGCATATGCAGCTCACAAAGGTTTTAAACTATTTCAAATGGATGTTAAAAAGTGCCTTTTTAAATGGGTATATTAGTGAAGAGGTGAATGTGAAACAGCCCCCTGGTTTTGAGGGTAAAAGACATCCTAATCATGTGCTTAAGCTTTCAAAAGCACTCTATGACCTCAAACAAGCTCCAAGAGCTTGGTATGAGAGACTTAGCACATTTCTCATCAAAAATAAATTTGAAAGAGGCAAAGTGGACATAACACTCTTCATTAAGCACTCTATTGATCATTTTCTTTTAGTTCAAAATTATGTTGATGACATTATTTTTGGTTCTACTAATGAAATTTTGTGTGAAGAGTTTTCAAGGTTAACGACTAGTGAATTTGATATGAGCATGATGGGCGAACTCTCATTTTTCCTTGGTCTCCAAATCAAACAAACTTCTAGAGGAATCTTTGTGAGTCAAGAAAAGTATACTAGAGAACTTGTGAAAAAGTTTGGAACGGATCAAGCAAAGCCAATGGCAACTCCCATGCATCCCAGCTCAAAGCTTGATAAAGATGAAGATGGAAAGGAAATCGATCAAACAAGATATAGAGGAATGATTGATCCTTAATGTACTTAACATCATCAAGACCTAACATCTCATTTAGTGTGGGTCTTTGCTCAAGATTCCAATCAAATCCAAAAGAGTCACACTTGATGGCAGTAAAAAGGAAACTAAGATATCTTCATGGAACATCAAGCCTTGGTCTATGGTATTCTAAATATGAAATTTTTTAACTAACTGGTTTTTATGATGCAAATTATGCTGGTGATAGAATTGATAGAAGAAGCACCACTAGTTTTTGGTATTTTCTTGGCTCTTCCCTTGTATCCTGGACAAGCAAGAAATAGAATACTGTTGCACTATCAAAAGCACAGGCAGAGTATGTCGCTGCCTCAAGTTGTTGTTCACAACTACTATGGATGAAGCATCAAATGGTTGATTACAATTTAACTTTTCTCAATATTCCTTTATATTTTGACAATATGAGTGCCATAAATCTCACAAAAAATCCTGTCCTACATTCCAGAACAAAACACATTGAGATCAGGCATCATTTTATTCGTGAGCATGCACGAAAAGGAAATATTGATGTTAAGTTTGTAAAATTTGAAAATCAACTTGGTGATATTCTAACTAAACCTTTACTTGAGGAAAGGTTTTGTGCATTAAGAAAAGAAATTGCCATGATTTGCTCTTCCAATTTTGAATGAATGTTCTATCTGCTTTGCTTGTTATTTTCTAGTTTAATTCGATTTTTTATGCAGTTAACATGTTTGTCTCCATGTCATTTATGAGATAATCTCCTAGTGAATGATGAGCCAAATGAACTCGAATGCTTGGGCTGGCCGTGTAAATCAACAAGTGATCAAAAGGAATACTAAGCCTTGCTCGTAAAGGATTTGGGCTTAAGTTGTGGGCCTCCTCAGACTATTTCACCTTGGGCTTCACCAAACAAATACAAATATTTTCATCTCTCTCATTGAAGTTTTTTTTACATCTATCATCTTTTAAATTTTTATCTTTTTCTCTTTCCCTCTTTTATTTTTTTTTTAACTCTCTCTCACGTTTCATTCTTTCACACCCTATCACTTAACCATCCATTCTCTCTCTCCCTCCCTCTCTCTCTCTGTCTCTCTTATCACTCTCATCCCTATAACCTCTCTCCGCCGGTTCATCGCACCACCACCATAAAAATGGCTCGCACAAAAACAACCACCAACAAGCCACCTAGGGTCCCTATAGCTCAGAGAAAACAAAACACTCAACCTCCATCAGCATCCTCACCTCCATCTCCACCTTCACTACAAAGCATGGTGCGAACCAAAAACCCAAACCATGGGAAGGATTCCTCAACTACTCCAACTAATCCTCCACGAGGTGCATCACATCAAAATGAAACATAATCATCTCCACCATCTCCTGTTCAAAGAAAAATGTGTTAAAAGGGTGCTAGCACTGCGAGGGGTTCTGGTAATAACTCTTCCTTCTCACCTCTGCATGAATATTTTGGCACCAACACTTATAACCCCTTCTATTTTTCAAGTACTGCAAATTGGAAAATTTTCACTGACAACATTTCCAAACGACCTGTCACAAAACCCTTCTTAATTGATTTAAGCAGTTTCAAATCCAAAGGTTTTAACTTTGAACCTTTTTTTTGCTCTCAAGAGTGGTTACCCCTCTTTGAAATCAATGAACCTGTTTATCCTGATCTTGTTCAGCAATTCTATAGTAATTTTAGGTTCAAAGATTTTACTACTACTTCCTTTTTAAAAGGAAAAGAGATCATCATTGATTATCAAACCATTTTGGATGTCCTATATATACCCGAGAATGGTCCATCCTTGTTTTTCTCCCAAAAATGGGTCACCTTTGACTCATTCGCCCTCTCGTATAATGAAGCTGTCTCTGTCATCTGTGACAACATCAGTTTTCTTGATGGGGACAAAGTCACCCACAAGGTCCTTGGAAACAAATGGGCCCAATTTCATCGTCTTATCAGTCATATCATCCTACCTAAGGGAGGGAGTTTTGACAAAATTTCGTATATGGATACTCTCATTCTCTATGCCCTCATCATCAAGACTCCAATTTCCTTTGGCTATATCCTGATGAGACACATGGAAGAATGTGTCAACAGCTTGAAACCCTTATCTCTACCCTATACCATGTTCTTAACTCTGTTCTTCAAACATTTTCGTGTTGACCTTCAAAATGAAGAGTCTGAGGAAATTGTGAACACTTTAAAAGGAAAAGCAACAAAGAAAGGTGGTTCCAAGGCATCTACATCTGCAAAGGGCAAAAATATGGTGTTGGATGATTCAGAAACTGAGGATGAGTCAGAATCCTCTTCCCTCATCAAAAGAAGAAAGCACAAAGACTTTAAGAGAAAGAGAAGCAGCAAGATGAAAAGCTTCATGAATCAATTCGTAAATGAATTGATAACTTTTACTGATCTACAAAGGACCTTACTGAATAGGAAGACCAAAGAAGACAACGATGCAGAAAGACAACTCAAGCATGCCAAAACCAGATGGAAGCTACTCAAGAATCAGCTCAGCAACATGTCCTCTTCTGACTCTGAGGAGCCATCTAATTTTGGAGAAGAGGACCGAGTTCCTCTGACACCTAGGAGTTGCTCTCTTAACTTTGTGTTTTTCTATACTTCATGCCTATCTTTAACTATTTTGCTCTTTTAAATTCCTGGATGACTGTAATAACTTTGCTATTGTTATTTTGTTGCTGATACTCTGCTAGACAGCCACTTTAACTATTTTCAATATTCCCTTTGATGCTTATGGACTTACTCTGTTTTGCAGTCTTTGATCAGTTTCTATATTCCTTTTGATGACAAAAAGGGGAGTAGAAAAATAGGAAATTAAATGTTGATGGAACTTAAAGTATTGCTCATATATGATATATTCTATACATTACTTCTATGTGTGATATAATTCTGTCTATGATGTATACATGATGCATATTTTGTGCCCATCCTTCTGCTATGCTTATAATACTCTGATCTGAAACTTGTTGTATATCCTGCACATTATATGATATAATTTTGTTTGTGCTTTATTATCAAATTTTCTGCATGATTATATTACTAATATGGGAAATCTATCACAAGTCATGAATGGCTACTTGTTGATTGAATGCATGGACTTGTGAAGTTTCTAAAGCATGAATGTGTGAATTTTCTGGTATTGCATGATTGCTTGTGATTGGAAAAGCCCAACTATTAAATCATCCTTCTTAAGAAGGAAGAGAACTAGTGTCGGCGACATTTCAAGATGCTTTCAAAAGTCCTTTAAGGATTAAAGACAAAAATCCCTCATGAATCTTTCTCTCAAGTAATGAGCAGAAAGAACTAATTGGGAAACATGAACTCTCATTAAGGGGGAGCTTGGTTCAAAGGGAAGCTAGCACATATCAAGGAGCAATTTATTCAGGGAAGTTTATTTTAACTTTTCTTGTAATCTTATCAACATTTAATTATGTTTGTCATCAAGGGGGAGATTGTTGGATAAATATCCTAATCATGTGAGGACAAACATTGTGTTATACATTTAATATGTGTGTTAGTGTTTTAGGTTTGAAACATATATCAAACATCACACATGTTTCTAAGAAGGCAATTCTGGAAGTAAAAAATCTCTTAATTCACTAAGAGATAAATCAATTACAGTAGGCTTTACGTGAGTACCTCAACAAGAGCATTGAACATTTGGAGGGAAAATTAAATCCTAGCAATTGCCGAGTTAGAAAAGGACAGCTGCACCAAAGGACAGCTCATAAGGACAAAAACAAGAGAGAGAAAAGTATTTTCAAAAGAAAAGGACAAATATGAGCCAATCAAATGCTGGAAGGTGTCCATTGCAAATTCCAAAACGGTCACAAAGGACAGTACCTGCTGTACCAGTAGCCTGCAATGGTCAAAATATTTTCACCGTTTAAGGAAGCAAGTAGCTGCTGTAGGACTCAGAAAAAGAGAGCTGCAATTGATATTCATTCTACAAAAATTCTGAATCCATTTGGTTCTTTTCTTCTTCTCAATACCAGTGCTCTTGGATCTGTATAACCATCTCATTTTTGAGGTGTATTCTGGTTTTGTGTGAAAAGGCTTAAGTGCTGAGAGTATATTTGTTCTTGAAAAGCCATATTTGACTACTTGGGAAATTTGTGTTTGGTGGGTGTTAAAATGTCAACACTTTGTTCTTGAGAGAACTTGTATTTGTGAGTCTTCTTTTTGTTTCTAAGAGGTGACTAAGAGAAAGGTTCACTCTTGGAGTGTTTGGTTTTTAAAGAAGACTATTGTTTAATGGAAACTCTCACCTTGTTGGTGAGGACTGGACGTAGACTCCAAGTTTGGAGATCGAACCAGTATAAATTGTTTGGTGCCATCTTCTCAATCTTCTCTTTCATTTATATTGTTTTACATTCCTTGCTTCTTGTTTAAAACTATAATTGTAGTTTGAGCAAATCTGGTTTCTGAAACAAAACATTCTGATATAACTTATCTCATCCTTACTTAATAGATTATCTCATACGTAAATATAAGATCTTTGTGAGCATTTTGATTTGTGTGTTTTAAGTGTGCAGGATCTATTTTTTTGTGTGCTTGATTCAACCCCTCCTTCTCAAGCATTCTGATACCATCACATGGATATCCTCCTGGATATAAGTTCAAAGGCAAAATTCTTCTGTTTCTCATACTGCAAATCAAGTGGCAGTTCAAGATTTAGGTGCTGAAACCTCTATTGTTGTACCTGCCAATTAATACCAGCAACTTCTAGCTTTGCTGGCTTCTCACATTGCTCAAAACAATCCGGTGTCCACTGAAGCACATGATCCTTCTAATCTAGTTGAGTCAAGTATTGTGTTGGTTGCACATAACTCTTCGATGCATTCACCTTCTCATTGGATTATAGATTCTGGTGCTACATGAATATTGCATCATTAAGTAGCATATCACCTATTTCTGGCATATTTGTTACTTTGCCAAATAACAATCGTGTTCCTGCACATTTTATAGGCACAATTAAGTTTAATTTAGAATTCATGTTAGAAAATGTTTTCTATGTGCCTAGTTTCAATATAAATTTATTTTCTATCAATGCTTTTATGAAACAGCCACATAGATCTATCATTTTTTCTACCTAATACTTTCTTGATACAGGACAGATGAACTCTGAGGATGATTGGTAGGGGTAATCTTCTTGAAGGCTTATATGTCCACCAAGTTGATCTGGAACGTGAACCATCATCTCTGCAGATTTCTTCACTATCAATTTTACATAATAATGTTGCTTGTAAAATACACACCTCAAATAAAGTTTCTATGGAAATATGGCATGCTAGGTTAGGCCATATTTCGAATCAAAGATTACATGTTCTTAAAGACCTTTACCTACATTCAATAAAAAATCTTCTTCTGTTACTACTTGTCCCATTTGTCCTTTAGCTAAATAAAAGAGATTATCATTTCAAATAATCATATGAGTAGTTCTATCTTTGATCTCATACATTGTGATATTTGGGGCCCTTTCCATGTTTCTATACATGTTGGTCACAAATATTTCTTGAGTATAGTAGATGATCATTCTAGATATACATGGATTCATTTACTTCATTCTAAATCTAAAACAAGTAAATTACTGCAAAATTTTGTTACTTTGGTTGAAACTCAATTTGGCATCACAATTAAGTCTATTAGATATGATAATGCTCTAGAACTCAAAATTACTGAGTTCTTGGAGACAAAAGGTATTAATCATCAATTTTCATGTGTGGAAAAACCACAGCAAAATGCTGCAATCAAAAGGAAGTTTCAACACTTGCTTAATGTAACTAAAGCATTATATTTTCAATCTCGAGTTCCCCTAAATTTTTGGGGTGAATGTGTTGCTACTGCTGCTTATATTAAAAACAGAGTTCCTTCTCCCATTTTACATCACAAAACACCTTACTACTTGTTGTATAAAGCACACCCAGACTATAGCCTTATGAGAGTTTTTGGTAGCTTATATTACACTTCAACTTTGCCCTCTAGTAGAAATAAATTTCTCCTAGAGCTTATCCATATGTTTTCCTTAGATATCCCAAAGAGCACAAAGGTTATAAAGTATATGATTTAGTGACTAAGAAATTTCATATATCTAGACATATCGTGTTCCATGAGCACATTTTTCCTTTCCAATCAGAAACACACACTAAACTTCAAACTAACTCTTTTCCAGACGCTGTCATCCCTATTGTTCCTACAGCTACTGATATACCTAACATTCTTGAACCTCAACAGCCAACACCAGCATCTCCTTTCCTAATCATACCTGCTCAACCTCCTATTCGAAGGTCAAACAGAATTGCTAGACTACCTGCTCATCTTAGTGACTTTATATGCAACCAGACTAGCACTTCCAAATATCCCATCACACAACATTTAAACTACAACCATAGTACCGGAATTACATTATTATTGTTACCAAAGTGTTTGAACCACAGTCTTTTCATCAAGCTATAAAATTTCCAAAATGGCAGCAAGCTATGAAAGAGGAATTGGATGTCATGGAAAATAATAACACATGGTCTGTGGTTAAACTTCCCAATGGGAAATAACCTGTTGGTTGAAGAGTCAAATACAATTCAGATGGTAGTGTATCTAGATATAAGGCACGTTTAGTAGCCCAAGGATTCACTCAACAAGCTGGAATTGATTATGTTCAAACATTTTCTCCAGTAGCTAAACTAACTATTGTGAGGGTTCTCCTTTCCATAGTTGCTCTTAAAAAGTGGCATTTAATGCAATTAGATATAAATAATGCTTTCCTCAATAGAGACCTGTTTGAGAAAGTTTACATGCAATTACCTTTCGGTTACAACATCAACAAAGTTACCAATAAGGGGGAGCAACTTGTATGTAGACTAAACAAGTCTACCTATGGTCTTAAAGAAGTCAGCTGGCAATGGTTCACTGAATTTTCTTCAGCGCTGTTGAACCATGGATTTTATCAATCAAAAAATGATCACTCTTTGTTCTACAAAGGATCAGGGAATACTTTGGTAATTTTGCTAGTCTATATAGATGACATCATCCTAGTAGGACTAGATGCAACTACATTAGAAGCTGTTAAAATTTCCTTGAAGTCCATGATCAAATTAAAAGATCTTGATTCACTCAAATACTTCCTTGGACTTGAGATAGCAAAGTCTTCAACAGCTATATTTCTTTCCCAAAGAACATACACCTTTTCCTTGTTAGATGATACTAGTTTTTTTGGGCTATAAACCTACAGGACTTCCAATGGATACTAATGTGAAGCTAAGCCAAAGTATTGAAGAACCTCTTGTTGACATAACACAGTATAGGAAATTAATTGGAAGACTATCCTATCTCACTCTCACAAGGCTAGACATTGCCTTCACAGTAAACAAGCTGTGTCAATTTGTCTCCAAACCACACACAACTCATCTTGCAGCAATACATCATCTCCTCAGATATCTGAAGTTTTCTCCAGGACAAGGGTTGTTGTTCTCTGCTCAGTCAATGCTTACACTCACTGCTTATGCATATGCTAACTGGGGAAATTGTTTAGACACAAGAAAGTCAACTTCGAGCTACTGCATCTTCCTTAGGGAGAGCTTGGTATCCTGGAAATCTAAAAAATAACCTACTGTAGCAAGGTCCTCAGCAGAAGCTGAGTACAAGGCAATGGCCACTGCAACAAGTGAAGTGGATTGGTTGGTCAAATTGCTTCAGGATTTCGGCATAACCACTGGTTCGGTCAAGTTGATTTGTGACAACCAAGTAGCCATTCACATTGCCTCTAACCCCACCTTCCACGAGAGAACAAAGTATATTGACATAGATTGTCATTTTGTCCGAGAAAGAGTCCAATCTAGACTTCTCAGACTTATTGATGTCAGAAGACACCATCAACTAGCAGACCTAATGACCAAGCCCCTAGTTACACAATCCTTTAAGTCTATCATGTCCAAGTTGGGAACTAAAGATGTTTACTTCCCTTCTTGAGGGGGAGTATTAGAGTTAACAATCTGTAGTTTCTATCTTTAGAAATAGCCGTTAAAGCTTGTTAGGTAACAGCTCATCACAGCTCAAGTTAGTTAGGGACTAATAGTCATTAGTGTTGTAATCACCTGTTATCTAGCCTAGGGCTTTACTGTGCACTCACTCAAACCTGTATATATATATATATATATGTATCTTCGACACAATTAATGAACTCACCTTTTTGTCATGTTTCATTTCTGATATTGTAATACAGGAAGATATGGAGATCCTCCTCGCACATGTCAGAGATTTGTGGAATAAATGGGAGCTCCGCGTGCTGGTTTTACTGAGCCTCACATGGCAGGTTATTCTCATCATATTTGGTGCTCGAAGGAAACATGCCAGAGGCAGCTTCATCAGCTCCCTTGTTTGGGTTACATATTTGTCAGCAGACTGGTTTGCCACTTTTTCGCTCGGAACCCTTGCCAAACAGGGTTCTGAGGTAAACGTGGTGCTCCAAGCCCTGTGGGCACCCTTTCTTCTCTTGCATCTTGGGGGGCCTGACACTATTACTGCTTACTCCTTAGAAGACAACAGCTTATGGTTAAGGCACTTGCTTGGTCTACTTGTCCAAGTTACAGTGGCCTTCTACGTCTACGTAAAGTCTTGGAGTAGTAGTCCTTTAACCTTCGTAGCTATACCGGTGTTCGTTTCTGGAGTTATAAAGTACATAGAGCGCACTTTGGCTCTTAGATGTGCTAGCCCTGTCCAATTTGAAGACTCTTTACTCTCAACTCCCACTCTACAGGCCCCAGATCTGAAGCACATTCCTGTTGATTGTGAGTTAGGATTGGTTCACCAAGGATACTCTTTGTTTCCCATGCTCAAACGTCTTTTTGCCGATCTAAGCCTACGGTTTGCTGAAGGGCAACGGAGCTACTCCTTGGTGGTAAAGAAGAACAAAAGGGAGGACAGAATGGATATACAACAACGGTTTTATGATGCCTTTAAATTGGTTGAGGTCCAGCTGGGATTTCTTTATGACGTGTTGTATACCAAGGCACCTATAATTTGTTCGCTACCTGGCCTTGTTTTTCGATTCATCAGTGCCGTGTCTATGGTATCTGCTCTGGCAGCATTTGTTGTCTTCGTTGACACTAATGACTATTCAAGGCTTGACGTTTGTATAACATATGCTTTATTTACTGGGGCTATTTTACTTGAGCTTTATGCATTTATTTCGCTTATTCTTTCTGATTGGACTATGCGTTGGCTAACCAAGAACAAAAGCTCAATGCAGAATTTCATAAATTGGGCTTTGCATAAGGGTCGGAAGAGGTGGTCGGGAGACTTGGCTCAACACAACTTATTGAGTTTTTGCATGAAGAAGAGGGTAGCAAGATGTATTGGAAGTGACTTGTTTTTCAGAATCTACTTTGCGATGGAATTGTACTGGCAAAGGACTTGGAAAGGTGTAGACAATGATTTGAAAAAGTTGATCTTTCAACAACTCCTAGAGAAGCACGAGGCGTACGACAAAAGTGGATTTGATTACGAAGTTCTCAAGAAATTGCTTTCAAATAAAGGCGATTATGTGCTCAACAAGAATAAATGTCTTGATGAGATTGGGTGGAGTGTAGAAGTTGAATTTGATTACAGCCTCCTTATTTGGCATGTAGCAACTGATATTTACTATTACTCTACTTCAGAGAAGGACAATAATGAGTGCAAAGCAAGCAAATTGTTATCAGATTACATGTTGTATATTCTACTCATGCGTCCATTCTTGTTGCCTAAATGGATTGACAGGATCACCCATGTTCGAGATACCTTCAGGGAAGCCATAGGGATATTGCAGCGAAGGCAGTTTCCTATAAAAGATGGTGCAGATGCTTCCAGAATGCTGATTCAAATATATAGACAAAGTCATCAGCCACTCGAGCAACTTAGAAAAGAAAAGAGTGACAAGTCTGTGTTACTCGATGGGTTCCGTCTTGCTTCACAGTTACAAGATCTTAGATCTCCATGGGAAATGATTTGTCAAGTATGGATTGAGAAGCTAACTTATGCTGCAAGTCAGTGTGAGTGGGAACCACATGCTCAGCAGCTCCGAAGGGGAGGAGAATTGCTCACACATGTTCGTGTTCTCATGGCAGACTTTGGTTTAAATCAACAGTTTGACATTGGGCGGCGGGCACCTCCTATGGAAAGCCAAAATGAAGGATGGGGATGGGTAAAATGTAAAATTCTCGATCCTTATAAGTGATCTGACAAACTCATGTATGATGTTATGTCACTTCTTCTATGTTAGAATTTGATTTATTATTTCAATTTGAATCAATGCTGGAAGTTCTGTTGTCACTGAAAAATAATGTTGAATAAAGCAAATGTGATAATAGACGATGATTTCCAAAATACAAAAAAGTGTTGAACAAATTGTTACTGATTTTGTTTACTTCTTACATCATGGTGGGAAGTGAAGTACTAGAAAGGCTAATAGGTGCAGTAATTGGTTACTCCTTCGTAGTCCATACTTTCACTTGAGCCCAGGGAGCAGCAGTCCTGAAATTGGCTAAGGAAGGAATGGAGAGTGCCAAAATTAAAATTTAAGGATACGCATGCAACATCTGTATAGCAGTTATTTTGAGCTGTACTTGATTTTGGTACTGCTTTAACAACAGTGTAAAATTGACATGGCCTTGATTAATGCAAATAATTTCTATTTGATTTGACTGCGCTAAATATTTGACTCTTTCTTCTTGTAGCTCATCTAAAGCAAATTGAGCTCCCTAGCTACGAGACATATTGTCAAAAAAGCTCATAGATGCTGTATAGTAATCAAATATTTGATGGTGAAAGAAGCCCATGGAGAAACCGCAAAAGTCTGAATAGCTTCCCCTTTTATAAAATCACACACACAAACACACACACACACACACACATATATATATATATATATAAGAAGGTTTCATAAAAGCGGAGTTGATGGGGTGTTATCTTGACATTTGTTCGGTTTCCTTCCAGAAAATATGGTCAATCAGATTTATTTATTTTATTTTAATTTTTGACACTTCTAAAATTTCACTAATTCATTAGTTTTTATATTTAACCTATGATACATGTTGACATGGCATGATCACATTAGTTTTTATATTTCTTATCTTTTAGCCACCCATATTGACCAATCATATGTCCTTTTACTGTAATGATAAATATTATGAGCCAAAAATTTTTTCCCAAAATGACAAATAAAAAGTAATAGAGGGAGTACATATTAAATTTTAATTAATAAGTTATATTTATATATTACTAATCTTACAATAAATAATTTTCAAACTTTGATAAGAAAATACAAAATGTTTAAATTATTATTAGTTAAATTTTTTTAATCTTACAGCACTCTAAAATTGTAAATGTATATCTTATAACTATATCTATTAGATTAGATACTTTAAACTTTAATAAGTAATGTTAGTCACATTTTGATTAATAAATATATCATGGATTGAATGGCTTAAAAATGTAAAAATGAACAATTTTATAAGGTCTTTATAATATATTGTACAAGTTATATATATATATTATGAAAGTGGAGTTAATGAGGTGTCACCATGACATTTATTTAGTTTCTCTCCAAAAAATTCCATCACTCATTATGGCCAATCAGATTTATTTGTTTTATTTTAATTTTTGACACTTCTAAAATTTCACTAATTCATTAGTTTTTTAATTGGATTTTGATATTTTTTTAACCTATGATGCTTGCTAACATGGCATGATCACATTGGTTTTTATATTTTTTATCTTTTAGTCACCCATGTTGACCAATCATATGTCCTTTTACTATAATGACAAATATTATGAACCAAAACTTCTTTCTCAAAGTGACAAATAAAAAGTAATAGAGGGAGTATATATTAAATTTTAATTAATAAGTGATATTTAATATTACTAATCTTATAATAAATAATTTTCAAACTTTGATAATAAAATACAAAAATTTTAAATTATTATTAGTTAATTTTTTTAATCTTACAATAAAAATTGTAAACATATATCTTATAACTATATCTATTAGATTAGATACTTTAAATATTAATAAGCAATGTTAGTAACATTTTGATTAATAAATATAGAGATTAATTTATATGCATTGACAGTGTAAAATAACTTTACATTGTCAGCTAATAAAAATACTAAAAAGTGACAAATTATGGAGACCCCCTCATCATAATGGATAGTTATTTGCATGAGTTCACAATTTTTACTATTTTTATTGACTAATAATGTAAAATTATTTTACATGGTCAGTACATATAAATTAAACTCATAAATATATCATGGATTGAATGGCTTAAAAATGTAAAAATGAGCAATTTTATAAGGTCTTTATAATATATTGTACAAGTTAATATTAAATTATATCTTATCATGTATCATATATATATATATATATATATATATAAATATATATATATATATATAAAAGAAAGTTTTATGAAAGTGGAGTTGATGAGATGTCACCATGACATTCATTTGGTTTCCCTCTAGAAAATTCCACCACTCATTATGGCCAATCAGATTTATTTGTTTTATTTTAATTTTTGACACTTTTAAAATTTCACTAATTCATTAGTTTTTTTTTATTGGATTTTGATATTTTATAACCTATGATGCTTGCTGGCATGGCATGATCACATTGGTTTCTATATTTTTCATCTTTTAGCCACCCATATTGACCAATCATATGTCCTTTTACTATAATGCCAAATATTATGAACCAAAACCTTTTTTTTCCAAAGTGATAAATAAAAAGTAATAGAGAGAGTATATATTAAATTCTAATTAATAAGTTATATTTATATATTACTAATCTTACAATAAATAATTTTCAAACTTTGATAAGAAAATACAAAAAGTTTAAATTATTATTAGTTAAATTTTTTTAATCTTACAGCACTCTAAAATTGTAGATGTATATCTTATAACTATATCTCTTAGATTAGATACTTTAAACTTTAAAAAGTAATATTAGTCACATTTTGATTAATAAATATATCATGGATTGAATGGCTTAAAAATTAAAAAATGAGCAGTTTTATAAGGTCTTTATAACATATTGTTCAAGTTATTATTAAATCATATATATATATATATATATATATATACACACACACACACACACACACTCGACTAAAAATTATCATAATAGCGACTGATTTTATGATTGATTCGAATAATACATGACCATTTTTCGGGGAAATTTGCTATCGAATTTTTTAAGCATGGGAAAAATTTAGAGTAAAAAATTCAATCACAAAATCGGTTGTAAATTTTAATTTTGTGACTGATAATTTGAGGTCAACAGAAATGTCATGGAAAAAAATTTGATCTCAAAATTAGTCACAAATTTCAGGATTTTCAACCAATTTTGCAGCCAAATTTGAAATGTAGAGCATGGCAAAATCGATCACAAATCTCAAAATTTGAAATCAATTTTGTGACTGATTTTGTCAACACTTAGAAAAACTGGTCTTAGAAAATCGGTTGTAAATCTAAGAATTTGCAACCGATTTTGACGTAGAGTAAATTTATATTATAGCAAAATCGGTTGTAAATCTCAATATTTGCGTCCGATTTTGCTCAACACTTAGAAGAACTACAATTAGAAAATCGATTGTAAAATTGGTCGCAAATCACTTTTTTTGAGGCTCAAGAATTATAATTAACTTAATTTTTGTTTTATTAAAAATATACTTACATTTTACTAAGAAAAATAAAGAATAACAATTGCACGCTCAAGTGTGGATTCCAAAACCTTGAACATCAACTTATCTTCACCTGGTTCTTCAAACCATTAATAAAAAGGACCAGCAATGAGTGACGAAAGCTTAGAAAACATAAAGGGATTAATACCAAACATCTACATAACTAAACTCCTAAGATGGTGCTCAAATGATGTAAAACTACTATCTATTATGCATAGGAGTCCTAAATACCTTCAAGAAAGTGATTTATCTTTTCAACAACTTACAAGAACATCAAGAACACATGCATCATAAAGGAAAAATGATGGCTTTTAGAGCATTCAAGAAGAGAAACTTTTAATAAACACATAAGATCTCATGAACAAGCTCAAGAAGCAAATTTTTCTAAAAAGAAACTTTTCTTAAGAAAAGCATGAAGCTTTTCTCAAGTTCTCACTTGAAGCTCTTGGCCATGGTAAGAGCCAAAGCTTCAAGTTTTCTTGAACAACAAAAAGAAAAAGTAGAAGATCACTACCTAGTGGGGTGTTTCGTGTCCTCTTGAAGGAGAAAAGGAAGATGAAGATGACTCCTCCAAGGTAGTGGTGGTGGCGGTTTCAAGAGGAAGAGATGAGAGCTCTTGTGTTCTTAAGGAAATAGAGGTTGTAGTGTTTGAATCTTGTCTCTAAAGACTAAAAGATGTTATCTTTGAAGGACTAGTGATGAGAGTTTGGTTTTGGTGGTGGTGGAGAAAGAAAGAAGAAGAAGAAGTAGAGAGAATTTGGAGAAGTTTAAGAGTTAAAGAGAGAATGAGAAGTTGTCAAAATGAAAAATGGATGTGTTGTTTGGGGGGAGTGGCCATAGGTATCATAAGGTTAAGAGGGAGATATTTTGTGTCATTTTATGTTAATTAAGGTTTAAGAAGACAAATCATATACTTACTCTTACATAAAGTAACTTTATCTCTTGCTTTTTCTCTTTATGACATCATTAATGCTTTATTATCTAGTTGACTTAATTTGAATTTTGATGATGTGATTAAGTGCCCTTGCAACTTAATTAATTAAGGATTAGTGATTAACTCATATTAGCATGATTAGCAAGGTTAAAATTTTAATTATGCTTAATTACCCTTAATCAAACTTGATTAAGCTAATCATTGATGATTAGTGCTTAATTCAAAATTCTCTAATCTTGATTAAGCATCTTCTCTATTTTTCTCTTCATAGTTATCCCTTAATTAAGCCTTCATTCTTTAATTTTTCATTAAGTGCCTAGTTACTCAAGATTATTGAGGTAACCTAGCATAAGGAAAAATTTGGGAATGTTACGGTTTCCCAAGTTCCAAGTTCATGCACAATAGGTGGTACCGGGTTTCCAAGTTCCAAGGTTAGTTAGAATAGCGACATCGGGTTCCCATGTAGAATAGATGGCAATGGGTTCTGGTCTCCGAATTTGAGCTGAACCAGCATTATCAAGCTCGAGTTCCGACTTCGAGTACTATCCCTCATTTCCGGCAGGAGATACCATCCCAGGTTCCGGGATCTGATCTCAAGCAGAGTAAGCAACACCAGGTTTCGAGTTCCATGTTGATCTTTGAGTTAAAAAGGAATAGACATGAGTTCCGATTTCTGAATTGATCCCCAAATTCAACAAAAGTAGACTAGTTTTGACTTATGGCATAATGTGCAAAATCGAGTTGCGAGCTCCGATTTTCGAGTTTAATCAAAACAGTGAAAATCAAGCTATGAGATCCGACTTCTGATCTCGAGCAAATAAAAGAAAATTTAGCACAACAAAATTAGGGATGTTACACTCTTGACCTTGGATATCAACATAAGAAATTTTGCAATTATTAGAGTTGCCACTTACATTGGTGGTCAACTTTGATATGCAATGGTCACAATGGCCATGTCGAAGTTCTTTAAAGCCGTTTTAGCTATTTCCTCAAGATCCTTACCTACTTTGCCACTTTTAGTCTGATAGCGAATCTTTCTTTGTTGGGGGTTTTCTATAGAGTGCATGCTTAAGGTCTTCTTGAGATCATACCATGAACTTTGCTTTAGAACTTCTCCTTTCATCATAAGCTTTATCCTATTCCTTGTCCTTCATTAATCAGGTCTTATGTCACTCCTACTGCTAAGCTTCTCGATGGCTATCGTAATTTCACAAGAGTCAAACTCGTTGATGTTAGGAATTTTGTGGTTGATTTGATTGGTCTTCCATTATTTGGTTTTCATATAATTCTAGGCATGGATTGACTTTTAGCTAACCATGTTATGTTAAAGTGTTTTGAAAAAATTATTCTATTTTCTTCCAACTTATCGTCTAAATCTATAATTCCCATAAGCCTCTACCTAAACTCTTTATCGATAGACTGTTGTGGGATTGAAAGTTAGAGATACATTCTCCTATTAGTAAATGTGATTGAGTTTGAGTAGAAGTTGAGTGAGATCTTGGTGGTTAGAGAGTATTCAGATGTATTTCCTGAAGGCATCCTAGAATTTCCCCTAAAAAGGGAAATTAAGTTTTCTATCGATTTAGTACTGGGCACGAGACCAATCTCCATAGCTCCTTATAGAATGTCATCTTCGGAGCTAGCTAAGCTCAAGAAGCAGATTGAAGAACTCTTGGAAGAATGGTTTATTAGGTCGAATGAGGCTTTGCCATTGGGAGGCTTGTTCTCTTGGTAAAGAAGAAAGATAGAGGTATGAGGTTGTGTGTGAATTACCGACAGCTAAACAAGGTAATGGTCAAGAACAAGTATCCCTTACCAAGCACAAATGACCTCCACTTCCACTCAGGGATCTCTAAGGATTGCAGTGTTCCTGATTGCTTCTGGTGCTCTATCTTCATTTTCTAACAAACTAAGCATTTGTTTATGAACTCTGCTATATCTAACGTCATTCTTGGTTGCTAGACCATTCTCTTAAGATCTTGATACATGTTGCTTATTCCATGGTGCACTGTGAAGTTATTCTTGTGAGCGTCCTCCAAAATTTTGTATCTGAGGCTATCTCGTGCATGTACACATAATCTTCCTCGATATTTCCACAACCCTTCGTTATCCTGAGTAAATCTCGTCAACCTCCTTGACTATACAAAGCTCCTACCTCTTAGTTCAAGGCAAGGGACTTCCCTATTGAATCTGCAAAGTTTTGACATCACATATTTCTCTCAATGTGTTAACTTAGGTATGTACAGAGATCCCTTGTCTATTTTGTTGGCATCCAAGCTCCTCTTGCTTGGATAACATCTCCATCCATTATTCCTTAGGGAGTTTTATTTGTTTTATCTACGATATATCTGATTGTTCTTCAATAGTGTGGTGGTTCTTGGTATTTTACACTTAATCCAACCTGAAGTGTGGAGACTTGTTATAGGCGCTTGAGGCTGAGAGTCCTTTGACTCTATATTGTAGCCTTAACTACCATAGGGCAAGACTTACATCTCTATGATCTTGCATTAGTGCATCACCCAGTCCTTCTTGGGGCACATCGGACAATTACAAGGGAGTCTTGCAAGTGAAGTAATGTCAATACTAACAATTAGATAAGCCAGTGTATTAGACTCCTTAGGCTTTTGCTTGGACTCTAAATTCAAGGTAGATGACATGCCTTCTTCCAGTGAGTCATTACCAAGGATAAGATTTCTTCTTTTACTTCTCATGGCATCCTCACAGGGGCGCTTATCCTTGTCTTAGTCCGTTGGGGTCCTTTGCTTTACTACTATCTCTATCTTATTGAGATAGGTCATAATTTCCCTAGTTATAGTATGCCCCTTTATAAGTTCCTAACCTTCATCACCCCATCTTAGATATAGGCGCTTAAACATCAAATTGCTCTGCCTTCTGAACTCACAATGGTGTCTAAAGGAGGCCGCTAGCTTGCACTCTCGTCTCTGGCACCTTGAACCCATTTGCCAATAATGCATTGAAGATGATATCTACATACACCTTATCTAATGGCTAGTCAAGTTTGTTGAAGTTTACAGTAGCTCAATTCGTACTTTTGTAGGGGTGTTGTTTTGGACCCATTTGCTAACCTTATCATGGCTGGAGAATGTTTTCATTTCCGAGGTAGTGGGAAATATACCTCCTTCTCTCTCTTGAAGGATCTTCTAAATTTTACTCATATACGTCTTTATTCTTCTCATTACTAGAAGGGAGTAAAGACTTCACCTTTGTGAGATATGGGAATAGATGAGTTCCTCTGAGGTATTTCCCCTAAGGGTGTGTTTCAAATTAAAAAAAAATTGGAAATGATTTGAATTAAATTAAATTGAATTGATTTATAAATCAAATATTATGTTTGAAATGAATTATAAAAAATAAGATTTGAAGTGATTTAGAAATCAATTATTGTGTTTGGAATTTATTAAAATTAAAATTGATTTGATTTGATTTTATTATTTTACATATTTATCCTTATTATATTATCTCTCTCCCTCTCCCTCTCTCTCTATTGTTCATCTAATAACTTATTTCTCCTGCATCATGAAAAAAAGAATTTCTGTTGTGGTATAAAGATTGAAACAACATCTTGAATCAGAAAAAAAGAAGCGTGAAATATATATATATAGAGAGAGAAAGAGAGAAAGAGAGAGAAACATTGATAATGCATGGAAAGGAAATGAAAGATCATAGAGCTGCAAGGTAACATGATCATATTTCACATGCAACATAAACAATTAAACTAATATTTATATTAAAAAAACAAAATCGGAGGAATACGATGGTGGATTGTGATGGCTAATAGTGGCAACAACGCACGACAATAAAGCTCCATATGAAGGGGAACGTAACCACGAAAGCGATGAATATAAGTCACAGTGTTTCTGCAACTACAGTATTTAGGATTAAGAGGGGCAAAATAGTATTTTCAAATATTTAAAACTAAAATCAATTCAAATGCTATCAAATCCTAATAAAAATAATAGGATTTCAAAATAAAAAAGAATGGATTTCCATTGGATTTGAGAAATCAATTCTTTTCTTCTTTTTTTTTTTTTCTAAATTCCAAACACATGATTTGATTTGCAAATCAAATCATTTCCATTTTCTTTTCATTCCAAACACACCCTAACCATTCTCTACTTCCCTGAACCCTTGTATAGAATTCTTCAAACTTGCAACCACTGTTGCATCGATTCTTGATTTCTTTAGGAGAGAAATTGATTCCATTCTCTAGGCAAAGTTTTAGAGACGCTTCTTGGTGCATGCTTGAGTTTCCAGTCTTGATCATTCTACTGGTCTCTACTTCACCCAGCCAAGCTTTTTAAGAAAAGGATCTAATTTTAATAGGGTGACATTACCACAACCCATTGTAACAAAGCTTATCTAAGCTTGTTCGTGGATGTTCTTAGTGGTAGTTGTACTTGTGAATGAGATATGGGTGCTATCCACACAATCTAACATAATCCTATTAGCGGATAGTTATCCTACTCATATCTACTACCCATAAAATCTATAGGTTCTAGTGGGAGGATTCCCTAGGTTCGATCTAGAGAAAATCGTCCAAGCAGGTTACACAAACTTGAACTTATCCTTCTGACAAGGCGAACACTGCTACAACTTGAAACAATCTCGATAACAATCCTCATAGCAAGGGTTCGTCATATTCACTTACTCTCCAACTTAAATACTTAACATCCAGAACTACATCATATCACAACTTTATCAGCACCCATTGTATACCCACCTTGTCAAAGTTAAAGAGATCTTTATCTTGCTTGCCTCAATACTAAGGTCTCATTCTCAATATCTATAGCTTTTGGCTCCTTGCTAATGTGAGATAGAAGAATCTATTTCCTCTACTGGATGAATACCTCAGGTATGTAACAAAATTAGCTAATAAGTCCTCTAAATCTAGTCTCCATCTTCCTGCCATCCCTAACACAATGGCTATTTGCCTACCCATGGCAATAGCTATTTCTTAGAAAATTCCCCCCTGTACTAACTACACTACTAATCCTTATATCAAGAGGATTCCTAATAAGCCTGCCAGATGTCATAGATTCCTACCCACATAGAATGTCATAGTGAGGTGGTCAAGCTCAAAATGCAATTAAGTGCAATAGATGGCTACAGCATACACAACAAGACTATAATGCTCAAATATCTATGTCCTTATCATACAAAGACCTAAAGCATGGCTTTTTTACACTCTCAAAGTATACCTCAGAAGCATAGTCAGCCCGTCTTCAGGCTCTACAAGGAAAAACCACTCTGATACCAAAATGTAATACCCTTCTATTTATAGTATCATGCTTAAGTCATGATATTCAATTAGAGGTTGCTACAGTCTTTTTTTTATTTGCACTATAAAATACTTCCAAGGAATATAGGAGTTATAAATATGAAAATAGAAGTTTTTTGAAAAACAAAAAAAAACTGAGCCTATATTGGAATTTTACAATTCCCATTCACTATCTTTATGTTCATTACAAAGGTTATAGGAGTTTGCCTCACTCTTTATGCTTCCATAAGAATTGAAAATACATAAGCACTAGAGAATAAATACAAATTTTATCATTATAACTATCAGGTGCATGTGAATCCATATACATATCCAGGTAGTCCTAGTATAGACAATTGAAATCTTCAAGGGGCGTGGAGCTTGTCTTCCCATGATAGTGCTACCTGTACTATCTAGAGATGACACGGGAACATAGATAGGGGTGAAAATTTTAAATTCTTAGTAGGACATCCTTGACTACCACTTACAATGTCATTGTCATCATCCCTAGCTGCTTCAGTTTGTTTTCAAAGATCATGGATAATATGAATAACAGTATACAGATTCCAATTAATAAGTTCTTGAAAATCCTTTATCTGAAGCAGATTTGTTTTATTCACATACTTGATAAGTAAAAGATTAATTCCATAATGATAGCAGTAGGTCAATAAGGTAACTAGAGTTCATGCATATGCAGATGTTGCTAGCTACTGATGCAAGTGCACTTGACTTTCATATCTTTCTTTAGTTTGTATCATAAGCATCTATACTTGGTCCCGTGGGAGTAACAGACCATTTCTACTCCTAGGTAATAGCTTACTTTTTAGGACCAAGTTCATTCCTATATATTTCCCGACTCTCACATCGATTTATTCCCTTTAATTCATTCCGGGGTTAGACCAAGTAATTTGAAATCATAATCATCTTATAAGCTCATATGTTTATGTATGAAAGTGCTTAATATGCTTGTAATTATGCTACATAACTCATTCCCTCATACTTGTGCCAGAAATCTAGTAGCATGACAAATGTAATATGAAGACTTCCAAAATGAACAACATAAAGTCAGCTGATCATACAAATAATAGTTCCATACTCATGGTACACTTTAAAACTTACTCAAACTTTCTCTCTCTGTGAACTTAGAACTCAAAACTCAGAGAATAGGGACCAGGGAATAGTGACTTGTCTAACTCAAAACTCGGAGACTAAGGGCAAGGAAGTCTAACTCAAAAGCTAGGGGCAAGGAAGTATGGACTCGTTTAACTTGGAACTTGGACCTCAGACCCTCAATCTTGAACCTTCTATCTTAGACTCAGGATCCCAGAACCTAGTCACAATAGGTAAATATGGGTGAACATTAATATTCACTTCACAAACTCAGAACCAAGGACACTGGTCTAGTTTTGGGGTAGATTCAAATATTAGAGATGGGAAAAATCACTAAAAATTCATTTCTTATCATCTTGCTCTGAAATTTTGTATGCTTACACTCACTTAAACCCTCTTTCAAACAGACTAAGTCTCACTCAATTTAGTTAAGCAAAGCTTAAGTTATAAGATCTACATTGGGCCTACACTATTTCAATGTTCATAGAGCATGGGGTAACTTCATGAAATTATCAAAAAAAATTTGATTGAGGATCTAAATCTGAAATTTTATAGACATGAACCCTTATGTATTAGCTTTTTAACAAAGATGTTTTCACTCAAATTGAAGTTATATAGGGCAAAATTTGCCCATTATATCATGCATTGGTCAAAATTGGGGGTATTAACCAATAGCTTAGTTTAGAAAATCATAACTCTCTCATCCGAAGCCCAATGAACCTCAAATTTTGAGGGTTTACTCTCCTATCATATATTCTCCTTAAAATTGGTCCCACATCGATTAGGGTTTTCTATGGTGAGATATGGCCCATGTATTAGGCACTATTCATGAAACTCTTAACAACAGATTTTCTATTTTTGGGTGATTGTGGTTCTCTAGTGTATTTCCTAACACTAATCAAGTTCACCACTCCTAAATCACTAGAACAAATTCTATTAATATCATACCAATCTCTAAATAAGTAGAACAAAGTGAATAAAAAAAAACCTTAACTCCAAAAAACCCTAGAGTACACACCAGCCTAGGAGCTTATCTTGATTCTGATGCTTTAAACTCTTCAAGTTTTGATCTTTTGGTGCTCTCAACTTCTCCAAAACTCCAAGATGATCACCAACCTCCTTCTTGCTCTTCTTTTACCGAATTTATGTAGCCTAAGGGAGGGAGTTTTTAACTTGTATATGAGTTCCTTGATGGTGAGTAAGGTAAAAAGGTTGGATAATATGGGTGAAAACAAGCAAGATGCAAGAGCTTGAGTAGATTGAAGGTGAAAAATGGAGGTAAAGAGGTGTGGGGGTGCTAGCCGAATTCTTCAAGAGAGAGGGGAGAGTGTGATGAGCTCTTGTGCTCATCTCTACTAATTCTTGGGTTTTATAAAATTTTGGATTTGAAAGTTAAATTAAATTTCCTTAATTTGAGTTATGTGGTCATCTTTTTTTCTTCAAAAGATGACTAGTATGGCTAATTTCTAGCAACACATTCTAGGGTTCGAAGGAGGATATTTATGTCCTCTTGTATTATAGATCTTTATCCGATCAGTTTCTTGTCTTCTAGTAAACTATTCTTAATACTTGGGTGGCGTGGCTTCCTCTAAACCACTCAATTTACTTAATTTAGGGTATAGGTAACCTCACATTTTTATTTAAAATTATGTGTATAAAATATTATTTTTAAGATTGTTAGATGTATATTGTTTAACTTTTAGTATTCTAGGGCCCATATTTTCCCGGAATTGGGATTTTTCCTTTAATACTCCTCCTGACAACCATAATCCATTATTTATAGCTTTGCCACTCGTTATTATAATTCAACTATTTTCTATTCTGCCCCTACTTCGAGACCAGCTCCTCTACCTCAAGACATACTTTCCCCTATACCGGGCTATCCTAGAGTTGGGAACGTTACAGTTTGTCCTAAACTTCCTGGCTCAATCAGTGCTTGATTGTCGTTGGCATTTTGTATGTACTCCAATTTGCATCTTGTGTTTTCTATCGTTTAATAGTTGACAAATAGTTTGGAGCTGAAGGTCATGTCACTTTCATAGAATGTTTAAATGATAACTCTGTCTATTTAATTGACATTAGTTCATATAGAGAGCATATATTTCTGCTTGAACATCGTAATCCATAAAAGGAGATATAGTTGTTCATCATCTTTGGTAACTGTTAACAATATATATGAACTTGTGTCTAAGAAATACCCTGAATTTCAACTACCAACAATGGAGTGAGTTCTAATGTCCATCACTTCATCTCAGACTTGACACAGCCTTGATTTCTGCAAATGATTTCTATTTGATTTGATTGCACTAAATATTTGACTCTTTCTTCTTGTAGCTCATTAAAGCAAATTGAAGATCCCAAGTTACGAGACATATTGTCAAAGAAGCTCATAGATGCTGTATGGTAATCAACTATTTGATGGTGAGAAAAGCCCATGGAGAACGAGAATCCTTCCTCCAGGAGTAAAAAAGAATGAGCCGTATTTATATACACATAATCTCATCTCATATGTTAAAAAATATTATAATATATCTTTTTATTGTTGAAGGGTTTGGATAGTTTATATAAGAGTTTAAATTCAAACCTTATTATTGTTCATATATAAAAAATACTTAAATATATTTTTGGTTCTTGAAAATATTATGAATTCTGATTTTAGTCCCTATAAAAAATAATTTATAGTTTACATCCAAATATTTTAAAAAATATTTGGTTTAAGTCTCTATCATTATTTTACTTAATTTTTTGTTCATGTATCAAAGTAATATATTTGTTTTAATTCCCTAAAAGAATTTTGATAATTTGGTTTAAGTCCTCTAGAATATTACTCCCTTTGTTTTAATTTATTTGTTAATTTGAATAATTTGGTACATTCTTAAATTAATATCTCTGGATATAAATGGAGTGAGTAGTTTAAATTTCTTGAAATCAAATTATCGTAAGAAACTAAAACCAAATATGTTTTAAAATATTTGGATCTATATCAAAACAAAATTTTTATAGGGTCCAAAGCCAAATATATTTAAAAATGTTTGGAGCTAAACAAAAAAATTTTGTTATGGGGGACCAAAATTAAAATTCACAATATTTACAAGAATAAAAAATATATTTAAACTTTTAAAAAATAAAAAATACTTTTATTGAAAAACTAGACTGCAAAAATCTGAATAGTCTCACTTTTCATAAAATTTTTAGACAAAATATTTATTTTGGCTTTGATGAAAATTTTGAGAGATAAACTGATCTCTTAAGATTTAAAAATTTATAAATAATCTTTTATTATTAAAAAATATGGATATATTAATTTTTTCATACAAATTTGTATTACAAAAAATTCATAAAATTTCTATTCAAAAAGATAAATATATTCTCTTTTTAAATAATAAAAAACTACTCATAAAGTTTTAAATATTAATAAATTAATTTATTCTCTAAATTTTTATTAGGACCAAAGTAAGTATTTTATCCATTTTTAAATACGATTTGGTCCCCCAAAAAATAGCACTTTACTACGGCCACCCAAGTTCCTTTTGACCTTATGATGTCGTCGGGGTCGCTCGGATTGGGGTCATCCACGCCTTTTGTTTTACTTTTATGAGAGTCGATCAGCCCAAGGCCAGGAAAGGCATGCCCCCTTGTTTTCGTTTTTTGTATCTGGCACACATTATTTTAAGTTTTTAACTTTTGAGCCTCCCAAGTTACCTAATTACGCGTGGAGTGCCCCGCAGACGGACCTACCACCGGGCCTACTTGCTTTTAGAATCAAAGTTACAATCCAACGGGCATTTTCCAATTCATGGTATGTATGAAAATAAATATCAAAATAATTTCACAATGCTCAGTGGGATTAATATTAAAGAACTTTACTTTAATGATGAGCTAACCTGGCCAAACAGATCACTTGGAGCCAATGCTAATGATTTAACAAGGAAAAATAACTTAGGGATGCACTTTTGTCATCATGGAAAGCACTTCTTTTTACCCCCAATTCAAACCCCAATTCAAACAGTCAAAGACAAGGTGGCTAGTGCGGTCTTTTGTATATATTGATGAGGGACAGTCTTTGAACTTTATTTTAATTTCACAATGCTCAATGGGATTAATATTAAAAAACTTTATTTTAATGATGAGCTGATTTAACGACAAAAAAAAACAAATACTTAGGGATGCACTTTTGTCATCATGGGAAGCATTTACTTTAACCCCCGTTTCAAATAGTCAAAGATATGGTGGTTAGTGCGATTTTTTGTATATATTGATGAGGGACAATCTTTAAACTTTACTTTAATTTCACAATGCTCAATGGGATTAATATTTAAAAACTTTACTTTAATGATGAGCTAACTCGACCAAACAGATTACTTGGAGCCAATGCTTATAATTTAACGAGGAAAAATAACTTAGGAATGCACTTTTGTCATTATGGAAAGCACTTTCTTTTACCCTGATTCAAACCCTGATTCAAATAGTCAAAGACAAGGTGGCTAGTGCGATTTTTTGTATATATTGATGAGGGAAAGTCTTTGAACTTTACTTTAATTTCACAACGCTCAATGGGATTAATATTAAAAAACTTTACTTTAATGATGAGCTGATTTAACAACAAAAAAAAGAAAAACTTAAGGATGCACTTTTGTCATCATGGGAAGCACTTACTTTAACCCCCGATTCAAATAGTCAAAGACATGGTGGTTAGTGCGATTTTTTGTATATATTGATGAGGGACAATCTTTGAACTTTACTTTAATTTCGCAATGCTCAATGAGATTAATATTTAAAAACTTTACTTTAATGATGAGCTAACTCGACCAAAGAGATTACTTAGAGCCAATACTAATGATTCAACAACAAAAAATAACTTAGGGATGCACTTTTGTCATCATGGGGAGCACTTCCTTTTACCCTTTATTCAAACAGTCAAAGACATGGTGGTTAATGCGGTTTTTTTGTGTATCGATGAAGGACAGTCTTCGAACTTTGGGTTTAGTGGCATGATAAAAATATTAAAATAAAACATAGGAGGGAATCTCTCTGCTTTTCATTTTTTATATAATATTAGTGTGATAATATTATCACAATATAGATTATTTTGATTATATAGCTTATTATGGGTTTTAGGTTTCTAAATCTACCCGGTAATAAGTAGGATCGCACAAATAAAATTCCCTCTCGAGATTTCTACCTATCTTTGGGTGAATTCTGATACAATAAAAAGGCCGTGAGAAACCCGCAAAAAGAGTGTGAAAAGCCAAAAGTCTATAGAAATTAACCAAAACCGGTCTATCATCTAGGCTGATTCTGAGAGCTATACAAACTGATAGAAACCGGCCCATCTCTTGGGCGGATTCTCAGCGCAGGGAATGAGTATACGTAAAGCCTCTTGTGCTTGACATTAAGAAACAATGGATGAAGTTTAGGGTAGACTCCAAAAATTTAGATTCATGGTGGATTTGATGTAGTTAAATAATCAAAAAGTGTGGCTAATTATCACACAAGTGGGAATAATTGCAGCTATGTCCACAGTAGATTTGGGTCCATTCTAAAATATGTCAATATCTTAAAAAAAATTAAATATTTATAAAGATTTTTAAAAATTTTATATTAAAATGTATAAAAATTTAATTTCTAAAATATTTTAGATTTAAGTATATATGAGGCTTATAATTTTTTTTATTGTAACAAATTAAAATAAAATATATATACTTCAAAATTCGAAATTAAATTTGAATAAAAGTACTATGGCTTAGATATATATTTTGAATACACATAGTTCATTAATTTTTTGTTTTAAAAAATTACAATTATATATATATATATATACACTCCAAAATTAAAATTTCAATAAAAGCATATATATTTTATTGTAATTTGTTACAATAAAAAATTTTCTAAACTATAAATTCATTAAAAAGTATATATATATATATATATAATACTGTAATTTGTTTGCAAAATTTTATAATGATAATTTTGTTATTTCTTGTTTAAATTAATTAATTTATTGTGTATGTATTTTTATGCATTGAGGACTATCGATATCAATTAATTAAATTTTATAGACAATTAAATGATTAGATGAAAAATTTTATTCTGATAATATATTGAATGGCAATAATTAAATAAAACTAAGTAATAATGTTCATTCTCTCATATAATAATCGTTAAATATGTCAATTTATTCATGACAAATTAGTTTTGGTTGAATGGTGCTTTCTCTTATAAATAAAAGATAATATATTTATGGATAACTGAGTTAAAATACTTTGATTAATGGAAGAGTAAGCGAAAGAAGAAGAGAAGGCAGGTTCAATTTACATAGTCTTATTAGATTCCCCGACAGATTTTTATGCCTTCATTGATAAAAAGGAAGAAGAAGAGCAAAGAGTGTGCATAGTTAAGTTTCTATGAAGTTTGTTTGTTCGCATAC
The DNA here is from genome assembly GCA_031439595.1 of Pterocarpus santalinus. Lineage (NCBI taxonomy): Eukaryota > Viridiplantae > Streptophyta > Magnoliopsida > Fabales > Fabaceae > Pterocarpus > Pterocarpus santalinus. Next base: position 6,681,093 of record CM062523.1, read on the forward strand.
TTTTTGTGTATATTTAAATCATCTTTCATACTCTATTATTTTTTGTAATTGTTGTGCATATTTTTTTATCTAATTTTTGTGTTATTTAAATTACAAGTGAATAATTTTCTCATTAAAAAAAAACCTCTAACTCATAATTTCATTCATCAATACAATACAAAATCAAATTAAAATATAAGAGAGAGTGTAAAAATTATAAGTAAAAATTAAAAGCAACTACTACAACGTTCCAAATTACTACAATTCCAAATCACAAGATCCATTATAGGTTTCAACAATAACAATTTACCCATCACTACAAAGTTGCTTTAGCTCTATGTGGACATTGCTTGCGGCCATGTCCTTCAACACGACATATCCTACAATATTATGGTTCGTGCATCTCACACATGCCTGTAACAGGTTGTTCTTGGCCAACCTTTCACATTGCACTTGAACTGAGGGTTAGGACAAATCAGCAGGCCATTATATGGTGGCCATATACTCTAGTTCCCCACAATTTGAAACTCCCTCGCATACACTTTACAAATTTTCTCCATGATATAAATACCATCAACATACACTTGCCAATTGATGTTCCAATTCAAGCAGCATGCAATTATGTGATGATATATCGATTAGTTTGAAAATCGCCACAGTCACAGTATTGCTACCTCAAATCAACTTTGAATTCCTTCCCTATTTGAATTCCTTATATGTTTTGCACATATAAGTCTTAGAATGCTGAGGGTCCAGACGTGTGTTATGGGTTGCATTTTGTTCCTCATCTTTCTTGTATAGACTTCTTAAAGTTAGTTATTTAATATATGACTTTATATGATAGACTTTGTGAATGTATAGCCAATGAATGTGATCATGTATATTCTGAAATGTTATGAGATGTCTGGTTGAGAATTGGCAAGTTTTGATTAGTTGGGAAATGTCCTAGTTTCAGGGGGACACTCTGTTCGATTTTCAATTGGGTTCCAGGTTTCAGGGTTCGAGATCCGGGTAAATGGTCTAGGGTCAAGGATGTGTGCTGGAGGTGTAGTAGACAGGTGGGATGGCGGAGAATGAAGGTGAGGTCCGGGGACTTGGTTCCAAGGTTCAAGTTTCGGGTGCCACAGCGGGATGTTAAGGTTCGGGTTCTAGGTTTCACAACAGGATGCTGAGGTCCGGGGTCTGGGTTTTGAGGTTGAGGTATGAGAGTGTTTAAAACAGAAAAATGTGAAATTTGGAATCTTGAAATTAGGGCCTAGGCATTGGCTGCATTTTTCTGGAGTGTAATTTCGTCACTCCACTAACTAGGCAGTGGAAACTGACTGCCTAGGTGGTCCTTGTGAGATTAAAAGAGAAGGTTCGAAACCCTTCTCTTTATTACTCTGCAACCTCTCTCTCTTCTCTTTTTATATCCTTCTTTCCCACAACAAAGCCAATCCTTCCCTCATCAATTTTCACTCAAATCCATCCCCCAATCCATCTTTTTCATCATCACCATCACCTTTCCTTGGGTCTTCTCTTAGAGATCTCTCTCTCTCTCATTTTCTTGTGAGAGAAAGTGAAGATGAGAGGAGAACCACCACTTCCCTCTTGCTCCAATCCTTTCCTTCCTTCTTTTATTTCCATAAATTTGCTAATTCCTTGATAGATTTTAAGTTTTGAGCAACCTATAGAGGTCTAGGGTTCACATTTGGTGGTTTTGTGTTATAAGGGGTAATGTGACTAAATTCTTGTTTTTGGTTGTCTATCGGTGACTTATTATTGGTATTATGTTGGTAGATTCTCATGAGCCTAGCTTGGTAGCTTTGGAGGAGTAAACCCACTCTTGAGTCATGCACTATAAGTGAATATTATGTCTATGGTTAACAGGTTACATATATTAGATTATAAATATACCAAATTGGTTTATTTAAATATGTTGGATTTATGATTTGTTCATTATGATGAAAAGTTTTCATTTTGGTATATGATGTTAATGAAAGCCTTTCATGAGAAATGATTTAGAGAATGAATCGTATTAAATTTGTAAAGAGTACTTAGTAAAGTGGCATGTTTATTTTTGGTTTAGCAAGAAATGTTGAAATTTTGAGAGAAAACTTCCTAGATGGTTATGAGATTTTGATTTAATAATTCCTAAAAAGAAAAGAGAAAATGTTTTTCCTGTGAGAGGGAATCTATGACAGAGTTGTCAGTTAATGACAAAGATGTTTGCCTTGGTGTACCTTGGATAGAACCCCAGCTAGCAGGGAATTGCTAGCCTGGAGTGTTTTACCTACACATTTAGATCTGTTATTCTTATACTAGGGACGACGATATGTAACGCTTATACATGATTTGATTTCTGGATTAGAGGCCTCCCCCATGTTTGTATTTTGTGAAGGAGCACATCTGTTTTATTACATAAGTGAATTGTTCAAATTATTTGCTTGTGAAATTTCCAACTAAAGTAATATACATGTTTATATTAATCTTCAAGAATTTATGTATTTTTTTGGTTACGCCTCGAAGGCTATATAGATGCTTATTCCTCACTGAGTTTCATACTTACTTCATCGTATTCCTCTTATTTTAGATTAAGGCGTTCAGGCGTGTCCTACACCTCCAGCTCTGTAAAACTTTAGTTACTTTTCTTTGGTGAGCCCACTATCACGAGCCTTGATCTGGATCTTTTGTAAAGTCAACTTTGGCTTAGTCTTTATATAGAGCTTCATTTTGATACAGGCAAGGTCCTATTGCTTGTGATTCTATATATTTATTTAGCAATCTGGCTAGTGTATGATGTTGATGCACAAGTTTTAAAATCTTGGGGAGTCCCTTTTTTTGGAGAGACTTTGTCCGTTTTCTGTAAAAATTGATTATTAGACTAGCTAGGGGGTCAAGGTTCCCTATGCGCCAGTCACGGTTGGGAGTTAGGTCATGACAGATAAGTCTTGAACATGAAAAACCTGATTCTGTCTTGCAAATATAGTGATGCGTACATTACCAATTGCTTGCTAGATTTCTTGCATTCATGTTATGAAAGCTTCCAAGCATACAAATCCTACATCTCTCTGAGCATGTGCCTCCCTCCCTTTTATAGCAAATAACTCAACTAATCGAAAGTAAGCTACTCGAACTAAAACCATAATGGGAAGATTGCGGGCCCCCTTTTACACAAACTTGACGTATTTGACTAAGTGCATGGTCATATGCCCATGTTGATGCTCACCATCAAAGGTTTGAACCCACTTTTCTCGTGGAATTTTGTCAAGCCAATCTATATATACATCACCATGTTGGCACATCTGCTCATAATGATGATTAAATTTGCGTTTGGCTCTCGAATACCCTACAAAACACAATGTTAGAGAAGGCTTATGAGAAAAAAAATTTCATGAACAAACACAAACAAAATGTAAGTTACTTATGCTCATGATAAGTTAATGTAAGTACAGCTTCTTGAATCTCCTTAATAAGCTGGTCATGATGTGTCTAATGTAGTACATGTGAAATGCCTTCAGAGGTTCCCATTGACCATGGCTTTGTCTGATTGTGGCTTTAATTGACTCGTGCCAATCGAAAATAATGCCAACTCTGTCCTTGGTCACTACACGTCTATATAGATGAGACAGGAAAAAAGACCACAAATTTATAGTCTCACTCTCGACAATTGCAAAAGCAATTAGCAATATGTTTTGATTGCCATCTTGTGCAATTGCAATCAATAAAGTCCCCTTGTATTGCCTATACAAATGTATCCCATCAACTTGGACTAATAGTAGTTTGCAGTGTCGGAAAGCTCTCCTACACGAATCAAATGTCCAAAACATCCGGTTGAATATTTGAGCATTCAACACTAACTTATCACCGCCGTAAGCTAATATAATTTTAAACTCAACACGTGCATATTGGTTAGAAGTACACAATGCTTCTAGCTATCTGGTTAACTTTTCATATAAGCCTTCCCAACTACCATAAACTCTTTCAATTGCCTTTTACTTTGCCATCCATGCTTTCCGATATGTTGTCGTGTATCCATATCGATTTTTGATCTCTGTAATCACATTTTTACTTTAAAGGATAGGTTAGCTCTTACCAAAGGCTCTATACATTGTGCAATCATATTAGAATCCAATTTCGTGTGATCTTGAGAAAGCATCGTTGAAGTGCAAGTATACAGGACGTTGTATTTCCTGATCTCCCAAAAGTCTTTATTTTTTCTGAAGCTGACCCTAACAAGCCATTGACATCCGGAGCTGTAGTGTTTGCACTTACAGTAGAAGGTCATTGATTCTGACTCATGCACTTTATAATCCACCAATCTAAATATGCTATAGTTCTTAACTGCTTGTACTATATCTTATCAATCTCTGAATTATATTCCAACATGCAATTCACCATCTACAATATAACCATTACTTATGTTTGCATACTTTGGAAACTGAGGAGCATGCATAGCTTCAAGATGTAAAGCCCACATAAAAGGTAGAGGATCCTCTGCATGATTAATTGCCATCACTATGTTTGCTTCACCCTTATCATTTGTATCATCATTTGCATCATCATTGCTGCTTTCATGTTCTCCTTTTGAGTAATTGCCATCACTTTCACTGTTGTCAACTTCCCACTCGACACATCTTACTAGAAATGGACTAGGCTAAGCTTCATACTGATGCTAGATTATTGAAAAGAATTTATTAAACTAACACGAATATTATGTTAATCAACATAAAAATTTAATTCAAGTAGCAAAAAACTATTAATCGCAAGAGCACAAAAATAACTAAATTAACACGAATATTATGTTAATTAACATGATATTGAAAGGCATTAAATAAAATAACATAGGTATTACATTAATTAACACAAAAATTTAAATTAAATGAAGAAAAAATATTAATTAGAATAACACATAATTTTGGAATTAAACTAATTAATAAATAAACTACACCATAATAAAGAAATTGTTTATATAAATAACTTTAAAATAAAAAATTTGATAAAATATCACATGACTTACTGGATATAAACTAGGAACAGTGTGGAAGTCATGCTATATAGCTAGATAAAAGCTGATACTAGGTTGAGCAGCATGATATTGATGCTAGATTATTGAAAATAATTAATGAAATTAACACATATATTATTTTAAATAAGGAAGAAATTTTTTTGATAAATAATTTTGAAATAAAAAATTTAATAAAATATCACATGACTCATGAAATTAAAACTGGGAGCAGTGGCGTAGTTTTGTTGTCTGCAAGATTAGGAACTGATATCGGTTTGGGCAATATGATACTGATGCAAGGATTATTGAAAGGCATTAAATAAAATAACATAGTTATCATATTAATTAACATAAAAATTTAATACAAGTTAAGAAAAACTATTAATCAAAATAACACATTATTATGGAATTAAACTAATTAATAAATAAATTGTAACATAATAAAGAACTTAGTTACATAAATAACTTTGAAATAAAAAATTTAATAAAATTTCTGGGGACTCATTGGATATAAACTAAAGACAATGTCATCATGTCAGCTTGTGGGATATGAACTTCAAATAGTTTCATTGTGATGCAGACTAACGAGACTAGCTTTAGCAACCATTTCTTCAAAGTTGATGTGTATACAACTCAATGGAAAGAATGTGCTATTAATACTGCCTATACATCCAAAATATTACTTGCATATCCCTCTTGTTACTTATTTTAATTAGTCAAAATTGTATGTCATTGTTAAGATTTAAGATTGGTAACCTATATCTAATTCTCACCACTCGCTTGTGAATGCCAACATTTATGCCTTGGCAAAGTCCAACATTTAGTTTCTCAAACGACATGATTTGAGGAATAAAAAAATATGCTGACTCATCACATATAAGTATCACAGTTTAGGGATGTCAACGGGGTGGGGCGAGGGACAGCCCCCCATCCCTTGCCCTGTAGATAAATACCTGCCCCATATTCGCACGGTATTGACGTTTTACTTCCCCGCAGATTTATAGGTACCTACGAATATTCAAAAATACCCGTTAGAATGTTAAAAATTCAAAAATATTAAATTAGATAAAGAAGTTATAATTTCGTTAAATAATTAAAATAAGCATAAATAGTAATCTATTCCACAATCCAAATTCTAACAATTTAAAATATTTAAAATAAAAATAAACACATAAAATAAATACAAAATAAGCACAATAATCCAATTCTACAATCTAAATTCCAACAACTTAAAATAATTAAAATAAAAATAAACACATAATAATAATCCAACCATTAGTCCAACACATAATAAGTATAAATAAATCTAACTTCCAAATTTAAACCTTAATATAATCAATTTAAGTAACAACAATAGCATCAGCCTAACTAAATTAATAACTTAAAGATAAAATAGCGATTTCATATTGGGTACCCGCTGGTATAGAGACAATGATTCCCGCCCCCCCAATTGCGAGTATCCGTGGGGGCGGGTTGTTTTGCCATCCCTATATCACACCATGCTCAATATTAGTAATAATAGAGCCATTAAAATATACAATAATAGTAATATTTGTATTGTTATCCATGATTTTCTCTTATTTGTTTATTCTTGCTCTTCCTTTAAAAAGGAAGCAAAACAAGATGCTCGAACCAAAGCCGTAATAGGAAGATTGATTAATTGGATTTTTATATACTTATTTTCTCTCATACTTAGTTCATTAATCCTATTTTATACTTAATTGCATGGAATTGGACCATTTTATGTTGATTGGATTTTTGGTTGGGCTTGATTTAAATTTTCTAACATTAGACTAATTCTAACACTGTTTTGATTTTTGAGCCATATCTTCAGTTATAGAGTTCATTTGATCAAGATCTTTAGTTTGTAGAAAAGCTGAGAGATGGGCCTACAACTTTTATGAAGAGGTTAGAGGCAAATTCGGAAGTCTTGCAGCTGAAATTGGGCCTGGAAATAGAGTCCTGGCTGTAGTCATAGTTCCTGAGCAGCATGCATTGTGGAGGCCATATCTCGGACCACAGAAGCCCAATTGAGCCCGTTCTAGTGGCGTTTTGAAGCTAACATCTAGGCCTTCAACTCACCTTTAGACCACAAATCCAAATGGATGCATATTCTTAGCCAAAAACATGGAGAAATGTTACTAATTGTTTTGAGGAATTGAATTTACTGTTTTTAGTGTAACTTTCTCTCCAAAATTCAAAATTAAGCAAATAAGGTGTTCAGATATAGAGAAGAGATGTAACACCCCCTATCATATAAGCCATGCTCGAGTTATGAAGTTATATTAAGATATTGTCACTGTGCTAAGAGAATCTTTAAAATGCAAAAAATACCATAGATGACCCTTTAATTGCACACTTTATTACTGAATACAGTTCATAAATTTCACCATCTCTGGTATATAGAAAATAAAATAATTACAATTTAAGAAAAAATTTTGTAACTAATATTATACACAGAAGCTGCTTCTACATTGCGGCTGTCACCCTTACTGAACTTTAACCAGCCTCTATAGTCTTCCGGGCTGACTTAAGCCTGAGTCTTGCATGATGAACATTCCAGGATTCTAACTTGTTCTTAAGTTTTAGCCTAGGATCTGGAATATTTACGGAAAAGAAAAACATACAAGCAAGTAGTGAGAACCTAAGGTTCTCAGTAGGTAAACTCGAACCATCACGCATATAGTGTCATCATAAACATTCCAGCCGCTTCAATTTCTTATGAAAATGTGAGCACATATACACAACCAGTGGTTCAATTTTAAGTTGAAAACATCTTTCTCGAAGCGAGTTATATTTTAACAACCACTTGGCATATTATATGATAGACATAGAAGCAAGAGTAGTGTAATATACTTCAATAAGAATCATAATGACATTATGACATAATAAGATAATTAGAGATGCACATGTAGATGCTTGTCCTTGACTGTATGCAAGTGCACTTAACTTAATTCATCTCTTTTTTTAACTTGTATCTTGATCTTGCTCCTTTGTGCTTGGTCCTCCATATGTGAATTGCCTCTCTCACCCCTGGCTAATAGCCTGCTTTTCAGGTCCGAGCTCGTACCTATATATGAATGATGGGTTTACTTTCCCCGACCCTCACATCGGTCTATTCCCATTAATTCTGGTCGAGGGATAGCCCAAGTCTTAGACAGTAACGCTCTGGCCTACGTTAGCTGGGTCTACGCCATGCCTCACATGGTAGCTTAGTATGTCCCTCTTGCAAGTTCTTATTATCTTTTCCTTTCCATATCTTATCATCATGTGGATGCTTTGCACATTCATGGATATGTCTCACACCTTACTTCTCATATCATATTCTAATTATGCTTGCATATATGACGTACATGAACATGGCATGTAAATGTAACTATATTCAAAGCATAATCACCCATAGCATAAGTTCTCATAAATTCATATCATACTTAAATCATTCTTGCATATATGAATCTTATGAGCATAACATATAAATGTTTATAACATTCATATGATTCACATATTCCTGCCGAAATTTTGGTAGCATAACGAATCATGTCCGCTTCCCCATAGAGTGCAGGCTACCAGAAAGATTCAAACAGGCAACAATTCCAATATGGGCATCACATTCATAATAACAATGTAACAATATAACAAGTTAACATGAATGGGGTTTTCTGCCCCCTTTAATCAATTCTGCTTGAAATTTGTACATCCCACCAAAATATCATTTAATTCATTTAGGCATACATTTTGGATATGTTACAGTGTTGGTTGTCTAGTTTCCAACCCCTTTGATCCCATCTTATTTTGATATGTGTAGCTCAAGATATTTAAATTTTGCCTCAGCCTATTTGGTCACTAGCCAGAATTACACTCCTAGAAGTAAAAATTCACTAAAAATAGGAATCTAAGCGAATCCATATGAAACCTATACCAAATTAAAGATCACAGGACAAGATTTTATTCCAAGAAGTTGCATATCATTTGCATAAGCAAAATGCAAGTTATAAGCCCCGCAAGTTGACTATTTTGAACCGCCCTGTCTTAGCCCAGTTTAGACTTAAGGTAGTTTCATTGAATTATTAGAAGTGATTAGAAATGAATCTAATTCTGAAATTTTTACATAATGTTCCCCTACATGTTATCTTTCAAACAAGACTAGTTTCACTCAATTTGAAGGTGTGTGGTGTGAGTTACACACCTCCCAACATGTACTGCTCAGAAGAAAACCTAGATTTTTAGGTGAAAATTCAAAAATTCATAACTCACTCAATACTAATCCAATGACCTTATAATTTATATATATGGAAAGCCCTGGATGTCTAGTTTCACATAAAATTAGTTCATTTTGTTTCAACTGCTATAGGTGGAGCCGTACACTCCACCGTACGGACCGCCGTAGGTTCTCCTAGGTTTTCAGATTTTGGTTTGCTCTCTATCTTATGTTCCATGCAAGATTCAATCTCAATCCCTTCAAATACTTAATAAGCCAGCCATAAATCATCACACACATCAAGTATATCATCAAAAAAGTAAAGAGAGTTGAACTCACATACAGCTTTAATCCATCAAAACAAGAAGCAGAAAATAGAGATCCTACCTTTATTTGGACGCAAAACTAGCTAGTCTTGAGTTCTAGTGAAAGATATTGGTACAAGAGACTTGAGGGAGGCTGAAAATGAAAAAAGGAGATGAAGAAGATGAAGAGAAGAAGGAGAGAAGCCTTCTGGAAGAGGGAGGACGAAAATGGGTGCAAAAAAAGAATTAAAGCAAGCAGAATTTTGGGGTAGTTGGAAGGAAAGCACCCCATTGGTCCTTAGCATAAGTGGCTAAGAAGGAGCCAACTCTCTTCCACTCTTGTGGTTGTCTTGCACCCTTCTTAATGGGTTAAGTGGCTGAGTTTTAAGCCACTTGATTTAGGATTTTGAATGTATAATTCTGTTAGTTCAGTTCTAACAGTTTAAAATACCGAATCTTTACCAATTTCCTTCAAATCGGCAAAACAATTTTGAAGAATTTTGTGAAGTTTTCTATGTTTCTATTCTAATTGTTTCTAATCCTAATCTCTCTAATTAATACCAAATTGGCTTTAATTAAATGCTTAATTGATTTCTAATTAATCTCACTTATATGATAAAATCGAATAAATCAATTAACATCATAAATTAAACGTTTTGCAAGTTTAGAACTTTTCTGTTTTCTATTTTCCATAGCTAATGATATTTCCATAATTCTAAGCAAGTCCAGGGGAACCCATTGTCATTTCACACTTGACTGCTCCTGTGGCTCAAACAGCAGAGACTTAAACTTTTACGATTTCACCACGTGATTCTGCTCCGCTTAAAATCTCATTATGCTAATTCTACGGATATGGGGATACAAAAGTCATTTTATGAAAAGTTCTAGGGTTATTGTGGAAATAATTCTTGGGGGTCAAAATTTAATTTCTAGAAATTCTGGGTATCACTGCAAGTAATAAAAGATTACCAGCGCATTTTTATCTTTTCTTAATTTTTAACATATGGCAGTGCCACATTTTCAATGGCAGTATTATAGTACCCTATAATTCTGAGTGTGAGGATCATCATGATATAGCACTGCCTGAGAAACTCTCACACTGCCTAAGGGAAACAATTCAAAGTTTCCATTGTGTTTTGCTTACGAAAGTGGGGATGTTACAAGAGACAGAGGATTAATGTAGTTAATGACAATTTAATTATTTTAGATGTTTCTATTTTGTAGTGGTTGAGTTTAATTAAGGGCCAGAACTTTGTAACATTCAAACAGAATTCAAAAGAGAACTTTTTTAGGTTTTCTTTTTTTTTTCCTCTTTTTCTTTTTCATGCCCTCTCCTTCAATTGTAAGTTTTCGTGTTCCTCCATTTATGGAGGGATAGTTTAACATCTAATCCAAGGACTCAAAGAAGCAGTGGTACTCTTAAGGATTGAAGCTTCCGGATTTCAACAATTTCCAAATCGATTTCATCTACTCTATCCAATTTTTTATCATGGTTTGAATTGAAGTTTTTCATTTCGAAATTTTTTATTGAAATGTTTGATTGGTTGCATATTACTCGATTGATGTGTGTAATCCAATTGTTGAAAGAGTGTGAATTAGATTTTCAGGTCTAAATTCTAAGATTAACTGCATTGATACTCAAAATTAACACAACTCAAGTAGGTTCTAGAGGTCTTTGAACATTAACTAATTTTGTATTAATCAATTGCATTAAGGTTTTTTGTGAATACTAGGTTCGAATTGAGGTTTCATTCGGATTTATTATTAATCACTGAATTTGTTTGTTGATATACTTTTAGAATCTGGTGATAGAGTAGTCATTGTTCTTCTCGGTTCTTGGATTGGAGTTTAAATTCTATTTGATCTTATTTTAATTTCCTTGCATTTCTATTCTGTTTTGTCATTTTTAATCTTAATTTGCATAACAAAACCCCCCAAATTTTCTGATCATATAGTATTAGCATTGTTTGGGAGATGATCCTAGTTGCATCCTAAACTACAAGTTATTGTAATTCGATTTTACAATTTGACCGAGCTTGACACTCGAGTCAAATTTTTGCGTCGTTGCCAGCGATGCTTGATATTATTTGATCATGTGCATATTTGTGAATATCATTGTTAATTCTATTTTTGGTGTGTCTTTACTTCAGTTATAAGTTTAAGTTGATAATTAATGTATTAGTAATTGAATTTTATGATTTTTGACCATTGACTCTTTTCAATTTAATTTCAACGGACCTGATCCTAAGGTAAAACAACCTTCTGAGCAAAACTCAACCTCATAAGGGTTTGATTTCACCCCTATTTTTGCCAAATTCGATCGTTTAGATAGAGTTTTTGTTGTTTTTTGTCATTTTTTAGTCATTTCGGGACATATCAGGTATTTTTGCTAAAGTCTTTTGTTGTTTGATTGAGTTGATATTTGGGAGGCTGAAGGAAAGGGGTGTTCTAAGTTCAAGTCACAGCTACGCGGTGATGCATGCCGTTTTTTGGCCAAATTCCTTTATTTAGACCAGTTTTTTAATTTTCTAAAATTTTTCTTTGTATTTTTGGGCTCCCTAAGGGTCAAATATTTGAGCTGTGGTGGTCCCATATATTTTTTAAAAATCATTTGTTAGTGTTTTTAATTTTTTTTGATTAATTTTGAGTGTTTTGTGTTATGAGGTGACATAGGCGTGCATATGGTTCTGTTTGCTATCTTGTTTGTGTATGACTAGGTCTGACTTGCATCCAAATTTGGTTGAATTTGATCCTGAAATAGAGAGGACTCTTAGACAAATTAGAATAGGTAGGAGGAGGTTGTTTGGCACTAATTCTGCTAACAATTCTGTTTTTGATTCACTTGATTCTGATTCTAATCCTAACTTTGCTAACAATTTTGTTTTTACAGAAAATATGGCTAATAGGACTTTGAAGGAGATTGCAGCACCTGATGTGAACTACCAAGCTCTAGCCATTCAATACCCAGATTTGGATGCAGACTTTGGCCTGAAATCTGGTCTAATACACTTGCTGCCCAAGTTCCATGGCCTAGCAGGAGAGGATCCTCATAAGCACTTGAAGAAATTCGATATGGTATGATCAACCATGAAGCCACATGGAGTTGAGGAAGACCATATCAAGCTGAGAGCATTTCCCTTCTCATCGGATGGATCTGCCAAGGACTAGTTGTACTACTTACACCTAGGTTCTATCACATGTTGGCAAGACATGAAGAAGATGTTCTTGGAAAAATTCATTCCTGCCTTAAGAGCTGCAGCCATAAGGAAAGATATATGTGGCATAAGGCAAATTATTGGTGAGACATTACACAAGTATTAGGAGATATTCAAGAAGCTGTGTGCAAGCTACCCACGGCATCAGATAAGTGACTAGCTTTTAATCCAATACTTCTATGAAGGCCATTTGCCAATGGACAGAAGCATGGTGGATGCTGCCTCTAGAGGAGCTTTGGTAGATAAAACACCTGCTGCAACCTGATATCTTATTGCCAACATGGCTGCTAATGCACAACAATTCGGCACAAGTGCTATAGTTCCAACTAGAGGAGAAAATGAAGTGCAGACCTCAAATGCTAACCAGTAGAGGATGGAAAATCAAATTGAAGAATTGTCATCCTTGGTCAAGCAATTGGCTCTTGGCCAACAATAGCAGCAACCCCAGCAAAGCATGCCACTAGCAGTTAGCAGTTGTGGCATTTGTTCCCTACCAAGCTGTACCACAGACCAGTGTCCAGAACTACATGAGAGTAATGAAATTATTGCAGGAATTTTTCCTGGCAAACCTTCCTACTAGCAATAAAGGAATTATGATCCATTCTCCAACACATACAATCCTAGCTGGAGAGACAACCCAAACATGAGGCATGGTAACAATTCCAACCAGTTTCAATAGCAGTAGCAATTGAGGTACAATGCTGCAGGACCAAACATGAGGTAGTAGTATCCACAACAAGAAAAACCAGATCAACCACAAAGTAGCAATGCAGAACCAAGCTTGGCAGATTTGGTGAAGCATATGGCAACTACCAATATTTAGTTTTAGCAAAGAATAAAAGCCATCATCCAAAATCTACCAACACAAATTGCTCAACTAGCCACCATAGTAATGAGTTGGAATCTCAAGGTTCTAGCCACTTACCTTCTCAAACAGTAAGTAATCCTAGAAGCAATGTAAGTGCCATCACCTTGAGAAATAGCAAGGATTTGCATGTGTAACACCCTCCTAAATACAGTACTATGCTTAAGTCATAGCACCACACTCAAGAGTTGTTACTGTTACCTGAGCGGACCTTATTTCACAGCAACTTCAGCCGTTTTCAAAATCTTTCGAGCTATCTGGAGATAACACGAAAATAGGAGTGAGAATTTTAAATTCTCAGTAGGATTCTCTGAACTATCACACGTAGTGTCATCGTTATTATCTCCAGCTGCTTCGGTTTATTAAAAAAAAGTGAACATGATATACGAACAACTCCTTTTTATAGTTTGAAAACATATTGTCCGAAGCAGAGTTCATTTTATTCACGCACTTGAGTCACATTGGCAATATTTCATAGTTGGAAAAATAATCACAGCATAAGTAGATAGAACAGCTTCAGCATCAATAGAACATGGGGTGTCATTATGTAAATTCTCATTTTTGAATTCATGCAAATGCACTGATGCTTTTCTTTAACTTTCTTTGCCTTCTTTCACCCACTAAACATAAGTGGTAGTAAGCTAATACCATGGACGTTGCCACCATAAATTTTCAATACTTACACTAGCTGGGTCATGCCATGCCTCATGTAAACCCTATCCCTTATACTCACACTAGCTGGGTCGATGCCATGCCTCAAGTGAGTGGGGTGCTTGCATATGTTTGAATCTTTAGTCTTTACTGCCCTTGGGTAGTCTGATTTAGGAGTGAGCTCAACTCGTGACCATCGTCACACAGTACTGACCCGCAAGGGGACCCATGTGCCTCTAGGTCAGAGGGACTCAGTTGACCATCTGCCTCCAACACAAAGGGACCCAAAAGTTTGAGCTGCCTTCACAGGGAGGGATTGTAACGTCCAAAAAATTTTATCGTTAACAACTGAGTTGTTCGATTTTATCGAATAAGTGAGTTTAATCAGAATTTGATTAAACATTTACTTAAAGCCAATTAAGAGTGATTTAAAAGGATTAGGCTTGATGGAATTAGATTAGGAGCATAGAAAACCCCATAAAAAATTTTCAAGCCAGTTTACCGATTTAAGGGAAATCGGTAAGATTTCAGTATTTCAAACTGTCGGAACCGGACCAATAGAAATTTTTCTATGAGTACCCTAGAATCAATGGCTAGGATTTAGCCAAACCACCCCCTCATGTGGTGCCTTGATCAGCCATTGAGGGGGGAAGCTAAACCAAAATTTATGATAAGGTTACATCCACCAATCAAAGCAAAGTGCCTCCAAAATATCTCTACTTTTTCCTTCCTTCCCTTCTCATCATTTTCGGCCACCCTCTCTAGCTGCTGAAGCTCATCTCCTTCTCTTCTCTTTACTCTCATTTTCACTTCATTCTCAAGTCTCATCACAAGTTGCTACCATCAAAGACACAAAATCAACACAAATTCAACTAGACAAGGTAGAAAATCCTACTTCTCTTCTTGTTTTCTCTAATTTGGGGCTGCATGGTGATTATGCATAACTTGAGATATTGATGTTATGTAGAGTGATGATGATGGTTTATGACTAATTTTGCATGTATGTTGTGATTAAAAATTGGAATTGAGAGCAAATAGCTTGAAGAAAGGAGACAAACCTAGAATCTATTAGGGTTTTTCTCGGCGGTCTGTACGGCGGAGTGTACGGCTTCGGCTACCACCATTTAAATTGGGTGAAACCATTTTTATATGAAACTAGACACCTATGGCTTTCCATAAATATATCATATAAGGCCATTGGATTAGTATAGAATTAGTTATGAATTTTTGAAGTTTAACCTAAAAATTTGAATCCTTATTTGGGCAGTATGAGTTGAGAAAGGTATAACTCACCCTATACAACTCCAAATTGAGTGAACCCAAAGTCATTTGAAATATAACATGTAAAGGAATATCCTATAAAAATTTCAGAACCAGATTCATAGCCATTTGCTTCCGATACACCAAGGAAGTTGACTTAAGTCTAAACTGGGCTGAGTCAGGATAGTCTAGTAGGGTCAAGTTTCGAGACTCATAACTCAAAATATACTTATGCAAATGACATAAGACTTAATTCATTTGAAATCTTGTTCCGATAAATTTAATTTAATGTAAATTTTGTAAGAATTCACTTAGTTTTCTATTTTTAGTGAATTTTTACTTATAAGAACCCAATTCTAGCTAAGAACAAGGCAGTCTGGAGTAAATTGTTTATATCTTGAGTTGTACAAATCAAAATGAGATGGGACCAAAAGGATTAGAAACTAGACATATGAGGCTATGACATATCCAAAAATTAGATTTAAATGAGTTGAATTGAATGAAAAATGGGGCATACACAAACTCGGGCAAAATAGTGGAGAATAAACTGAAACCCTATTAATACTTGAATTGAAATTATTGAATGATGCTATGAATGTATATATATATATTTGCTGGTCCATATTGAAATTTGCAAGTTGTACAATTGCACTGGTTGTCTGGCACTATTCATGGGGAAGCAAACTTGATCTGTTATACTGCCAAAATTTCGGTAAGAAATTCATATGTTGTGAAATTTACAATAGCATGAATATATGATATTTGAATAATCAAGTTAGATGTGCATTCATTCCATGATATTATAAAGGATTCCATATCACTTGGGCCAACCCCGGAATAAATTAAGGGGAATAGATTAGTGGGAAGGTCAGAGAAAGTGAACCCGGCAATCCTGTATAGGAATGAGCTCGGTCCTAAAAAGCGGACTATTACTCAGGAGTATATGGCCAATGACTCCCAGGGGACCAAGGATGGAAATAAGTTCTTAATAGACGAAAGCCTTCAAGGATAAGATGCATTTTCTAATTGCACATTCATATGTACAGTGTAATGCTTCTTAATTGATTGTTCTAGTTACCAGTTTCTTACTCTTAATATGCTATTGCTCCACTATAATTACTGTTTGATTGCATTAGTGTATCTGTTAACTAAAATTGAGTTTGTTTCAGTGTATGTCTTACAAATAAGTATTGAAGTTAAATATTATCATTGTGTCGTACCACTTGAAAACTATTGCAAGACTGAAATAACTGGGAATGACAGCGATGACAGATGTGTAGAAACTAGGAATTCCTACTGAGAAATATTTATTTCTCACCCTACTGTATGTTTCCGCGTCATTCTCAGACCATGGAGAACGTAGCAACCGGAGTGCTGTTCATTAAGTTCCCCGAGCTTCACATACACCTTGACCCATTCCTGGACTCTGTATATATATCCGGTAGATGTCAGTTCCGTCTCTATTTCTTTTTCCAGAGAGATTTTGTCGTCCCACTTATGCACCCTCTTTTTGATCCCGCTGTCTCTTATATTACCATACCCCTCTACATGACCCATCCATTTCCACCACCACTAGCAGCGGTAGCAGCTCTAGTTCCTATGGCCCCTCCTGCTTCACCACTGTAGTAGTTGCTATCAGCCTCGATGTCAGAGGAGGATCCGTCCAAGGCGGCGAGTTCTTCTTCCTCGTCTTCTACTCCTAGCATGGGCCACCCTCCCGCAGACGCCACCATGGCGAACGAGTTCCTTTCTTCGGATTCCATTTAGATAGTGTGCATGCTGCAGTAGTAGTAGATGTACAGAATGACCCTCTTTTGGCAGTCTAGGTCATGGACAGATGGATAGGTGTTAGGAGTTGTACATGAAATATCCCATAGGGACCATCTGGGGTACTGTTCATAGAGACTGACCATTTTGTTTTGTGTTAGCGGCCTCATTTTGTTACCCTCTATCATTTTGACAAACTTTGAAGACAGATGTCTATGTATATATTTATGATGCATTTTGCAGCAGTTCTGTCTTTATTGCATTTTTATTTATGTTACATTATTTACCGTATACTATTAACTAGTATTTATTCCGCCGTCAAGCAGAAAATTTTGTTACGCGAGTAATCATCTTTATGTAGGTAACTAATAATGATACGAAAAACAGAATTAAATCAGCACTACACATAATCACTTATCAGATAATTTATTATGACTTAAGCATAGTACTTTATCTGGTAAGTTGTTACAGGGACCCAATGTGCAACTGCCTCCAAGTGAAGGGACCCACATCTTTGTCTTTTAACTACCTTCACAAGGAGGGATCTCAAATAACTGCCTCCAAGTGAAGGGACCCAATCTTATCTTATTTAACTGCCTTCACAAGGAGGGATCTCATAACTGCCTCCAGGTGAAGGGATCCACATTTAATATATTCATATCCTTTCATTCTTATTCATAATCAAACATAGACATGCTGAATGCACTCATACATATGCTTTATCATTTATTTTCATGTGTCCTTACATACATGATTTCCACATACATATTCATAACATATAAAGGCTCATAACTTCCTTACAATTCTACCGAAAATTCGGCAACATAACGGATCAGATCCGTTTTCCCATGAATAGTGCTAGTCTCAACAAATAGTCAGTCACAGTAAGAGATCAAATGTAATACATCAATCTTTCAAGCACCAACATGGAATTTGCAACACTTAGACTTTAATTGAGCTCATATATGCATTAAGGTGTCAGATCCTTTACTTTTGGAAATCATGCTCATATTCTTCAACTCTGCCCGTTTTTGGAAATTAAGCCTTAAATTCATTTTAACTCATTTAGATATGAATTTTGGATATGTTGAAGTTTTATGTGTCTATTTTCTAACCTCTTTGGTCTCATCTAATTTTGATAAATGTAGCCCAAGTTATTTAAGTTTTATCTCGGCCTGCCCTGAAGCTGACTAGAATTACATACTTAAAAGTAAAAATCCACTAAAAATCGAAAACTAGTTCAAATCATATGAAATTAGTCTCATATTAAAGCTAATAGGACAATATTTCATTTGCAAAAAGTTCCATTCCATTTGCCTTAGTAGGACTCGAGTTATAAGCCTCGAAATTTGACCTTCCTAAACTGCCCTATTTTGGCCCGGTTTAGACATAGGGCAATTTTCTTGAATCACTGGGAACAAACGGGACCGTATATAACTCTGAAATTTTTATGGGATATTCTCCTATGTGCAAGCTTTCTAACAAAGTTGATTTCATTCAATTCCAAATAGTATAGGGCAAGTTTTTCCCTAAACAACCTAATCTACCTAGATTCAAACTTAGAAACCTAGGTCGAAATTCAAAAATTCATATCTCTCTCAATACTAATCCAATAGCCTTATATGATATATGTATGGAAAGCCCTAGATGTCTAGTTTCATATAAAAATGGTTTCATCAAATTTAAATGGCGATAGGCAGAGCCGTACACTCTGCCGTACGGACTGTCGAGGGATTTTAACCTCTCAGCCTCTCCCTGCATCCTACTCTCACTCCTTTCTGCTTCTAAATCGATTTTATCATCAAAAACAGCCAACAAACCAACCGAAGATGATCATATTCATTCAATCATCATATCAAGAAGTGAGGAGATAAAGCCCCAAATGAGTCATCCATAGCCAAAGAACAAGAACAAGTTGAATCTCTACCTTTATTTTGATGTAACAACTAGCTAGTCTTGAGTTCTAGTGAAGGATATGGATGCAAGAAGCTTGAGGAAGGCTGAAAGTGGAAGAAGAAGATGAAGAGGATGAAGAAAAGAGGAGACAAAGGCTGCTGGAAAAGGGAGCTCGAAAATGAGAGAGTTGAAGAGGGTCTTGGTGTCTTAAAACATAAGAGAAGGCTTGTGATTGACCAAAGATTGATTGGTGGTTATTGAGCCAAGCTTCCCCACTAACTTGGGTAGCAAGTGGCGCCCTCCATGGGGTTAGGAGTGGTTGAATAACAACCACTTAAACTAGGGTGATCGGTGTGAAATTTTATTGATCCAGTTCTGACAGTCTAACACACCGAATCTTTACCGATTTCCTTCAAATTGGCCAAACGGTCTTGAAGAATTTTGTGAGGTTTTCTATGTTTCTATTCTAATTATTTCTAATTCTAATCTCTCTAATTAACATCTAATTAACTCTTGATTAATCTTTAATTAATTTCTAATTAATCTTAAAGATTCAATAAAATCGAATAAATCGATTAATAGTGTAAATTAAACGTTTTGCGAGTTGAGGGCCTTTCTGGTTTCTATTTTTCATGGCTAATAGCATTTTTGTAATTATGGGCAAGTCTAGGGGCATCCCACATCATTTCACATGTGGACACCTTCGTGGCCTAATTGGCCGAATTGGGTTTCTACGTTTCCGCTACGTGGTTCTGCTTCGTTTAAAACCTTATTCTGCTAATTCAATTCATATAAGGACCTAAATATCATTTTAAAAAATGTTCAGCGACAAGGCTATAAATAATAAAAGTTTGCCCAATGACATTTTCATTATTTCCTATAATGTTATATGGGGATGTTACAGCATGCCTCAACCCAAGCAAAAAAAGAAAATTCAGATTCTGCAGAAAATTTAGAGCTTGCAAAACTAGTCAGAATTGATGCAAAGGCACCTAAGAGCAGCAGCAAACAAGTTGAACAAAGCATTCCACTGGCCTTCCCCAATAAAGTAACACATAATAAGAAGATAGCTGAGACAGAATTGAACAAGGAGATCATGGAGACTTTTAGTAAAATGAAAGTCAATATTCCACTCCTAGAAGCAATCAAGGAGATTCCCAAGTATGCCAAGTTCCTCAAATACTTGTGCACTCATAAAAGGAGGCTGAAGGGAAATGAGAAGGTGAGCATGGGTAAAAATGTTTTTGCCATCATTCAACCAAGCATTCCTCTAAAATGCAAGGATCCTGACACTTTCACCATTCCATGTATCATAGGAAGCAAGCAATTCAGTCAAGCTATATCGGACCTTGGAGCTTTAATCAATGTAATGCCAAAATTAGTCTACCAGTCTTTACACATTGAAGAGCTCAAGCCAACTGGAGTGGTGATCCAACTTGCCAACCAAAGCACAACTCACCTTGAGGGAGTTTTAGAAGATGTGCTGGTAACAGCAAATGAGCTTATTTTTCCTGCTGATTTTTATGTGTTAAACATGGAGGAGGATTTGCATGCTAATTAACTGTCACAACATGCCCGGAGGACACCACAATGAGAGGCAACAAAAATATTGAAAAATAATTTCAATAGAGTCGCCACCAATTTTTATTCATGAAAAAAAAATCGGAAAAGCCTTTCAAATTTACAAAACCAGTTTTTTAAATATATTGACTTTGGGAGTCCAATTATACGTAGGGAAGGGTGAAAATTTAATCTCACTACACCCCTAATGCATCCGTTTTGCAACGATTACCTTAGAGCTTATTATGTAAATTAATTAATAACTATAATAATATTTATTTTTTCCTCTTAAGAATATAATAATTATTTACAAAACAAAAATAAAGAAAGATTAGTACAACAATTATTTGCAAAAGAAAAACAAAATTAATATGATAATCATTTACAAAAGAAAAGCAAAGCAAAACTAATATAGCGATTATTTACAAAAGATCATAGAAGCAAAATTAATATAACAATTATTTATAAAAGAGAATATACAAAATTAAGATGATAATTATTTACAAAAGAACATAAATGTGAAATTAATATAATCATTATTTGCAAAAGAAAAAAATTAAAATGATAATTATTTACAGCAGGCAAGAAATGCAAGATTTATGTGATAATTATTTCAAAAAAAAAAAGAAAAAAAAGATAGATATACAATTATTTACAAAAGAACAAATAATAATAATAATAATAATAATAATAATGTAACAACTATTTATAAAGAAAAATTTTAAAAATAATAATTTTGGCTTGACTTGCGCTCCTACGTATCCTCTGGTGCAATGAGGAACTCAAAACCACATAGTTCTTATAGAAAATAATTGTGTGTTGGTTAATTTTATTAAAAAATTTAAGAAAAAGGAAATTCACTTTCGCACAAGGTCTAGGATAGCGTGTGCTATACAATAAACTTTTACCATTCTCGTAATCTTTAATGATGGTCAAACCATATATCAATATTAGAAATTGTTGTATGGATTAAAAAAATTTAATTTATTATTTAAGTGAAGAAAAAAGTACTAAATGTTTAGTTATATTTACAAAAAAGAAAAAAAAATCAAAAGTAAAAAAAATATACGCCAATGAAAAGAAGGGCCTCAAAACTCTTTTGAAGTAAAATTCAAAAGATTAAAAAAAAAAAACAACATAATATAATAGACCAAAAAAACAAAGTGAAATGAAAAGGAACACAAAATGCCATAATGATGAGGGTATACCATAGACGATGCCTTTAACAACCTAAAAAGAGATGCAGAGATGAGGTTGTATAGCAACGAAAAGGAACACAAAATACAATAAAGATGGTGGTACACCATAGACAATGCCTTTAACACTCTAAAAAATGAGATGTGAATTGCAGGATTTATATGGCTGATGCATCACGAACAAGATAGAGGAGAATATGATTGATGTCCATTAACTTGCAACCTCATGCCATCCTTGACATACAGTGAATATATTTTGAGTTCGAACGAATGCGTATGCAACAACGTGTATTATAAGATAACAATGGCAAATATCACATGCATTTGAATAAACAGCAATTTAAGATAGTGCAATTTACCCTGTTGACTGAACGAGAAATACCAAAAAATTGAGCTTGCCACTCTTATGCTCCACGCTCACTTCATAATTGCTCTCAACTGTCTCCTTCTCTCTTGACTCCAAAAATCCCCCCATTGTTGATGTTTAATACCTATTTATAGATGCTTGAGAATGAATAGAATTAATGACAAAATAATTTAAATTGATGCTAATTATGAGATTTGATTTAATTAATACTAATTTAAACCAATTAAAATATGATGATTGACACTAATTGATAAATTAAGATATGCTGATGGACACTAATTGACACTAAATAGATGTAATTTTGACTTATTTCTTTTATTTTTTAATTTTATCTTCTTATTTTTTTACTTTTTATGTTTATATTTGTTAATTATTGGACTAAGATGCTACTTGGACATAAGCCACAAGACTGGATTTTTTATTTTTTTCCCTTTTTTTCTTGTTTCCTTTTGTCTCTTTATAAATTTTTTATTTTTTTATTTTTTTACAAAAGGTTTGGACAAAATATGGTATCCACAGTTGCCCCTCTTTACTTATTACTTACTAGAAAATACAAAACCACCCAGTTTAATATTTTCGTGGTAAGGAACGAGTAAAAATATGAACACATACTTTTGTCCGAATAAGGAAAGTGATGGAAGTAGATGCCTTGTGAAAATGAAATGCAATCATGCAAATGAAATGTAGCCTTGCAAATATAATGCAGCCTTGTAGCCATGTGAATGAAATGCATATTTGTGAATGAAATGAAATGCAACTATGCGAATGAAATACAACCTTGTAGTATTGATATAGATTTGAAATACAATTTTGCAGAATTGAAATAGATTTGAAATTGAATTTGGAGGGCAGCTTTGCAGAATTGAAATAGATTTGAAATTAAATTTGAAAATATAGCTTTATAGAATTGAAATAGATTTGAAATTGAATTTGAAAATGCAGCTTTGCATAATTAAAATAGATTTGAAATGCAACTTTGCATAAATGAAATAGATTTTAAATTGTAGAATTAGAATAGATTTGAAATTGAATTTGAAAATGCAGCTTTGCAGAATTGAAATAGATTTGAAATTGCAGAATTGAAATAGATTTGAAATTGAATTTGAAAATGCAACGTTGCATAAATGAAATAGATTTAAAATTGCAGAATTAAAATAGATTTGAATTTGAATTTAAAAATGAAGATGCAGCTTTGAAAGTTTGAAAATGCAGCTTTGTAGAATTGCAATAGATTTGAAATTGAAATTGAAATAAATTTGAAATTGAATTTGAAGATACAGCTTTGAAAGATTGAAAATGCAGCTTTGCAAAATTGAAATAGATTTGAGATTGAATTTAAAGATGCAGCTTTGCAGAATTGAAATAGATTTAAAATTGAAAATGCATCTTTGTAGAAATGAAATAGATTTGAAATTGAAATTGTTGAAATTGAAATTGAAAATGCAACTTTACAGAATTGAAATAAATTTGGATTTGAAATTGAAAATGCAACTTTGCAAATGAAATAGATTTGAAATTGAATTACAAAATTGAAATGGATTTGAAATTGAATTTGAAAATGTAACTTTGAAGGATTGAAAATGCAGTTTTGCAAAATTGAAATAGATTTGAAATTGAAAATATAGCTTTACAAAGTTGAAATTGAATTGCAAAATTGAAATAGATTTGAAATTAAAAATGCAATTTTGTGGATGAAATGCAAAAGTTAAATGCTCGTAGGGCAAAAAGTATGTGAAAGGCAAATGACTTGTGATGATTGCAATAAGATAAAATGATGATGATAATGGCTGAAAAAGGAAATGATGGTGATAGTTGAAGAAAAGTAAAGTGATGGTGATAATTTGCTAAAAATAAAATGATGGGATAATTGATAAAGAAAGAAAATGACGGTGATAGTTGTAGAAAAGTAAAGTGATAGTGATAATTACTAAAAATAAAGTGATGGTGATAATTGTTGAAAATAAAGTGACGGTGATAATGATAGTGATAATTGTTGAAAAGTAAAGTGATGATGATAGTTGTAGAAAAATAAAATGATGGTGATAGTTGCTGAAAAGTAAAGTGGTGGTGATGGTTGGAAAAAGATGGTGATAGTTAGAAAAAAGTAAAGTGATAGTGATAATTGCTGAAAATAAAATGATGGTGATAATTTCATAAAAGTAAAATGATGGTGATAATTGTTGAAAATAAAGTGATGCTGATTATTGTTGAATAGTAAAATGATTATGATAGTAACTAAAAAGTAAATGATTCATGATATGAAATATTTATAAAAAGGAAGTAACTTGTGAAGATTGTTGAGTGTAACACCCTAATAGTCTCATACTCTACTTAAATCATGTTATGGAATTACTAGTTGTTACTTTTTGCTCACGGAACTAACATTACCATTGGAAAATACTTTTATGTGAAAATAAGGGTAATTTTTTTTTTTGTTTGAACAATAACACATAAACTGTTTTGAAAGCCAAGAGCCATGAGCGCATCGTGAACGCATATAATAAACAACGCTATCTCATACATACTGTGTGAATAATAATAAACAAAAGCAACAAGAATGGCGATAACTTAGATAATCATAACATTCATTCCATAGTCATTCATAGTTTATATGATAATACTAAGAGTCATACGTAGTGATATAAAGGGTCCGATCTCTACTATCGGCCCTCCAAAAAAAAACCTAACAATTGCATCAGCAAAGGAAATACATAAGAAATCACATCCACTTATACATGCCAAAAGAAAATGATAACCCTGGCTACAACCAAAAGAGGCTATCCTCATCCTCAGCTCCATATGCAAACACCTCATTACTCATCTGGCAGGAGGAAACCATTCCCGAATCCACTGGGAGCAACATCACCACATCCTCCTCCTCAGGCACATCCACACCCACGAGGCATAGCATGAGTATGGATAAACCCACGATCGTGAACCGGGGGTGGAAGTGGGCCAGCAGATGAAGCAGAAGAATAGGAGGATAGGCGAATCACCGAAGGCTGAGACGGCTCCGAACAGTAGGATCCCACGGAATAAGTCGGGTATGATGACTCAAAAGGATCCGTCTCCATGGAAGCAGTCGATGTCAGCAAAGTGTTGGATTCAGAGTCCTCATCCGTTGAGTACCTCGGAGGATGAAAAGGCGGGCAGACGTCATCCATGGTAATGTCCTTAAACGGCTCAAAAGGTTGGAAAAATGGACTCATCACAGGTGCACTATAACATCCTTCCAAGTACAGTACTATGCTTAAGTCATAATACCTTACCTAGGAGTTGTTACTGTCACTTAATCGGACCTTGTCTGGCAGCAACCTTCGGCCACCTTCGCCTTAGAGGGCCTTCTTCGAAACTTTTGAACTATCTGGAGATAACACGGAAATAAACATAGGAGTGAGAACTTTAAATTCTTAAGAGGATTCATTAAGAAACTTCATACCGTGTCATCGTTATTATTTCCAGCTGCTTCGGTTTATTATAAAAAGTGAATTTATACGAACTGTTCTGTTTTATAGTTTGAAAACATATAGTCCGAAGCAGAATTCATTTTATCTCATGCACTTAAGTCACATTGGCAATATTTCATATTTAGAATAAAAATCATTGTATAAATAGAGAGAATAAGCTCAACCTCAATAAAACATGGGATATCATAATAATGAGCATTGGTACAATTATAGTTACATAACACATGTATGGCTGTGCTATAAGCTTCTCTTAACTCGTAGCCCCCATAACTTCTCAGTACTTACACTAGCTAGGTCATGCCATGCCTCATATAACCCTTATCCCCTACACTCACACTAGCTAGGTCATGCTATGCCTCATGTGAGTCGTGGGTGAGGGGAGCTTACTTTGGGTCATCTTCTTTTGTTTGAAAGATCACACCCTTAGTTTACTTTCTTTACCTTCTTTTCTTAGCACACCTAGGCGTCATGTATCGCCGTCCTTAGGATGCTTGCATATGTCTTAATCTTTAGTCTTTACTGCCCTTGGGTAGCCTGATCTAAGAGTAAGCGCGTCAGCTCAACTCGTGACCGTCGTCAAACAAACTAACCCACAAGGGGATCCATGTGTCTCTAGTCTTGGAGGGATCCCATTTTGGCCACGTGCCTCTAAATTGAAGGGATCTCTTCTGGTCACGTGCCTTAAGGATAGAGGAATCTCATAGTTTTATACTGCCTTCACAGGGAGGGATTCAAAGTGCAACTGCCTCTAGGTGAAGGGACCCAATCTCATCTTATTTAACTATCTTCACAAGGAGGAATTCAAAGTGCAACTGCCTCCAGGTGAAGAGATCCAGTCTTATCTTATTTAACTACCTTAACAAGGAGGGATTCAAAGTGCAACTGCCTCCATGTGAAGGGATTCACATTTATTATATTCGTATCCTTTCATTCCCATACATAATCATGTATAAACATGCTGAACGCATTCTTACATATGCTTCGTCATTTGTCTTCATATATCATTGAATATGGAACTTCTACATACATATTCTTAACACACAAATGCTTATAACCTTCTTTACAATTCTACCGAAAATTCGGCAATATAACGGAACTTGTCCACTTTCCCATGAATAGCGCTAGTACTCAGACAGTCAATTAGACAGAGAAATCATAACATTTCATTCATAATTCAATCATCAATCTCATAGAAATAAATGTTGCATTTAAAACATAATTGCTGTCCCAGCACATTCATTCAACTCGATTTTTGTAATTCAGGCTATAATTTCTATTTAACTCGTATGGGCCTCAATTTTGGATATGTTAGAGTGTTATGTGTCTATTGTCTAACCTCTTTGGTCTCATCTCATTTTTATAAGCATAGCTCAAGATATTTAAGTTTTATCCCAGCCTGCCCTGTAGCTAGCCAGAATTACACACTTAAAAGTAAAAATCCACTAAAAATCAAAAACTAGTCCAAATCCTATGAAATTGGTATCATATTAAAGCTAACAGGACAAGATTTTATTTTCAAAAAGTTCCATTTCATTTGCTTTAGTAGGACTCAAGCCCCGAAATTTGACCCTCCTGAACTGTCCTATTTTGGCCCGGTTTGGATATAGGGTAACTTCTTCGAACCACTGGGAGCAATTGGGACCGTATCAAACTCGGAATCTTCTTATAGTTGTTCTCCTATGTGTAAGCTTACTAACAAAGTTGGTTTCATTCAATTTGGAGTTGTATAGAGCAAGTTATGCCCAGAACAACTCAGTCTACCCATTATCAACCTCTAAAATCTAGGTCAAACTTCCAAAATTCATATCTCTTTCAATACTAATCCCATGACCTTATACAATATATGTATAGAAAGTCCTGAATGTCTAGTTTCAAATAAAAATAGTTCCATTAAATTTGAACAGCTGTAGGCAGAGCCGTACACTCCGCCATACGGACTGCCGTGGGACTTCTCACTTAGACAGCATCCTGATCCTCCACTTCTCCTAGTTTTCTTCTTCTAACCTCAATTCCAACTCAAGATTTCATATTAATCCAACCATAATCCATCATATACATCTAATATATCATCAACTACATGAAGAAGAGTGAAATTTCATATCGACACAGTTTAGAGAAATTAAGAACAGAGATTGAATCCTACCTCCTTTAGCTGTGATCTTGCTGAATTTGAGTTTAGATTGATGGAACCTTGACAAAGCTTGGAGGTTTGATGGAGTAAGTTAAGAAGAGAAGAGAAGAAGAAGTCTGAAACCAGATGAGAGGGGTGCAAGTCAGCAAGAAGTGAGGAGAAAAATCTGACTTAAATATAATGAGGGTAGTTGGAATTGTGAGTGTTAATTAGCTGAGATCTTTGTAGGTAAAGTTCAGCCATGTCTCCTTCTTTCGTGGCTATATTATTCTCCACATCACCTAAAAGTAGAACTCGCTTCCATTGTATCTTAAATCGAAACTCGTCTCGATTCTGCTTAAAGTTGGAACTTGTGCCTCTGTATTTGAAGCTTGGACATTAAATCGGAGATCGGAAATATTGTCTGTTCTATTCAAAACTTGAAAACAAAGTCGTATGTCAGAGATCATGCAACATAAGGTCGAAGGTCGGAAATCATACAACACACTAATCATGTTAAAATCGAAAGTCAAGGACAAGAATAGGAAACCGAAAATACTCAAACCCGAAAGTCGGGTATGTTAACGTAAACTTGGAAATCGAGAACTAGGACGCTTTAAACTCATTACACATAACTCTAAAACTCGGTCCATGATCAAACTCGGAGATTGATTCTAGGCATAACACCAGAAATCGGGAATCAAAACATTAACCTTATGTGCCAGGAAATCGGAACTTATATAATCTCGGAAGTCCCAATTCAATCTCAGAAGTCAGTAATAGGCCAAACTCGGGAACACCAAATAAACTCAGAGGTCAGAACTCTAGTAAAACTTGGAAATAAATTATGAGATCGGAACTCATATCCGTTTGAAACATGAAGTCGGAGATAGGAAGTCAGTCAGAAATCGGATTCATTTCCATTGTATTTGAAACTTGGAAGCAACGTCAGACATCGGGAATCACGTCCATTTTGTTTGGACCTTGAAGATTAAGTTGGATGTCATAAACTATGCCCATTTTATTTGAAACTCGAAGACGAAGTCGGAAATAATGTCCATTTCTTGAAGATGAAGTCGGAAGTCGGAAATCATGGAAACTTGAAGATGAATCGGAACTCGTGGTGGATGTTACATGCACGGAACTGGCGACTATGGAACATGTAGACCCACATCGCTACCTAAGCAGTCAGCACAGATGCATTCAGCACCGGGTCGAAGTGCCAATGCATCACTGGAAACTCAATGAAAATCACCACCATGGCCAACACCAGCATCCTTTGAAGACGACATGGAAACGTAGGAATGAGAAATATTAAATTTTTTAGTAGGATCGCAACTAGAAAAACACTGTGTCATTGTCATCGTCTTAACAACTTCGGGTTTAATTATAAAAATAGTGGACAGATATAAGTTCAATATTAATGATTCTGAAAACTTAAGACCCGAAGCGGGTTGCTTTTAAACTTAATATCATAACTACATCATCATAACTAAACATAATACCAAAATATAGAATAAACATTCATAATGTAAATGGACAATATAAATACATGCAAAAACGTCCATCATCATAGACCTAACTATGGTTATACCTTTACTTTCGTTTTCAGCACGTGCTTAACATTCTTTACTTTTCCTTTGAAATAGACTGCTTTTGGACATAAGCTCATTCCGTGACCGTCGTCATGCAGTACTAAACCAAATCAAACTAAGTCAATATTGGTTACCTCTAAGTTGGAGGGTCCTCTATATCACCCTTGCCTCCCTCATAGAGGTTCCTTAAGTCTTTGTGGATCACCGCCTCTTACTTCCCTTATCGAAGTGATTGAAAGGTCATGTCCCATTAATTCTTTTCTTATCATTATACTTTACATGTATAATACATCTTTGACTAGACATATACAATGATATGACTAAGTCCATAATTTTGACGGAAATTCGGCAGCATAACGGCTAGACCGGAGCTTCCCCAAAATGTCAATCATAAACTTTCCACTAATAGTTCATCATATCTATATCATATCATCACACTCATCATTCAATCATGAGACAAAGCTCAATCAAACTTGTCATTTATCATGCCAGATGGCATCATACATTCATAGCCTAAAGGGGTTTATAGTTGTGTTATTCTTTGTGAAGAATCTTATGAATCATCACATGATTTCTCGTGGTTACCCATGAGAGAATCACATAGTTAAGATATATGTATATGGTCTTTTAGTTATTGAGTTCTCCTATGAAATTATTCTTTACTTGAGTTTATGTCTTATAGAACACTTGTTCAAATTAATTAAGTTAAATGATTGTATCCTTTCCTTGAGATAGTACACTTAATGATTCTTAGGTTCATGATATGCTCAGAGGCTATAATTATACTTCTGTTCCCAAAGAGTTCGAGATCCCTCTAATTCTTGGGTCATGATAACGCATAACCACATCATAAACCCAACAACACCATGTTCACTAAATACCAAGGGTGATTTTTAACTTAACCAAGTTACAAATTTTCAAGTTTTTATCACTAACATGACAAGATCTTACCTTAAGTATTATAAAAGTTATCATTCTTTATAAAATAGTCATAAAGTTTTATTCTTTATGAAAGTTGACACTTATATCTACTCTAAGACCATCAAGATCTCAACTTTATGATTTAAAGTTGTTTTAAAGTCTAAAAGATTCCTATTTTATGAACTAATGACATCAAACATTAGCTTTAGAGTTATAAAGTCTTGATCTTTATAAAAGTTAACACTTTTATGACTCAAAAGTGCCATTTTTCGTTAAAGCTTGGAACTTTACTAATATATTCATCTCAAGATTCCACCTTTACAAGACTTAGTGTGCAAGCTTATAATTTTATGACTTAAAGTCACCTTCTTGATTAAAGTTCAAAACTTTCTGAAAGGATTTACATCCAAGAATCAATCTTTATAACAAAAGGTGACAAAATACCATTTTTATAACTCAAAGAGGCTTAATATTCCAAAAAGCTTAAACTTTTACATGTAGTCTTGTCTTCAAAACAAAACAAAATAAGACTTTTATAAAGGCACCAAACTTGCGCTTCTTTTTATGCATCAAGAAGCAAACTTTTTAAAGCTTTAAGCTTTTAGGATGTTCATTGTCTTATCAAATCATGAAAAACATGTAAAGATGAAACTTTTCTAATCATAAACTCATCATAAGAAAAAGAACAACTTTAAGCAATATACCACCAAGAATATCAAGAATATTCAAGAATAAGAACATGAACATATTTTACTAAAAATAGAAAAATCAAGAACACTTGAAGAAAAATAAGAACATATTTTTCCAAAAGTAGAAACATCAAGAACACTTGAAGAAGAACAAAAATATATTGAACCAAAAATAGAAACTTTGGCTCATGAAGAGCATGAAAGATTTTCTCAAGTTTTCACTTAAAGATCTTGGTCATGAGAAGAACCAAGCTTCAAGCTTTCTTGAGTAAACAAAATACAAGAGTGAAGATCACTACCTCTACTTAAAAATGGTGCTACAACAAGAGAAGAAGAAGAAGATGATGATGGCTCCTCTTGATGATGATGGTGGCAGTTTTGCAAGGAGGAAGGAGAAGCTCTTGAGTTCTCTTAAAAATGAAGCCTGTAGTGTTTGAATCTCTTCTTTAAAGACCAAAAGATGTGGTCTTTGAAGGGCTAAGTGAAGAAGGTTTGGTTATGGAGGTAGAGAATGGAGAAGAAGATGAAGAAAAAGAAGAGAGAATATAGAGAGAAGTTGGAGGATTTGAGGGTTTAGAGAGAGAATGAAAGTGTGAAAATAAAAAGTGAAAGTGTGTGCAAAAGTGAATAGTGGCCGTAGGTTTCAAGTCGGTGGGAGGAGATATTTTTGTGTTATTTTGTGTTAATTGAGGTTAAAGGAGACAAATTGGATGATAGGGAAACAAATCAAGTACTAACTTTTACATAAAGCACTCTTATCTAATGCTTTATGCTTTAGTAACATTACTCTTTACTTTATTGTCTAGTTGACTAAATTTGAATTTAATCATATGATTAAGTGCTCTTGCAACTTAATTAAGATAATTAAGCAAGGATTAGTGATTAACACACAAGAACATGATTAACAAAAATTAATCTTGCAATTAAGCTTATTTAACCTTAATTAAATTCGATTAAGCTAATTAAGGGTGATTAGTGTTTAATTAAGCTATAAAGGCTCTGACTTCCTTAATTAGAGATTATCTAATCTCGATTAAGCATTCTCTTGACTTATCTCACCCGAGTTAACTCATAAACTCTTCGTTAACCCCTTAATCTCATAGTTTCTCATTAAGTGCCCAATTACTCAGGGTTATTGAGATAATTTAGCACGATAAGAAATTGAGGATGTTGCATTAACGGTGAATGGTCCCTAATCTGTTGTATTTACAGAAAAGGAAATGACTTATAGTAACTATAAACAATGATCGATCCATGATATGCAATATTTATAGAAGAGGAAATAACTTTTGATAACTATTGAAAATGAATGGTCTATGACATGCGATATTTACAGAAGAGGAAATGACATGTGATGACTATTGAAATTGAATGGTCTATGACATACGATATTTACAGAAAATGATTTGTGATGCAAAAAATACCTAAGGATGATGATGTGACGATGATATGATGAATGATGTCATGATTTTGACAATGTATAAAAATTGAATGATCAATGACAATGAGAAAACTTTATAAAGAAAATTGCCCCAATCTGTGAAATGATATGAAAGGTGAATGATATAGTGATGATGATATGAAGAATGAGATAGTGAGAATGATACATATGTATTGATGATGAGAGCTAGATGACTTAATGATACGAAAGATGAATGACTTTACATGAGCAGGAAAAAAATTTGCCCTAGTTTGCGGTTTCCAAACATCTTACTCTTAGGAAGATCTTCATCCAACCCAAGTAAGTCATTTTTTTTTAAGAGTCATTACGCTTGACCTCTCTTGTGAACTGTTCGACTCGTCTGCCTGGCTCTTAATCAATTCTTGGCTTTGTCATGCTTTGAATTTTTACTTTTTTGTCAACTGCGTGTTCCATGAATCTATGACTTGACCTCCATTTTCAGCTGATTCTTGGCCTTGTCATGGTTTGAATTTTTCCTTTTTTGATTTTGCTCTAATTTTTGCCTAGACTGCCATTCCTGGTTTTCGATCTAGTGAACATTTTTTATTTCTCTTTTTTTTTTATTTCTTCTTTTATGCTCTAATTTTTGCCAAGATCGCCTTTTCAAGTTTTTGATCTAGTGAGCTCTTTTTTTTTTGGCTCTAACTTTTGCCTAGATTGCCCTTTCGATTTTTCAATCTAGTGAGCTTTTTTTTCCTTATTTTATGCTCTAACTTTTGCCTAGACTACCCTTTCGGGTTTCAATCTAGTGACCTTTTCTTTTCTTTTTAACCATTGCATTGAGAATTCTAAATCTAATGTCCTGATTATGCATGATTAAAAGAGAACATATGAACCAAGCAAAATACACCCTTTGATGATGATGATGATGATGATGATGAGAGAGACAGATAGAAAGAGAGAAAAGAAAGTGAAAAATGATGAGTAAGAGAGAAAGTAAAAGAACAAGACAAATTTATTGTACTTAAAATTGTACAATATTTACAAGATATGGATATGTATAAGGAAATGGATAAGGTACAAATGGGTTGGAAAAACTTGTCGTGCAGATTTTACATGATTTACCCATTTCATTGATTCTTTAGTTACATTAGACCTGAATTCATGACCAAGACTATGACCTTTTGTTATGCGACAAGTTGATCTTCCTTTGACTGTTGACTCGAAATGATTGATCCTCTACCATTAATCAAATTGCCCTATTTTAGCATTCTTCCAAAGTCTTTGTTGGTAAACCTTTGTGCTTAACTTCCCAAGTGATACACCTTTGCCTAGGTCACCGTTTCGGGTTTTCTATCTAGCGAATATTTTGTTGTTCAAACTTTTGCCTTGATCACCTTTTTGGGTTTTCGATTTAGTGATCTTTCACTTCTTCTTTTTTTTGGCTCTAACTTTTGCTTACATCAACTTTTCGAGTTTTCGATCTAGCGTGCCTTTTTTTCTCTTTCTCTATCTCTTTTTCCATTGCACATGAATTGACTAGCTTGTCAAGTTCTTGGTGCCTTCTTGCCTCGGTTGCTCTCTTGAGTTGGGAAGTCATCTGGCTAAAATGTCTATGCTAGAGTACTCTTCTCGTCATCTTCAATACATTTACCCATGGCAGATTAATGTTCCTTCTTAATCAGATTCACCTCTTTGGGTGTTCTTGCCTTCATACAACAAACATAAAATTACCCCAGTTGATGATTAAATTGGACTGAGTGAGTCAACATTTCGCTCTCCAGTTACAACTACCTTCCATTTTGCCACTAAGTTCAATATCCCGTCAAATTGTTTGCATAGCTAAGGACCTTTATCATGTTCATGATAGCTCATGTCCACTATAACAAAAGAATCAATTGATGGAATTTTCATGATTATCCGCATGGGACAAAGATTTCGAAAAGAAGAAATAACCTTGTAAAGTGTGCAAAAGAAAGAGAGAGTGTATGAACAAGCCATGGAAGATAATATGTTGATTTGAAAGAAAGAAATCATGCATAATCATTTCATTACTTTAGTGGATCTCAAATACAAAACAAAGGCAATAAGAGCCTATTATTCAATATTCAAGATACATCAAGTCAGATCAAGATGCATATCCCTAATAATCTAATGCCTCTTTATTGCAATGAACATGTCTCTTCATATCTTCCAAAGCTTTGATGGACTCATTAGGATCGAAGGTTGTGGCTTCTACCAAGGTTAGGAACAACTTCCAAATATGCATGATCATCTTTCAAATATGCATGATCTTCTCTTCAATGATTCCTTGGGTCATATCCCTTTCTCCTAATTTTCTATCTTCCACCTTATCTCTTTTTTTTTTTTCTTTTTCGCTCTTTCTCTTTCTTTTTTGTTTCCTTTTGACTCTCAAACATAGCTACTTGAATTGAACAAAGTCTTCCTTGAGTAAGCATTATTTAGAGGCAAAATGGTGCATCATATTTTCAAAGCTATTTTTTTATTGAAAAAATGCATGTTAGAAATGCAAAAAAGTGTATGATATGCATGAATAATATGGAAGAGATAAAGGAAAAAAAATGCAGGTTAGATGAATTCTTCCTGAATGCTTATTGATGTGTGCTATTATGTATGAAAAAGATGAGGAAAAAGTGCATGCTATGAATGTTTAAGGTTAAAAGAAAAATAGTTTTTTTCTTTTTTTTTTTTTTTACTTTTTTAATGCATGTCATGAAAGTTTGTGGGCATAAGAAAAATACATGTTATATGGACCTTTTCTTTTTTCTTTTTTTTTAATGCATATTACGAAAGAAAGATGCATGTTGTGAATGATTTTTTTTTTGGGCTTTTCTTATCTATGCATGTCATGAATATATAGAAGAGAAAGAAAGGAAAAATGCAAGTTCGAAAATTTTTCTTTTAAATTTATGCATGTTATGAATTTATGAAAAGGATAAAAGGAAAAAGGAAAGATGCAATATTATGAATGAGATTTTTTTTTTGGTTGCTTTTCTATGCATGTGGTGAATGTATGGAAGGGAAGAAAGAAAAAAATGCAAGTTTGAAGTTTTTTTTTTTAATTTAAGCATGCTATGAATTTATGGAAAGGATAGAAAGAAAAGGGAAACATGCAATGTTATGAATGAGATTTTTTTTTGGCCTTTTTTTTGCATATGGTGAATGTATGCAAGTTCAAAGAGTTTTTTCTTTCAAGTTATGCATGCTATCAATTTATGAGAAGGATAGAAGGAAAAAGGAAATATGCTTTTTTGCTTTTCTATGCATGTATGAAAGGAATAGGGCGGAGGAAATGCATGTCCGTTGAGTTTTTTTTTTTTTGTGTATGCTATGTTGTAACCTAATGAATGCATGGAAAGGATAGAAAGGGAAAGGAAGAAAAATGTGTATTCAATGAGTTCTTTTTTTAATTTATTTATGTATATTATGAATTTATGGAAAAAAATGAGGAAAAAAGAAAGACATAAAGTTATGACTATGTTTTTTTTTTTTTTTTTTTGCTTTTCTGTGCATGTTATGAATGTATGGAAGAGATAGAAAGATTTTTTTTTTTTTTTTGGCTTGCCAATGCATGTTATAAATGTGTTGAAGTGATAAGGGGAAAGAAAGAAAGATGCATATTATGCATGAGTTTTATTTATTTATTTTTTTGCCTCTTATGTATGTCATGAATGTATGAAAGAATAAAGAGAAAGAAATAAAGATGCAAGGTTGTGATTTTTTTTTCCTTTTTTATGCATGTTATGAATGTGTGGAAGGAATAGAAAGGAGAAAGAAAGAAAAATGCAAGTTCAATGAGTTTTTTTCTTTTCATTTTTGTATGCTATGTTGCAACCTAATGAATGCATGGGAATGACAAAGGGCGAATGAAAAATGCATATTCAATTTTTTTTTTTTTTGCCCATTTATGTATGCTATCATGTGTGATAAAAAAGAAAATCCTATGCATGTTGTAATGAATGATGTGTAAGAGGGAACCTCAAGAGAGCTAAGAGTAGAATATGCATGGCATGTTATGCAAATGCATGATTTGAAATTCAAATTACAAGATAAAAGGAAGGTAAAATATGCTCCTTTGTGTCTTAGTAAGGTGGGACCTAATGGTTAAGTATTTCTAAGACTAAGACCCTAATTTGGATAGCCGCTAAACTCAATCTATTAGTGCAAATTTCTTGGGACGGATTTAGACATCTTAAAAGTCAAAGTCCCCATATTGCCTCTATCCATAGAATAAAGATCCAGACTTATAAGCGAAGCCATAGGGACACAAAAGTCACAATATGATAGCTCATAATCCTAGTAACAATCTGAGCAGAGAGTCAATGACTATCAAGGAAGCATAAGTCTCACAATAACCTCATCAAAACTCCTTCTAGCCCCACAACTTTCCAAGGCTCGGGTGTAGAGCCTAAATGATGTGTGAGAAAAGTGACAATGAAGTGTGTGCAAAGAGCATAGGACCTTAAAGCCCTAAAACTACACAATAAAGCCCAAACAATATATACAAAAAGTTAACTACCCTAAAGTTTGAGATATATACAACATATAGAAAAGACTAAAATAAATCTACTACCCTAAGGTTTGAGTTATAAATAAAATAAATAGTTACAAATAAAAATTATGTACAAAAATAATGAAAAGTAACAAGAAGGGAAAAAAATAAATATTATTTTAGTTATATAATTTGCATAATTTACTCTAATGGGCTTAATTCTCTAACCATCCCCAGTGGAGTTGCCAAACGGTCACAACGTGCTCGAAGGGCACCATAACAAAAGGCAACAAAAATATTGAAAAATAATTTTAATAGAATCGCCACCAATTTTTATTCAAGGAAAAAAAACGGAAAAACCTTTCAAATTTGCAAAACTAGTCTTTTAAAGATATTGAGTTTGAAAGTCCAATTATGCGTAAGGAAAGATGGAAATTTAATACCACTGCACCCCTAATACATCCGTTTTGCAACAGTTACCTTAGAGCTTATTATGCAAATTAATTAATAAATATAATAATATTTATTTTTTCCCCTTAAGAATATAATAATTATTTACAAAAGAGAAATACAGCAAGATTAATACAACAATTATTTATAAAAAAAAAAGAAAATTAAAATTGATAATTTACAAAGAGGAAAGAGAAGCAAACTAATATAACACTTATAGAACCCGTGACATGTGGGTTTACTTAGGCAATAGAACTCCTGACATGGAGGTTTAATGAGGCCACATTTTATCATTGTGTTGAAGTCTCGACCATAATAAACTACTTTTAAATTGATTCGCATATGCACCCCATACACTTATTTACAAAAGAACAATATAACAATTATTTGCAAAAAAAAAACAAAATTAATATGATAATTATTTACAAAAGAAAAGCAAAGCAAAACTAATATAGTGATTATTTACAAAAGATCATAGAAGCAAAATTAATATAACAATTATTTACAAAAGAGAATATACAAAATTAAGATGATAATTATTTACAAAAGAACATAAATGCAAAATTAATATAATAATTATTTGTCAAAGAAAAAAATTAAAATGATAATTATTTACAATAGGCAAGAAATGCAAGATTTATGTGATAATTATTTCAAAAAAAGAAAAAGAAAAGGATAGATATACAATTATTTACAAAAGAACAAATAATAATAATAATAATGTAACAACTATTTAAAAGCAAAATTTTAATAATAATAATTTTGGTTTGACTTGCACTCCTACGTATCCTCTGATATAATGAGGAACTCAAAGCCACGTAGTTCTTGTACAAAATAATTGTGTGTTAGTTAATTTTATTAAAAAATTTAAGAAAAAGGAAATTCACTTTTACACAGAGTCTAGGATAGCGTGTGCTATACAATAAATCCTTACAATTCTCATAATTCTTAAGAATGGTCAAACTATACATCAATATTAGAAATTATTACATGGATTCAAAAAATTTAATTTATTATTTAAGTGAAGAAAAAAGCACTGAATGTTTAGTTATATTTACAAAAAAAAAATCAAAAGTAAAAAAAAAAATATCCGCCAACAAAAACAAGGGCCTCAAAACTTTTTTGACGTAAAATTCAAAAGATAAAAAAAAAAAGCAACATAATATAATAGACCAAAAAAAATGAAATGGAAAGGAACACAAAATGCCATAATGATGGTGGTACGCCATAGATGACACCTTTAACAATCCAAAAGGAGGTGCAGACACGAGGCTGCGTAGCAACGGAAAGGAACACGAAATACCATAAAGATGGTGGTATACCATAGACAATACCTTTAAAAAACAAGATTTGAATTGCAGGATTTATATGGCTGATGCATCACGAATGAGATAAAGAAGAATATGATTGATATCCATTGACCTGCAACCTCATGCCATCCTCGACATACAATGAATATATTTTGAGTTTGAACAAATGTGTGTGTGCGACAGTGTGTATTATAAGATAATAATGGCAAATATCACATGTATTTGAATAAACAGCAATTTAAGATAGTGCAATTTATGATGTTGATTGAAAGAGAAATACCAAAAAATTGAGCTTGCTACTCTTATGCTCCACGCCCGCTTTCACAATTGCTCTCAACTGTCTCCTTCTTTCTTGACTCCAAAAATCCCCCCATTGTTGATGTTTAATACCTATTTATAGATGCTTGAGAATGAATAAAATTAATGACAAAATAATTTAAATTGATGCTCATTATGAGATTTGATTTGATTGACACTAATTTAAATCGATTAAAATATACTGATTGACACTAATTGATAAATTAAGATATGCTGATGGATACTAATTGACACTAAATAGATGTGATTTTGATGCAATTTTGATTTATTTCTTTTATTTTTTTATTTTATCTTATTATTATTTTTTTACTTTTTATTTTTATATTTATTAATTGTTGGACTAAGATGCTACTTGGACACGGGCCAAAAGATTGAGCTTTTTCTTTTTTTTTCTTTTTTTTTGTTGTTTCTTTTTGTCTCTTTATTCATTTTTTATTTTTTTATTTCTTTACAAAAGGTTCGGACAAAATATGGTGTTCACATCAACCAACATTAATCTTAGGTAGGCCATTTTTGAAAACTGCTAAAACTAATATTGATATACATTCTAGTACTTTATCCATAGAATTTGAGATAGTAAAGTGTATTTTAATTTACTTGATGCCATGAGATATCCACCAGAAGAGCATTCCGTGTTTCATTCAGATATCATCGATTCATTGGTTGATGATGTGCATGAGATTTTGTTGGCTGATTTTCCTGAAATTGTAGGCACTATAGATAAATTTCAATGTTCTGATTGTGATGGAATTTATGATTTATGTGCTGTTTGTGCTGAGATTGATGCATGCCTACATGGTTCAAATTCTAAACAATTTTATTCTACTGATTTACATGCTACGAATTTTGATTCTGAAATTTCAAGTTCTGGAGTTTTAAATTTTGCAGTTTTTTATTTTGGTTCTGCAATTTCTGCTTCTGTTTATGCAGTTTCTGAATTTTTTTGTAATTCTGTTACTGCAGGCGCTGATTTTGATAAATCTGTTTCTGCAGTTACACTTTCTAATTCTGCTCTTTTTAATACTATTCATTATGGTTATGTTTCTATTAATTCTGCTGCTGTTGTGACATATTCGGTTTCTAAATTTTTTAATTTTGTAGTTTCTAATTCAATTTCAGTAAATTTTGTTTCTACTTATTTAAACTCTGTAGGTTCTGATTCTATAAATTTTGATTCTGTTGGTGTAAATTTTGCACTCTTTGATTTTACTGTTTCTATTTCTGTTTCCACAATTTCTAATTCTATTTGTGCAAATTTTGCACATTCTGCTTCAATTTGTCCAGTTTTAAATTCAGCAATTTTAAATTCTATGAATTCTGCAAATAATTCTTTCATAAGATATGATGACGTTGTTGTGCAGAATTTTTCACAGATTATAGGTGCTGAAGCAAAACCAACAAAGGCAACACCAAGATTAGCACAATCCATGATAGAGCCACCTATCTTGGAGCTGAAACCACTACTAGAAAATTTGAAGTATGCATTTTTGGCACCAAATAAGAAGCTGCCAGTCATTATAGCCAACAATTTGCATCCAGAACAAGAAGAGAAACTGCTGAATGTCTTGAGGTAGAACGTGAAGGCTATAGGTTGGACATTTACAGACATACCTGGGATTAGCCCCTCTATGTGTATGCACAAAATACAGTTAAAGGACAGTGTAACTAGTGAGGTAGCCCCAAAGAAGGCTCAACTCGCTGATTTTGGATGTGGTGAAGAAACAAGTTAGCAAGCTTCTAACTGCTGGCATCATTTATCCAATCTCGGACAGCAAGTGGGTGAGCCCGATGCAAATGGTTCCTAAGAAAACTGGCATAACAGCGGTAAAGAACTCCAAGGATGAGCTAGTACCCACAAGAGTACAAAATAGCTGGAGAATTTGCATAGACTAAAGGAAGCTGAACTAGGCCATTAGGAAGGATCACTTCCCATTGCCTTTTATTGACCAGATGCTAGAGCCATTGGTAGGCCAGTCACACTATTGCTTCCTTGATGGGTTTTCTAGATATTTCCATATCATATTGCATCGGAAGATCAAGAGAAGACAACATTCACTGTCCATTTGGCACATTTGAATACCTCAGGATGCCCTTCATCTTACACAATGCCCCAAGTATGTTTCAGAGATGTATGGTGAGTATCTTTTCTAATTTTCTAGAGGATTGTATGGAGGTCTTTATGGATGATTTTACTGTCTATGGATCTTTATTTGATGCATGCTTGGATAGCCTTGCTAGGCTATTAGGTAGATGCATTGAGGCATAACTTGTATTGAATTTTGAAAAATGCCACTTTAGGGTTAGGTAGGGTGTAGTCTTAGGACATGTGATTTCTAGTGAAGGTATTACTGCTGATAGGTCCAAGATTGATGTTATTGCTTCTTTACCTTACCCCACATGCGTGTGGGAAGTGCATTCTTTTCTTAGACATGCTGGTTTTTATAGGCAATTCATCCAAGACTTCAACAAGATTGCCTTTCCGCTATCCAAGTTGCTACAGAAAGATGTAGATTTCCAATTTGATGATGATCGTAGGAGAGCTTTTGACTAATTGAAGCAGCACTTGATTTTTGCCCCTATACTTCAGCCGCTAAACTAGGAGTACCCGTTTGAGTTGATGTGTGATGCATCAAACCTTGCAGTTGGTGCTATCCTTTCCTAGAAGGTTAGGAAGATTCCCCATGTTATAGCATATGCTTCTTGGATCCTAGACTCTACACAGGCTAACTACACCACCACTGAAAAAGAGCTTCTAGCTATCATTTTGCTATAGATAAATTTCATGCTTATTTGTTAGGAACTAAAGTTACTATTTTTTTTGATCATGTAGCATTAAAGTTCCTATTGAAGAAGCTAGATGCGAAGCCTAAACTCATCAGGTAGATGTTGCTGTTGCAGGAATTTGACATTGAGATCAAGGACAAGAGTAGAGTTGAGGACCTGGTAGTAGACTACTTGAGTCGGATTCCACATACATTGGAGCCTCTCCTTATCCGTGAAACCTTCCCAGATGAACAGCTTTTAGAGCTGCGAGGTAAGGACCCATGATACGCTAACTTGGTGAATTATTTGATTAGTTCTGAGTTGTCTGCTTATTTTAAAAAGCACCAGATAGATAAACTTAGGAGTGAGGCTAAACACTATGCTTGGGATGATCCTTACTTATGGCACATGTGTAGTGACCAGATCATTAGGCGCTGTGTGCATGTGCTTAAGATTCCTTCCATTTTGCATTTTTGTCACACACTAGCTTGCGATAGCAACTTTGGCCAACAGTGCACTGCTCGGAAAGTTTTAGATTATAGTTTTTACTGGCCCATATTGTTTTGCGATTCTTACACCTATTGTAAGAATTGTGAACAATGTCAGAAGACAAGTACCATTTCCCATAGCAATGAGATACCTCAGCAACCCTTATTATTTTATGAGATATTTGATGTTTGGGGTATTGATTTTATGGATCCATTTCCTATCTCATTTGGTTTTGTTTACATTCTACTAGCTGTTAATTGTGTCTCCAAATGGGTGGAGGCTACAACCACCTGAATTGCGATTCTCGTGTTATTGTAGATTTTGTCAGATCATATATCTTTTGTAGGTTTAGAGTATCTAAGGCTATCATTAGTGATCAGGGTAGCCATTTCTGTAACAGGAACATGGTGGCCCTATTGAAAAAATATGGTGTCACCCACAAGGTCTCAACCCCATACCATCTGTAAACTAATGGACAAGCAAAGGTGTCCAATAGGGAGTTGAAGTAGATCTTGGAGAACACAGTCTAGCCTAACAGGAAAGATTGCACTGCCTGCAAGACTCCTTTAGGGATGTCCCCCTATAGGATTGTCTTTGGTAAGGCATGCCACATCCCGGTGGAGATTGAGCATAGGGCTTAGTGGGTAATCAAGAATTGCAACTTGGATTTGAGATAGTCAGGACTTCACAAGAAATTCCAGCTTCAAGAGTTGGAGGAGATCCGGTTAGAGGCATACAAGAGCTCTCGCATGTACAAAGACAAAACTCATCCATGAAAAGATGTTGCTACGGAAGGAGTTTTCCATCGGCCAAAAAAGTGCTCCTCTACAATTCTCACATCAAGCTCTTTTTTGGTAAGCTTTGTTCTAGGTGGCTTGGTCCTTATATAATGACTAAGATTTTTCCATATGGTGTTGTGCAGGTTTTGGAGCCTCGGACAAATAAAACTTTCTGACTCGAGTGCCAAGCTCAATCAAATTGCAATAAAACCAAATTACAAAAAATTTACTAGTAAAGGATGCAATCCGAGTAGTCTCTCAGTGATGACAATGTTACATGATAAGGAATTTAGGGGGTTTGTTTATAAAATAAAAACGCAACTATTTTAAAATGAAAGTGAACAGAAATTGGAACTCCAATCCAAGA
This sequence comes from Pterocarpus santalinus, assembly GCA_031439595.1. Lineage (NCBI taxonomy): Eukaryota > Viridiplantae > Streptophyta > Magnoliopsida > Fabales > Fabaceae > Pterocarpus > Pterocarpus santalinus. The sequence continues at coordinate 6,724,512 of CM062523.1, forward strand.
ACCAATAAGAACAATTATCACTCAATCATCGGATTCTAGACATATATCAACATTTCAATTCGATGGTTAATCATGAATTTGAATGAAACCTCAATCCAAATTCAGTATTCACACACGAATACCTTCATATATTTGATTAACACATATTCAATCAGTGTTCAGAAACCTCTAAAACCTAATTGGATTATGTTAATTTTAATCACCAATGCATTAAACTGAATGATGAAACCAAATGAAGTGTTGATCTGAATTAGCCAATCCTCACATGTGATAATGCTCCTTGAATTCTTGGATTAGATAGAGCTTACACCTCCATGAATAGAGGAAAACGGAATTATGAAGGTGGGGTGGAGGAATGTGAGAGAAGAGAAAAAGAAATCGAAAACTATGAATTCTCCTCCAAAATTCTCTCCTTTCATTACAAGGTTCTGGCCTCTATTTAAACTTGACCATCACAGCATCAAAATGTCCAAAACAATTCAATAATACTTAATGACATTAATCCTTTGTCTATTAGCTGTATCTGGACACCTAAGGGTGCGTTTGGTTTGCGAAAATATTTCCTGTTTTCATTGTTTGTTTACATTTTTTGAAAAAGATTTTCATTTTCAGATTTTCATTTTCAGATTTTCTGAATTTAGGAAATACGTTTGGTTTGTCTATTTTCAAAAAAGGAAAACAATGAAAATATATTTGATTTGTCTATTTTCAAAATATATTTTCAAAATCAGGTTTGAGATAATAAAATTATATTTATTATTAAACAATAAAAATGTTGTATATTTTTTTTGCACAGTTAGATGAACTTTATTATTTATAAATTTGAAATGAACTTGAATGTATTTATTAAAATATGATAGCTCTATAAAATTTTAAGATTAAAAATAAAATAAATTACTTACTTTTAAGTAATTTTATTATCATTATCAATTATTATATAATTCAATATTACAAAGGAAACTTTAACTGAAAAAATTACTTGTAATGACAAAATATGTTTAAAATATATTTAATTTGTAAATAAATTATATTCATAATAAAAAAAGACATAATTAAACAAAATAACTAGTACTATCACAAAATTACAATCTTCGTTATACTTTAACTTATCAACCAGCTAAAATATACAAAAAAAAAAGAGAAAAAGAGAAATATATCATCCTACAACAAAATATAAAAAGTAATAATCATCAATTATCGATGATAATTATCTCACATTTGATTGGCAATTGGGAAAGAGCATTACAAGAGCAGAGTGCCATAATGCGACCAAAAATGGATCCCATTATGTGTTAAACACAAACTTTTAATTAATTGCTGAATATCAAACCCAATTCAACATCATTCTCCCTAGCACTGAATGCAAACAAAGGGGAAAAAGAAGTAACCAGCCAGCAATAAAAAAGAAGCAAGCAGAACTAGCAGCAAATTCAAAAGAAGAACAAGCAGAACCAGCCAATAATGAAAAAAGGGGGGAGCAGGAAAGGTACAAGTAGAACCAGCCAAAAAAAAAAGCCAAAACAAACAAAACCACAAAACAAGGGTAAGCAATGTTGTGGTGGTGATGGCCTCTGAATGGTGGTGAGCAGCAACAGCTCCCTATAAGAAGTCAACACTGGTTGAGGGAGGAAAAAGAGAAAGAAAAAAAAAAGGCCAAAAACTCAAATGAAACCATTCTAACCAAAACTCAAACGCAGGGATGAGGGAAGGGAAGTGGTGAGTGGCGGCAAGCGACGAGCAGCAGCAAGCTACGGTGAGTTGCGAGCGATGATCAGTAGCGAGCAGTGAACATCCTTGAGCGACGAGCAGCAGTGAGCATCCACAAGCAGCTATGAGCAGTGGCGAGCGAAGATAGGTGAGCGGTGAGCAGCGGAACACTAGTTGAGGGGAGGGAAGAAGGCGTAATGGAGTGATTGATATTTGAGGGAGAGATTATTGCTTTTCCCTAATTAGAGAAATGGGGGAAAGAAAAAATAAGATTCGAACTTTGGACATAAAACCAAAAACGCATAGAAGCTCTGTTTACTACAATTATGCCAGTGCGGTTTTGGCTGAAAATATTTTCATGTTATCAACTGAAAAAGGTGAAAAGGTGGATTTGATGTTTTCAAATTTTCCTTAGTTTTCACGAAATATTTTCTGATCATATTTTCAAAAACTGTATTAAAAACATATTTTGACTTCTATTTTCTATTTTTTGTGGAAATGACAATAGAAAATGCCAAACCAAACACCCCCTAAATTGCCAAATTATGAATTCTAGAAAGGAAGTTATGCTTGAAACTGCCAATTAATGTCCTAAATCAGTCTATGATATTATTCTGCCGTTTTGGCTAAGAAAATGCATCCGTTTGGATTTGTGTCTGAAGATAACCCAAAGCCTTGGATGTCAGCTTAAAAACGCCATTGGAATGGGTTCAATTGGGTTTTTGTGGACCGAGTTATGGTCCAAATATTGCATGCTGCTCAAGAACAGCGGCTGCAGTCAAGACTCTACTTCCAGGCCCAATTTCAGCTCCAAGACTTATGATTTTGCCTCTAACATCTTCATAAGAGTTGTAGGCCTATCTCTCAGATTTCCTTCAAATCAAGAATCACATAAAATGAGCTTTATAACTCAAGATATGACCTAAAAACCAAAACAGTGTTAGAATTAACCTAATGCTGGAAAATTTAACTCAAGCCCGCAAAATGGTCCAAATCAATCCAATTAGGCACAAAAGAGGATTAATGAGCTAAGAATGAGGGAAAATCAGTATATAAAAATTCAATTGATCACTTTCACAGTGAATGACCATCATTTGAGCCATTTCATGAGGAAACACCCTTGGACACCATTGAAGAGATTTGTTTGCTAGTGGCCACTTACATTTGATAGGGGAGTTGCTCTTTTCCTGTCCTCACCTCTTTCTGCTTGCCTTACATTTCCATTTTGCATTACATTGAGGGAAATGTAGAGTTGAAGTGTGGGGGGTGGTTTAGTCATAGGTTGTTTGGTAATTAGTCTTTCATTATAGATTTGTTTCCTTGATTTGTTTGTTTTATTAAAAAAAAATTAGCTTTGTTTTGATTTTATTCTCCACTATTAAATTGAAAGTTCTTGAGTTAAGGCACTAATCATTAGGGAGGATAGGGTTCCAACATAATTTCATTTTTCTTTTCCCTCTTGATATGTGTGGGTTTAGCGAATGATTTTGATTTGCTATGATTGAGTATGTTGGACTTTACCCTTGTGAGCTTTTGAGATATATTTGGATGGTTGAATTTTATGCCATTCTTTTCTTTTTTCTATGTTTTCCCTCTTAGATTTTGTCATTCTAGAACTTGTTTTGATTCTTCTTTGAGACTACATTTTTTATTTGCATTCATGAAAGTGATAAAGACATTTCTTTCATTTTAGCGACTTGACCATATAGCCTGCCTTGCATTTTCCCTTTTGTTTTAGCCCCTTTGAGCCTTCTTGACCAATCTTTAATTTCTAGCACATTGCAAGCCTAAAAGTGAAAAACCATGTTTTACCTAACCTTAAGAAATAGTAAGTGCATTGGTTTCATCATTAGTATTGTGCTTGGGATCAAGTATGGGGATTTGCCCAGGATGTGCAAGCATTCAAGTGTGGGGGGAGTGCAATGGTGCAAGGATTCAAAATTTGACCCGTGTGTCGAGCTCGGTCAAATTGTAAAACCGAATTACAATAACTTGTAGTTTAGGATACAACTCGGGTCATCTCCTAAACAATGCTAATGCTATATGATAAAAAAAATTTGAGGGGTTTTATTTTGTAAATTAAGATTAAAAATGACAAAATAGAATAGAAATGCAGGGAAATTAAAATAAGATCAAATAGAATTTGAAACTCTAATCCAAGAATCAAGAAGAACAATGACTACTCTATCACCAGATTCTAAAAGTATATCAACAAACCAATTCAGTCATTAATAATAAATCCAAATGAAACCTCAATTCAAATCTAGCATTCACACAAAAACCTTCATGCAATTGACTAACACAAAATCAGTTAATGTTCAGAGACCTCAACCTACTTGAGTTGTGTTAATTTCGGGTACCAATGCAGTTAATCTTATAATTCAGACCTGAAAATCTAATTCACACTCTTTCAACAATTAGATTACACACATCAACCGAATAATATGCAACTAATCAAACATTCCAATCAACAATTTAGAAATGAAAAAATTTAATTCAAACCGTAATAAAAAATAGGATAAAGAGTAGATGAAACTAATTTAGAAGTTATTGAAATCCAGAAGTCCAATCCTCAAGAGTACCACTACTTCTTTGAGTCCTTCGATTAGATGTTAAACTACTACTCTATAGATGGAGGAACACCAAAACTCAAAGTTGAAGGAGGGGCGTGAGAACGAAAAAGAGAGAGAGAGAGAGAGAAGAAAATCGAAAAAAATTCTCTTCTAAATTCTATCTGAATGTTACAAAGTTCTGGCCCTTGATTAAACTCAGCCATTACAAAATAGAAACATCTAAAATAATTAAATTTTCATTAACTACATTAATCCTCTGTCTCTCCTCTGAATTTGGAAACCTTATTTGCTTCATTCTGAATTTTGGAGAGAAAGTTACACCAAAAATAGTAAATCCAGTTCCTCAAAACAATTAGTAACGTTTTCTCCACATTTTTGGCCAAGATTATGCATCTATTTGGATTTGTGTCTGAAGGTGAGTTGAAGGCCTGGATGTTAGCTTCAGAATGCCACTGGAACAGGCTCAATTGGGCTTCTGTGGACCAAGATATGGCCTCCTTATGCATGCTGCTTAGGATCCTTGGCTATAGTTAGGACTCTACTTCCAGGCCCAATTCCAACTCCAAGACTTCTGAATTTGCCTCTTACCTCTTCATAAGAGTTGTAGGCACGTCTCTCAAATTTCCTACAAACTAAAGATCATAGTCAAATGAACTCTATAACTCAAGATATGGCCCAAAAACCAAAATAGTGTCAAAATTAGCCTAATGCTGGAAAATTTAAATCAAGCCCAACCAAAAATCCAATCAACATAAAATGGTCCAATTCCATGCAATCAAGTATAAAAGAGGATTAATAAACTCAGTATGAGAGAAAATAAGTATATAAAAATTCAATTAATCAAATTTCCCCAATATTTAGCCCTTGCATGTCCTCATGCAAGACTCAACTAAGCAAATAAAAACATGCAACCTAAAAATCATAAAATAACCAAAATGAGTAAGCAAATTCTCCAATGAATCATCAAAAGTGCTAAGCTTAGGAACACAAGAGCATACAAGGCATCAAAGATTTCCAACAATCAAATCATTAAACTCCCTACCTCTCAAAAGTGCAAGCCAAGCAATATCATTCAAAGTATGCATGGATCAAGTATGAAAGACCTCATAAGATGGTGTATGAAGCTCTCAACTCTCAAGTGTATGGTTCAAAGTGTTTCACTCAAGTCACCTCAATAGACAATGCATTACATAAGCTTGCTAATTTTCTACTTCTCCACTACTTGAAATCACATGCAAACACAAATCAAGAGGACTTTATTCAAGGTTACAATGGGGCTAAAGTAAGGGTAGGGAAACATGAGGATATGACAAGGTAAAAATCAAGAAAAATAGAACATTAGTAGAGATATGAGGTCACAAATGTGATGGCCCTCCCCAAAACCAACCAACTCTCTTTTATTCCACTTCTTCACTTTTTTTTTTCATCAAAATTTCCCCAATTTATTGACTTTTTTTTTGTGAATCATTGCACCATTGCAAAGATTACGGCCCCCTTTAACACAAAATTGATGCATTTGACTAAGAACATGGTCATATGCCCATATCGATACCCACCATCCAAGGCTTGAACTCACTTTTCTCGTGGAATTTTGTCAAGCCAATCTATATATACATCACCATGTTGGCACATCTGCGTGTAGTGATGATTAAATTTACATTCAATTCTCGAATACCCTACAAAACACAATGCTATAGAAGGCTTATAAGAAAAAAAATCGCATGAACAAATACATACAAAATGTAAGTTACCTATACTCACAACAAGTAGGTGCAAGTACAACTTCTTGAATCTCCTTAGGAAGTTGGCTGTGATGTGTCTAATGCAGTATATGTGAAATGCCCTCGGAGGTTCCCTTTAACCATGGCTCTATCTGATCGCAACTTTAATTGACTTGTGTCGATTGAAAATAGTGCCAACTCCATCATCAGTCACTACATGTCTACATAGATAAGACAGAAAAAAAGACCACAAATTTGTAGTCTCACCCTTGACGATTGCAAAAGAAATTAGCAATATGTTTTTATTGCCATCCTGTGCAATAGCAATCAATAAAGTCCCCTTGTATTACTTATGCAAATGTGTCCTATCAACTTGGACTAATGGTTTGTAGTGTCGGAAAGCTCTCCTACATGGATCAAATGTCCAAAACATCTGGTTGAATATTCGAGCATTCGACATTAACTTGTTGCGATGGTAGGCTAATATAGTTTCAAACTTAACACATGCATGTTGGTTAGAAGCACACAATGCTTCTAGTTATCTAGGTAACTCTTCATATGAGCCTTCACAACTACCATAAACTCTTTCAATTGCCTTTTGCTTTGCCATCCATGCTTTCTGGTATGTCATTGTGTATCCATACCAATTTTGGATTTATGTAATCACATTTTTTACTTTAAAGGATGGGTCAGTTCTTACCAAAGGCTCTATACATTGTGCAATCATGTTAGAATCCAATTTCGTGTGATCTTGAGAAAGCATTGCTGAAGTGCAAGTGTGCGGGTTGTTGTATTTCTTAATCTCCCAAAAGTCCTTATTCTTTCTGAAGTTAACCCTAACAAGCCATTGACACCTAGAGGTGTAGTGTTTGCACTTACAGTAGAAGGTTATTGGTTCTGACTCATGCACTTTATAATCCATTGACTTAGATATGCTATAGTTCTTAATTGCTTGTACTACAACCTCCTGATCGCTGAATTGCATTCCCACATACAATTCACCATTTGCAACATGACCACTAGCCATATTCGCATACTCTAGAAACTCAGAAGCATGCATAGCTTCAAGATGTAAAGTCTACATGAAAGGTGGAGGATCCTTTACATGCTGAATTGCTATCATTATGTTTGCTACACCCTCATCATTTGTATCATCGTCACCGCTTTTATGTTCTCTTTCTGAGTAATCACCATCACTGTTATCAACCTCCCGCTCTACACATCTTACTAGAAATGGACTAGGTTCAGCTTCATACTAATGTTGGATTAATGAAAAGAATTTACTAAACTAACATGAATATTATGTTAATCAACATAAAAATCTAATTCAAGTACCAAAAAACTATTAATCACAAGACCACAAAATTAACTTAATTAACAAGAATATTATATTAGTCATCATGATATTGAAGACATAAAATAAAATAACATAGGTATTATATTAATTAACACAAAAATTTAAATCAAATGAAGAAAAACTTTAATTAGAATAACACATAATAATGGAATTAAACTAATTAATAAATAAACTACACCATAATAAAGAAATTGTTTACATAAATAACTTTAAAATTAAAAAAGTTCATAAAACATCACATGACTCACTGGATATGAACTGGAAACAGTGTGGAAGTCATGCTATCTAGTCGGATAGGAGCTGGTACTAGGTTGAGCAGCATGATATTGATACTAGATCATTGAAAACATTGAACTAAATTAACATATATATTGTATTAATTGACATAAAAATTTAATTGAAGAAAAGAAAAAAAATATTAATCACAAGAGCACAAAATTATAGAAATAAACTAATTAATAAATTGCAACATGAGGAAGAAATTTTTTTTGATAAATAACTTTAAAATAAAAAATTTAATAAAATATCGCATGATTTGTTGAATTTGAATTGGGAGTAGTGTCATAGTTATGTTGTTTGCAAGAATAGGAACTGGTACTAGTTTGAGCAATATGATATTGATGCAAGTATTATTGAAATGCATTAAATAAGATAACACAGGTATTATATTAATTAACATAAAAATTTAATTCAAGTAAAGAAAAAATATTAATCAGAATAACATGTAATTATGAAATTAAACTAATCGATAAATAAATTACACCATAATAAAGAAATTATTTATACAAATAACTTTAAAATAAAAAATTAATAAAAATTTTGGGAACTAACTTGATATAAACTGGGGATAATGTCATTATGTCACCTAATAGGATATAAACTTTGAACAATTTTGTTGTGATGCAAACTAGCGAGACCAGTTTCAACAACAATTTCTTTAAAGTTGACATATAACTTAATGGCAATAATGTATTGTTGATACTGTCTATGGATCCTAAATATTATTTGTATATCCTTATTATTGCTTATTTTAATTGGTCAAAATTATATATCATTATTAAGATTTGAGATTCAAAACCTATATCTAATTCTCATCATTCTCTTTTGGATGTCGATGTAATAGCTTGTTTAAAAAATAAAGTATCTGATAAAAACTAAAAAATTGGTAATGGAAAATTTTTTAAAATTTCACATTAGGTTTATAATAGTAGAGGGATTGAAAGTTAGAGGGGGTAAATTTTTAATTAGGAAGAGTAATTAAAAAGAAAGAAAAAAAAAAAGCTTAGACCACCTACATCTTAAATGGTGTATAGTACCCTAACCCCCTCCTTTTGCCCCTTTCTCGTTCTTCTTCTTCTTCGAGATTCTTCCCCACCCACCGTGCTTCTTTTTCCCCTTCCACCCGCCGTCCGTCCTTGTCCCTCTCAATCTCTCCGTTTTATTCTCTTTCTCCCCCTCTCTTTGTTTTGTTTCATCTGTCTCCTACTTCTCTCCCTCATCCCTCTCGCCGGCTCTCTCTCTCTCTCTCACAATCACAGCGCTTCGTCCCCGTGGAACTCTCTCTCTCCGTGAAGCTCTCTCTCTCCGCGAGTTCCCTCAACCGCGGCCTTCTTGCTCGGCCATGCTCCTCTATCTCGCGGCTGGAGTGTGGTTTTGCTTTCTCTAACCTACCTACATCTCCTTTGGTGAGTTTATGTGGTTTCTATTCAAGATATATTTTGGTTCATGAGACAATTCATGGTGAAAATCAGTTTTTGTGTTTGTGTCAATAGGTTCATGACATGTTGAAGGTTATGATTAATGAATTTCTTACTTATAGAGACTTTGTTGGTTGTGAGCCTTAGGGGCGAGTAGGGAAAGTCAGTCTTCTTGAAGTTGTTATGTTTAAATTAGTTTGAATAAATTTTGATGCATGACTGGTGATTTGGGTTGAGATTAAATAGAAGTTGCACTTGAACTCATACGCTCTATGACCACCCTTATGCGTTATTGTTAATGATAAAGATTACTAGTATTGACTTGTCATAGGTTTATTTTTAACATAGTTATCAATGATTGTACAATAACAATAATAATGATTTAAGGGTTTAAAAGGGGTTGGGTTTTGGATTCTAAACACTAGTTTATGTTTAAATTGGGTATAATCGGTCCTATATTGGCTCCAGATTCTCTAGAAGATTGACCTTCCAGTTCAACAGCCTTAGGATGTGGATTTAACGTTGTCTGTTGTTCTGTGAGTGGATACATATCTATAGCTTGCCTTATTTTCACACACACACACACACACACACATACACACACACACACACACACACACACATATATATATATATATATATATATATATGGGACAAGTTCTTTAAAGATATTGTTTGATGATTTGTACATATTGATTAAAGCAAAAGTTTTGGAATCTCTAAAGTATGAAATTGTAATGACGTGATGATGGAATGATGGTTATGGCTATGGTAACCTTTTTGGCTGGATATGAATAAGTGATTTTATTTTATTGGAAAGAGGTTTATTTTGAGTGAGGATGGAATCTTTGATAGAATGTGTATGCTAACAACAGTGGACGTTAGCCCTTGGTGCACCTTGGTAGAACCCCAACTAGCAAGGGGATTACTAGCTCGTCATGTTTGGCCGACATGTCCAGAATAATCATGGATACACTCGGGTCAGGTTGTCGGGGCTTCCTCGTTGTGAATTAGACTTGGTACTGCTGGGGTTAGGTTGTCGGGGCTGCCCAGTCAGGAAGCTAATTCTGGATTTGATGCATCCTTACTTGAACTTATATTGGATTTCTAAATTATGATAAATATGGCAATTGTGTATGTGTTTTAAAGACGGTTTTATATCTATTTGCAAGTATATGGTTTATTACTGAGTTTTCTTTACTTTGAGCTTGTCCCATGCTTGTTGTGGATATGTTGTCTTTCATTGAGTTATTTCGACTCACCCCATTCTTCTCCATGCTCCAATTTCAGGTTTTGTTGTAGAATCAGTTACTTTAGCTTAGCTGTGCCATTCCTCGTTCTATGAGCCCAACACTTGTTGAGTGGGCCATTTTTGGAGTTTATGACATGTTATTTCTTATATTTTGAATCTGAATCTTGTAATCTTTTAGAGTTGCTCCATCAATTCATAGGCAGGATCCTGTTTCCGCTATTTTGGGTTCATTTGCTTGATTATGTGGTTATGTATAGATATACAAGTATAATATACCTATTGCCCTGGCTAGGCATGTTAAAGATGCCATGTTGTTAGGTTGCTATAAAAGTTGGTTGATTAAATATGTTAGGATATGTATATTTCGGTTTCTTTCTTTGTCAGTTTCTTTCTTTTTTTTTTTTTTTGTGAAAAATATCAGTTAGGCTTGCTAGGGGGTTCCTCTCTATGAGCCGGTCACGGCTCGAAATTGGGTTGTGACAAAGTTAGTATCAGAGCTCGGTTTCCCTGTGATTAATAGAGCAAGTGTCCTTTTGTAGGATCACATTTGTGTAAATGGAAGCTGACCTATTTTCATAAGATGTGGCCCTACAAGAGGCCTCTAGGAATGTTATATGTGTTCTTTGTCTCTCATTATCCTCTATATTCCTTTATGTCATACACCTGGTTGAGGTTACTTTCTAGGAGCTATCACTCCTCCTTACCTTCAGTCTTTGCTTTATAGTTGAACCTCTTATGTCAACCCATTTTCCTTCATTGATCAGGTCTCAACCCCTTTTCCCCCTTGCTGTTATGGTTGATTATGTGTACTTTTGCCATGTTAGCATTTTAGATTGTTCACTTAAGCGGTGAATTGTAAAACTTGTTATTGAATGTAAGTTTGTATGTTAATTTTACATTTATTTGTTAGTATTATAGGGATTTCTTGTGTGATTGTCAAATACTTTGAATCTGAGCTCATAAATCTAAGTTTATTGTGCACGAACCTTGCTAGATTGAGTACTTGAGTGACTAAACGTTTGATGTGTGATTGTTTATGTACAGGCAATGACTAAGCTAACACGTTAAAGTGATTCTGTGGGTGGTAGATTTTCTTTTTACCATGTTTGCCAGGGTGCAGGTTATAATCCTTCAAGGGTTTCATGCAGCTACTAATTATACGTGTGTTTGCTACTTTTTTTCAATTTTATTTTATCTCTTGATGAACTGCTTAGATACATGAAATTTTAGTGAGTGTGTAGGTGGAGTATTTGAATTGCTGATTTGATTTATGATGAGATCTAATAGGTTTTCTATACTATACTGCTATAAGAATATTTCATGAACTTGGTGGTCCAAAAAGTATGTATGTGAGCATAAAACGAGAGTTAAAAAAAAAAAGGGAGAAGTTTTTAGCTAATAGGCACATGTAAGATTGGGTGCAGTGTTCAGAGAAAGTTGAAATAAGCCTAGTTCAGGATTACATGGAACTTGAGGAGTCATGCTTCCTAAAAAGTTAAAATAATTTCTTTTGCCATGTTATTCAATTTGGTTTTAACTTGAAGCAATTGGGATGATTTATGATTGAGGAAATGGTGGGATTCTCGAACATTGTCAGCTCAGATTTTAAAATATGTTTTCTTATGATGTTGGAAAACTTCGGATACAACTTAGTATATATATATATTTATATATATATATATATATATATATATATATATACACGATTGATTTTCTAAACCTTTATAGCTTGAATAATTGTGTTTGTTTTATGAAGCTCAATATCTAGCTCAAATTACATGGTCAAAGACTATTTTAAATATTTGAAGTCATTTATTTAGGTGCTAGAATATGTTAATTGTATAGCTGGAAAGTTTGGATCAGACTTGGGAGAAATTGTGTATTGGTCACTGGAAATTGATTTTAGAAATTGCATGAGTTTATTTAATCTTCACGAGTGGTTGAATTGTAGCATTATTTACATAAGCAAATGGGATGTTTCCACTACCTTTATTCAGTAAATTTTATACTAGTTTAGTGGAAGAAGGTGTACGAAGTTAATCATGAGAGGGTCGGACTGGATAGACCAGAGACGAAGGAGTTGGAGCGACTAAGTGGAAAGAAAAGGAGCAAGAAGGGCTGAAGAAGAGCAACAAATTCATCTCCTTATATCACATTTTTAGCTACCCATCAACATAAGCAGGGATTTTCTTTTTTTCTCATCCGCAATGTTCACACCTCCTAGAATTTATTGGCTCTTGTTCTGTTTGAACTTATTTCTGCTATTGGTTGGCTGCTGGAATATAGATTAGAGATGTTATACAATTACCTGAAAATATTAGGTCTTACAGAGGGTTGTTGGGTTAACTATTGCTTAGTTTAAGAAAAAGTTTTATCTTGCAGTTAATGGGTATTTACAGTTATCCTATTGAGTGGGCAGAGGCCTTGATTTTATTTTTGAAATGATGCTTAAATATACAAAAATTATAATGTGAATGATGCATTAACTAGAGAATTGATCATGGTTGTATTTGAACTCCAAGAACTTAGAGTTTTATTTTGTAAAACTTGATGGAGATTGTGGTGGAGTTAAATGAACTTTGTTGTTACATGTGTCTGCAGCAAAATGACTAGTTCTTGAAAAAAAAAATTGACACCCAATTTTGGTTATTTAATGAGTTAAAGCGATGCTTGGTATTAGTTTGGATTGAGGCCTCACGATAAACAAGCTTGAAAACAGGTAACCTATGACAATTTTATTCAATTCATGTAGACTATGATTGATAAAGTTAAACCTGTCATGCTCATGTAGATACTGGGTGGGAAGTGTTTCTGAGAAGCTCTAATGTTGAACCAAGGGACCAAATGATAGACTATGATTAGAGGTAACTTTTGGTATAAACATGATGAGTTAAAAGTCTAAAAATTGGTGGTAATTTGGATTGTTATACTGCGGGTGTTAGGCAGAATTTGTACAATAAAATTTACACTAAAATTGATCAATTGATGAGTTAGCTGATGCTAGTGTGGCTTGTTTTTTCTAATGCTGAATTTTATGCAAGAAAATTAGCAAGAAAACTAGTCTTTTGTAGTTTAGATTGATGTTAGCAAGGTCTGATTTTATGCAGAATTTATGCAGGAACATGGGCACTAAAATTGGTATAAAATGGGTCTGATTTGGTTTGCGCAGAAGTTATACACGAAGAAAGGTGATAAATTACTTTAAAAATTTCCTTGCTTGAGTTGTTTTAGAAGTCTAATGTTGTTTGAACTAATAGTGGTATATATATGCAAAAAAGGGGTAGGCATGCTTTTGGAGTTCAGTCGTAATCAATTCCCATGGATGGCATTTAAAAAAAAAAAAATTCTGATTTACATTATGTGCGGGCAATAATTTTGCCTTGTGTTGATGATATGGGTCTCTAATGAATCATGAGTTTAGAGTAGTAGTCCATATGAACCATGAAACATATCTTGATGTATATGGATGAATAAAAATTTTCAATTTTGGCATATGCATGAAGTCTTCCCAAGTCGTACATATGTAGAACCTACTTTCTTTTTGTTGTGAAATGATGAATTCATGGATAGTTGCGTGACATTAATGTGTACCTTGTATATGTAGTTGTTCCCTTATAGAGGTAGGAATATGGGGACGGTCATCAAAGTCGATGTGCGTTTTGAGGATAGAAGTTGCTTGAAACTATAATACATGACTAGTTAGCTAGCCAAGAATGACTCTATTATGATTGCTCGAGACTGGTTTGTGTAGTGATTGTTAAAAGCACAGCGATTAACCAAAAGGTTTTGTAGGCTTCACCCCACTTAAAATTTGGGGATCAAATTTCTTAAAAAGGAGGATGTAATATCCTGTTTAAAATAAAATATTGGTGATGGGAAATTTTTTAAAATTTCACATTAGGTTTATAGCAGTAGAGGGATTGAATCAAGTTGGAGGGTGGTAAGTTTTTAATTAAGAAGAGTAATTAGAAAAGAAAGAAAAAAGGAAGAAAAAAAAGCTTAGAATTCCTACACTTTAAGTGGTGTGAACTACCTTAGGCCCCCGCCCTTTTGCCCTTTCTCCTTCTTCTTCGTCGAGATTCTTCCCACCCACTGTGCCTCTTTTTTCCCCTCCGCCTACCATCCGTCCTTGACCCTCTCAATCTCCCCATTCTGTTCTCTCTCTTCCCCTCTCTTCATTGTGTTTCATCTCTCTCCTACCTTTCTCTCTCTTATCCCTCTCGCCGGGTCTCTCTCTCTCTCTCACAATCAGAGTGCTCCCTCTTCGTGGAACTCTCTCTCTCTCCACGAGTTCCCTTAGCTGTCCTTCTTGCTCGGCCATGCTCCTCCATCTCGCGGTTGGGGTGTGGTTTTGCTTTTTCCAACATACCCACAACTCCTTTGGTGAGTTTACGTGGTTTCTATTCAAGATATATTTTGGTTCATGAGATAATTCAAGGTGAAAACCAGTTTTTGTGTTGAGTATCAATAGGTTCATGACTAGTTGAAGGTTATGATTAATGAATTTCTTACTTATAGAGACGTTTTTGGTTGTGATCCTTGGGGGGAGGAGGGAAAGTCCGTCTTCTTGAATTTGTTATGTTTAAATTAGTTTGAATAAATTTTGATGCATGACTGGTGATTTGGGTTGAGATTAAATGGAAGTTGCACGTGAACTCATAGGCTTTTTGACCACCCTTTTGCGTTATTGTTAATGATAAAGATTACTAGTATTGGTTTATTTTTAACATAGTTATCAATGATTGTATAATAACAATAATAATGATTTAATTGTGAGGGTTTAAAGGGGGTTGGGTTTTGGATTCTAAACTCTAGTTTATGTTTAAATTGGGAATAATCGGTCCTATATTGGCTCCAGATTCTCCAGAAGGTTGACCTTCAAGTTCAGCAGCCTTAGGATGCGGATTTAACGTCATCTATTGTTCTGTGAGTGGATATGTATATATAGCTTGCCTTATTTACACACACACACGCACACACACACATATATATATATGTGTGTGTATGTTGTTGAGATAGTTGGCAACTGATTGGATCTCTTCCTATTGAATTTATTTGAAATTTCAAAGGAAACCTTATGATATTTGTGCAAGTAATTTTATAGATGGGACAAGTTCTTTAAAGATATTGTTTGATGATTTGTACATATTGATTAAAGAAAAAGTTTTGGAATCTCTAAAGTATGAAATTGTAATGACGTGATGATGGAATGATGGTTATGGCTATGGTAACCTTTTTGGTTGGATATGAATAAGTGATTTTATTTTATTGGAAAGAGGTTTATTTCGAGTGAGGATGGAATCTTTGATAGAATGTGTATGCTAACGGCAGTGGACGTTAGCCCTTGGTAGAACCCAAACTAGCAAGTGGGTTGCTAGCTGGATATGTTTGGCCGACATATCCAGAATAATTACGGATCCACTGGGGTCAGATTGTTCGGGCTATCTAGTTGTGAATTAGACTTGGTATTGCTGGGATCAACCTGTCGGAGCCACCCAGTCAGGAAGCTAATTCTGGAGTTGATACATCCTAAATTGAACTTATATTGGATTTCTAAATTATGATAAATATGGCAATTGTATATGTGTCTTAAAGACGGTTTTATATCTATTAGCAAGTATATGGTTTATTACTGAGTTTTCTTTACTTTCAGCTTTTCCCATGCTTGTTATGGATACATTGTCCTTCATTGAGTCATTTCAACTCACCCCATTCTTCTCCATGTTCTAGTTTCAGGTTTTGTTGCAAAATCAGTTACTTTAGCTCAACTGTGTCATTCCTCATTTGGTGAGCCCAACGCTTGCTGTGTGGGCCGTTTTTGGATTCTATAACATGTTACTTCTTATATTTTGATTTTGAATTTTGTAATCTTTTAGAGTTGCTCCATCAATTCACAGGCATTTTGGGTTCATTTGCTTGATTATTTGGTTATGTATAGATGTACAAGTATACTATGCCTATTACCTTGGCTAGGCATTTTCAAGATGCCATGTTGTTAGGTTGTTATAAAAGTTGGTTGATTAAATATGTAAGGATACGTGCATTTCGAGAAATGTTCAGTTTTAAAGTAAGCTCTATTAGTGTCTTTTTTTTTTTTTTCAAAAAATAACATTAGGCTTGCTAGGGGGTTCCTCCCTATGTGCCAGTCACGGCTCGAAATTGGGTCGTGACAGCCGAAATCTATGCTTTGACAAAGTCCAACATTTAGCTTCTCAAATAACATGGTTTGAGGAATCAAAAAATATGTTGGTTCATCACATATAAATATTACACCATGCTCTGTATTTGTAATAGGAGAGCTATTAAAATGTACAACAATGATAACACTTGTATTATTATCCATGATTTTTTCACTTTACTTTGAAAAGGAAGCAAAACAAGATACACAAAGAAGGAATAGTAAAAATGAAACAAGAAAGAAATGGGTTGCCTTTGGTGAGTGTGAGTGAAGGAGAGGAGCACCTATATATAAGTGAATATTTGGACCATTGGAGGTATAAGCCGTTGGAGTATTGTATTAGAATCTATCCAAAATGGAGTAGGATTTGGAAAAATTATATTGCCTCAAAATCCTACTAGATGTTGGTAGGATCTTGAGACAATGTTTTTCTCCCAAAATCCCTACTTCATTTTGGGTAGGTTGTGTAATAAATCCCCTTCACGCAAATTTCTATCAATTATTGGGTGGATTCTTGAAAATAAAATCATATCCCTATAATTTATTTCAAAAACACCATATCATAGTGTTATTTTTACCCAAACACCATATCCAAAAAATGGAGAGGCAATGTGCACACATATGATTGTATTAAAGAGGTACTGCTCGGTCCTGGACTGTTTACTTTCTTAAACAGTCCACCCTCCTTCTTGTAGGATTCTTGACAAGCTTTTGCAAAATAATAATAAAAAAATATATTCTACATAGTGCAAGGCTGATTGTGAGAAAAATTCCATACTTACGTAAATCTTTCAAGTAACCCATACTATAATAATTGATAATATATTACATTATTGATGGACTTCACTTTAAAACTTCTTTAATTTCAACATTTTAAAATGAATAAAGATAAATTACTATAGCATATAATTGTGTACTAACATTTAAAAAAAAGAAAAAGAAAAGAAAAACTATAATGAGCAATTATGAGAACTTAAAAATGTGTAATAAGCAGTAAGGGCATTAAGCGATGGGTTGACCGGGTCAAATCCAACCCGATTTTTTCATTGGGTCATCTCTTTGAATCCATATCCGACTAAATGATAATCCAATTAATGACCGAATCAACTAGACATTTAGAAAGTATAAAAAAATTTATTGGTTGAAAGTGAGTCAGGGATTTAGTTATCATTTTACTTTTATATCAAACTTTTTACTAGTTGCAAGTGAGTCATAGACCATACTATCCAATTTTCACAATTGTTAAGGGTCATGGAATTAATTATATTTTATCAAAGATGAATACATCCACTGAGAATGTTCTGAGGATTTAGTGTCGGCAAATTAAAAAATTAATTTTTTTTAAATTCTGATATATTAGCAGCAGCTTTTGCTGCTCCAAACAAATGATTAATTTTGTCACCGAAAAAAAAAATGTTCAATAAAGCAAATGTGATCGAAGACGATGATTTCCAAAATAGAAAAAATGTTGAACAAATTGTTACTCATTTTGTTTACATTCTTGAATGCGGTGGAGAGTGAAATACTGGGAGGGTTAATAGGGGCAGCAATTGGTTACTGCTTTGTAGTTCATATTTCTGACATGAGTTCATCAGAGCAGCAGTCTTGATTTACTCTTGAAATTGGTTTAGAAGAGAATGGGGTGTTCCGAAAACACTTTAAATTTTAAGGATATATATGAAACGGTAACGGCAGTTATTTTGAAGTGAACTTGATTTTGGTACTGCTTTGACAGCAGAGCAAAATTGACATGGCTGCAGGCCCACAATTAAAGGTATTACTAACGGTTTTTCGTTTTCATGCAAACTAAATTTTACCCGAAAATAAATTTCAATTGCAATTTCAGTTTCTTGTTGCAATGGTGGTTTTCCCATGGTAATTAAAAGACCAGAGACCCCCCACCAATCTCAACATTTTGATGCCGGACAAAGGAAAAATTTGGAAACACAAAAGACAACTTCAACTATAGGCCATGTGAATGACTAATGGAATTTGTATTACCTTTCTCAATCAAGGTTGATAATTATATTTGTAACTGATTGATCATTTTACATAGTTTGGGTCTGTTCTAAAGTAGTGGGAAGAAAACCAGGCAAGCGATTTAAAACAATGTCACATTGAATGCAATAAGACCTAAATATATGGCAACAGAGCAGCGAAGATGGTAAAGTGTTTATCGAGCATCAAATTCGAAGAGGACAGTACCTTAAGCCTATTTTGTTGTTCATTGATGACACAATTTCAGATTTGTTCTACTAATTTTTTTATCCCTATATAATACATTCATTAACTCCTCTTAGATTCTCACTTTTAGTTTTACTTTTTGCTTGTTATCAAATCTTTACATATAATGACCTCATTTTGAAATTGAGCCATATACGGAATCTTGTCTGGGTACAGGATGAAATTCCAAGTTTTCTTCCAAGTTGAGTTTTCATGTGTGCTCTGAAATTGCTTGTGAAACGAACAACATTTTTCATGTCATAGCTGAGATATTAAACATTAGGTGGTACATAGCCATAACTTTTTTGCTGTATGGTGCATCAGTGCACGTCATAACTGCAGCCTGCAGGGCCTAAATCGTTCAGTTTTGTGAACTTAATTTGTCCATACAATTATGAGTTGATACTTGAAAGTCTAGGTCCAACATATTTTGTGTGCTGTCTTTGTGTTATATTGGATGATTGTTGCATGTTTTCAACATATTCCTTCTGAATTACCAAAACACTGATGTTGAACACAAGAATTTTCTGATTAGAGGCAGCAGGAATTATGTCTTCAAAACTTGATTCAGTTAACTAAAATAAAGTAGAACACAAGAAAGATGTTAGCTTTCAACTGATCAAAACATTTTGACATGTGCACATAATTTGCTGCCCACAACTTTATATTCAGAAAATTGGCATAATTGAAAATATGAGCTGCTGTTGCATGCTATGCAGAGTTCACAAATTTGAATAATAATAATAAATAATAATAATTAAAGTAAGAACAACCCTAGATATGTTTACTAAAGGACGGTCCGAAAAAATAGTTTACCTTCACTTGCTTCCCTTGTGTAGTTCATATAGTCTTTTCATTATTATTGATCCTCTGAGTTTCTTCTAGGAAAGGACACTTTATAATGTCACGGCTCAAATTTTCCTTCACATTTGTGTAGTCTGGAACTGCCCTTAGCTTTGGGCAGTCTACAATTGACAAAGAAGAAAATGAAGGCATAATATTTGTGTGTTCTCCATTACCATTTATTTCAGCCCACTCTTCCTAATCATCCAACTTTTAGAAGCAAAGATTTTGCAATTTTGGAAATGCAACTGTTGATGAAGAACCTTCCTCGCTATCATCAGCATTGTTTGATCCTATTCCCAGAAATTCAGAGCCTACCTTCTTCACAGAAGACATATTCTTTATCTCAAGTGATTTAATAGACTGCAGTTTCCCAAGAGGGGGCAGAATACTGCATTTACTGCAATCAGAAAGCATTATATGTGTTGGTTTTTCCAATGCTGTCATCCCGTTGGGGA
The DNA here is from genome assembly GCA_031439595.1 of Pterocarpus santalinus. NCBI lineage: Eukaryota > Viridiplantae > Streptophyta > Magnoliopsida > Fabales > Fabaceae > Pterocarpus > Pterocarpus santalinus. Next base: position 6,744,521 of record CM062523.1, read on the forward strand.
ACGACTCACCTCTGCAGTAAAATATCCGAAGGCCTTGTAATTCAGGCGGTGCTTCTGAAGCTTCAAGTGCACCTTTATCATTACTCTCTGGTCCAACGGCAGAAAACCATAGTTCCAATCCAAGCAGATCTTTCTTATCATTTAGACTTGCTTTTGCAGCATTAGAAACATCAATTTCACCTCCGAACCCATCTATGGTGGTACACCCTTGAATGTAGTTTAGTTTTTCCAAATCTCCAAGATTACATGCTCTGCTATCAGCAACAGAATTCCCAAAAAAACGACTTATCGTTCTGAGCAAGGATAAACTTGCAATCCCCTTCGGTAGGTAGCTAAGACTTGTTGTCCAAAGAATTTCAAGATGTCGTAGCTTGATTAATTTTCCTATACCTTTTGGTAGTTTTCGAAGACTGTGACATCCATTAAGATTTAAAGTTTGTAAATTAAGCAAATTACATATTGCTTGAGGCAACTTCTTTAAATCATGATTGAAGGACAAGTCGAGCTACCTAAGATATAGCAATTCTCCTACCTTCAGTGGAAGCTCTTTTATTGAACAGGAGCTCAAGTCTAATGCCCTAACCCTCCTCATATGACTTAGTAGACTAGCAAGGTTTGTTGGATCTGCAGAGGAATACTGTGAGAAAAACATCAAAGTATGGGGCTTCTCTGCATAGTCAATGGACTCTGATAAGGAAGTTTGAGATACAATATTTATGGTGCAATGACGAGACTTTGCGGGAACATGAGTTTCTTTAGGCTCATCCTCGTGCTCAAGAAGCATTATGTGGCATTCATTTTCCGCAAGAAATTGGATGATGTCTCTCATTCCGTTCTCCAATTTGCATTTGAAGTTAACATTAACATCCTGTTTAAATTCTTGAAAGATGGAACGGTCTAACAATTGTTTAACATATCTCCAGCCGTCTCTTTCCATCTTGTCTTGGCCTGACATAACAAAACCATGTGCTATCCAAAGTTTGATCAGCTTGCCTACATCTGTTGAGCGATTCTTAGGGAAGATGGAACAATACAATAAGCATTGTCTCAGTTCAGGTGGCATCACAGAATAGCTCAACGTCAATGAAGACCTCAAATGAGTCACGGCTTCTATATCCCATTCCGAGACGTCACTTTGCAATACTTCTTGCCATTGTTGTATAGTCTTTTTGAAACGCAAGACACCACCAAGAGATTTTGCAATGAGCGGTACCCCTTACACTTCTCTGCAATGTCTTTGCCAACTTCCTTGAAAATCTTTTCTGCCTGAGACTCATTCTCGACTCGAGTACCAAATGCGCTATCCTTGATAATCGACCAGCGAGCCTCTTCAAAAAGACCACTCAGATAAATGATGTTGGATCCTGCACTGCGTGCAACTCAATAATTCCGCGTGTTTATCAAGATCTGTTATCAAGATCTTACTTGCTGCAGCACATGGCTCGAACAACCACTCTAGCTATAACCACTTGTCAGAATCTTCATTCCAGACATCATCCAGGACAAAAAGGCATTTTTCCGTGAAGATAATTTGACGGAATCTCAACTCTAATGCTTCCACTTCAACCTCGTTCACTGGGTCAGAAGTCAAACGACTGATGATGGCCTTAACAGTATCTCTCGGACTAAACTCCTCGGAGACAAATACCCATGCCCTACGATTAAAAAAAAAAAAAAACATGCGATTATAGGATTGTCGTAAACAAATTGGGCCAAAGCAGACTTTCCTACTCCAGCCATTCCTACAATAGAAATGAACTGAATATCCTCTTCTACGTTGAGTAACTTTGGAATCAAAGCTGTTCTTTCTTCATCTCGACCATGAATTTTTGCTTCATAAGTCAAAGAAGTCGTAGGCGGTGTTACTCTTGCCACCACGTTCTCTTCTACTTCTGGGATCGGCTCAAGATCAAGTCCCAAGCGACCTGCATCCCGTGTTAAGTCTCTTACTTGCCAGAAGATGCCTTTCATCTTGTGGCGTCCCCAAAAAGAGGGCGGATGGGCTAAGAGACGAGAGACTACACGTGAGCGATCAAGCCGCGAAGAAGTGGGTGGAAAGCGTTAAGGATGCATGCTATGATCTGATAGACGCATTTGAAGAACTGAATTTACAAGAAGCCAAAATTAAGTCATGTCTTTTAGGCCGTCCACTTTCTTCTTCTGATCTGCGTACGGGACTCCATAAGGCGAGAGGCATCATCGATCAAATTCATGTGTTAGTAGCAAAAAATGCAAAAGACTTGCGACTTACTCCTGTAAGGATAATTAGAGCAGAAAGAACAGCTTTGGCCGGTTTAGTCTCCGCCTGATAGATGGCTTTTCGTATTCAGAACATGAGGAAGACTTGGTTCGTAAGTTGGGTCGAGGCATGCTCCGTGAGACATTAGCGCCAGCTTTTGGAGTCATGCAGGTCATTCGCAATGCAGAGATCCTAGAAGTGAGTGATCAAGCCGTGAAGGAGAAGTGGGTGAAAAGTGCTGAGCGCATATTGCAGATAGAAATTTTACTGATAATTTTCATCTTATGGAGCTGATAATTTTTACTCTTCCAGATTAGTAGGTAGGCACACATAGAATTGTCGACACCCAAAATAGACCGCTAGGCATAAACTGTCAATCGGATTAAAAAGAAAAAAAATTAAAACAAAAAACAAAAATTGAGTTAAATAGCTCATGTTTTCTGCTCCAGCTTCCAACATTTTTTAGTTCAACCACGATTTAATCATGATTTAACCACAATTAATCTGATGAACCAACTAAACAATAAATCAGAGACCTCGCGGGTTCAATTTCTAGTTCGGTTTATAAAACATTGCTTAAACCCCTGAGATTATTATGTAACCTAACAGTATTACACCACTCAACTGAAAAAAAAAAATTTCAAAAATCTTGCTCAATAAAATTTTGATTATAAATCATTATAAAATACAAAATAAGCTAATCTAAACACTTAAAAAAATAAATAAATAATTACGAAACCCACAAAATGCAAATTACCAAAACCCTAATTTCGAAACCGAACCTGCTACAATTCCTCATTGATCGAGGCGTCATCGGAGGAACCGCTACTCTGAGGAACACCCTGTTACGGCTGCTTCTGCTACTGTTGCTCGCGCCGTTTATCACAACTCTATCATAGTAACATGCCTCAAAAAATGTTGTTTTGTCCTGATGTTTCAATACAGGTGCCCACGAGTCATACTTCCATCTTTCATACAGAAAGTGTGGATGTACATCACATAAGGCTATGTACAGGTACAATTATTAATTTTTTTCATGGGTTGTTTCGAAACCTTAAAATTGAATTCAATTCATTAATTTTGAAGCAATTAATAATATAAAATTAAAATTTAAATAAAATTTAATTTTATAAAAATATTTAAAAATAAATTTAATTAAAATAGATTTGATTTATAATTTTTGATTTGATAATTTAATATTAAAAATTATTATATAAAAAATATATTTCATCCTATTTAATATATTCTTTTTTTTTCCTTTTTACTATCTAATAAAGAATAAAATAATTAAGATAAATAATTTAATTTGTTTTCATATGCATTCAAAATGGTATAATTGAATTTAATTATATAATTTATTAATTTATTCCAAATATAAGAATACAAATCATAATATAATCGAATTCAATGATTGATATAATTAAATTTAATTCTATCTTACTTTTTTAATCCAAAAAATTTATGAAACAAATTGAGCAGTATTTGAGCCTAAGAAGAAACTGCAATTACCAAAATTGTTATGTGCCTATTAGTTATTTATTGTGTGCATTGCACAAATTATATAAGTTTTTTTATTTTGTATAATAACTGTAATGAGATTTAAATCTAGAATCTTATGTAAACTATTCAAATTTTAAATAATTAAACCACTCCTAGTGATTTACTAATTATATAAGTTAATTATTGATGATTACAATTTTTATTCAATAAATAAATATCTAATATATTTTAATTTTTATTAAAATATTTAAATAAAAATTTTTATTTAATATAAAGTGAATTAATGTGTATCCATAATCTTTTAAACCAAAACAAAAAGACGTATAACTAAAATTTAATATTTATTTATCTGAATTTTTATGGTTTATTTTGAATAATATGTATATTTATTTTTTAACTTTACATAAATAAATTAAATAAAAGTTATTATATTTATTTTGACAACTTAAGTGAATTATTTTATGATGTGAAACAATAATATTTATATTTATTTTTCAAATTTACGTAAATAAATAAATTAAAAATTATTATATTTATCTTAACAATTTAAGTGAATTCTTTTTATGATGTGAAAATTTTTTACAATTGTTATTTTTATTTTTTATTTTATAAAACTTGATTCTAATTGTATTTTGATAAAAAAAAATTTTAAATACATCTAAATAAAATTCTTGTTTATCATATTATTTTACATATATTTATAATAAAATTTCATATATTTTATGATAAATTGTTATAAAAAAATTAAGAAAGACATTTTAAGAGAAAAGAAAGGTCAAAATAAATTTAATTCATAATAATCAAAATAACATTAATAAAATAAATAAATAATTAAAGAATGATTTAAATTTTAAGAATTAAAAAATTAAGACAAAATTGCATGTGGCATTTTAAGTATTTTTTTATGTGGAATTTATGTAATTACAATAGAGAGATATTAATAAAATAAATGAAAAATTAAAGAATAATTAAAATTTTAAGAATCAAAATTAAGACAAAATACTATGTGGCATTGATAGTGGAAGAATTTTTATATTAGACTGTATGAATAATTTTTACATTTGCTATTCTTTATTTTTTTATTTTATAAAACTTGATGTTAATTGTTTTTTGATACATTTGTTTTAGAAAAATATATCTAAATAAAATTTCAATTTATCGTATTATCTTACATATATTTACACTAAAATTTCATAAATTTTGTACTAAATGATTATAGAAGATAAAAAGTTAAAAAAGAGCATTTGAGGTAAATGAAAGTCAAAAAATATATAACTCATACTAAATAAGATAGCTCAATGCAATAATTGCAATAGAGAACATTAATAAACTAGATAAATAATTAGAGGATAATTAAAATTTTGAGGATTAAAGAAATTTAAAATTAAGACAAAATGCCATGTGGCATTGATAGAGTAAAAACTTTTATATTAGTTATAAATTATAGATAAATAAAAAAATCAAATAACAATTAAGTGAGTTATTTATGTATGTAAAAGATAATTAAAATTGTTCTCTTTATGTTTTAAAATTTATAAAACTCAATCTTAATTATATTTTAATTTTTTTAAAGACATCGTTTACTGAGTAAAATCTCAGTTTATTAGCATCTTATGCTAAATGATTATAGAAGAAGAAAAATCAAGAATGATTTGTCCAGAGAAATGAATTGTCAAAATAAAATGAATTCAAATAAATCAAATTAATAGTAATTAAGATATACTTAAGATAAATATTGCATAATAATTATATTAGAAAAACATTAATGAAAGAAATGAGAAATTAAAGAAAAATTATAAAATATTCAAATAACAATATTTAGTCAAAACATTTATTTAACCAAAAATTACATTAATATTCATATAATTATAATATTTTAAAGTATAATAAAAAGTCTTATTTGACAAATATTTGAACTTTGATAATTATTTGAATGAATTTATTTTTGAATTATATTATCCATATTTCTCAATTTTATATACATAAATTAAATAAAAAATTATTATATTTACTTAAGTGAGTTTTCTTTTTATCTGTAAAATCTTTATAATTCTTTCTTTATTATTTTATTTTGCAAAACGTATTGGTTACTACGAAAAATGCCAGTTTATTATTTATCACGTACGTATATTTAAAAAGTTTTATACATTATATAATGAATAATTATAGAAGTCAAAGAGTTAAAAAAATTTATTGAAAGAAATGAAATGTCAAAGTAAAGTAAAATACAATAGATGAACTCAACTCACAAGCTAATGAGTCGAATATAGCAAACCTTAAGATTGGCTCATTTAATAAATATACTCAAATCCTTAATTTAAACTCAATTCATGAGCTTATGAGCTTAGCTCATCAAGCTATTAACAAACTAAGTCAAAAATAGCTCATGAGCTAGTTTAACTCATTTCTATCCCTACATCCCACATCTCTCCCGCCGCTATTCTTTCCTTTTTCTGTTTTGGGCAGCAACAACAACAGCAAACAAGTTTGTTCAATAACATGTTGACTTAGTGCTGTGACTTTGTCATCGATAAGTTTAAACTATGGGCTTAGATAAGTCATTTAAATTTTGAAAGTCAGAGGAGTCAGCTTTGGGCATAGTACTGATCTGATAGCATTCATACCAATATTTTAGGTGATTCATTGATGTTTTAGTGGAGTTTCTAGTTTTTAGGATCAGTTACATAAGTTTCCCTATTTTGTGCACAATTATGGTGTTGCTCCCATTGCATTAAGCAAAGACAAGAAGGGTCACCAGTCTTGATGGCTACTCTATGGCGACGTTGTTGGTAGTGTGGTGGTGATGCAAGAATGGTGCAGGCATGAAGAGTAGCAACCGATGGTGGATTGCATCTCCAAATGCAATAGCAGAGGATTTTTGGTGTTTGATTTTGCTGGAGATAATGTCTGATGCAGGAGGCTGCTGGCAGTAGGATTTGAAATATGGTGAAGGGAGGTGTAATGAATAGAGATGGAAGAAGGAGATGGGTCAGCAATGGCAGCAGGGAGGGGTGTGCCAAGAAGATTTTCCAGTGAACTGAGTGGGATATGAGTAGAAGGAGAAGAGTTATAAAAGTAAAAGGATATAATAGGTAATTAACATTTTGCTAAACATTAAAATATAAATTTAAATTATTATAGGATTATTCTTGATAATAAAAGCTTTTAATCTCAACCATTGATTATAGTTTTAATAGTTGAGATTTAAGGACCATCAAACTCACTAACTCAATAAAAGACCACTATAAAATTAGCTATTGTTATCTTCCCGTTAGAAAGCTAGTCACAATGTTATTAAACTTGATGCGATGATTGACTTGGTCAAGTTATCGGATCACTAGGCCATTGGTTCAACCAGAGAGTTATTGGTTAAATTAGATATAATTAAATAAATATATTAAAATATATTAAAATTTAAATAAATATCATAAAATTAGTCAAATGATACAAGTAATTAGCAATTTAATACACTTCAAGAGGCCCAAAATAACACAAGTTCATAATTGAGTTCACTATCACAATTAACTTGTTCAAATCATAATTAAACAAAAAGATTACACATTACAAGCTCATTTAATAAGATAATTATGCTCAAGAAATAAGGATTGTGTCAAATTCAAGGCCTCTTTCCTTGTCAAATAAATCTGAAACTTGACCAACATTACTTTCATTTTGGTTTGTATTTTATGTGAAATAGTCATGTGTATCATCATCATCATCATTATCATTTTTTAAATTCAATTAATCTACAACCATATTATTTTTCATAAATTACCATCAAATTATAAAATAATAAAGAAAAAAGAAAGGAAAAAAGGCAGGGAAAGAAGAAAGGGCTACACAAGATCTTAAGTGGTGTAACTCGCGCTGCCCCTTCTTTATTCTCCATCCTTCTCGATCTCTTTGTTCCTCTCGTGTCTCTGCTCGACTCTACTCTCTCCTATTGCATCTCTTCCTCAGCCTCACTCTCACCCCTCACCGTTTCTCTCTCTCTCCACTCTGCCACCCACCACCGCCAACCTTCCCTCCGCCACACACCACCGTCGCAGCCCTCTCTCAACTCGCCTCACCCTCGATTCCCTCACTTCGCCGCTGTTCTGCTTCTTGCTCCGCCCTGTTCTGCCCATCTCACAGGTTGCTTCTTTCTCTGCCGCGGCTCACCCTCTCTGGTTCGTCCCCCGTCGCCGGCCTGCCCCTCTTTTGCCGCAAAGCTCTTTCCGCCCCTCGGCGTGTCTCTCTGTGGCGTCTCTATTCGTTCGTTTCTCTCTTCGTGCACGGCTCTCTTCCTCGGATTATTTCTCCCAAATTAAGCTGTTAACACTTTGGCTAATTGACATGTGAATGGTGGTGTTGTGGCGCTAGATTCCTCTGGGTAGCAACTGAGGCTCCGAGACGCCATAATCTCCGACCGCTCCTTCTTGGTTGAGTCTGTGAGTGATAATCGTATCTGCACGGTTGGACATTTATTTTGGTGAATGAGTTGTAATGTAAGACAACCTTTAGTATCTGATGACACTGTTTGAATGGCAGTAGCAACCTCACAGTGGAAGCAATAGTAGTAGAGCCTGGCCAAAGCACCTGCTTCATTCCCATTCCCATTCAAATTTTAGATTTTTCCCCTGCCTGGATTTGTTATCTAGTAATTTGGAAGAGGGAGGGTTGTTTGTTCCGTCATTGGTGGTTAAATTATTGATTGTGTGGGAATGGAGGTGATAGAATCTTCAATTCCAGAGGCAGCAGAGTGTGATCTCTCAATTCCAAGGGGTGGACCCATTTATGTTCCCAATATGGTTGGGCCCTCCACTACACTTCCTCACTTTCAGACCTCTCTCCTTTCTGAACTTCAGGTCTCTCTCTATTATACGACCTTTGCTGCATTTTTCCCCTTAATATTGTCTTTGAAAATTTGCTTTTGTTTATGCAGAATCTGGAGGCCGAATTATCTCAAGACTCCACCGGAATCTCTGATGATGATATCTCGTATGCATTCTTCCTTGTTATGCTTTCTTCCTTGTTATGCTTTCTTCCTTTTACTACTGCTCATTTATTCATAGCGTGTCTACTTGATAATGATAATGATGCCTTTACAGGGTTGATGATCTTAAAATATTTACAGAGGATGAGTTAATGGATATGGCTTTGAAGGAAGTATATGAGGTATGCTCCAAGAATTTTTATATTCTTCCTTTTGTTTATTATTTTAATGGAAGTGCTGTTACAGGGTATGGAGAACAATGAAAATAATCCACCACTTTCGGACCAATCCAAAGCAGGGTCAGTCACAATTTTTTTATTATTCTTATGTTTACACTAGTGTACAGGGAAATTAGATAGCCCCCAGTGGTCAATAGCGTTATCTGAATTCTTCCAGTGCAAGGTTATACCATGTTTCAGTTATGTTTCATTCAAGCTATATTACTTGTCACAGTATGAAAAGAATTAACCGAAAAAAAAAAAACTCGGATTGTTTTAATTTAGCTGCTTTCTTTGTTTAGTTTCTATTCTCTCCTTCAACACTCTTCCAGATATAATTGTGATTTTATGTATACGTGAAATTTTATAAATGTTAGAAAATTATATATTTGTACTGCACTAGTGCTTGTCTTAAATTCATTAGTTGAAATGCTATATACAGGGAGCCTAACAATAATAAACATACTGCATTCCATTCGCTCTCTTTCTCTGTTCCAACTTTTGCTCTTTGCAGTAAACTGATAAAGCAAGGAATTCCTTGTTGGATTTGTAGCAGGTATGATGAAAAGAGCTCAAGGAAAAAACGAAGAGGAACAAATAATTCTATTCTTGAAGTATGCCAACTCTCTAAAAACATTTATATTTTCCTGACATTATTTGATGCTTATATTATTTCCCTTTGTCAGTATGAGGGTAATGCATGAGACATGAAGATTTTTTATTTCATATACATATATTATAATTTGAGAGGAGGTGGCCTTTCCAAGATATGAGTTTAACAATTCATCTTGGTTTGTGAATGAAATTATATTGTTCATGTACAAACTAAATCATTTGTTTTCAATTTTGTCTTTTTGCATTAATTCCAATTAGAATGTCCACTTCTTTATCAACTCATGATCAAGTGGTTATAATCTAGTTTAGGATAAGCATGCTAAGTGTGTGTTTGGGAAAGTTGTAAAATTAAAATTATTTCAATAATTGCTTATTTATATAATCATTTTTTTTTTAACAATTGATTATGTCAGAATTTACTTCAGTTGAAAAGTAGTTTTAAAATAATATGTTTTGTTCCGATTATATGAAAAAGTTGCTTTTATATGGTAAAATTACTAAAAATGGTATGGAATGATTGTTTATATTATATAATATTTGATACCTAGGGTCAATTTGGTAAAAATATCACAATTTTGAAATAATCAGTTTCTGTTTATAGTCAAAAGCTTCAAAATGTTGCTTATGATTATAAGCCATTTTTCAGCTTAAAATTGTCAACTTTTGATTATAATATGTTTTCATCAATTTGCCAAACATACTAGATTTTTTAAAACAGCTTTTTTTCCTTAAAAAACAAAAAAATAAAAAGCTGTCTTTCAAGTTTTTCAAACGTGCTATAAGTGAGCTTGGACCCCCGAACTGTTTCTGTATTTTCTGTCATGTGCAATTTGATTAAGTTTTCTGTAGAATAGATTAGGTAGATAATGGAAACAGAAGTTGTTTCACATATCATCTTTGAGAGAATATGTGTGCCCAATTCTATTTGGACTTTTGACCATTTAGCTAATGAAAAATTCCTAAAGCATGCTTTAATATCAAATATTTTTCTCTAATGTCCAGCCTTTTAAAAAAAAAAAAAATGAAAAAACAATGGTTATGTTTCATTGTTCCTGTTCTTTATTTGGGCAATTTCCAGAGTTGTTGTACAGAAAAGGTGGAGCAAGTTGTGAGAATCAAACAAAAGCAAGAAGAAGACAAGGCAGCAGTCAGACTTCATTCATTTAAGTTGGTATCATGAATATTTATGTCATTATTCCATTTTTGGTATAAGATCTTTCTAATTTCAGGTATCTTGTCTTTGGTTTAGTCCTGTATGCAAGATCAATGAATCTACCATCAAATCAGCCAGGACTGAAAGGATGAGATCACTTAGGTCTACAAATTCTACCAGAAAGGTTGCTTTGAGATTCTTATCTGATTTTTGCTGCATATAAAATCATTTGGATTCAAATTGGAAAATAGCTACACTTCTTTGATGTCCAGCTGTTAGATGAGTTAAAGCAATGATTTAAGTTATAGCCACATATATGTATGCCTTCTAAACTTTTGGCTTTCTGTATTGCTAGTCTATGTTCTTCTCTTTGTTGGATCAGATATGTATCTGAATTTTTTATCTCAAAGTGAGGAAGTTTATGACCAAGTAAAAACATTAAAATTCATATTAGAAATCAATCAGGTGTTACTTAAGGGTTTCATTTGTGACTTTGATGCAGTTGACTACTATCCTAAGTTGGTTTTGTCATTTCATTGAATGACTTACTCAATATCCAATATATTATTATTTAACTACAGATAGGTACAAACCATAATTGCATTTGCATGCATCCCCCCTTTTTGCATGTTTATATTCCTAATCATCCCTCTGGCTTAATGTTTGGCAGGTCAGCACAGTGGGCCTTCAGGAACACATACCTGTGACTTATCCTGAAGTTCTTCTATCTGTGGAGGTTTACCATAATGTTCGAAAATGCGTCAAGGTATTCAATGCCATGTTGATGTTAACAATGATAAAATTCAATATCTAATTTCTGAACAGGATCTTTTATAACAAGTTAAGTACCACCAAATAGCTGATTAAGGGGTTCCTTTCTACTTATTTTTATTTATTTATTATTTTTTTTTTGGGTAGACCCAAGAGTTGTTAGTCCTTGGAGGACAGACCTTAACTGATGTTAGGGACAAGATCTATTGCTCAATGGACCAGGTGATGCAAAAAGCGGGGCAGTATGATCCTTCTGGTTATTTTCTCATTGAAGTAAGAACCTTTATTGCTCTTGTATTAAGGTGATTATTTATTCACTGAATCTGACAAAAAGCCACATCTTTGCAGGATGTATTCTACACTGATTTGAGGGACCCATCTGCTACTGATTATACTAGACCTATACTGGATTGGCTTCGAAACTCAAAGGAGGAGGCGCAAAAGAAATGGGAATATATTATAACTGGGGAACTACAGCAGAAACAAAAAGCAATCATAGGTGAAGTATCTGCATCAAACATGCCTCACTTCAGATCCGTTGAGATGCAAAAGATACATTTTCGTGACATAAGATTTCGACTTGGTGCTGGATACCTCTATTGTCATCAGGTAATTCCTTTTTGTGTCTCAGACTTATTGTTTGGTTGTTGCGTTCTTCATATTTTTCAATTTTTTTTATTATGCTTTCAAGGAGCACATTGCTCTCATAGCTAGGTATCGTAAATGAAAGGGAAGTGTAGCTTAGGTTGTGCAATTTTACAACAGTGGAATGCCTTTCAAGTTGAAAGGGATAACTACAAATAGCATGATTTGACCTTAGTGACTGATGCTTGATGTATGTTATTGGTCCTCTAGAATAAAACCCATTCTTTAAATGAGTAGCCATAGGGACTGTGCAAAGATGTGTTAGTGGAGAGTGGAGACACAAGGAAGATGATATATACAAGTCCTTTTCTGGGGTTGAGGGTGGTGAACTTCTAATTGCAATACCTATTTATCAACACTTACCGGTGGCATTTATAACTTTCAATATTACCGAAATGTTAGGGTCACCTTTTAATATGAGCTAAATGATTCAATTACAAAAGTATGATGAGGAGGTCATCAATGGTTGTTATATAAATTAAAAGTAGAGATCGTTTATTAAGCTCTAGGAAAGCGAAGTTGAAAAGTGTTGCATTTATTGAGTCCCAACAAAGATGATTTTTCATCTGGCAGCCCCGGTAATCAGGATCCAGGTTGAGTTTGTTCTTATATATGCATAAAACTCGTACATGACTACATGTGATGGATGCACTTATAGTTTTGCTTGAAGATGTTGGAAGACATAATAATGTGATTCCTTTTTCTTCCTGTGCCTGCAGGGCGACTGCACTCATACCTTAGTAATACGAGATATGAGGTTAATTCATCCTGATGATGTGCATAATCGGGCTGCTTATCCAATAATCACTTTTCAACTGAAGTTGCGTGTTCAGAAATGTAGTGTTTGCAAAATATTCAGAGCTACAAAGGTAACGATGGATGACAAATGGACACCAGAAAACCCGTGTTATTTTTGTGATGAATGTTTTTCGCTACTTCACATAGCGGAGGATGGCTCTCCATTGTATACTGACTTCTTGGAGTACGATCATAATCAAGATTAGTTACTGTTAGCTGGAAGAACACCTACAGGCCATTAAACTGAAGGTCACTCTTTGCAAGGATCTCATCGAAAATTGCTTTTCGTTGTGCCTTGAATTCTATATCTAAAATGTTAAGAGGCCTAGAGGATAGCAGAGAAATTGTGTTAGATGCTTGCTTACATTTTGTAGATGCATGTCTGCAGCATCTTGCTTATGACAGCATGGATGCTAGATCTATTGCAAAAGAAGTAAGTAAAATATGTGTTTTTACACCCTCCAAAGAAAACATTATGGCCAGTTTATTCCTCAATCTAAATTAAATTTATTTTCCTAAACTAGAAGCTTGAGGCAGTTATGAATGCAGTCAAATATAGTTTTCATTGTACAGGTAATCGTGCTGGATATAGTTATTGAGGCAGCATTACCTATACAAATTGATATTCACAATTCAAACTGAATAATAGTTCAAAAGATACATTGATCAAAACATATGCAATCGCCTTGTATCGGCTACATTCTTCCAGAAAATTTAGACACATAATTTCTCTAAGATTTTAAAGGCTAAATGGGGTTTCGTCAAAACCAAGGGATAATGAAGAATTTTTGTCTTAAGGTTCAAGACATGAACAATATGTCCACTAGTTGGCTTCAACTATTCGTAGACCTAAGTGGCAACTACCCTTGCTTGAAGTTTGTCTCTGTTGCTTGCTCTTGGAAATCTTGGACAAACAATTTGATTACTTTGGTTATTTTTCTCATTCCTTATCACTGGTGAATTCTCAGCTGTTAGTGTGTTACATCTAGAAATGCTTGAACAAGTTCATATTTTATTTTTCATACGGAGATATGTTGTGAACATTCTGCAACAATTAGCATTGCATGCATTTAGTCTCAACATTGGAATACGGTGAATTGCTTTATCATGACACTCTTTTGTGATTCTGAAATTTGCAGTATTTTATATTCCTATGTAAACCAACCAAATTGTAGAAAGCCATGATATCATGTCAAAAGCTCAGTTCAGACTCAGCGACTTAGTGTCCCACCCAAGTTCCCAGCCCCAATTTTTTTTCTCACAACAAACATGACATCAACTCACATTTTTGAATGATCTTCAGCCACTAGAGACTTTGTGCTTTTATTTAAACTAGTTACATTATAAGAAAATGGAATATCAATTGTACATGCAAGTGCAAATGTTGTCGCAAGTAATAAAGTGATGAATAGAGTATTGTTTTTTGAATACAAATATTTATTAAAAATTTGTAAGTGAAAATGAAATATTTTTATATATCAACTTAATAGGTATATAACATTTATGATTACATCTAAGAATATTTTAATTTTATTGACAAATTTTTTATATATATTTGTATTCAGGGATTCAATTATAAATATTTTATAAATTTAGGAATTCAATTACAAACTTTTAAAATATAAAAATTTAATTGAATTTTTCCAAACTTATTATTTTTTAATATTTCTATTTCATTTATGAGTAAACTAGTCATATTTTTTATTTTTGAATGCATATAGCACTGGAGTTTTAACTAATGATCCGATACATGTTATGCAAATTTTTAATCATTAATAGCAAAATATACTTTGGGACATGAAATTCAGTTTCAATATTGTTACGAGAGGTAAAAAAACAGTTATTTCAAGTAGAATCCCGGTTATATTATATATATAGTATAGATAAATATTATATAGTATGATTTTTCTTGGACTTTAACGAAACATATACAAAATTGAAATCTCTGATGTTGATAGCTTCGATCAGTAATTTTTCTTTCGTTTTATTTGACCATGAAGCTGTGGAAGTTCTTCAAAAGAGTGCTACTTGAAGAGCTTGCTAGAGTAATACTTTGAGAAGGTAGCCACAAACTTACCTCTCTCAATACGGCCTCCGGCTAGCATGAACTAGGTTGTTCTGCCCTTAGCTTAAATATCTCGCTTCTTTATTGATATTTTGTAATACCCTGTTAAACTAAAGCGTCGGCAGTGAGAAACTTAAAAATTTTGTAGTGATAGAGGAAATAAAAAAATAATAATAATAATTAGACGGAGATTCTTTTTTTTAAGTATATATACGAAAAAAATTGTAGCCACACAATTTCTTTCATCATTACTTGAGGTACACAATTTTTTTTTTCACTTCTTCTTGGGTAGCTCCCCGTTTCGTTTTTGTCACCGTCTACAACTCACTCTCACTCTATTAGCTTCTTTGTCTTCTTCTTCTTGTTCCCTTCGAGCACTGTTCACTTCCCCTTCCTGTCTAATTTCGTTTCTTCTCCGCTTCACCACCACCGTACGCGTCTCTGCTTCATCACCACCGCTGTCCGCGAGTCTGTCTCCCTGGTTCGTCTCTCTCTCTCTCTCTCCCCGCTGCGCGCCCCTCTTGCTCTGCGTCGCGGCTCCTTCTCGCGGCTGGGCTTCAATTTTGCTCCTTCCAACATCAAACCACAGCCCCTTTGGTGAGTTTTCTGTTTTGGGTTTGCGTATGTTGTTTTGTGTTTGGTTAGCGAGAAATCGTATGGGGAAAAAGGGGGGCTTTTATCTGAGTTTGACTGAGGAAGAAACTTTTGTTTAACTTAATAGTTCTGTATGGTTTGGGGTTTTGATTTGGAATTTTTTATATCTGTTAGCTTGGAATTAAATAGAAATCTCGAGGAATACAAAATTGTGTGCTGAATTATTCTTTCTTTTACATAGTTAACTTAACAATATCAACTACCCAGCTTGATAAATATTAAATAAGGAGTAATCCCAAACCAGTGAAATTTTTGGATGGGCTATGGGTTTGGCAAACAGTAATCTTTGATCTTTTGTCATTGAAGTTTCCTTGATACCACAGATAATTCACTAGTTAAATGGAAAATGAAGTTTGATTAGTTTTGATTTTATTGATTAATGGAAAATGAAAACCATGAGAATCAAAGACTAGTGTCTAAAAGAAGGTTTAAGTAGTAAGGCTATAGGTGGATAGTATGTCTCTAGTTGAAATAGTGTATTAGATTTTATGATAATTTGTAGAATATCTGTATAGTAGTTCTAGTTTTTGCTGTCATTGTCTGCATCATCCAAGTTTCATGTTACATGTTGGGTCAAGACCAAATGCTCTAAGTTTTGTTTTATGATGTCAAGATCAAGGCATTAAAAAAGATACTGACATGCTTAAAATAATAAATTGTCATGTCTATATGGTTAGATCCTTCTCAGGAATCACCATGAGTTTCGAAACTCTGAGGAACTACATTGTCACCATTTGGAGTGTACGGTGTGTGGACAATGTCTCTATGGCATATGATTTTTATGCAATTAGCATTGGTTTAATTTTAATATATATTGACAGCTTATTTTTATATATGTCTGGTCAACTATGAATATTTTTTTTTTAGTGGTATAATTGTCATATAGGTTGAGATATCTAACTATTCATGGACGTTTGTTTTTTGTTTGCAGAAATTTTACTAGTATGTAATTGTTGAATGTCCGGAATTTTTTTTTTTTTGGGAAGAGATTATGGATTTTCCTTGTATGGTAGGGCAAGGTCTTGAATATTTGCTTAATCTATTGAGTTGAGTTTTCTAGAAAATATTGCTGTGGAACTATAAATCTGTTTTAGTACCTCTGTATTTTGGAAACCCTATGTGATATATATATATATATATATATATATATATATATATATATATATATATATGACTTTGGTTTTTATATATACTGTGGGAGGAATCTCAGTTTAACGGTAGCTAGTGGCCGCTGACGCTAGCCTTGGTGCACCTTGGTTTGAACTCAGCTAGCAGGAGTGTTGCTAGCTCGAGGTGTGTGTGTGTGAGACCTATGCACACTGCTGACGTAGTCAGATATGAAGGGGCTAACCCTTAATTGGAAATCTCTCAAAATCAGAAGCCTCTCCGCTTTGGTAGTTATATTTGAGAAATATGTTTTCCAGTTTATGAAATAATGTTGATTCTTTACGTATATATTATTTTAAATGATGATTTCTTATTTAAGCTTAATTCATGATATTAATTCTTTATTTAATCATAGTTTGCTTTACTTCTTGAGCTTGTTCTCATATGTTATAGTTTCATTGTCCTTCACTGAATCTATTTGACTCATTCCCTGTTTTCCCGTTTCAAAGCTAAGCGCAGGTCCGTGAGTGGTCCATCTTGGTTGTAAGAGTTTTAGAAGCTCCAACCTCCAGGATCTTGACACACTTGTCCGTGTGGGCCTGAGGCTATTGTTGTTTTGGTAGGTGTTTATTTAAATATTAGTTTGTATATTCTTAGTTATGCTCTGCAAACGACAGGTAGGGTTTGGCTTCTATTGTGATGAGTAATTATAGTAAAGTTAGTTTTGAGCAAGTATATCAACGCTTGTTTTTGGATGTTTGGCATGTTTTGAACCTTGAGAGCATTCTAGGAATGCTCAATGCTTTCGAATTGTAATTTTGAATGTGGTTAAACTATTGGTTGTGGCTGGGCTGTTTGCTCTGGTTTGTAATAGGAATCATTGGTACTTTGGGGAACATCTTGGTTTTCAGGGGAGCCTCCATCCGTTTCTCTGTAAATCTCCCAAATAGACTAGCTAGGGGGCAATGGCCATGTGCGTGGTCATGGCATGAGTTTGGGTCGTGACATATTTGTTTACCATTTTCCATTATTTTTATTTTTCTCTCTTTTTTAGGGTTCGTACATGGAAATGGATCGTTGCAATTCAGAAAAAGACCAGGACTGAACAAAGACACAGCCTTTATAGGAAAGTTGAGATTTGCTGCAAATTCCAACATTGCCCCACTCAGCAATTTAGCCTCTTTTCTGTTAGCACTTTCAACATAACTGCGGTGGGGTCTGTTGAAGAATGGAGCCACAACCACAACTTAGGGTTGTTCTTTGGGTCCCTGCCACTTCTGTTAAGCCCATTATTCATAAACCAATGCCGATCTATGGGTCACTACCTGAAGCTACAATGGCCAACATTGCCGGTGGTAGTAAGTGCAACTTTTTTGGTTCTTGCTACTCGTAGTTTAGTAGTATGTGGTTATGTCATACAATGAGCACTAGTGGTGGTCATGACAAGTTAAAAAATAGAAAAAGAATACACAAGTAGAAAAAGATGTATCATTGAGGATGATGTTAAAAAAATAAAAATAAAATAAAATAAAATATTAAGCCACTAGAAGTTGTGTAAAAAAATGGGAAATGCTCCTTAGATTGTTTAGTGGCTTATAGTTACAATTTATTTTATTGACCTAGTGGTGAATACTTACTCTCTCACTTTATAGACTGAGCCACTTTGGAAGAGCTTCATCCAAAAAGAATAGAGCAAAAAGAATCAGCTGAAGTGAGGGAAAACATGATAGATTTCAATGAGACATTAAGTTGAATAGTAGTTTCTGCTTTCTCCATAGCAAATATCTTAGGCATGCTAACCATTATCATCCATTTTGCTCTGAATGGCAAGTCAATTTCTATTTTCTAAGCTTTCATTTACATAACTATTTTCCACCAAAGCATTTTTATTTGCTTATCAGGATACAATTTTTTTTAATACCATTACTTATCATTCTTGAGACCATGTTGTTCTATGGCGTTCATACAACTTTTTCCCTGTAGGTGCAACATTAACCATTTCCTTACTGATATGTTTCTATTTTGATTCCCTTTTAATACTAGATCAATCTGAGACCATACTGCTCTTACTCTGGTTTTCTTATGATCTTCTGCCACAGGCACATCACACATTGCTTGCTGGAGTGATAGAACTTTGCAGGAGTCCCCATTTACATCTGACAGTGCCATCAGACGAGAAAGTAGAGAAATTGCATCGATGCAAATCAATATGGAAGAAAAGAATGTAGGGGGTGAAGAGAAAAGTGTTCCTGCTGAAAAGCTTGACAATAGTGAAACCCCACTCAACAACCCTATTGAACTCGTTGCTGTTTCTACACCACTCAAGGAGAATGAACCCAATAAGGGAAGCAGCCATGTCATCAATCTGGATACTACTCTAGCAGAAGAAACAGAATTGATTAAAGATTTCATGCTGGAATCTGTCATAAGGTCTTTTAGCAGGTCCTTAAATTTTGACATAGGAGCAAGAGATGAATGTTCTGTGGTCAGAGAAAATGCAACTGCGCACCAGGGCAAAGGTGTAGTTTTTGCGGAAATGAATGTTGGCCTTGCCTATGATCTAACCACTTCCATGAAGCAGGCATCAAATAATTACATGTCATCACCAGAAGACATACGAGCCCCAAGTAAATCTCCATTAGGAAGAAGCCCCCCTGTGGCAAAAACAATAGAAAAGCCAATTACCAAGAGGAAGTATGTGAGAAGGAAGGCACTAAACAACAAATCTGCTCATCCAACAATAGAAAAGCCAACTACCAAGAGGAAGTATGTGAAAAGGAAGGCACTGAACAAGAAGTCTGCTCGTCCAACACAAGTGACAGGAAAATTGACTAAAGAAATGGTGTCTGAATGTGCCAAAATGTGTTGTAGAAACTCCTTAAGTTTAGACATAGAAGCAAGAGATGAGGATACTTTAGGCAGAGAAAATGCAGCTGGGCATCGAAGCAAAGAAAATTGTGTAGTAGCACAGAAAACAAATGTAGCCCTTGCTTGTGCTCTAAACTCTTCCATGGAGCAGGCATCAAATAATAACATGCTCTTACCTGAAGAAGGACAACACCAATCAAAAAGCAGTCCCCATGAGGCACAGCCAAAAGAAAAGCCAACTTGCAAGAGGAAGTATGTGAGAGAGAAAGCATTGAGCTACAATTCTGCTCCTTCAAGTATTCTTGAATATGATAGGATACTTGAATCCAAAATGTGTTGTGGAAGCTCCTTAAGGTTTGATACAGGAGCAAGAGATGAGAATTCTTTAGGCAGAGAAATTGCAGCTGTGCATTTAAGCAAAGGAATTGGTGTACATGCAATAGAAAAGCCAACTCGCAAGAGGAAGTATGTGAGAAAGACAGCGCAGAGCAACAATTCCACTCCTCCAACAGAAGTGACAGGAAAATTGACTAAAGAAAGGATACTTGAATATGCCAAAATGTGTTGTGGAAGCTCCTTAAGGTTTGATACAGGAGCAAGACATGAGAAATCTTTAGGCAGAGAAAGTGCAGCTGTGCATTTAAGCAAAGGAATTGGTGTACATGCAATAGAAAAGCCAACTCGCAAGAGGAAGTATGTGAGAGAGACAGCGCTGAGCAACAATTCTGCTCCTCCAACAGAAGTGACGGGAAAATTGACTAAAGAAAGGATACTTGAATATGCCAAAATGTGTTGTGGAAGCTCCTTAAAGTTTGATACAGGAGCAAGAGACGAGAATTCTTTAGGCAGAGAAATTGCAGCTGTGCATTTAAGCAGAGGAATTGGTGTACATGCAATAGAAAAGCCTACTCGCATGAGGAAGTATGTGAGAGAGACAGCGCTGAGCAACAATTCTGCTCCTCCAACAGAAGTGACAGGAAAATTGACTAAAGAAATGGTGCCTGAATATGCCAAAATGTGTTATGGAAGCTCCTTGAGTTTTGACATTGGAGCAAGAGATGAGAATTATTTAGGCAGAGAAAATGCAGCTGTGCATCTAAGCAAAGAAATTGGTGCAGTTGCAATAGAAAATCCAATTCGCATGAGGAAGTATGTGAGAGAGAAAGCATTGAGCAGCAACTCTGCTCCTCCAACAGAAGTGACAGGAAAATTGACTAAAGAAATGATGCCTGGATATGCCAAAATGTGTTATGGTAGTTCCTTGAGTTTTGACATTGGAGCAAGAGATGAGAATTCTTTAGGCAGAGAAAATGCAGCTGTGCATCTAAGCAAAGAAATTGGTGTAACTGCAATGAAAATGCCAACTCGCACCAGTAAGTATGTGAGAAGGAAGCCATTGAACAAGAACTCTGCTCCTCCAGCAGAAGTGTCGGGAAAATTGACTAAGGAAATGAAGCCAACTCGCACGAGAAAGTATGTGAGAAGGAAGGCATTGAAAAAGAACTCTGCTCCTCCAGCAGAAGTGACAGGAAAATTGACTGAGGAAATGATGCCTGAATGTACCAAAATGTGTTGTAGGAGCTCCTTTAGTTTTGACATAGGAGCAAGAGGGAACACGTGTAAACCTTGTGTATTGTCAAATCACTTCCCTGAATCAGGCACTATATAATGACAGGTCATTAACTAATCCATTCCTCTCTTTATTTATAGCCAACTAACTTTTCTAACTAACTGAAACTAACTGGGTGTTCTAACAAGTATCCACATTGAGTTTGTTGTCTTACATATGCGTAAAACTTGTACGTGACTACATGTGATGGATGCACTTGTAGTTTTGCTTAAAGTTTGAGAAAAGATGATAATATGATTCCTTTTTCTTCCTGTACCTGCAGGGTGAGTTAATTCATCCTGCTGATGCGCATAATCGGGCTGTTTGTCCAATAATCACTTTTCAACTGAAGTTGCGTGTTCAGAAATGTAGTTTTTGCAAAATATTCAAAGCTACGAATGTAACAGTGGATGACAAATGGACACCGCAAAACCCTTGTTATTTTTGTGATGAATGTTTTTCACTACTCCACATAGCAGTGGATGGCTTTCCATTGTATACTGACTTGTTGGAGTAGATCATAATCAAGATTAGTTACTATTAGTTGGAAGAATGCCTAGAGGCCATTAAACTGGCGGTCACTCTTTGCAAGGATCTCATTGCTTTTCGTTGTGCATTGAATTCTGTGTCTTTGGAAGCTAAAATCTTTATAGAGGCCTAGAGGATAGCCAGAGAAATTGTGTTAGATATTTGCAACATCTTGCTAATGACAGCATGGATTTCAGATCTATTGCAAAAGAAGTAAACAAAATAAACGTATTTCTTCACCCTCCAAAGAAAAGATTAATATACTTTGGCCAGATTATTCCTCAATCCAAATCAAATTTATTTTCTTGAACTAGAATTTTTAGGCTGTTATATTAGCAGTATAAATATAATCTTTATTGTACAGGTAACCGTGACGGATATAGTTATTCAGGTAGCATTACTTACACAAATTGGTATTCACAATTCAAACTTCAAGAACACAAGATATATGGATCAAAACATATGAAATTATATCAGCTACATCCTGCCAGAAAATTGAGATGCATATTTGTCAAGATTTTTAAGGGCTAATCGGCTTTCTTTAAAACCGAGGGATAATGAAGAATTTTTGTCCAAGGTTCAAGGCATGAACAATATGTCCACAAATTGGCTTCAACAATTCATAGTCCTGAGTGGCAACGACCCCTGCTTGAAGTTTGTCTCTATTGTTGGCTCTTGGAACTGTTGGACAGACAAATTGATTACTTTGAATATATTTTCTCATTCTTTATCATCGGTGAATTCTAGGCTGTTAGTGTGTTTCTTCTACAAATGCTTGAACAAGTTAAGAGTTTATCTTTCATACGAAGATATGTTGTGAACACTCTGCAATGAGTGGCATTATATACATTTAGTCTAAACATTGGAATACGGTGAATTACTTTATTATGACACAATTTGTGATTCTGAAATTTGCAGTATTTTGCATTCCTATGTAAACCAACCAGATTGTGGAAAGCCATGGCACTTTATACTAAATATTTTTATTTAAATATTCAATACGTGCAATGCACGTGAAATCTATACTATATGCATTGGAGCTATACTATATACATTTATGAAATAATGAAATAAAGTAATAAAGGCGAGTTGTACTGACCCTCTAGGTAAAATCTATATAAATTGCACATTGTAATAAATGTAGTATTGGAGAGATTTTACTATATATATTCATTGATTGATTATTTAGGAATTCTGTGGGCTTTTAGGGTTAGTATAAATAGAATTTTCTGAACTTCTTTTGGGACTTTTGGCAAGAAAGGGGCCATCAAGGATTAGGGAAGATTAAAAGGATTTCTCGTATAAGATTAAAGTTCTTCCACTATTGTAATTTTTTTTTTAATTTCTCATTTCTTTCATTATTATTTTTCTATTACAATTTCCATTTGAGAGTTTTCAAACTTATTTTAATTATTATTAATTCATCTATTTTATTTTACTTTATTTTGACCTTTCATTTCTTTCAATAAATTTTTCTTAACTCTTTGACTTCTATAATTCTTTATTATATAATGTATAAAACTTTTAAATATACGTACACGATAAATAATAAACTGGCATTTTACTTAGTAACTAATATCTTAAAAAAAAATAAACAATTGAAATTAAGTTTTGTAAAATAAAATAATAAAGAGAGAATTATAAAGATTTTACAGATAAAAAAAATCACTTAAATAAATATAGTAATTTTTTATTTAATTTATGTATATAAAATTGAAAAATATAGATAATATAATTCAAAAATAAATTCATTCAAATAATGATCAAAGTTCAGATATTTGTCAAATAAGACTTTTTATTATACTTTAAAATATTATAATTATATGAATATTAATTTAATTTTTTGTTAAATAAATGTTTTGACTAAATATTTTTATTTGAATATTTTATAATTTTTCTTTAATTTCTTATTTCTTTCATTAATGTTTTTCTAATATAATTATTATGCAATATTTATCTTAAGCATGTCTTAGTTACAATTAATTTGATTTATTTGAATTTATTTTATTTTATTTTGACTTTTTATTTCTCTCGATAAATCATTTTTGATTTTTCATCTTCTATAATCATTTAGCATAAGATATGATTATTATTTTGATTTTACTCGGTAATTGATGTCTTTAAAAAATTAAAATATAATTAAGATTGATTTTTATAAAATTTAAAAAATAAAGAGAACAATTTTAATGATCTTTTACAGACATAAAAAACTCACATAATTATTATTTTATTTTTTCATCTATAATTTATAATCTAATATAAAAGTTTTTACACTATCAATACCATGAGGCATTTTGTCTTAATTTTAAATTTTTAATTCTCAAAATTTTAATTTTTCTATAATTTTTCATTTATTTTATTAATGCTTCCTTATTGTAATTACTAAAATTCCACATAAAAAAAAGTTAAAATGCCACACGCAATTTTGTCTTGATTTTTTAATTCTTAAAATTTAAATCATTCCTTAATTTTTTATTTATTTTATTAATGTTTCTATATTGCAATTGTCGTGTGGTATCTCATCTTTCTAATTAAGTTTATTTTGATTTAAATGAATTATATTTATTTTGACTTTTCTTTTCTCTTAGAAAGTCTCTTAATTTTTTTATTTTCTATAACAATTTATCGTAGTAAAATAATATAATAAACAATAATTTTATTTAGTGTATTTTAAAAATTTTATAAAATACACTTAGGATCAAGTTTTATAAAATAAAAAATAAAATTAACAATTTAAAAAATTTTCACATCATAAAAGAATTCACTTAAATTGTTAACATAAACATAATAATTTTTAATTAATTTATTTATTTATGTAAAGTTGAAAAATAAATATAAATATGATTGTTTCACATCATAATGACTTTTATTTAATTTATTCTGTAAAGTTGAAAAATAAATATAAATATTATTCAAAATAAACCATAAAAATTCAGATAAATAACCATTACATTTTAGATATATGTCTTTTTATTTTGCTTTTAAATATTATGGGTGTGCATTAATTCACTTTGTATTCAATAAAAATTTTAACTGAAAGTTTTTATTTAAATATTTTAATAAAAAATTAAAATAAATGTTAAATATTTATTTATTGAATAAAAATTATAATCATCAATAATTAACTTATATAATATGTGCAATGCACACAATAAATAATTAACAGGCACATAACAATTTTGGTAATTTCAATTTCTTCTTAGGCTTGAATACTGCTCAGTTTGTTTCAAAGAAATTGATAATTTTACCTATATATAGCTTTATGTGGAGTACATCCACCTTTTTTATAGGGGAAGAAAAAGTATAACTCCTAAGTATATGTGATGTTTTAACACAGGTACTCACAAGTTATATTTTCCTCCTTTATAGAGAAGGAGTTGATGTACTTTATATTAAACGTGAATCCTTAATTTTTTTTTGAAAAAATGAGAGAGAGAGAGAGAGAGAATCAAGAGTTAAGATAATAGAATGAAGGAAGAATCAATTTTCTTTTTCGAGGATATAAAAATTTTCCAGTATTGAGTATCGTACTAATGCAGCGTGCAAAGATTTGGAAGCCGGTGTTAAAAAATCTATATCTACATCTATAAACTTACAGTAGCTGAGTTTCCAATTCTACTGTAGCTCCGCAGTTGAATGAGAGGTGCTGGCTACTCAGAATTTTGACCATTTAAATTGAAAAAATAACAAATATATAACAAGGGAAGGCTTCTCGATTTGCTCAGCCCGTGCTGGACTTTAGTTTTCATTTTCAGACGCAAGCCATAATCGAGCACATGACACCCTGTCTAAGTCTTGGCTACAGGCTACAGCTTTAGACCGAAAAGGAAGAGAGAGTCTCAGCGCTATAGTAGCTAGAAAGTTTCAGGAGTAAGTCGCAAGTCTTTTGCATTTTTTGCTACTAACACATGAATTCGATCGATGATGCCTCTCGCCTTATGGAGTCCCGTCCGCAGATCAGAAAAAGAAATACAGCCAAGCCCAGATATGCTGGATTATCTAAGTCATACTTCAGGCGGTGGCTTATTCCGGCCATAGTGGAAGAAATACAACAAGTCTTTTCCAAGCTTGAGAGCGTTTTTGCAGCTTCGACCGGTGTCTCTGTACTTCACAGTATTTGTTTTATTTTAGTTTATTTTATTTTTCGCATACCACCGAAGCAAAAGACTGTCCTTCTACTGTGGTTCACAGCTATGAAGCAAAAGATTATATTTAAAAATTATAAGATATGTTAATATTATAATATTACATATAAAATTAATAAAAAATTAACATAAAAATATAAATCCGAAATTAAAATAAAAAAATAATAATTTAAAGGTTAGAATAAATTTTTACAAATATATTAAAATATATTTATTTTATTAATTATTTTAAAATTTTTATTTATATAGGTATAAAAATATAAAATAAAAAAATTTTAAAATGTAATTAAAAATTATCTAAAGTTATCTATAAAATATAGGACAAAACGTATCAAATACAAATATACTGATTGTTTTGAAGCATTATGCTACATAAGTTCACACACGAGCACATATTGGGCCAAACATTTTTACATGAGTTATATACTGTAGACGGGAAAGAAAAATACAAGGTAATGGAATACTCTTTTTTTTTCCAAGGAAAAGTACAATAATATCTATGACATAAAAGATATTAAATTCCAAACTTCTTAATTCCATTATAAAAAAATGTTAATAATTAAAATAAAATTTATTATTATTATTATTATTATTATTATTATATGTACTAAATAAATATTATAGCGAAAAATGGTAAATAAATATATTTAATAATGATTTAATAAATATTTATTTCTTAGAACTCGTCCATGATTATCATTGAAATTTTCAATATATATATTTTTCAAAAATACATCTCTTCCGTGAGTTACATCTTTTAAACAATAAATTAATTATTTTCAGTATATTTAATATATTAATTATATTTAAATAAGTTGCAATATTAGACTTATTAAACTAATTAATAATTAATATTATTAAATAATAATTCTAAAAATATCTTATTGATATGACAATACTAAAAAACTAGTATTATAATACCTTAGTCAAAATTAAATCTTTATAATGTTAATATAAGATAATAAAAATAATTTATATAATATGTTGTTAATGTAAATTATTTAATGAAATATTTTTTATAAAACTCATAAACAATTATTATTAAAAAAATTTAATATATATGTATTTTTTAAAAATACATCTCTCTATATGAGTTATATCCCTTAAAAGATAAATTGATTATTTATTAGTGCATCTAATGTATGAATTATGTTTAAAATTGTAATTCTAAAATAATATATATAAATAAATTCAAAATATATGAAACATGAGACTTGTTAAACTAACTAATATTATTGGAAAGCTATACTTAAGAAAATCTTCTTGTTAGGGCGATACTAAAAAATTAGTCTTATAATAATAAGATATTTTATTCAACATTAAATCTCTATATTATTAATTTAAGATAATTATAAGGATTTAATTTTAATATATTATCTACATTAAAAAAATTAATATACTATTGACATAAATAAATTTTATAGTTATTTAATCACTTATCTTGTAGTATATAATAGTATTATTTGAATATTTTATTATTAATATATTTTTTAAATAAGAGACAAATAGAACAAAGATAATATTATTTAGGTAAATAAAGATAGCAGAGAGTGAATATTGAAGGAAAAATTAAACTAGTACTTAGCGTTAGTAAAATTAAATTTAAATATTGTCTAGAATCATAGATTAGTTCAAAATAGCGGAAAATGAATTCTTTGTTTAAAACAATGTAAAGCTTATTAACCTCTACATAAAGATATGAAGTTTAGCCTTTCCTATATTTAAGTACTTTCTTTTATTTTATATTTTATCCATATTATTTACATATACTACTACAAGTTATTTAAACATAATTAATATATGAAATACACCAATAATAATTAATTTATTTTTTAAGGGTTATAACATATGTGAAGAGATGCATTTTTCAAGAGATATATATAAATAACAATTATTTATGAATTTTACGAAGACATTGATATTTCATTTAATTATTATTATATTTATTTAGCATATAATAATTTTATTTTTATTTTTATTTTTATTATTAATATATTATTTTTTTGGTAACGGAATGGAGTCTCTTTTTATTTTAATACGTTTGGAGTTTAGTGTCTTTTTTGGGTTACTATGAGACTAATTTTTTAATATTATTGTAATAATAAGATCTTCTTAAGAATAACTTTTTAATAATATTAGGTACTAATTAATTTAACAAGTCTGATGTTTCATATATTTTGAAGTTATTTACATATATTATTTTCAATGTATATATATAGCTAATTATAGATAACTAAGTTAAATTGTATAAGAAAAACTAGTCTATTCGGACACATGATAGCTCAGCTGGTTAGCTTGCTTTCATGTCATAACTGTTTCCTGTTTTTGTTAGATTAGTACTAGTCAGTTTTCTACAATTAGCTTCCATGAGTCACATGTGTATTGGAGGTGTATGTAAGGCTGAGTCTCAGTGTAAGATGTAGAGAACTCTTCACGTTTTTCACAATCACAGTTTCTCATATTAGAAATCACTCTCTTCTCTGATCTTCTCTCCAACTCAAAGAGTTCTTCTTAGATTTCATGTTTCTAGTTAATTATTGTAACTTATAATTTAAATATAATTCATATATTAGATGCACTAATAAATAATTTATTTATTTTTAAGGAATATAAGTCACAGAGATTTATTGTATGTTTTTTTTTTTAACATCCGCCACCACTTTGTGCGTTTACTTGTGTGTGAATCTAGATAACATTTTTGTTTCTAAATTGAATGCTGCTACTTAATATGAAAACTTTTTGTACAAATCAGTGACAAAATTAAATTACGTGGTGCAATATTAATGCATTTCCATTCCGAATTAAACGAAAATCAAGAAGGGTGGTAGAAAATGCATTAATATTCGGACTGAGTAGCAGTACTCATTTTTTTAAAAGACTTTTATCAGTTAATTGTGCTCATATTTTTTTATTTTTTTACCATTAATGCAAAATTATTATTTTTGTAGGTGGGATCATTCATATTAAATTATAATAATTTAATTTTAATATATTATTTATATAAAATATTTTAAGACAAATATTTAATTATATACTGTTATATCAACAAAAATATTTCACGTAAATTACCACAAATTTTAAAAATCTTACAAAATGGCCTTTGTTGGATACTTATTTTTTTGTTGCATTGCTCAAGGCTTTTAAGTATAAATGGATTGCCCTCGTTTAATGTAAAATTATTATTTATATTAAATTATTATAAATATATGAAAATAAAAAATTATTTTTGATATATTATTATTGTAAAATTTTTTTATATAAATATCTAATTATATATTATTATATTAATAAAAATATTTAACTCAATTACCTACTATCTTAAAAATTTTCCAAGTAAAAGTATATAATTGGATAATAGGACAAATTTTTTTACATTAATAATGTATCAAAATTAATATCACCCAAAAGATACATATTGATGATTAATAATATATTTAAAACTTTTATTGTATAAAATGAATAATTATTCGAGATTAATTTATATATATTGATATTATGAAATAATTTTATATTATTAATAATAAAAATAAAAAAAATAAATTATAATAAATTTTTTATTATAATAAATAATTATTTATATAAATTAATATTTTTTAATATTTTTAATAATTAATAATATAAAATTATTTTATATTATTAATATATATAAATTAAATTCTAGTTATTTAACTATAAAATTATAAAAGTTAAAAAAAATATTAAAAATACTCATTTTTTATGAAATATTATACCTACTCATTATTTATCTTTTATTAAATAAAATTTAGTGAATTGATACTATATTCCACAATATTGGATCCTCCGTCATTCCTCAAAGTTAAAGGCTACACAGCATGTCTTGTCTTTTATCAGAGTCGAAGGGCAAGAAAGGCATGGTCGTGCACCAAAAAGAGAAAGGCGCGATCATTGACCAAAAATATATATAAAAAAAAAAGAGAAAGGAAAAGCGAAAAAAAAAAAAAAAACTGTAGGAGGCAGCTACTTGTGTTCAGCGCCTTGGAGACGGGATGTGGGGTCTACTTGTGCTGCTTCCAGAATCGAAGATTCAATCGAACAGATACTTTAATTCATGATGTACATGAAAATAAATGAGTATCAAAATAATTTCACACCGTTCAGTGTAATTAAATGGGGAAGAGCCTCGAGTCAATGTAGAAAATTGATATTAAAAAACTTTATTTTAATAATGAGCTAACCCGACCAAGTGGATCACTCAGAGCCAATACTAATAATTTAGACGACAAAATCTAAGTTTTGTTAGAGAAATATTATTTATATATTTAAAAGAAAATATTCTATAGACATATTAAAAAAAAAGTAAAAATTCTAAGTTATTAAGAATGGATTAATGGTGAAAAATTATAATAATTTGTATAAAATTATAAATTGAAATCTCGTTACTAATGATATAACAAAGACATAAATTCTTAATTTTTCTCTCTCAATATCAATTATCATTAAATATTTTGTATCCTTATCTATCTACTATACTTTTGGAACATCTATTTATAAATGTCCAAATAACATTTTCTGATAAATATAAAGCCTTTTGTTGTCATGGGATGTATTTCCTTCGTCTTGATTCACACAAAAAAAAAAAAAAATGAGGCAACAAAGAAAAAAGCTGGTCAAGGATTTTATTTATTTATTTATTTATTTGATTTCTTGTAACATCTTTTTATTCAACATATGAAAAACTAATCTCTTATGACATCATGAAGCACTTAAGTATAAATCCTTTTCAATAAATTTTTTTTTCTAAATACATAAATTTTGGAATTAAACTCAAGATTATATGTTTGAAAGATTTAGACTCTAACACTCAAATTAACATTTTGTTAGTTGATTACGAATTCTACTTGGACTTCGACTTTATTGTGATGATAAAAGTGTAAAAAAGAGAGTTTAATTGGTATGCACTCTGTTAATCAATAAAAATATTGAAAAATAAGAAATCATGATGATTATACTGTCAATCAATAGAAATACTAAAAAGTGAAAAAATTCCATAAAAGATGAAAAAAATTTGAGCTCGATTTGTTTTTTTTTTTTCATTTTTATTAATTATTATTAAAATTAATTATAAAAATTTCATATCTTTTATAATTTGATTCATGTTTTTAAGATTTTGCACATTCAAAACAAAATTTTGTTATTTCATTATTTCTTTTATAAAATTCTAAAAATAAAAGTTAAGGTGAAAATAATGTGATATTTTTAAAATTAACTTTAAAAACAACGTAACGTTTTAAAATCAAATAAGGCTTGAGTTTTTCAAACAATTACCTTCATAGTTTTCAAATATACAATTACAGATTTATTCCTTTTAACCTACAGCCATAGAGAACTGAAAGAGAACCCCAGCGCACCATCTACAATCCGGATTTGTTACTTCATCCCATAGACTGAAATGGAAGCAGATCCGTGACAAACTGTGCATAGTCGTTGATGATCAAACATCTCATTGCCCATAAGGAAACTCCAAATAATGCTTCCTTCATTGGTTCCATATCGCAAATAAAATAATTTCAAGTGAAGCGGAGCAGAGAGAACTCACATATATTAGAGCTAGATGGGATAGATGTGTAGAAGCCATTTGAGCCATTACTGTCGACGGTAGAAGCAAAGTGTATGTCAGACTGATTTAAATAAGAAATTGTAGAAAATTTTATAAAAATCAACGCAAATCCTTCTATATATATATATATATATATGAACAGAACTGTGTTGAATAATAAATAGGAAAGTAGCAAAAAATTCTTGATATGATTTTTGTTGTTATATGCGGAAGAATGAATATTATACTTATCATTCTAATATGGCTCACTGGAAAAACTATTTTACCGACACTGATATGTTCCCATACCTCGCACAACACTGAAAAAGGAAAAGGAAGACATTTGTCTTACTTGCTTCAGACTTTAGCTAGGATTCTTTCGGGTCTCATCTTATTTTTTGTGTTTCTTCCAGACTTTTAACTTTAGACCAATAAGAAGAAAAGGACAGTTAAAAAGAGAGGGAAGTAAGTGCCCCCCCCCAAAAAAAAAAAAAGCAAAAAAAAAAAGTCTGTGAAGGACGAAGAGAAAGTATTATTTATTTATTTATTTTAACGAAGAGTAAAGCAAGTTTAAGAGGACAAAGTGCTCGTTTATGTTGGGTTGGTTCTCTTTAAAGCCCCTGTCCATCCTTATAGTGTCATTGATGTGATTAACTTTATTTTAAAGAGACAAATAAGTTATTTATCAGTGAGTGGATAAGAGAAAAAGAAAATACTTACTTTAGCTAGCATTCTTTCGGGTTTCTTCCAAACTTTTAACTTTAGACTAACAAGAAGAAAAGAATAGTTAAGCAGACAGGCGAGAAATGTACCCACCCACAACCCCTCCCCGGGGCCCAAACAAAAAAAAAACAACAACAAAAAAAAAGTGTGAACGAAGAAGAGTAAAGTATCAGACAAAGAAAAAGAAGAAGCAGAAGAGTAAAGTAATTTTTTTTTACTTTTCATGAAGAGTAAAGTAAACTTGAGAAGATAAAGTACTCATTTGTGCTGGGTAATTGGTTCTCTCATGTACAGAGCCAAAGCCCATCCCTTTTAGTGTGATTAACTTTATTTTTAAGAGGCAAATAAGTGGGTTATAGTGAGTGGATAAGAGATCAGGAGAAAAGAAAAATTGAGGGGAGGTGCAATTTTTGTTGGCACTTTTCAACGACAACCATTTTTTGTCAAACAAGTGATCAGGAAGTCGAATGTTATCTAATTGAGTTAAAATTTCAATTGGAGAGTCCTTACTCATAATTCTTTATTATGGACAGTGTGAGTTGCAATATGAGCTTTACAAAATTCCCACAAAATTCACAAAAAGATCCAATTTTTTTGGCGACTTTTTTGATCTCTTTGTTACTTTTAATTTTATTGATGTCTTTGGGCCATGTGGTGACCATATGATATTTTGGAAGAGTTGTATCTCTGCGCTTAGTTCTGGTGACCTGTGTGACTCTTTTGTGCTGCTATTTTAGTTTATAATAAAACTTTTACCATGCCATGGATTTTTTTATCCCTCACATCGAAGGATTCTTCTCACGTTAAATTTGATGTTCTTGTTTTATGCATTATTTTACTTACTTGCTGATGATTATTGCCACTATATTATTTTTGGATTGATTCCATATTGTTCTTTTGTTAGAAAGTTTTGTTCCTTCTACTGCGAGTCTCTATCCATCAAAGCTTTTTGGTTTGTAACTTGTGATAAACAACAAAAGCTAATATAAATAGGATGATTACGCTGAATGGTTCTAATTATAATGTTTGGAAGGCAAAAATGGAAGATTTGCTTTATGTAAAAAATTTTCGTCAATTAGTATTTGTTACCAAGAAGCCTAATGATAAAACCGATGAACAATGGACTTTGACACATAGACAAATCTGGAGTATATCAGGCAGTAGGTAGATGATAGTGTGTAGAATCATATTATTGGAGAAACACATTCTAGAATGCTATGCTCGAAGTTTATGGTAGAGTTATATCACTACAAGAAAAATGCAAATTTGCGGTGGATTTTATGGTAGAAAGGTTTGTGGTGGACATTGCGGCAGCAAACGCAAACATTTAAAAAAAAAAAAAATTAAAAAGGGGGAAAATACTATTTGCGGTGAACTTGGCTGCTATAAACTTTTGATTTTTTAAAAAAATAAAATTAAAAATTTGAGGCGGCAAAATTTTTTTAAAAAAATTAATAGAAAGAAAATATTTTGTGACAGACTTGGCTGCCACAAACTTCTGAATTTTTTTCCAAAAAATAAAAATAAGAATTTTATGGTGGCAAAATAATAATAATAATAATTTGCAACAGACTTGCTCGCCTCAAATTTTTAGATTTTTTTTTTTAAAATAACCGATCAGTTCTTTTCTTTATTAATTTATTATTTTGACATACCAACCAAATTGAACCTAAGCTGATTTGGTTTGGTCAGTTTTGGCTTTATGTTAAAAAGAAAAATTGAACACTCTTTTCTTGTAGTCCTTCAATAATTGATTTTCTAACCAATCCAATTTCATGTCTCTGTTTCCTACTCTACCACGAAACAATCCCAAACCAGACAATCAGTTTTGACGATGAATGTTAATACTCGAGTTTATGAAATTTTGTGTATAATTTATGCTATTTGATTAGTGGTTTTTTTCCCGATAGTTCTGATTTTATTGTATTGCTACAATCGCACGCATTATTTAATAATAAGTTTTTTTTTTTTAAGCTTTTGGAAAGAGATATTTAACTTGTAAGTTGTTTTTCAAAATATATTTCTTCTGGTATTGCAGTAATAAATATCATCTGAGGAAATCTAATGAGCTATTTTTTTAATGGAATCATAAAACAATAAGATTTGAATGTATTGTTTTGCACAAGTATAATGTGAGAAAAGAGTATTATATTTTTGTTTAATCAAACTTGACAAGTTATTTAAGTTTTATTTTACTAACTTTTGTATTCAAGTTAATAATAAGATTTAAGTTAGGAATTCTTTTTGTGTTGATTTAAGAATTTAATTTAATATTATTTAATATAATAATTAAATATAAATTTAAAATATGATAATGACAATAGACTATAAATTTAAAATATCTTTTTAATTAAGAATATTTGAGAAATATTAAAATAGAAGCTATAAAGAAGTGGCCATATATAATAAAGAGTGGCTGCCAAAAGTGTTTTTAATGGTATATAGTTTGCATATAATTGCACAAAATGATATTTGTATATCATAATTTAACATTAAATATATTATTTATAATATTTTTTACATAAATAGATATCATATTTAGGATTTAATTTAAATATATTCATAATATAAAAAAATTTTATATGCCATCTAATTATATATTACTATATTAATAAATATGATTAAATTTTATATTTATTATTTAAATAGGCATATAAATAAAAATTTTTGATTAAAATAATATTATTTTTTTATACTATCAAAATATCAAAATTAAACTTATATGTTTATCTTGTCTTTATTTTATCTCGACATTATATACAAAACTTTTGTCCTTGGAATTTTTTTTTGGGAGCGACGTGTACGAAAGACGGATAGAAAACACTGCTCTGCCTTCACTGTACATTGCTCCACAGTATTTTCTCTCTCACGTTTACAATCATTGAGTAGTGGCATTTGCACGTCCAAAACTGGTTATACTATAGACATAGTTGAAAGAAAAAAAAATTTCTCACTTAATGTCAATTATATTCTAAAAACTTGTTTCTTCCTTTCTTTAATATGGGTGCGTTTATTTGTGTCTTAGCATAAAAAGAAATATTTTTTTATTTTTTTAAAAAAACATTTATAAAATTTTTAATATTATTTATTTATACTTCTAAAAAAAATATAAATAAACAACAATCAATTTTTCTACTTTTGTTTAAAAATAGATAATAAGCTGCTTCTAGTAGAAGTAAAAGTAGTAGAAGAGAGAAAATATTATTCCTTAAAATTAGTAACTACTTTCTTCACATTCAATTATAATTTTATTCTTAAAACTTTTA
Source organism: Pterocarpus santalinus (assembly GCA_031439595.1). NCBI lineage: Eukaryota > Viridiplantae > Streptophyta > Magnoliopsida > Fabales > Fabaceae > Pterocarpus > Pterocarpus santalinus. Next base: position 6,779,957 of record CM062523.1, read on the forward strand.
AAAATTACCACTTTCTTCTCTCTCTCATTTTCTCTCTCTCTCCATTTCCTTAATTGTAATTTTATTAAATAAAATACTCTTATATTTATTATATCTAAATAATTTAATAATTTTTAATTTTAATAAAAAATACTTATATAATTATATCTAAACAAAAATAATTTTTTTACTTTTAATTCTATTTTTTTAAAAATATTTTTCTTAAAATCTTAACCAAATAGGTTTATATTTACAGTATATTTACTTTTAAGCAAACAAATAGCATTTCTCATTCTCAAAAACTTCCTTTAATGTCCATATATCGGTAATTAAATAGAAATACTTGTATGGTCTATAAGTATCACATGACCGTACTTCCAACCAATCATGTGAATATATTTTATATAAAATTATGTAGTAACAGTAAATTCCACGTGAAATATTCTTGTATAATTCGTGGGAAGTATTTCTCCCTTTAAAAACACTTCCCAAATGTGAATAGTAATACAGCTTATTGTTGCATGCATTGGTCCGCTGTTCTTACTGTAAACTGGTTGAGAGAGCGTTGGTGTTGAGAGGTGAAAGAAATGGAGATCTTACTGGCACATGTCAGGGACCTGTGGAATAAATTGGAGCTCCGCGTGCTGGTTTTACTGAGCCTCACATGGCAGGTTATTCTCATCATTTTTGGCTCTCAAAGGAAACATGCCAAAGGCTGGATTGTCAGCTCCATTGTTTGGGTTACATATTTGTCAGCAGATTGGTTGGCCACTGTTTCACTTGGAACCCTTGCCAACAGCCAGGGTTCTGGACCAAACGTGGTGCTGCAAGCTCTGTGGGCACCATTTCTTCTCTTGCATCTTGGTGGTCCTGACACCATCACTGCTTACTCCTTCGAAGACAACAGCTTATGGTTGAGGCACTTGCTTGGTTTGATTGTCCAAGTTACGGTGGCCTTCTACGTCTACATAAGATCTTGGAGCAGCACTCCTCTAACTTTTGTAGCTATACCAGTGTTCGTTTCTGGAATTATAAAGTACTTGGAGCGCACTTTGGCTCTTAGATCTGCTAGTCCTGTCCAATTTGAAGACTCTTTGCTGTTATCTCCAACTCTGCAGGTCGTAGATTTGGAGCACATTGCTGTTGATTCTGAGCTGGGATTTGTTCACCGAGGATACTCATTGTTTAACATGGTCAAGCGTCTCTATGCCGGTCTAAGCCTACGGTTTGCAGAAGGTCAAAGAAGCTATTCCTTGATATTAAAGAAGAACAAAAGGGACGACGTGTGGGATATAGAACGACAGAGTTGTTATGCCTTTAAATTGGTCGAGGTTCAGCTGGGATTTCTCTATGACATGTTGTACACCAAGGCACCTATAATTTACTCTCTGCCTGGCCTTATTTTTCGATTCATAAGTGTCTCCTCAATGGTGTCTGCTCTAGCAGCATTTCTTGTCTTCGTTGACACTAGTGACTATTCAAGGCTTGACATTAGTATAACATTTGGTTTATTTATTGGGGCTATTTCACTTGAGCTTTATGCTTTTATTTCACTTATTTTTTCTGATTGGACCATGCGTTGGCTAACCAAGAACAAAAGTTCACTGCAGAGTTTCATAAATTGGGCTTTGCCTCATGTTCGGTGGAGGTGGTCACGGTACTTGGCTCAACACAGTTTATTGAGTTTTTGCATGAAGAAGAGGGTAGCAAGATGGATTGAAAGCGACTTGCTCTTCAGAATCTACTTTGCGCTGGAGCTGTACTGGCAAAGGACTTGGAAATGTGTAGACCCCGATTTGAAAAAGTTGATCTTTCAACAACTCCTAGAGAAACACCAGGAGTACGATGAAAGTGGATTCAACTACACAGATTTCAAGAGATTGGTTTCATATAAAGGCGAACATGCACTTGATAAAAATAAATGTCTCGATGAGATTGGCTGGAGCATAGAGGTTCAATTTGGTCACAGCATCCTTATTTGGCATGTGGCAACTGATATATATTATTACTCTACTCCAGAAAATGAGAAGAACGACAATCGCAAAGCAAGCAAAATGTTATCAGATTACATGTTGTATGTTCTACTCATGCGTCCATTCTTGCTGCCTAAATGGATTGACAGGATCACACGTGTCCGAGATTCCTTCAGGGAAGTCATAAGGATATTGCAGCGAAGGCAGTTTCCTGTAAAAGATGGTGCAGATGCTTCCAGAATGCTGATTCAAATGTACCGGCAAAGTCATCGGCCACTCGAACAACTTAGGAAAGAAAAGAGTGACAAGTCTGTGTTACTCGACGGATGCCGCCTTGCCTCACAGTTACAAAATCTTGGATGCTCGTGGGAGATGATTTGTCAAGTGTGGATAGAGATGCTGACTTATGCTGCAAGTCAGTGTGACTGGGGACCGCATGCTCAGCAGCTTCGAAGGGGAGGAGAGTTGCTCACACATGTTTGTGTTCTCATGGCAGACTTTGGTTCAAATCAACAGTTTGATATTGGACGGCGGGGACCTCCTATAGAAAGCCAAAATGAAGGATGGGGATGGGTAAAATGTAAAATTCTCCATCCTTAAGAGTGATGTGACGGACTCATTTATGATGTTATTTCACTTCTCCTATGTTAGAATTTTATCTGTTATTTCAATTTGAATCAATGCTGAAAGTTCTGTTGGCACTGAAAAAACAATGTTCAATAAAGCAGATGTGATAAAAGACGATGATTTCCAAAATACAAAAAATGTTGAACAAATTGTTACTGATTTTTTTGTTTACTTCTTTGATCGTGGTTGAAAGCGAAATACTGGAGAGGTTAATAGGTGCAGTAATTGGTGATTCCTTCGTAGTTCATATTTCTGACTTGAGTTCATGGGAGCAGCAGTCTTGAAATTGGTTAAGGAGAGAATGGGAAAATTAAATTTTAAGGAAACATCTGCAACATCTGTACAGCAGTTTTCTTTTTCTTTTTCTTTTTTTTCAATTTTCCATGCAAACTAAATTTTACCTGGAAATTAATTTAAATGGCAAATTCAGTTTCTTGTTGCAGTGGGGGTTTTGTGCCATGGTAATTTAAAGAACAGCGACCCTAGCTATCTAAACATTTTGGTAACATACCAAGGAAAGATTTAGAAACACAGAAGACAACTTCAATTATAGGCCATGTGAATCAGTAATGGAATTTGTATTACCATTCTTAATCATGGTTGATAATTATATTTGTAACTGATTGAATGCAATAAAAGCTAAATATAAGGCAACAGGCTGCGGAAGATGGTAAAGTGTTTCTTGAACGTGAAGTTCAAAGGGGACAGTGCCTTAGGGCTGTTTTTATGTACATTGATGACACAATTTCAGCTCATTGTTCTATTCATTTTTTATCTCTATATGATACATTCATTAACTCGTCTTAGATTCTTACTTTTAGTTTTACATTTTTTCCACATTATGAATGTAATATTTTGCCGGATCAAATGCCAGGAATTTAGAACACCAATATGGATTGAAACAATAATAATGTGCGTAACTCTCGAAGCCATATTACTAAATAAAATTAATCGCGGAAGCGTACTCACGTGGTGTATATCAGGTACAAGTAATCCCACTCCTTCTTAGTCTCCTATTCCAGAGATTACGTCGATGGAACAGTGAGCCGTCAAGAAATAATCGAGTGAAGTAGGGGTTTTGCCCATAATATCAATATATATAATAACTCAGTTCCATCCATTAAAGACTTAGGCCACCTAGGGCCCTTTATACCCTCCTACATACTCATTATTAAGTTCAAGCCTAATAACACATGGTGAATCTCAAACTCATAATAAATCACATAATAATATGAGTCTCTAGGGAAAACACCAGGTTGTCCATTCAACCTGTTTTAATAAAACAAAAGCTCATCAATTAATAGAAGCCCAATATCTAGAAAAATTATAATATTCTCCCACTTGGGCAAAATTGATTGGGTTTTATTTAATTTTAAAATATTTTTAAAAATGACTTTCAGGTTGAATAACTGTGGCCACAAAACATAGCATGAAAATAGTTACAATAAAACCAGATTACTCTAGTCAACAAAGCTACCAGCTAAGAGCCATGAATGAATAATAAATTATAAAGAGTCTAGTTCATCCATGATCATATAATCTAATAACCTTATCAACAATGATCCATAAACAAGAATGCACAAGGTGTAATATACACATCATAACAAAATACGTGATCCTTTCCGTGCTACTGTGTATGGATCCTCATTGTGTTTTCCCAAGAAAACACAACCAACCTCCTAGAAAGAGATGACACATGCTTCTAATGAAACACCATTCCACAAGGAACAACATTTTCTCATCAAAGACCAATATTTTGTGAAGAAAGTATCCAGATCTAGAGATATAAAATAAATAAATCAATGGTACCAAAAATAATTTCATAACATGCCCATGAGTCCAAAATCCAAGCTACATGAATAATAAACATAAATTAAAATAACTCCCACTAACCAAGTACATCAAAAGACCTCAAAGACCCATATTCTCAACTTGTTTCATAAACATCATGGACCTAAGTCCTTTAGTTAAGGACTCAGCAAGCACTTCCTCAGTGCTAATATAGTCATTACAACTTTGACTATCAAGGACTTTGAAAATCATATATATTATGCAAACAGAACCAAACAACTAGCTCCCACAAATTTTATGCAATTATCTAATTGCATAAATATAAGAATATGATTAAAAATAATAATTAATTGGGCATATTCATATCTTTCATAGGAGGCTAAGATATGATTGTATAATCACTTGTGGGTAGAATGCACAACACATACCATAGCTCCCGCTCATTAAAACAAACAACATTTTCTTCAAGAGGAAAATCTGCTTGAATACGAATTTAAGCATAATTTTATGGATAAACTTACATATTCATTATGCCCAAAGACCATTGCTATATATAATTTTCATCCTTTTAAGAAGCTAGCTAAAGTTTGTAACATTATAGTTTAATTACTATTTTAAGGGAAAACATGGCATGAAGTTGAAAATAAATACAATCAACCTTTAGTTAGTCCAATAGACAATAATCAGTGACAACTATCACCATAATAGGGATTTAAAACATAAATATAGACTAGCCTATGGGTGGAGAATATGTTATACACGACAGTATTAGAAAATTTAATACCTGTGGGCAAAAGAATTTTCACCATCAAATAATCCCAAAATTTGTAACATTATAGTCTAATTACTATATTAAAGGAAAACATGGCATGAAGTTGAAAATAAATACAATCAACCTTTAGTTGATCCAATAGACAGCAATCAGTGACAACTATCACCACACCAGGGATTTAAAACGTGAATATAAACTTGCCCATGGGCGGAGAATATATCATACACGACAGTATTAGAAAATTCAACACCCGTAGATAGAATAATTTTCACCATGAAATAATCTCATATTTTCATGCTATTTGAACCAACTCATACATGACTATTTGTGGGTAGGTAATTGCACTAATTAATCTAAACAACAAAACCATCCCCAAATCAACAAGTAGCTCCACTAACTTTATGAATGAGTCACTGTGGTGATAAATATCCAAATCAATAAATGAGCTCCAAAATAGGGATGACAATTCAATCTATTAAACCATTTTCAACTTTCATGCATGAATTTCCCTAAAACATGTTTTCAAAGGAACATATTATGAAGTACTTTTTATAAAGTCATATCAATCAAGAAGTGAACACTAATTTATACACAAGTGAATTTTCACATATATACTATGCAAATCAAAATAATGAGCTTTAGACAATAATTTAATTAAGACAGAGAGCTAACAGGTCAATTAGACCAAGGTTGAGAGCACTTGACAATTTCCATGAGTTATTCTATTAGCTTAATAAACAAATTACCTTGCAATTTATCATTTAGTATGTTAACTAATTCACTAGTCATACCAATTATTTATTCATGCTATTCAAAATTATATTATGATAATAAGATATCTCCCCTTCTCCATGCACTTAATAAATAATAAAGTCCAGTAAAAGCAATGATAATTAATAATTATCATCACATTTCCCATAAAAAAATTTATCAAGAGAAATAAAACATTATATCGCACAGTGGAAATTGTGGTGTAAATGAAATCATTCAACTAATTTAAATATTAAGCACAATTGCCCTTAATTCCTGCATAAAATAATACGAATCAATCATTACTATTATAACTCTCTCTCTCAAGTGTGAATACCAACATTAGTACATTCTTTTTAAAAGAAAGCCTTTTGTGTATTCATGGAAACCATGTTAAATGTTCTATGAGTTAGGACCAAACTCAAACATTAACTAACTACCATCTTAGAATACTTAGTCCAATTAGAACATTAATTCTAACATCACTCATTAAAACAATTACGGAAAACACAAAATCTTGGGAGATTTTTAACATGGAATAGTCTTTACTTAGTCCATGCCTAACTATTGTCAAACTTCATCATCACACTTGAAAATTCAACACTCTTCCCTTCAACTATTACATAGTCACATATAACAATAGTCATATCCTTCTTTTTTTTTTTTTTAGGGAAATATTTAGCCACAGCACCTACTTTAAACCACTCTACACTTTTGTTGGAGTCTTTCTCTCAAACACCCATTTACACCAATAGGCTTACAATTATCAAGAGCTTCCATAAGTCTCCATATCCCATTGTAACTTATGCAGAGTATTTTTACCTTCAATCACTTATCAACAAAGATGTCTAAATTATCAACATTCTACTCGAGAAGTGTCCGGTTCCCGATTTAATCGGTTGAACTGGTGAGTCTAGTCCGATTTTTAGAATTATGATAATTATTATCGGCTAATTATTTATTGAATATATCAGTTGATATATGATGTGTTTGTTTATGTATTTCTGAATAAAAAATAATTTTTTAACTATTCAAAGAATTATCTTTTGTTGAAATTATTTATTTTTTCTCTATTTAAAAGTTAAAAATATTTTTTTAAAAATTTTGAAATAAAAGTTAAAATAAATAACTTATATAAAAATTATTTTTAATTAAAAATTTACTTTTTTTATATCAAAATTAGCTAAACCAAACACACCCATAATTTATGGCAACTATGATATTTATATATTGAAAGAGTGTATTTATATCTTCAATTTTGGATATCATGCCGATTTATAGAGAGAATTATTTTTCTTTGAACTTTTTATTAAAAAATATTTTTTTAGTATTTTTATATTACTTTTATCAAGAATGTTGATGTGACATCCCATTCTAGATGTTCAAATAACATCGTCCGTTATATATTATTTTTAAGTGATAAAATGAAATTAGTATTCTTTTACTATATTTTTGTTTCACTCTTAAATAAATATGGTATAAGCAAAAGTATACAAATATAATGTGTTGAAATAATTTTCTATTTTTCCATTATTATTTTCAAGAAGTAGATATCTGCTTGCTTCCTCTATTTATATTATTCATTTACGATGTTTGAGAAATTCTACAGGAAAGTAGTTCTTCAGGATTTAGAGTTTTTAGTGGGAGATGATAGGCAAATATAGGCAATTAATAGTAGCCTGTCTTTGTACCATTTCTATCTTTACAATATATCAACTTTATAAGCCATCACTCTTCCACTTATATTGTAATTTTAGTATATATTTGGATTAGTTTATTTTGAGCTTTTATAATAAAAAAATTGAAATATTTTTTAATTTTTTTAAAAAACAAGATAATTGTATTCTAAAATATTTTCATTACCAGGAAAATATTCTAAAATTCTTTTTTGCTAAGCATACTTTTAATGCGATAACTAATGTGTTAAGTTATAAACAATACAAACCTCACTTTTTTTCCTCATTTGCGATGGGCAGATAGCATCGATCACTCAAAGATTACAACTTATCTATATATTAATCTTACTCTATGGTCTAGAGTTGCCATATCTTTGAGCAGTTACAGATTTTAACTTTATTCAATTCTCTTTCAACTTTAAGCTTCGACAATATTTCCAGGTTAGAATTAAAAAAAAGAAGAGAAAATATTTCAGGTTGATAAGCCGAAGGCAGGGTATCAGTGGCTGCACCGAAGACATTACGAAAACAATTGAGTTTTTACTTTTTGCCACATGAATTTTCCCTGGTAGGGGAAAACTTGTGCCACGAAATTTTAGCAAAACTAGAATGTTTATGAGTGTTTCAGCATCACTTATTGGAGCATTTCAAAAATAAAACAGACCACTAATGATTTATAACATATTTATTTATGATCCCTACCTTTACAAAATAAATTTGATTCTGGCTGGATCTTCCATTATCAGGACTTCTGCAGCCGAGGGGGATGAACCCAATGAGAAAAATGAACAATGAAATTCAAATTAGCTACGTAACTGATAAGATGAATGAACAATGACCGTACATTTATTAACCTTTCTAAGTGGTACCTATGTTCCATAATGGTAATGCTAGAGATACAGCGCAACAGTCATTTTCCTGACCTATAGTACTCTTTCCATTTTTTTTTCAAGTAACTAAAAAAAATATAACTGAAAAATGAAACATGAAGTCTAAAAATGAGTTACAAACATATCCTTTCATATCACACGTGAATTATTAAACACTATTTCAGTGCAAGAACTGCAATAATGCAGAATACATGCAAATGCGAATAAAATATCAAATTCAATTCTGACTAGCAGGGAGTGGCAACTTACAACCTTCCGGAGATGGCAATTTAGTTCTTGCCCATCCCCACCCTTTATTTTGGTTATCTAGTGGAGGTCCTTTCGCACCAGTACCAAAGTGTTCACTTAAACCAAGGTCTGCCATGAGAAGACCAACATGGGTGAGCAATTCCCCTCCATTTCGAAGCTGGTGAGCATGTGACCCCCAATCACCCTGACCTGCAGCATAAGTCAGCATCTCCATCCACACTTCAAAAATCATTGGCCATAACTTTTCCTTAGGATAATTTTGTAATTGTACAGCAAGGCTGCATGCATCAAGTAAAACAGACTTGCCACTCTTTTCCTTTCTGAGCACTTCTAGTACCTGGCATTGTGTGTGCAGTTGGGTCAACATTTTGCAAGCATCAGTCCTGGTTTTCACAGGAAACTTCCTTCGGTGAAATAGCCGTATGGCTTGATTGAAGGTGTCTCGGACATGTGTAATCCTACCAATCCATTTAGGCAGCATCAAAGGGCGCATGAGTAGAATATACAAGAAATAATTGGATAACCTCTTGCTATGTAAACTTGCTTTACATTCGCCAATCGCGGCATCTCCAAGATCGGAATGGTAACAAATATCAGTTGCAACATGCCAAAGAAGTATGCTGTGATCAAATTCAACCTCGAAGCTCCAGCCGATCACATCAACAAGGTGATATTTTTCAATCACCTTTTTACCTCTATGATAAAGCAAGTCCTTGAGAGTTTTTCCATCAAATCCACTATTTTTGTATTCTTCGTATTTCTTGTTAAGCTCTTTAAAAACCAATGCTTTCAGGGCGCCATCCACTTCTTTCCATCTCCTTTTTAGGAGCAGATTCCATTCAAAACGGATGTTGCTGTAGAATTTCTGTCCAATAGGTTCAGTCTCTTTCAAGCAAAAATCAACTAGGTTCTGTTGAGCCATGGACCCTGACCACCTCTTCTCAAGACACAAAATTGTTCTAAAACAAGAAAGGGTTGAGCTGACACATTTTGGCAAACGTCTCCTTTCGGTTAACCAGCGCCTTGTCCAATCAGATGAAATAAGCGAAAAAAACGCATAAATCTCAAGAGAAACGGCCCCAGCAAACAAAATGTATGTTATAGCAACGTCAACCCTTGAGTAGGTATCATCAATGACAACAATGTATGCAACCAGAGCAGACACTATGGATATGAAACTGATCAATCTTAAAATAAGGCCTTCTGTTTTATAAATTATGGTTGCCTTTGTGTAAAGCACATCAAACAGAAACCCAAGTTGCACCTCAACCAATTGAAAGGCATTGTTCGCACGATCTGTCTCTGTCATACCTTTGTTTACCATCAAGGAGAAGCTTTGTTGTCCTTCTGCAAACGTCAGGCTTAGATCTGCATAAAGACGTCTGAGCAAGGGAAACATCGAGTACCCTTTGTGAACACAATCCAACATAGGATCCTCTTGAATGTGCTTCAAATCAGCTGGGACCTGCAGTGTCAAAGCTGAGACCAAAGAGTTCTCAAAGTGCTCAGGGCTAGCAAGCCTTAGAGCCCAAGTCCTTTCTGAGTACTTTATGATTCCAGAAACAAACACCGGAATGGCTACAAAAGTTAGAGCATTGTTGCCCCAAGACCTTAGGAAGACGTAAAAGGCAACACTAACTTGGACAAGTAGGCCAAGTAGGTGCCTTAACCATAAGCTATTGTCTTCCAAGGCATAAGCAGTGATTGTGTCAGGGCCACCAAGATGCAAGAGCAGAAAAGGTGCCCATAATGCCTTAATCATTTGGTCTTTGCCCTCTATTTTGGGTTTGGATTTGGACATGTTATCATCTCCTGAGTTGTTGGCAAGGTTCCCCAGTGACACAGTGGCTAGCCAGTCGGCTGACAAATATGTTACCCAAACAAGGCAACTAATGAGGGCACCTCTCCTATATTTCCTCCAAGAACCAAGTATGATGAGGACAACTTGCCACAAGAGGCTTAGTAAAACCAAAACACGTAGCTCCCATTTATTCCATAGTGATGTTATGGACTCTGGGAAAATCTGCATGTCTTCCTGCTCTTCAATAAATCACAGCTTCGACCAATATAAAGTAACAATAATTAGTCAGGGCACAATTATTTTATGTGCTGTTTCAAAGGGAAAATTAATCCTAAGGATCGGTAAGTAAAGAAAGAAGTATTTAATTTACAGCGACATCAAATGTTTAAATTACTAGAAAAGATTATACGAAATTTATGTAGAAAAAAGTTATCATTAAATTCTTCTAAATGGATAAAACTAAAAGAACCCTTTCAAACACATTTGTAATTGGCGATTACTTTAATAGGGGTGAGATTATTGATACTTCTAATTGTCTATCTACACTCCCTGTTATCAATTTATAATTGCAATTCTTTAAAATATTCTTGCTTAATTAAAATCCTATTTAAATTGAAATGAATTAATTGTAATATTAATTTATTAATATTAGTAATTCTCACTTCTTTATGTACCAAAATTCTTCACTATCCTATTCTTTTTCTAGTTTTTTCTTCATTATATTATTTTATTGGTTGTAAATTGCTGCAAACTAAATTTTAATGCAATGGGTAAAATACAGAAACCACCATATTGTTTTCTTCATCATACTTTTATAATGTTCTTGTGTTCTGCTTTATTTAAAAATGAAAAAAAAAATATTTTGGTTTAGTGAATCAACTACCAAGTTGCAAACATAATTCCCACTCTCTCTGATCAGAAACTTCTGTAAAAAAATAAGATTATAAAAATATGAAACAACCATATAAATATTATTATAACGTACACACCGCACCAAATATTGGACCTAGACTTTCAACTGAAAATCGTATGCTCAAATTAAGTGCACAAAAGAAATATAATGATTAGCATTCAGATTTCAGATGGTATACACTTAACATCATTATATCACCGGCTAAACAATAACAAATGTCGAAAAAAGTTTATTCGAGGGGTTGCTTCTACCTGGGTCGAATCTCACAGTGGTATTAGCATAGTAGCCTCTTTATGATCCATGGACCGATAATATTAGTAAATCTCACTTTTCCATGTACCAAAATTCTTCACTATTCTTTTCTTTTTCTAGTTTTTTCTTCATCATATTATTTTAAAATAATATATTATTTATAGCTATACGATAATTATTTACACGTCATATGAAACTCACAAACTATAAAGTTTACACAATAAAAAAAATTCACTAAAATAGATAAAAGACGTGAAAATGTCAAATATATACAAAGAGAGAGGGAGAGAGTGAGAGAGGGGGGAGGGAGAGGGAGATAAAATATCACAAACAAATGCTTAAAGAGTCAAATGATAAAATAAATTCAACTTAAAATATGGATTTACATACTAGCAGTATTAGTATCAATATAAAATAAATAAATTATTTCTCACTTTACTAAAACTACATTATAGTTGTAATCAGTATTTGTGATGTTTAAGTTTACAATTATGGAATGTAAAATATATCATAACAATAATGAGCAAGCTGTAATTCGAGCAAAATGTAGACAGAACAAATTAATGAAACAGACAAAAATCGGCCTTGATAGTAAGATGTGCAATTTTGGCAGGAAAATGTCAAAGAATGAGAGAAAAATGCGAGAAAATGAAATAAGAAGATTAGATTATGTAGGAGAGACGTGTGCAGTGGAGCTATCATATTTTCCAAGCGTAAAATGGAAAGTTTTAATTTTCAAGTACTTCATGGCATTTATATGTGTAGCAAGAAGTAAAATATTATACCGTAACTTGCAGCTGGATACAGTCAATAGCTTTGAATTCTGCAACGTCCAATTTCTTCCTTATTGAATTTCTTCAGCTTTATTGGGTTGAAAATGGAGAGAGAAAATGGAAAGAAAAGAAAAGGAAGCAAAGTAAAGGAAGAAGGATTTAAATTTCGTGCAGAGAAGAGAGACTGTGTCATATAGTAGAAGAAGTTGTTGTGGCAATGCACAATCATATAATATTATATAAAGATAGAGCCTAGTAGTAAAATGCCACAAGGACATCTTGCACGTGGATGCTGAGACGACAACATGCGTAACGTGTTTATAGAGAAAAGTTTGAATGTCGAGTAACAATAAAGTGTGGAGTAAATTTGAATTCACAAATTATAAAAAAGAAAAAATGAATTCACATATTAATTTACTGAAGTGTAATCTTTTCTAGACTCAAATCCTACATTGCGTGCTAGTTAGTATTTATCTCCGCTCGGTGTTTTTCCAACATTATTCCCGGTACAAATTTTAGATGGGACGAAAGTATTATGTACGAATCTATAAGCTTTGGGACCATTAATTCTGTATATTGATTATGTTTAAATTATTCATAAAAAAAATTTATTAAATTTTAATTAATTTGATTCAAATTAAATTGATTTATTTAGGGTAAACTTCTTTTAATATTTTTATTTAAAAGATTTGACCGGAACAAGTGTTGACTAACTCAAAAGTGTTGGTTATGATTAAATAATACCTTAATGAATCATATGAAATGAATTTCAACTTAGAGTACAAATAATAATTTTTGTTATATTTATACTATGATTATGAAATTGTAGTCCAATGCTTTTATATCCCTGTCATGTTAGCTTTCGTGTATCACATTTTCGTACTTGTTCTTATCTTGTACTCTGAGATAGGGTAGGCTAATATTTAGACTAAAAATATCTTACCTTCTCTATAGAGAAAGGAGAGGTATATGTAAAGTTTGATACCGTTATAACAAGGATTGAGGCGCATGTTAAGGAAAGGAAGCCCTAATGAATCAGTATAAATGTAGTAACATATGTAGTAATTAATAAGGTAACGTATATTCTTAAACTAAGCACCTAAGGGTTGATAGATCGACCCCTAGAAAGTTAGCTTGGAGAGCTAGCTTGTAAGTCAGTCAGACCCTGAAGGTAAACTGGAGCATGAATGTTAGATTTTGCCGACCAAGCCACAAACCCCCCGGCCTTGAGCTCAACAAAGCGATGAGACTTAGAAAATGGAATTGAGTAGGTCAGCTGGACCATAAAAGTCAAGTTATACCTAACGAACCACAAGCACCCCAACCTCGAGCTCAGCAGAGCGATCAGACTTCGAGAACGAGATTGGGGTACGTCGGTTACGCCAACTGGGCCAATACTCGATAGTATAATTGCTTCAAATGCTTTGCATTACATATTTATTTTTTTAACGCACAATATATTTACGTTATTTTGCTCCATTTCTTTTTAATAATTTTTAACTAATTTTGTAAAATTAATAATTACATTAAATGTATTATTTCTAAGTAAAGATATAAGATATTCAAAAATTTTATCTACTGAAAAATATATTCAAAACTTCATTTATTATTAATTTTATTTAATATACGATCATATTTTATATATTATGTGCATCGCACGTCACTTGCGCCTGAATCAAGTGTAACTTGCATGTATATCGCACCGGTGATGATCAAGGGCTCGTTTAGTGTAACTTTTAGGAGAAGATCTTTTAAAAGAAGGTCTTTTGAAAGAAGGCCTTTTAAAGAATTACTTTTAAAAGAATGATTTTTGTTTGGTTTGAATATGTCAAAAGTAAGTTTAGGAGAATGAGTTTTGTTTGGATAGGATAAAGTAAAATTACTTTTGGTTGTTAATGTGAGAGTAATAGTAACATTACTTTTCAAAAGGTCTTTTTCTAAAATGAAAAGTAACCTCAAAGATACTTCTTCCAAAAGGCCTTTTGAAAGAAGGTCTTTTAGAGAAAGTTACAACAAACGCTATCAATTACTGTATAAAGTCATTTTCCTTCTTCTAGAAGGCCTTCTGGCCAATGCAAACTGCACACCAAACAGGCCCCAAATCTGCGAGCAGTATAATTGTCAATTGAGCACGTTCTTCATATAGGCGAGGGGGTTAAAAAAGCGAGGAATTTATTATATTAATATTAATTGAAATTTGAATTAATTTTTCCAAAAAAAAAAGAGAAAAGAAAAAACTTTTTGCTACAAAATGAAATTCGTGCCATTGAGGTGGAGAAATTTTAAAACGAACCCCCATCATAATTTCCGTAAAATACGTAGTATATGTTCAACTTAATTTGACCCTTTCGTTTTTATTTTCGCATTGCCACGTAGATTCGTGCATGGTTTGGTGGAATTTTTTTTCATATTGGATAATAGTACTGATTTTGCAATATACTCTATTAATATTTTAAGATAAAACTTAAGGGTTTAATTGGTATGCACTAATAGTGTAAAACTGTTTTACATTGTTAACCAATAAAAATAGGAAAAAGTGAGAAATCATGGTGGGTCCCTCACTATAATGGTTGGTTATTTGTATGAATTGGCACTTTCCACTATTTCTATTAGCTAATAGTGTAAAAATATTTTACACTATCAGTGTATTTAAATTAAATTCAAAACTTAAAATCAATTTTTTCAAAAATATTTTTATCAAAACAACTCTTATTCATTTAAAAAAATAATTATTTTCTGATTCTAATTTCATAAAAAATTTTATCTAAGCAATTTTTTAGTCTATCAATAATATTGAAACTTAAACCTATAATCTTATATATATATATATATATATATATATATATATATATATATTACCTAAATTTCTAACAACTAATCTATTCTAGTGACTTTATCTAAACAATTTACATGAACTTAAAAAGTGATTTGCACAAAAAATAAAATAAAAAGTAATTTAAAAAAGTTTTTCTTATAATAAATTACAAACAAACACAACCATTATTACAATTTAAACTGATACTTATACAAATATTTAAATTTATATTTTTGTTAGTACTAGTTAATATTTAAATTAATTCTGCAGCTCTAATGACTGTTTTTTTTTTTTTAACTGTGGAAAATGCTTACGAATGAATTTGACAATGATATTTTCCAAAAGAGCATGGACAAGAATCGAACATTTTCACTGATTGCAGTGACATTTGCAAAAAGAGAAAGTAACGTGAAAGAAATATTCAGGCACCATTCTTTTTTTCATTCTTTTTCGCTCACGTTAAAAGTAAAAATAAAAGAAACACGCAAAGCAACATGTTCATATTCGTTTGTGTAACTGCGTAAGTGACAAAATACAGTCCTCGGAGAGATTCTTAATAGAATAATATTATTCGTATTAATTTTTTATATTTTATAATAGTACTGATGTCAATTGCTTACTGAGGATGGATTGTTTTTAATGTGGTTGTAGCTTTGCAAATCTTGCTGCACAATTTGAAGAGAAGTCACACTATTTATCTTTCTTTTTTATTATGTATTTATCATGAGTCCCTAAAATAAATATAAATAGTATTTTTCTTTTTAATATTTATAGAAATTTTTTTTCTTTTTTAGTTAATGAGAAAAAATTTATTTATAAGGAAACTTAACAGGATTATTTTTTTGGGTAGATGCCTAACAGGATTTATAAATTATAAAAGATATATCAAATTTAAAATTAATAAAAAGTGAATATACTCTACTCTCTACATTATTTCTTATCCGAAGATTATAAGTATCTTTCACATGCTGCAAGTTAAAGAATTACGATTCTTTTTAAAATAAGTCTGAATATCGCCATCTTATGTAACCCACAATGAGTTAATTGCAATGTAAGTAACACAGCATTATTTTAAATGCAAAGTAATTATTTGACAGGTTCAATTTATTTGGTACATAGATAAATTTAGATTTTTTTTCAAGTTCATTATGTAAAGTTCAATCTACTTCTTATATTTTAATTAATCAATCATCCTTTTTTTCCCTTTTTCAAATTTTCTCACTTTACATCTATTTGTTTAATTTCATTAACAAAAGGCCTTTTTCCCATTATTCTGTTATTTTATCATCCACCCATTGTCCTCTATTCTCGCTGCCACTTCCTGCGGCTGCTGGTGGAGGCCAGGCATGTCATCGAGGCAGAGAAGGAGCTAGTATAGAGAGAGGAGCACCATCGGACCCCAAAAAAAAAAAAAAAAAGAGAGAGAGAGAGGAGTGCACTAGGAAAGAATATAGAGGAGCTTGTGTAGTGCATCATAAGATTAGTGGTATAGCAAGTCTATAAAATCTCAACCACTAGATGATTAAGGAATGTGGTGCACCTAAGGATGGAATCTTACAATGAATGATAATTAACCAATACAACTTATGACGAGTTTTATAATGCACCTTATTAACTAGGCGATGTTTGCAATGTTCCAGGCTTTTTCCTGGTACACTAGTATACCAGTGTTTTACAGCCATTGAGATATTAACAAATATAATGCAACGGCTTGGATACAAGAAAGAAAATGTAATGTAATAATGCAGAGTAACTGACTATCAATACACCTTAGGTCAACAGGTAAATGATTTATAGATTAAAATTTGCTACATTTTGAAATTACGTTACTAGGCACCATGAGTTGATGTTTTGGTTTTTCTGCCATTATCTTTCGAAGTTACTGTAGACTTTTAATGACTTCCGGTTTTTTTTACTTTTTCCTTTAAACAAAAGGTAATGTATTTTATATAAAAGATTTTATAATTGTATAAGATCTTATTTGATATATAAGATTTTATAAAACTCAACATTAATGTTTACATATTAAAAAGAGTTAAGCAAATAGTTTAATTTGTATTTTTATAAAACTATATAATTTTTTTATATTTGTAAATTTAAATCCGTGCAAATAGTTAAATAAATATTGAAGTTTGTATAATTGTGTCATTTAATTTTTTCTGCCTCTGGGAAAGTATGTTATGTATTTTTTTCATTTAAATTTTTTTAACAAAAAAAGTATAGTGCTGTTTGAGTTTTTAACTATGACAGTGTTATAAAAATCATATATTTTAAATTGTGTGACTTTATAATACTAATGGGTTACCAGCCAAATCCACCACCACTCTGAGTCCGAGCAGCACCATATCATCAAAAACCAAAACTTTGCCCAAAGGCAAAATTTCAATGGAAAAGGAGAGAACCAGAAAATCGATTATTGGAAAGATCTATAGTCCGAAGGTTGAGAATGGTTCCTAGCTCCGGTGGGATTGGCCCTAAGATATTATTGTTATGCAATAACACTTGTCGAAGATTTGTTAGATTTCCAATTGTTGCAGTGAAAGTTCCAGACAGAGATTTGGCTCGGAGTTTCCAGGCGTATAATCGCGAAACAGAGAAGCGAGGCACTGTTGATGTTCTCTTCAATAGATCTAAAAATGTCACTGTTGTGATTTTTCCTTTAATAGTGGGCTAATTTGTCATTTCACTCTGCCACAAAAATGTCACCGTTTGGCTACCGAACTGGTACACTGGTGTGCCAAGAATGGGGATGGAACATTGCAAAAGCCGCCTATTAACTATGGTGCATCAATAATCACATTGATATCTGAAGATGCGGATTTGATGGTGTAATACCGCACCCACAATATATGATGCACAATAGCCAACCCACTCCCTCTTTCTTCTAGCTCCTTTTCTCTTCTTTCTTCTTTCTGTTCTCGTTCCTCCGCCACTGGCGCCCCCTTCGGTGCCGCCATTGGCTGTGAAAGTACTATCCCCTTCTTTCAAAATCTTCGCAAGCACCATGGAGTCGCCAATAAAAATTCCGACAAATTATTTCAGATAGTGGACCGCAAGATCCACTTGGCATCCAGATAAGGAATAGCTTATAGTCAAGAATAATTTGTAAGAAGCAATAAATATTACTGTGATTCTTTGGGATTGGATTATAGAAGAACGATATGTACGCCTTAAGCAGGCTTAATCGTTGCAAGCATAAGGTGCAACAAGCATCCTGGTTAACTGATCTACAGTATGTCTATTGGGTATTAGGCAGTTTCTACTCCCAGATTAGTGTCTGCAAAGCTTTCTCTTTTTGGGGCCAAAGTAAAAAAACTAACCTTCACTTACGGTCACGTCGGGGGTGGCAACGCACCGTGGCGGAGAAGCTAGAAGAGGAATAAGATGAGAAAAAGGACGAAAAGTCGAAAAGATGAACACGATGTGAAAAAGGACCGAGAAGAAGAGAATGGGATATGGCGTTATGGTGCATTACGTATGGTGGATGTAGGGTTACACCATCATATCTGCACCTTCGGATATCAAGGTGCGTCATGGATGATCTTTAGTAGGGTGCATTTTGTACAGCACCATAACTTATTAAACTTTCACCAATTGTAATAATAATAATAATAATAATAATAATAGAATTTAATTTAAATACGTGCGTAAAATAGTGGTATACTGTCAGTTAATAAAAATAATAGAAAGTGTTAATTCATATAAATAATTATATATTATAATAAGAGATTCATTATAATTTCTTATTTTCAGAATTTCTATTAATTGATAATATAAAATTATTTTATACTATCAGTATATATCAATTATAATAATAATAATAATAATAATAATAATAATAACTTGCACTGTAGCCTTAAATTGCTGACTAGTCTGAAATGCGATTTGGGCCTATGTATTTAGTACTGGGCTTGGACTCAAGTGTTGGGCTCATGTGACACTTTCCTCTCAAGGTTGAAGCTTTAGATGGAATGGCATACATGCAAGCCTCTAGAGAATCACATCCCAATGGTTACGGGATCGATTTCCCTCGCCCCAAAACAACAAAGCAACCAAAAAATAGTTTTTGTAGGAAAAAAAAATAAATTTTGATTCATTTATTTACCGTTTTTTAATTTTGCCCTTTTACATCGACATGTTTAATTGTATCAATGCAAGGTCTTTTTCCTTGTTATTTTATAATTTTTTACGATAAAGTTATTTTTTTATCACATTCCAAGTTTCTTTATGTGCAACACCATGCTAAAATAAGAATAAACCCTCAAATTAGTCTTTGATAATATTCTTGGTAAATAGATTAGTCCCTAACAAAAATAAATTAGTCATGAGGTCTTTGATAATTGCAAAAATTGGATATTTTAGTTTTTGACTTACTTGTACTTAGTAAAGAGTGTGATGTATAAGTTGCTTACTAACTAAGACATCCTAACTCTATCCTATATAGCACCAACACCTCCAAACATGTAGAAATAAAAGAAAAAAAGAAAAAAAATCACTATTTTACTCACTAAATCCTAAACTTAATATCTCAAAATTCCCAAACTCTGTCTCCTCTCTAATATCTCCACTAAAATAGTGATGAAAAGGAGATTATTGAGTGGTGTGGTACTTGATAAATTGACATCCAATAAAACAATGGTGCTACTACTAATTGTACATGTTTCTTATTCTTTTTGGATTTTGTACTAAGATTGAGATTGCTTAATTATTTATATTGAAACTAATATTATATGCAAAATAAGTGTCTCTATCAATAACAAATAGAAGGGTAAGTATTAGACTTCTCATACTTATTCCTCAAGAATTGATTCTCCTTCTTAAAACCCTTGATTGATTTTATCATCTGGTTCTTACAACCATAATAAAGGAGAAGGCACAAGAATTTAGAATTTAGATTGGATTTGATTTTTTGCTGTTTATAGCCAATGGTTATTGAGATTAAAGAGGAGATGGGGTTTTGTGCTGTGCATTGCTATTAGAGGTTGATGAGTTGGGCTTCTTTCTTTCTTTCTTTCTTTTTTTTTTTTTTTGATGTTTGGCGAAGTTTAAGGGGCTAGGATATCCTAATTAGCATGCAACCTATATATCATATTATTTACTAATTGCAAATGAGTCAAGCACTAAAGTGTCTAAATTTTTCAATTATTAGGGGCCTAGAGACTAATTTATTTTTGTTAAATACTAATCTATTCACTAGGAATATTGTGAGGACTAATTTGGGAGTTTACTCTTTAAAAAAGAATGCAATCCAATATTTGTTGGATTTAATTTTGATATATTGTTATTGAAAATTTTTTAACACAATCATGCAATCATATATAACCATATTATTAAAATTATTTCATTCTTACCATAACTAGTCTATCATATGTAAGACAAGATATGATTGATTAATAGTGTAAAATATTTTATAGGTGAAAAAAGCATTTTATCCCGTTGAACTATAAGTTATATATATTTTATGCCCAGAATTTTGATAACGTACTAATCGACCTCTAACGTTTTCTAGTTGTGTAAATTGACCCTCTTGTTAATTTTTTTTATCTATTATTAATGGAAATAGTATATGTTTAAGAAAATTTATAGTATCAATTTGCATGTTATTGTTTAGTCTAGAGACCAAAGTGCAATAACCCAAAGTTTTAGAGATATAGTACACTTATTTTTCACTAGCAATGGATGGAAACTTAATAAAAGAAACAAAGCACATATTTAGGAAAGTTTCAGGAGTTGATTTGCACATTTTAAAAGTCAATGATTAAAGTATATATGACCTATAGTTCAAGAGATAACGTATTTTTTCCTATTTTATTTTAACAATATATCAATATTAATCTCATATTTATTTGCTTTATATTTCACTTTAGGAAAAGAGACAATTTTACTTTGAATTAGGGTATATCACAAGATGTATAAGACTTACAATACAATTAAAAATGACCAAACAATACTATTATTTGCTAAATGAGAATGTAATCAGGGATAACAATTCTCTCTACCATTTAGGGATTATCATAGGGACTTCCCCATTCAAAGCCCCAACTCAAGGATATTTTCCCTACAGGCATGGGAGTAGAGATAAAAGTTCCCTCGAAGCAAGTTTGGATATAATTAAGGGCGTAGGTCAGTGTCTTGCAAGTTCTCATATATGGTTAAATATATTGAAATACCATTAATATTAACCTCAATATTATATATATGTATGTCTATTTTAGTATTTTTAATATTATTCTATTATTTAATTTAAAAATATAAAATCATACTAACTATAAATGATTATTATTTTTAAATTTTATTATATTTTTAATTTTATAATTTTTTTAATTTGTTTGGGAATCCTAGAAAACCTATGAGAAGTTGAAAAATGGGAACAGGAAAAAAAATCTCCAAAGACGTGAGTTGGAGTTGAGGACTGGGACAGGGAAGGGGACCATAGGACTATGGGAGTGCCATCACTAGATGTGATAAAAGAAACACGATTCTTGGATTCTCTTTGGAGAAAGAAAAAAGTTTTCGGGCCCATTAAAATAAATGATACAGATGATATGTGGAGCAGAAATTCTTTTCTAACCGAAGGGGGAAAGAATTTCTCCAAAGAGAAATATATACTCGCAGCATCATTCTTTTTCTTTTCTTCTCATATAAGAAGTAAAATAAAAGAAACACACAAAATAGCATATATTTATATCCGCTTGAGTAACTGGCAAAATGTGTACCAAGAGAGTTTTTTTTTTTTAATACACATCAAATGCCATGGAGAGATTCTTCATCTGGGAAGAAAGTTAATTACAAGCTAATACAATTAATTTAAATATAAAGTAATTTTCTAACATAACTATCAGATTCGATTTATTCAGTACACAGATAAGTTTATTTTCTGGTATATTAAATTTCTTTCAATCTACTTCTTAGAATTTGAATCAATTTTAAATTAATCTATATGCCATTTTTTTAATTATTTTTATCGCTACTTACATTTATCTGATTATCTCAAGGTCTTCTTTTCTATTATTTTATTAAATTTTTTATGATCAAGGTATTTAATATCTTTCCAAGTCTTTAAAGGGTCCATTACAACATTCATTTCTATTATATTTTAAATAACATAAAAAAGTTTATGAACAGAGAAATTTGTCTACTTTAAAATTAGGGTACGTCAAAAGTGATTACAAGTCATACAAATTAGGGGTGTTCACAGTTCGTTTTGATTTGGTTTTGGAGGAAAAACCAATCGATCCAAATAATAAATTTTATTTCGGTTCGGTTTGGTTCGATTTGATTACAATTAAGAAACCAAACCAAACCAAACCAATTTAAATCGGTTTGGATCGGTTCGGTTTTCGATTGTTTAATAAAAAATTTTATAAAGTGTAAAAAATAAATTTTATTTTGAGTAAACTAAAAGAATTAATCAATAATTACAAATTTAAAATATTGAGTTAAGATATAATAAGAATATTTGAATAATTCTAGTATTATAATATTGTAGAATATATTTATATGTATCTTTGTAAAAATATAGATATAGATAAGTAATATATAATATGTAATATATCTTATATATATATATATATAATTATTAATGTGTAATATATTATCGGTTTAGTTCGGTTTGGTTCGGTTTTAGAAATTAAAATCGAAAATCGAACCAATCCGATCGGTTTTTATAAAACAAGAACCAATTAAAACCAATTTATTTCGGTTTTAATCGGTTTTCGGTTTTTTTGGATCGGTTTTCGGTTTTAGTTCAGTTTGGATCGATTTTGAACACCTCTAATACAAATCTAAAAATAAGCTCCCAATTAAAGCTTATATACAAAATCAAACACAATGATGAATAAGTTATTAAGTGAAAACTTCTTATCTTAAGTTCATAAATTACTATTTAATATATATAAAGTCGTGACAATAAAAATGATAAGCTTTATATAAAATAATTTTTTAACCTAATATACAAAAGTTATTATATGTTACATACTAATTTATATGAATAAAATAAAAATTGGCAATTAAGAATTTCTTTGCTATATTATTTACAAAATGATGAAAAGTAGAACTCAGAAAGTCTCCTAAATAGTTCTACTTGACTCAAATAGGATTACTTTTAGTAGGAAAATACCTGTGATTTTGACCAAAAAAATTACAAAAAATTAAAACAAAAACTTTACTTATACTTGAAGGAAGAACTTTTCTTTTAACATGTGAATCACAACCATCATTTATTAAGATAGTAAAGATTTTTGAGTAAATTACACTCTCATTTTTCAAGAGATGTTCTAACTATACAATCTATCATTCCATCTATTTTTAAAATACACTCTTCTTTATCTTAAAAATAAAAATATGCTGCAATTTAATTCATTGTTATATTTTCTGTTAAATTTTCATGAAACTCTGTTATCTTATATTTATTTTATATATAAATTTATTTTATTGAATTTTCATTTATTATAATATTAAGAGAATAAATTATTAACAACATCAACAATTTGTGATAATCATTTGAAAAATAATAATTGCATATTTTTCAATTTTTTTATAATGTTTTTAGATTATGATATGCATGATAATTAACATTAATATATGTTTGTTAGTAAAATATTTTAGTATTAATTTACTAAAATGAAAATAAAATGTTTATTTTATATTAAATTGTATATATTTAAAATCAACAATAAGGATTAAAAAATAGATATAATAATATAAATATTAGCATGTCAATTCTCAAGGATTTATGAAAATGAAATAATTTTGATAATATTAAATAATAAACTATTAAAATATAATAAACGTTTTAAAGATAACATTGATAGTGGGTAGTTTGATAAATTTAAATACATATTTTAACTAATAAATATTTAATAAAAATTTAGAAAATATCTGGTTAATAGTATTATATTAATTGGAGTGAAGTACATATCAAAGAATGACGTGTAATTTAGTGAAGATGTTTATAAAGGAAGAAAATCCTTGCTTTTCGGGAGTACGAGGCAAAGTATCTCGAAAAGAAACACTCAAGGCACCATGCTTTTTTATTCAAAAAGTAGGGTAAGTTTAAACAGCTCACTTAACAAAAATAAATATTTAATATTTATTTAATTTTTAATTTTTAATTAAATTAAAAAATAAATTGTATTTTTATTTTTTAATTTAATTAATAATTAAAAATTAGGGTGTTTGACTTACCATTTGGCGGGCATTTTGAACTTTGTCCAAAAAGTAAAAAATAAAATGAACACGCAAAGCACCGCGTTTATTTGCGAAAGTGGCAAAATGGATTCCTTCTAATTTATTTATTTATTTTTTTAGGGGGAAAAGAGTTGATTAGCTTTATCGATCGGGACTGAAGAGGTCCAAGATAGCAACGTTACAAGTGTGTTCCGGTGTAAAATGGGTACCTTGGATTCTTACCACTTGTTTCTTTCTTCTTCCTTCCTGTGCTTCTCTGCCAGCAAGTAAACTCCGAGACATCACGCATAGGGAAAAAGAAAAAAAAAAAAAAAAAAAGGAAAAATAATTGTTCTATCTACTTATCCATACTATCCATTTTTTCCATTGTTATGGCTGCACAACTTGGTATCGTGGCCTCTAAGCTACTTGGTATCGAGGACTCTAAGCTAATTGAAGCAGTTTCTCCGGAAAATGAAACTCGAAGGAGAAGATCAAGGGTGGAAAAGATAAAGCAATTGCAGCATGCAATAAAAGATTTCCACAAGCACCTGGAAGAGAGGATGGACAACGTGACTTTCCAGAATGCCCTAGAAGATGCAGAGAATGGACAACAAAAATATCAAAACGTGAACCTGGGAGACCACGTGACTTTCAAGAATGCCCTTGAAGATGAAGAGTATCGACAACAAAAAGATCAAAACGTGAAGGAGTGGCTGGATGGCGTTAAGGATGTGTACTACAAGGTTATAGATGTTTGCGAAGAACTGAGGACGGAGGAAACAATGAGGGCGCAAGAAAAGGGAAAGGGCTCAATCCCGCTCCCGCGATGTGCGCGCCTATTCCCCTATTCAATCCTGCCCCTGCGATGTGCGGTGAAAAAAGACGATGAGGTATTGCGAATTACAACTGATATATTGACTCGGGTTCAAAAGTTGTCAGGAGAAAAAGACGAGTTGCAACTGAATCCCAAGGAGAGAGGCCTGTCGGAATGCCCAGCTGAAATCACGGTTGAACCGGTGATATATGGTCGAGAAAAGGAAAAGAGTAGCATACTCCCGTGGATGCTCCACAGGAAGAATGAAGTTCAACTCATATCTACTATAGGAGAGGCTGGAATAGGGAAGACTGAGGTGGCTCGACTTGTCTTCAATGAAGTGAAGAGTCAATTTCACCTACGGGCATGGGTCAATGTCTCTGAAGGATTTAGGGTGCATCGAATTGCCCAAGACTTCGTGGAAGATGTCACGTCCAAGAAGATAAACAAGGTCGCATTGGACGTTCTAACTCAAAGAGTTCGGGAAGTTATCCGGGGGAAGAGGTATGTTTTTGTTCTAGATGGTGTGCCGGATGAACAAGATTTCGAGTCCAAGTGGGAAGAGCTAATGCGTATTTTCAATTGTGGTGCTCCTGGATGCACAATTTTGATGACCACACGCCACGAGAATAATGCTGTTGTTGCAGAAAAATCAAGGTTCAAGAAGATTCTGGCTCCACTTTCCCATGATGGTTGCTGGTCAATTATCAAGGATGCAGTGTCTGAAGTGGACGATGAAGTTGGCAAAGGGCTTGTGGAGAAGTGCGAAGGGTTGCCGGTGATTGCAAAAGCTCTTGGTGTTGTGTTGCATGACACGAGGGTAACAGATTGGAGACAAGTATTGAAAAGTGATATATGGGAATTGGCTCCTGAGGATAAACCATATGCCCTGAAAGCCACAATGTTCAGCTATTATTGCTTGCCTTCAGAATTGAGACAGTGCTTATTGTATTGTTCCATCTTCCCTAGGAACCACCAAATTGACGTGAACAAGTTGATTGACCTATGGATGGCACAGGACTCTATTGGGCTGGAGTTGGAGCTGAAGTCGGATCAAGAAAGGGCAGAAGACCACGACCAGAAAAAAGAACAGGTGGAGGACCACGACCAGAAAAAAGAACAGGTGGAAGACCACGACCAGAAAAAGGAAGAGGTGGAGGGCCATGACCAGAAAAAAGAAGAGGTGGAGGACCACGACCAGAAAAAGAAAAAGGAAGAGGTGGAAGACCGCGACCGAAAAAAAGAAAAGGCGGAAGATGAAGGTTGGAAACGCTTCAAAGAATTGTTAAAACGTTCCATCTTTCAAGAATGTTCTCATAAAGGCGACAGTGGTAGCTTCAAATGCAAATTACAGGGCGCAATGAGTGACCTCATCCGCGATATTACAAAAAATGAATGTCACATACTGACTCGTGATAAGCCAGAGAGTAAAGCGAAGATCCCTGAAAAGGCTCGTCATTGCACCATCAATGTTGTTTCACCTCAAGCTTCTTTGCCAGCATCCATAGAAAATTCGAAAAATCTGCACACTTTGATGTTGTTGTCTGAGTATTCCTCTATTGATCCAGCAAACCTTTCTAAACTATTGAGTAAAATGAGGAGGCTTAGGGCATTAGACATGAGCTATTGTTCCATGAAAGAGCTTCCACGCAAAGCATGTGAATTGATGCATTTAAGGTACCTTGACTTATCTTTCAACCGTGATTTGACCAAGTTGCCTCCAGCTATATGTAATTTGATCAATTTGCAAGGTTTAAATCTCAACGGGTGTGATGATCTACGAGAACTACCAGAAGGCATAGGAAAATTGACCAAGCTAAGGCATCTAGATATACTTTGGACAACACATCTTGGCTACTTACCAAAAGGGATTACAGGTTTGACCTCACTCACAAGATTGAGTCGTTTCTTTGGTAGCAGTGGTGGTGATAAAGAAGCATGTAACCTTGCAGATCTGAAAGAACTGAACAACCTTCAAGGGTATATTGCCATAGAAGGGTTGGGTGGTGAAACCAGTGTTTCCGAAGCTGAAAAAGCAGCTCTAAAGGATAAGAAAAGCCTACTTGGATTGGAACTGTGGTTTTCTGTTCTAGAATCAGGGAGTGGTAACCATGAAGGTATACTTGAAGCTTTGAATGCACCTCCTGGATTGCAATGTCTTGGGATATTTTACTATAACGGCATATTTAGCCAACTCCCTCCATGGATGACAACACTGGAGGCACTAAAACACCTAATAATTGCTGATTGCAAATGTGAGACTCTACCCCCTCTTGGGAGACTGCAACACCTTGAATCACTAGAGCTAAAAAGATTGGCTAAGGTGGCAAAAGTGGGTCATGAATTTCTGTGGAGTATGGACGAAGACTCTTCCTCAAAAAAAGCTCCTTTTCCAAAATTGCAAAAGCTCCACTTCAACGTTGGAGAGGAATCAGTGATGAAAGACAACCTATGCCTTCACTGTCCTTTCTATCAATTGTCGACTGTCCGAAGTTCGAGTTGAAGGAACTTCCAAACTATATAAAAGCGAAAGAGAAGCAAGGTCGACTGACGATTGAACAAAAAGATTATATAGACGGCGAAATGAAGGAACCCAACAAAGGTAAAACTCTGACACTACTTTTCTTCAAACCGTCCTTTAGTGAACATTGTTGTAGATTTTCTTACTATTGTTATTATTATTATTATTATTATTATTATTATTATTATTATGCAATATAAGGTTATGGGCAGCAGATTAATGTGCACTCATGAAGGATGCACCAAAGGTTATGATTAGTGTTATAATTTTCTTAAACTTTATATGTTCTATACGTTTCCAATGCTATGATTCTCCTAAACCCCAAACCCTTCAATTATTTTCCTTTTGATTATGGCCTAGATTTAGAGATTTCACTACCTTACTAGTATTGTTATTTGACCATCACATTTGTGGACATCATTTAGATATTTGGAGAATTATGTGTAAAGAATATGTGATTTCATTTGCATTTCTAGTAAATTTAGTTAAGAGAAAATATAGAGAATTATATATTAATAAATATAAATTTTAATTGAATTACTAGTGAATTCTATGACATAATTTTATATCTATTATTAATTATCTTAATGCAACTATTATATTTATCAAAAATATAACTGAAGTTTCCAATTATTTATACATTAGTTTAAAATGTCTAAATAATGTAAAATTATGAATTCAAATATCAACCTCCCTTGACTTCCTCTAAGATGGTTTTGGTCGGTCCAACTCTAATGTACCTACCAGAAGGCTAGGTCAATAGTCCCCCCCCCCCCTCTCTCTATCTCTCTCTCTCTCTCTCTCCTTTTCTTCTTTCTATCCTTTTGGGAGGGGATATGACGCCGACTTCATCAATTACATCACATCCTGCATACTTTAAAAATCAGCCAAACCGATTCCAAAGAAAGAATTTTTTTTTTTTTTACCAAAACAATTTTTATAACAATATTGTAAAGACTTTTGTCAATTTTTTTTACTTGATTTTATTTATTTCTTATACTGAGTATTTCATTTATTATAATATTATCTAACACTATTTTCAATATTATTAGAATAATGTTCTGCTATAAAAATAAATTTTTTTAACTATCAAAACCTTTTTTATGAAAACAACCTATATTAATGTTAAAAAGAATACGCAGACTCAATTCATTTACGGTTCAATCGTTAAACCATAAATTAATTTCTTTTACCGGTTCAATGACTAATTTGATTTCTAGAACCTAGTCTAACATTGTACTACTTTACAAATATCAAAATATCTAATTATTAAATATTTTAAATAAATCAAAAATAATTTCATAAAGTTATTAAAATAGATTGTATCATTAATGTGATAGCAAATATATCTTTTATCTGAAAAAAATTATATTTATACTATTATCTTTTTTGACAAAATATTTATACTATTATCCATACCTCTTGAGTAGCGTTATTATCTCAGTTCTCGTATTTGTGTTATTCGAATTTTATTTGTGTCAATTTGAGCTTTCCATGATAAGGGATTAGATTAGTGGTACAAATCGATCAGAATGAGTAATCCAAAATTCTTATATTGTACTATTGCCTGAGTAAAAGCCTTATTATCCTAATTGGGTTAGAATTATTTACTTTTGTGCATGTTAATTAATTTTTTTCCCGACTGTCAATTTGTAATTTCTGAGTCTTCGACGCGCAACTAATTCAATTGGATGTTATTTCTTGCTAGCTCAATAAGAAGACATGTTTCCTAAGAAATGGAGCTCATAATAATGCTATCATACTCAAATTTCGCTAAATTACTTGTCAACATGTTTTCTTTCATACAGCTAAATAAATAACTAAAGGTCTAACTTATGTTACTTACCAACTGTTCATGCTACTTTAAAGGTGCGCAAAAGCAGTAACCAATGTGCGGCCTCCATGGGATTGCTCCGTCTACTAAAGGGGAAGAAGCCGAAGATTATGTGGCTTGCCAAGTGACCAATTCCGAAGTGAACTATTCCTAGCTAGTTACTACTTCCGATTTGGAAAAAACTTTGGCACTTACTATGATGTAATATTAATAAGGATTCTAAGATAATGTATTCTATATTCTATATTCTAGTACTTTGGCAAACATTTGTATTATGACTTTTATGCAGGTTCTGTATTCTATTTTGAGACTTGTGGAATCATGTATCAAAAGGTAAGGATTTCAATTATGTTATCAGTGCCATATAAAGAAAAAAAATGTTATCAGTGAATTTATTTATGAGAAATGTTATGTGTTAATAATCAGAAATTTCAGTTATTGTATTGGTTAATCTAGTAAGGCAACAATAACTCATGTGAAATCCTTTTAAGAGTTTTACAGATAAAATAATTGAAATTTTCATTTATTAACGTGTGATTTTTTTATTAGGAAAGTTCAGTAATTGAAATTCTCATTTATTAATGCATGATTCTCCAAGTGTCAAAGTAGTGTATATAAAACTTATGTACAAATATCATTATGAAAAAGGATTTTACTTATGAGTATTGATTATAAAAATCCTATCTACTAATAAATAAAAAATAGAATAAAATGTGTATAATTTTAAGTTTATGATGAATTAAGTACTCTAAGAAAAACCTACTTTCAATGTAATACTTTGTTTTTATGTTTTACTAACAAGTGAGCGCTTAAGACTCTTGTCAAGGATTGAAAAGATGTTTCTTTCTCCCTCTGCATCTTTTAGTTTGCTCTTGTAAGTAACAAATACATGTAAATCCTTGTTCTATCCAGATTTTTACATGGAAAATGTTTTTTATTCTTAAATTTTAGACACCTCTTTCGATATTTAAGAATTGACGTGTAAAAATTAAGAATTTTAATTATGTTTCTAATTAATATGGTAAATATGGTAAGATAATTGATAATGTGTCAAAATTTCTTAAACAAGATTTGTCATTTACATAATTGAAATACACATCTATTAACATATAGTTTTCCACATTTTCTTGTAGATAAATTTATCACCTATATAACTAAAATACACATTTATTTATACATAATTCCACAGATTTTGAAAAGGGTGTATACTATGTTTCTTCTTATATAAATCAGTGTTTTTATTTTAATACTTTCCTTTATTGTTTTATTTGTCAGATTTATTACATTTGAAAATCATGTATTAAAATATGCTAATTTTAAGATGAAGGCGATATCTCAGATGTTGTTTTAGGATTTTTTTTTTTCAAATTGAGAAGGGAGCTTGATTATTAAAAAATTTCCACCGAAAGATTTTGTAGATAACTGCAACGAGATATGGATTAATGCTACATCAATTTCTCTGATATGCTTCTAAAAAGAGTATAAGCAATATTGCAGGGAAGGATTGAAACCAGTAAGCAGCGCTTTAGATATCTAAGGTAAAATAGATTTTTTGGTCTCTTTTCTTTACTTGTTTTTTAAATTTGATCTTTTATTTTTTATTTTTTTTAATTTAATCCCTTATATTACAAATTGTTTTCAATTTGGTCATTGATCATTTTTCCATCACATATCTAACATAAAATGTTGATGTGGCACCATCGATACCATATTCATGTGCATGTGCATGCCATAGCTATATTATTTGTGTCATCTTAATATTTTTCATTAATTATGCGATGGTAAAGTGATTAGAGATTAAATTGAAAATAATTTGTAATATAAGGGATAATTTAAAAAAGAATTAAATTAAAAAATAAATACAAATATGGGATAAAAATATTTTTTTTGGGCCAGAAATCAAATAACAAATTGAGCCAGATACATATGGTCTCACCCAAATTTCAACGTCAATTGTAGTCGTAGTGTTACTGTTGTAGAAGACCCCGCAACCTTATTACAATTGTAGCCACATTAATTGTATTTCTTCATAATTTTCTACTTCCAGAATAATTGTAATGCAACTGAAGATGGCAATTCAAATTCACGGTGCCACCTATTCAATTGGCCAATCCAAAAGCCAAAGGGGTCAACTAAGGTGATCAATTTTTAATCAATTAGATAAGGCTCATCTTAAGTGAGAACGTGAGCGGATGTCTGTCTTTAAATCCATAAAGTGCAAAATAATCATTGTACTGGATGAAGCATTCTTAGAGGATAATGTATTTTTTTTTTAGAGAATTTCGATTGTTTTTGTTTAAAATTCTTTATTTGGATAATAATATGAAAAAATTTTAAACTTTCAAATGTTTTTAAGAGGTATTTTCTAAACTTTAAAAGAGGAGATTTCAATTTTTACCTGTCTGTAAGGAATTCTAAAATTCCCTTTTTTCTTCATCCATTTTCTTTTAACTCCTTCCTTCTACAAGTTTACCATTACTCGTTGATGACCCAATGATGACCACTGCCCGTCGCCTGTTGCCCACTGACCACCACCCATCGCACACTGGCGATCGCCACTCGCCACCCACTAGCTGCAACCTACTACCCACCGTCTACTATAGGCCACTGATCACCCATTGACGGCTGCCACCATCAACTACTCTTCGGCGACCACCATCCTTAACCAATCACCCAAAGAGAATATAATATAATTTCATTATACAAAAAATGTATTTTGTAAATGAAATAATACAATCACTTTATCCAAACAAAAATTTTTAAAATAAAAGAACTTAAATTGAAGTATTTAAATTTTTGTGTTTTAAATTTTCTGAAATTTGAGAATACTTTATCCGAACACGTTTGGCATGCCATGCTACGCATGATAGAATAAACTAATACAATGCATTATAACCGTATCCAATATTTGGTACAGTCAACCTATTATATAAACTTATAAATCATATCCCCTTATATATCAAAATAATAGATAACTTAATCAAGTCTAAGGAGATCATATATGGCCTGATTAGTTTTTGATGTATAAAGACTCTTTTACTATATATATATATATATTAACAAACAATATTTAATATAAATTTATATTTATATATAATTCAAAAATAATTAAAAAATAATTATATTAATTTTCAAATTTCTAATTTAATAATTAATCATAAATATATTGTTATTATAATCTATTTTTTATTATATTTTATATAATATATCTTATACAGCGATATACCAAACACTACATAATATTAAAATTTTATCAAGTCTTATACAATCAGATCTTATACTATTAACCCCGATATGTCAACCTTGCCTTATACTATATTAGCCCCCTTTTTTTTTTATAAATGTCAAAACTCAACCACTCTAGAACAAAGTGGGAGCCAAAAACTGGCAATCAAAGTACAGCAAATAATGTTATTACAAATAAAGATTCAAAAAACAACTATCTAAGAAGGATCATCATGCTAACACCACACATGTTCAACACATTGACCATGTATACACACCAACTATTCAGTTAAGCTATGCACCAGTGTCATAGATCATGAGCTGCAGAATCCTCTTTCATGATAGGATTACCGTATGTTCCTCTTAGCAAGTACCAACCGATTCCACTTCCTAACTATAATTAGATTATTAGCTAGGAACTATGGTGTGAATGGGAATTCCTGACACCAAGCTTCTACCCAATGTCCCATCCGCAACTTGAGCTTATTAATTTCAAATGCCCAATTCAAAAAATATGATTCTATTTCTAGTATTCTAGATTGTCTAGAAGATAACATACATCATTGACATCTAAAGTTTTTTTCAAATCATCTAAATGGAGCACCTCCCCAAGCTTCAAAGAACAACATGGGTGAATTGTGGTAGTACCAACTAATCCCCCACCACTGTAAGTAGCTATGCTAAAACATCCAAGCAACAAGGCATTCAAAGAAAAGGTGTTGAATTGATTCTACATTGTTAGAGCATAACACACACTGAGAATCATTGGCTAGTATGCAACCAAAACGGCATAGTCCATCCTTTGTGTTCAATCGCTTAAGTAGGATAAACCAAACCAGAATTTCAACCTTGGGAGGTGCAACACCCTTCTAAGCAATTTTTGCCTAAGAATAAATGGATAAGGAGGAAACTGTGCTTCTAAAAATCTGCAAGGAAAAGGACTTGACAGTATATTCCCCAGAAACATAATATCTCCACAATATTGTGTCATCCAAGCCTTCAACAAAATTATGCTGGTTAATGATCAGCAACATTTCTTGTAGGAGTTGTTCTTCCCATGCAAATAGATGCCTTCTCCAACTAAAGTTCCAATGCCACACATCTTGATTCCAATGTCCCATGTCTACTATATGACATTCCTTTTGAGTAGAAACTGAGAATAATCTAAGGAATTTCACCTTTAGAACCCCAATATCTAGCCAATTATCAAGCTAGAACCTGGTAGATCTTTCGCAACCAACCTTCTTCCTTAAACCATTCTGAGCATTGATCTGTATCAGATGACCCATACTAGAGAAATTAGAGAGCTGATTCCAAATATTGCCATTATCCTGTGATGAGTTGTTGCCTGCAAATAAACTAGGAGGAATGTTATGATTTGATTGGATAATACGCTTCTACAGTGAGTCACCACGATCTTTGAATTGCCATCACCATTTAAAGAGAAGAGCAGCATTCTTTATAATCAAATCACCCACACCTAAGCCACCTAGCTCTTTGGGTTTTTGGATCACCTGCCATGAGACAAGTGGGATTTCTCTTTGTCTTGCTCCAGCATACCAAAAGAATCTCCTTTACATATTGATTATCTTCTATGCCACCATCTTAGGGATCTTAAAAAGACTCAAATAATATAAAGGCAGACTATTAAGGACAGACTTCACAAGAACAAGTCTCCTAGCTTTAGATAAGAATTTGGCTTTCCATAGTGCTATCCTTTTTTGAATCCTGTCTAAAATTGCTTGCCACATTGAAGCTTTTCATGGATTTGCACCTAAAGGGATACCAAGATATCGAATTGGTAGATGAGCTACCGAGCATCCTAATGAATGTTGCACCTCATTCACCCATTCTCCATTACAATCGAAAGGAATTAATGCAGATTTGCTGTAATTAAATACGAACCTGACATCACCGAGAAGCAATCTAATACTTGCCTTGCATTCAAAATGCATTCCTTGTTCTTTGGGCAAAATATTAGGGTGTCATCAGAAATTGCAGATGGGAAAGTTCCATTGCTCTATGTCCAACTTGAATGCCATGCATTAGATTTAGTTGTTTTGCTCTCTCAACCAATTTATTAAAAACTTCACCAATCAACACAAACAAAAGGGGAGACAATGAATCCCCTTATCTCAATCCTCTATGCATTTTGAAGGGAGAAGATGGGGACCCATTAATGAGGATCGACATCGACGCCGTGGATACACAATGCTAAATCCAAGTCCTCCATTTAGAACCAAAACCCATGCAATCCAACACATGATCAAGGAAATTCCAGCTTACTGTGTCATAAGCTTTTTGGAAATCGAGCTTCAACATCACAGCACTTGTCTTTGACTTCTTTAACCACCATGCCACCTTGTTAGCAATCAATGCGCCATCCAAAATCTGTCTTCCGCTAACAAATGCTGATTGTGTTTCACCGACGAGTTCTCCTATAACCGTCTTGAGCCTGCTCGCAAGTATCTTAGAAATCAATTTGTAAAGACAACCTACCATACTTATAGGTTGAAAGTCCTTTACCTCCACCGCA
This sequence comes from Pterocarpus santalinus, assembly GCA_031439595.1. Lineage (NCBI taxonomy): Eukaryota > Viridiplantae > Streptophyta > Magnoliopsida > Fabales > Fabaceae > Pterocarpus > Pterocarpus santalinus. The sequence continues at coordinate 6,815,319 of CM062523.1, forward strand.
TCTTCCACCTTTGGTATTAACGTCACCCATGTTAAGTTGATTTCTGGAGGAAATGAGCCTTGTTCGAAAAAATCAGAAATAAAACTGCATATCTCTTCGTCAAACTTGTCCCACAATTTTTTGATGAAGTTCAAATTAACACAATCATAACCTGCACTTTGGAAAGATCACATGAACACACAATATCCAAAATTTCCTCCATAGAAGGTACTCTTTCTAGAGCTTCAACCTTGGCAACATCAATTCTTGGTAGGAGACTTGTTAGGAGAAAAACTTGGGGCAGTGCTATCTCACTATGTAGTCTCTTATAAAAATCCACAATCTCTCTTTTGATCACCCTTGGGTTCTTGACAACCCAGTTTCTGATTTTAAGTTGCAAAATCTGCTTATGTCTTCTTCTACTCACAGCGACCGAATGAAAATATTTGGAATTTCTGTCTCCCAAATTTATATGTCTATCCCTAGACAATTGTTTCCAATAGCTCTCCTTTCTATTGTACCAAATAAGCAGCTACTCCTTAAGAGCCTTCACAGGAGTCAGATCAACAGCATCTCCACCACATCTATCAATCTTCAACTCAACATCATTAAGCACTTTCTCAAATTTCCTTATCATGGTCTCAATATTACTGAATGCATCTTGATTCCATTTCCTTAGAGTATTCTTCAATTTTCGGATCGTCTCCACTACTGAAATATGTAACGTCCTCCTCTGTACAGTACTATGCTTAAGTCATAGTATCACACTCTAGGGTTGTTACTGTTGCCTAAGCGGACCTTATTTGACAACAACTTCAGCCGTCTTTGAATCTTCTTGAACTATCTGGAGATAACACTGAAACAGGAGTGAGAATTTTAAATTCTCAGTAGGATTCACTAAGAAATTTCATACCGTGTTATCGTTATTATCTTCAGCTGCTTCAATTTATTATGAAAAAGGTGAGCATGTTATATAGAATGTTCAGTTTTATAGTTCGAAAATATATTATCCGAAGCAAAGTTTATTTTATTCAAGCACTTGAATAACATTGCAATTATATGATCAATTCCTGTTTCATAATTAGCATGGCAGTCACAACACTCACAAATATAGTAAATTTTAGCATAATAAGAATATCGGAACATATATATATATATATATATACACACACACACCAAGGCATTTATTTAACCTTCCTTTACTTTTCTATAACTCTCTTTCTTGATACATCTAGGCATTACATATCGTCATCCTCAAAATGCAATTTTTCTTAATTTCCTTTACTTGTCATGCACATTCCAGAGTATGATCGTTATGTCATACTCCATCAGAGTGTGATCGCCATGTCACATTCCTTAGGATATGCTCATCATGCTATATTCCAGAGTATGGTTGCCATGCCATACCCCATCGGGGTGTGATCGCCACGTCACATCCCTTAGGATATGGGATCATTATATCATATTCCAGAGTATGATCGCCATATCGCATTCCCTAGGAATATGGACTCATCATTATATCTTTCATCATAGAATCATCAATACATAGGCTTCATACCTTATTCTTGAATGATGATACATGCATGGTATTCATATACGTCGCGTAATAACATTAACACACAAACATTTAGAACTATCACTAATTTCTGCCAGAAAATCGGCAGCATGACGGATTATGTCCGCTTCCCTGTGAATAGTGTCAGGCTACTAGTAAAATCATTCAAACATGCAAATCAGTATGGAATAGTAATTATATATTCACAATATCATTCATCAAATTCAATGCAGACATCAATAGAGTTTTCTGCTTACTTCATCCTATTCTGCCCGAATTTTGTATAATTCATCTATAGTCCAATTCAACTCATTTAAACTTGAATTTTGGATATGGCATAACTCTATATGTCTAGTTTCCAACTCTTTTAGTCCCATCTCATTTTGATTTGTATAACTCAAGTTATTAGCATTTTACCTCAGATTGCCCTATACTTAACCAGAAGTGCATTCTTATAAGTGAAAATTCACTAAAAATAGAAATCTGAGTGAAATCATACAAAATTTATATTAAATTAAAGCTAACAGAAATTAAATAAGTTTCATATCATTTGCATGAGTATATTTTGAGATATAAGGCCCGTAACTTGACCCTGTTGGACTACCCTATTCTAGCCCGGTTTGAACTTAAGGTAACTTCATTGATGTGCTGGAAATAATTGGCAATGAATCTGACTCTAAAATTTTTATGGGATATTCCTTTACATGTTAACTTTCAAATAGTGTTAGTTGCACTCAATTTAGAGTTGTGTAGGGTGAGTTACGCCTTTCTCAACTCATACTGCCCAGATGAGAATCCAGATTTCTAAGTCAAACTTCAAAAATTGATAACTAATTCTATACTAATCCAATGTCTTATAATTTATATGTATAGAAAGCCTTGAATATCTAGTTTCATATAAAAATAGATTCATAAAATTTAAACGGCTGTAGGCGGAGCCGTACACTCCGCTGTACAGACCGCCATAGGTTTTTCACCTAGATAGCATCCTAATTCTTCACTTCTTCTAGTTTTCTCCTCCTAACTTTAATTCCAACTCAAAATGTTATGTTAATCCAACCATAACCCATCAAATACATCCAATATATCATCAAATAAATAAAGCAAATTAGAATTCCAAACAGTCACAATCCATAGAAATCAAGAACAAAAGTTGAATCCTACTTTGGTTTTGGTGCCACCACAAGCTAGTCTTGATTTTTAGTGAAAGATTTGGATGCAAGAAGCTTGATGGATGTTGAAAGTGGAAGAAGATGGTGAGAGGAAGAAGATAGTAAGTCTAAAAGAGAGAGAGAGGAGGCTGAAATTGAGGGAGAATAAGAGAGGAAATATCTCACCCAAGAGTGGATGTGATTGGTGAAGGCTTGGTGGTGGAGGTGAGGCCAAGTTTCTCCACTATCTTGAGCAATATTTGACGCCACTCATATATGGTAGGGGTGGCTTGATAACTGGTGAAAATATACTATTTTCCCCCGTATTTGTGTATTGAATTTTTCCAAATTTATTCTCATAATGATGATTTTCTTGGATTAATTTAATAAATCTTTTATTGTTGATGCTTTCAATGAGAAATTAATTATTTTGAATTTAATTAGCAATTATTTTCACTAAATTTATTTGATTGCAGAATTGATTTTTAGCATGATGGATTTGAAGATTAGAGGGGAGCAATTGGATAAAGATTTGAAGATTTTGAATAGCAAAAAGATGATTTTTGAAAGATTTGATTTGAGTCAAAGAAGGAAAAAGATAGAAGAGATTACCTAAAGATTTGAATTATATTTTTAAAGATAAAGATAAGAGAATGGGGATGAAGATTTGAAAAAAGAAGAAAATCAAGAAAATCAGTTTCTTTCTGTTTGGATTTAAATTCTTTTATCCATTAGAGGAGAGAAACATAAGCTAAGGGCTGGAGACTCTAGAGAGCTATCAGAGTATTGTTTTCTTTTCTTTTTCCATGACTTACTAAATTTCTTATAGGTGTTAGGGAGATGTAGTCTTAAGGAACTAATTTTGTATTCCGTTTTGTTATTTTAATTATCTTTTCGATATATTACTTAATTTCTAGTGTTTTTAATGTTGTTTTTGGCCTGATCACCCATTAACTGATGTATGGTTTTATGACGTTAAAAGTCATTTCACTTCATAAAATAAGCCAAACTAAAAATTAACATAGGTTAGAGTAGCTAGCAGTGGAAGTATTCATTTGTGCGGCCAATGGAATTCTTGTTTTTCATCCTTAGAATAGATTTAGAATAGTCTAAGAAATTAAACTATTCAACTTGTCCTAAGAAGATCCTAGTATTAAGCCATTGAACTTTGACTATAATTAAGAGTAATTCGACCAATAATGATATTGCCAAGGAACTAAGTTAATAATTGGGTAATACAAAATTAGGAAACTTTGATGAAATCAACTCCTAACACTTGCTTTTCATCCATTGCTTATTTCTATTTTCTATAGCTTGTTTAATTACAATTTTTATATTTATTTAAATTTCAATTTTCTCTCAATTTGTGTTTGCCTGAATAGTGACATGCCCAAATGAATCGGTAATTGGTTTTGATTCTCGTGGGAATGACAATCCTGTACTCATTTTTCTTATTACTTGTGACCCGGTATACTTGCTGGAGCTAGTTTTCTAAATTGGCTAACATGGCTGAATTTCAGCCACTTCTCCTAGGGTTTTCATATATAATCCTATTGATTCAGTTCTAACAATTTAAAATATTGAAATTCTACCAATTTCCTTCAAATCGGCAAAACGATTAAGAAGAATTTTATGAGGTTTACTATGTTTTTATTTTAATTGTTTCTAATCCAAATCTCTCTAATTAACATCTAATTAACTCCTAATTAACCTTTCATTAACTTCTAATTAATTCTACACATTCAATAAAGTCAGATAAATCGATTAATAATATATATTAAACTTAGTGTAATTCCAGACATTATACTAAATAATTTTTCATAGTCTTTTACACAACAATCTAAATTCCCTTTAGATCTAGTATTTATAATTCATCCCTAATTACTCTTATTTTTCTATAAATTGATTAACAACACAAATCAATTGCACTGTTTCTTTGGGATTGTTATCTTTTCGCTTTTTCATAAATCCTTTAATATTTTTTGTTTGGTTTCCATAACTAATGACATTTTCATAATTATGGGCAAGTCTAAGGACACCTCACGTCATTTCATATCAGACTGTCTCCATGGCCCAATCGGCAGAGATTTAAACTTCTACGGTTTCACCACGTGATTTTGCTCTATTTAAAATCTCATTCTGTTAATTCTACAGATATGGGGGTATAACGGTCATTTCATGAAAATTCTAGAGTTATTGTGGGAATAAGTCTTTGGGGTCAAAATATAATTTCTAAAAATCTTAGGCATCACTATAATTAACAAAAGTTTATAGGGGCACTTTTATCATTTCTTAATTTTTAATATATGGCAGTGCCATATTTTCAATGGCAGTATCACACTACCCTATAATTCTAAATGTGAAGATCGTTATGGCATAATGCTGCCTGAGAAATTCTCATACTGCCTAAGGGAAATAATTCAAAGTTTACATTACGTTCTGTCTACGAAAGTGGAGATGTTATAAAATATGCCCTAATGCCTGCCATTCTTGTTAAACCATTTTCTCAAAATTTGGATGTGAAAACCAAGCATCCAGGCTTCTAAACAATTTTGGATCATTAATCTTGTTCATCAAGTCCAAAAGAAGAAGGGTATGATCTGATAACTTACTGCTAATAGCTGAAAGTTTCAGATTTGGAAATTTCACCCGCCGATCTGCTTCCACTAACATTCTGTCAATCCTACTACTTGAGTTTTCCCTTGCCCATGTGTACTTCCTGTCCAGTAGTTGAATATTTGATAGACCCGCCATTTCCATCCCCCATACTTTGCAGACATCCTACGCCTCCTTTCTTTTCCTCTAATGTGAAAATCTCATTGAAATCTCCCATTGCCAGTATTGGTTCATCAATTGCTTCTTTTAGAGCAATTAATTCTTCCCATAAAAGTCTCCTTTCATTACTACAATTTGGAGCATACACAATCAAGATTGTGCATGTAAAGGAGAGTTCCTTCAGAGATGCTATCAAACAAATCCAACGCCAACCCATCCTTACATCCTTAATATCCACTGAGTGCTTACCCCATAAACAAATCAGACCACCACTCCCTTCCTCAGCCAATGCCTGTGCCCAACCATAATCATCACCACCCCGCCAATTCCTTAACGTTTCGTCTCAACCAAGTCAAGAAAAATCGATTTAACATCAAACATCAATTTCTTAATTGCACCGTCTTTCCCACTACCACCAATCGCCCTAACATTCCAACACAACATCTTCATTAATAATTGCACTAACAGAAGCACCAAAAGAAAGGGATTATCTCAATCGTCCGCCTTCCCTCCCTTCTTCCTGGATTAACCTCTCTTCCTGGGCAACATAAAGTCCTGAAGCTTGCGGACCTTTGATAAAGCCTCAATCATAGCTCTCTCATTCCCCACCGTAATACCCAACTCCTTTCCCACGTTCCATGTCACTTGTGCTTCAACCAGATCTTCCTCATTCGGCACGACATTTCCTGTTTCAACATCTACCTGTAGTATGGCTTCAAGTTCGAATAGAGGAGTTTGCGGAACCCTATCATCAGGGCAGGAGTCTGAATGAGGTGAACCACATCGATCCTGTCCTACTTCATCAACCACATCTTCCCTATTTTGGGATTCAGCCCAATACGTTGCCTCAGGTCTGATAATGTACTCTTCAAATCCAGATGGGATCTTCGGTCCACTTGGAGTTGGTTCCTTACTGCCCAATATACCATCATCCATAGTACCCGGAGCTCCAAATGGGCTTGTCCTTGCGGCTCAGAAGGTTGAAATTCATTTACATTAGCTTCACCCAAATGTCCGCCCATTTGATTTATCATCCTTGTATACTGTAATTCACTAGTGGGATCGAAATTGCTGCTTGTGGGACCACAATTATCTTGGACCTTGCATATCATTGAATTAACTAACTGCAATTCCAATTCTGCCCTTATCGTGCTCCCCTTGTCACCGGCCATCGACGATTCGCCTTCTGCAAAATTTGCTTGGGCAAGATTCAAGGTCACATCATTCTCCTTACACCACCATATCCCTTCTGCTCCATATTGGATTCAGAATTTTTTTCCTTTCTTTCTTTAACAAAGATCTCATAAAGTTTTTCATTGAGAGATAGACCAATCGTATTATTAATGGGCGCAAATACTGTTGTATCGACCAATACACTGGCATAGCTTAGGTCAAGGATCGAATCAATCTTCAACTCAATTGCTTCACCCCATCATTCTCCAATCTTCATCAGATTTGTTATGGATCTACGATGTAAATGAAGACCCCAATAGTCGAGCCAAACCCTTCTAGTTTGGCATATTTCTTCTGGCGTCCAAATGACAGCCTCATCAAAGACATTCTTTAATTCCCCCATGGCTATTTCTATAGCATTATCTCCAACCTGTTTCGTGTCTATGGTTATAAGGAACTTATACATTCCCATAGAGCTCACCTTTTGCACCTTAATTCCAACATGCGAGATCTCCTTCCACACCTCATCAATATTGATAGGTTCATATATCTCCGCTATTAGACTTCGTTCAAGCCATTTCATATCCTTCGAGTTAACCTCTCCTTGGACCATGAAATTGTCTGGATACTGAGGTTGTTGTATACTTTTGACGGTTTTGATGTTGCCGTTATTCATGGAAGGTGTTCCTCCCACAACTTCTTTATAACTTCTATTGTCTCTGAGTAATTCATTGAAACTCGTCTTTTTCAACTTCTCATCTGACCCGCAACTCTTCTCCTTCAGGCCGTCATTAGCCCAAGCCTTGCCATTTTTATCGTATTTAGCTACAGAGACCTTGATCACCTTATCTCTGATCTTCATGCCGTTGAGCTTCATTGATGCTTTCTGGGCTTCTTCCTTCCTCTTGTATACAACAAACCCAAACCGACTGTTAGTATTCTTTCTTCTCTTGTGAGATATAAAAACGTCCACAATTAGCCTAATGGAATTAATGATGAATACCTCTTGCTTCCTCACAAACTCACTTTAGAAAAGCATTTTTTCAATCAACAGATCATGTCCAAGTAAGATTGCGCTATGTTTTCTTCTCTACTTCCTAACATACTCCTGCTTAGCCTGTGTTATATGTTGTTAGGAGATTCAATCCAAACGGGCTTGCTATGAAGATCAGGCAAAGTGTTGAGGAAAAAAGATGCTATCTTCTTCCAGATGATGTATGGAAAAAAGATATTAACTAAAGTTGATAGATTAATTGCCGTGAATGTAAAGGATATGTCGTGTCGCATGCAAAAATTAAAGATGGACATGGTAAAAGAAAATATCATTACTATATATTCCAGAAAGTATTACAAATTTTTTTTATAAAAATTATGATAATTGTTGGTTGGAATGAAATGATATGACTTATTTATTCATATAAAAATCAATAAACCTCCTATATCAGTCTGACAATTAAATTCTAATAACAAAGTTTCTGACATTTTAACATTTTCAAAAAAAGAAAAAAAATGAAAACATTGACTCAAGACATGATCAATACCTAATGTATTTAGTCATTGCTAAAACTAGAGGTAATTCCCATGCGTTGTATGGGTTTGTTTCTATTTTTTATAACTATTTTAATAAAAATATTTTTAAAAGAAAGTTATGATAACAATTAAAATCTAGACATGGTAAGAATATTTTGAGAATTTTTGTATTTGTTCTTAGACCATAAAATGGATCAAAAGTAATTACATTGAGGGAGTCTTGACTTTTGTTTATTATTGTATAGCACACCTTTATCATGAATTTTTATCTTCTCACAAATGGCCACTTTGAGCCCTTTACTGTAAAAACTATATGTGAAAAAACTTTTGAACTGATTATTTCATATAATTATTTTTACTTCTATTATCTACTCTCTTAGATGCGTAATACATTTCTAATGCCAGATTTATGTTCCTAAAGAGCATAAATGGTATTCTTTCTTTTTGGTTGCAAGCAATTGTTTGTGAATTTAGTCAAAATTAAAAGTATAAAGAAATCTACTCTATACACAAACTTTTGTCTAGCTATGTTATCAATTACTTTATCAATCTCATATGAGCTTCTCCACTATTTTGTCCAACCTTCAATTATGTAAAATATGTAATAAATGATTTCATCAGCAATGTCATTTAACGAAGTGAGTATTGATATTTTTCTAAGATATTCTTTATCCCACATGTGTTATTGTGGATTTGGATAAGTGCTGTCAAGAATTTGTTTAACTATATCACCAATTGGCTTATATAGATATTTTCTTGATATTTATTTCCACGTTTGTTTTTTTTTTTTTTTTACTCTAGTATGCTGTCTTATTGCCAATATATATATAAATAATTTCATAAAAAACACACTAATAACAAATATAAGGTTATTTTGATAGTTTAAAAGGTTTTTCTAAGCTTTATTTAAAAGTATTGTTGTAAAAATTTTAATTCATTGAAAATAAATAAAAATAAATAAATGTTTTTAATGTTTAGAAATAGAAAACATTTATTTCTAGTTAATTTTTTTTAACTTTTCATTGTTTTCATTTTTTTAAAACAGAAAACATAAAATCAAAATAATATATTTTAAAATTTCAAAATATGAAAATAAAATTATTTTAAAAAATGAAAAAATAGAAAATAGAAAACATTTTTTAAACCAATTTTTTTCAATTTTTCCACACGCAATTAATGATGCAAATATGTTATGTTCATTAGCTAAAGACCATTAACGAATGTTATTCTTTACCGTGGGTTAAAAAAGTTAAAAGAGTATATTTTATTATTTATTTAATCCTTGAGTTTTCTTTTATTTTGGGGCAAATTACATCAACCTCTACTAAGTTCCATCACTATTGCGCCTAGATCCCTTAGATTTCATGTTGACACTAGACTTTCTTAGTTTATTTAATTTTATTACAGTAATCTCCCTTGATCCTAAATTTTAAATTTTAAAAAATTTAAAAAATATAAAATAACTATTTTATCCTTAATTATTTATTCTATTTCTATTCAATGCATTTCTTTTTTTTCATCCACCTATACCCAAAAACTCCAAATCCCTAGATCTCAAAAACCCTCCCCTATCCTATATAGGGGTGGATATCGAGTTGGGTGAAACCATCAATCCATGGGTTTCAACCTAACCCAACCCACAAAATACGGGTTAGGTTGAATTAAAAAAACTTTAACCTATGAGATATGGATTGAGTCATAGGTTTAAAGATTTTTGACTTATACAATCCAACCTAATCCATCTATTTTTTTTCTCAATAATTTTTTTAGTAGTCTCTAACTTGTGTTAGGCCAAGAGTAAAATGATAATTTTTTTCTCAAATCCTTTATTAATATCAAAGAAAAGGGAAATTACATTTTAAATCTTATCACGTTAAGGAATAAAGGGATAATTTTTTTCTCAAATCCTTCATTAATATCAAATAAAACATCCTAAATCTTTTCAAGCCAAGGAATAAAGCTAGGGAATAAAGGGATTTTTTTTAATAAAGCCAAGGAATAAAGGGATTTTTTTAAAAAAAAATTTAAAAAAATCCCTTCATTAATATCAATGAAAATGCCATATCATCCTAAATCTTGTCAAATAGAATAGAGATAAAAAATTAATGGAGCATCTAATGGATTATTGCGATAAGAATTCAATAGATCATTTTGATGATATTGAATATCTTGAAAAGAATGAGAATGAAGTTACTAATTATGTCAATTCATATGTTGTATATGATGACATTGATTTCAATTGGCTCATATAGTTCGTTATATTTTATGGACTTATATATGTTTTCTTAAAAACTACAAGGACTTAAATGTGCTTTTTTCAAAAGCTTCTAGGACTTGTCACTTTTTTTTTTGTTTTAATTTATTCATATTGAGATTACTATATTTATTAAAAGATTTGATATTCATGTTGGATTTCATGTTTTATATTTTTAGATTTATTATATTCGATTAAATATTTTGACATGTTTTGATAGATAATTTTTTTAAAAAAATGTATATCAAATCCACAAGTTTGACCCAACCCAATTCAACCCACTGTTTGGATAAGCAAGTTGGGTCAAAAAAAGCTCTCCAAACCATTCAATCCAACCCATGTCCGCCCCTAATCCTACAACCAACCCTTAATCTGCGCTATGCCCAAGCTTATTTTTTTTCACTCTGAAAATATCCTTTCGTCACGTTGTCCCAGTGACAAGTAATGGTGGTTGTCATTTTAGTTCCCACCTTTCTAGTTTGACATTTCCAAATTCTTGGTTTTATTAATTTAAAATTTTCGATACCAGCACTTGTTGTTCCTCCATATTGATCTTTCTTCCACTAATGTTCATTTAATTGCCATGGTTAGCTTCATTTGTTCTCTGATATGCTCTTTGTGATTAAGGCAGAGGAAGAAGAGGGTGGGTCATGATGAAGGGAGCTTGTGCCATGAGGGTTGTTGTTGTGTGCAGGGGAGGAGGGAAAGCAGGGTTTGCAACTGGTGGTGAGTGTTGGCGCTCTTGTGGGCCACTAGGAGGAAGGGATGGTCATAGCGAGAGTTGGGTGACAGCATTGAGGGTTTGTGGGTGGAGGTAGAAGATGATGATGTTAGGGATTTTTTTTTTTTTTGTTAAGGGCAAATTTGAAATTTTCAAAAAATATGTTAGGAGAGGAAAGGTGGATGTTGACTTGAAATCTAGAGGGGTGTAACTATAATATCAATGGACCTAGGAGTGGACATCGGGTTGGGTCAACCTATCAACCCACCCAACCCACAAAATACAAGTTAGGTTGGGTTGATGGATTATGTTGAGTTGAAAAAACTCTAACCCATGAGATATGTGTCGGGTCATGGGTTTGAAAATTTTTTACCCATATAATCCAACCCAATTCACCTATTTTTTTTTTTCTGAATAAATTTTTTAGTAGTCTTAAGCTTGTCTTAGGCCAAGCGTAAAATTATAATTTTTTTTCTCAAATCCTTTATTAATATCAAATAAAAGGGAAATTACATCTTAAATCTTGTCAGGTCAAGGAATGAAAGGATAAATTTTTTTTCTTAAATCCTTTATTAATATCAAATAAAACATCCTAAATCTTGTCAAGCAAAGGAGTTAAGGAATTTTTTTTTTAAAAAAATCTTTTATTAATATCAATGAAAATATCACGTCATCCCAAATCTTATCAAAGAGAATAGAGATGAGAAACTCATGGAGCATCTAATGTATTATTATAATGAGAATCTAATAAATCATTTGGATGATACTGAATATCTTGAAAAGATTGAGAGTGAAGTTAGTAATTATGTCAGTCCATATACTATATGTGATGACGTTAATTTCAATTGGCTCATGTAGTTTGTGATTTTTTTTTTAGACTTATATATGTTTTCTTAAAAACTACAAGGACTGAAATATGCTTCTTTGAAAAGCTTCTAGGACTTATAATTTTTTTTAATTTATTCATGTTGAGATTATTATGCTTATTAAAAGATTTGATATTCATGTTGGATTTCATGTTATATATATTTAGATTTATTATATTCGATTATATATTTTGACGTATTTTAATAGATAATTTTTTTAAAAGGTATATCGGACCCACAGGTTTGACCTAACCCAATCAAGTTGAAAGAAAAAATTTGATCAACCCAACCTAACCCAATTCAACTCACAATTTGGATGAGCGGGTTGGGTCAAAAAAATCCCTCTAGACCCACCCAACCCATGTTGACCCCTAAATAATGGACCTTAGGGAGAGGTTAGTGTAATTTGTCTTTTATTATTATTTTTTAATGCATTACCCATTTGTTTTATTTAAATAATACAGAAATTGTAATTTAATATTATATCTTTACTGCATTATCGAATCATACCCGTGTTGTAAATTCCGTTAGTTTATAGTTATATTTTTGTAATATATATTATTTTTTGTTTTTTAATAAATATTTATATATTAACTTATTTTTTTGTATTTTAATTTGTGACTCACCAAAAAAAATTAGTGATTTGCTGATTTAATGTCTACCATGATTCAATTATCTAAATACAAGTTCAAATATCAATGCAAAGTGTATTGCATTTAGTAAGTGCATGTTATGAAAGGCAAAGGGAAAGTATATAAGAAGTAGATTCCTTTCTATCCTAAGTTTTTTCTTATTTAAAATATTAAAGTATATTCGTTATAACGAAAATGGTGAGAAATATAGATAAAATGCTGAGAAATTTAAAGAGGGCAAATATGTGTGTAAAACAAAAATTTTTCAAAACAAGAAAAATTATTATTATGCACTATATATTCAATGCATTAATCATTATTATCATTCATTTTAATTATATTTCTTGTAATTTATACTTGAAGGATTAAACATAAAATGAATTTTTGTGCTTAAACCTTAGGATAAATTGGGTAAGATAAAAAGATTAATTTATCTATTTGTTTTAAGAGGATCATTGTATCAAGGGATTGAACTATCGTTAAATGGATCGAGCCAGAAAATCCACGAATAAACGGACTCCAAAAATAGATGGTGCAAACGTGCGTGACTTGCGGGTTTAACGAACCCACCTACGAATTGTGGACCATATACCTAGCTTTACTTTTGGGGATCTGACTTTTCTAGGCCATGCCCAACTTAGGAGACAGGTGTTGGGTCGGTCCAACCATGTTATAAAGAAATATTCGACTCTCACAATATTAATCTCAATATCACATGTATATATATTAGTCAATCGTATAAAAACCTTTACCAGCATATCAAAATCAAAACAAACCCTGCACCCTAAAAAAATATGCAATTTCAATATTTGAAGAAAAAAATTTAATATAATATAATCAACAGAAATATATAACTGACATAACTGTACATTTTACACAAAAAATCGAAAACCATGACTGTACATTTTCTTTTTTAGTGGTCATGGCTCCTAGACGAACTATAGAAGCCCCTTCTCTTTGCAGCACTTTATAGCTCCATCATACATTTCATTGATGCCATACTTAAACTTGAAGCCAGTGTCCAAGAGCTTTGTTGATGATAGACCACTGAACTTTCGATAACCATTTGTTGTCTCCATTAAGTTAGTGTTAAATAATGAAAGATGTTAGTTATTCGGTCTTTCTTTTGTGAAGACAAAGAAACAAAGAAACGTATAAAAAAGGAAATAAAATATTAAACTTACGTTGGTATTGCTACGTGATATTCTGGATATCTTTGAAAAAGTAATTCATAAATCTGATAAAATGATATTTGGTCTGACGAACAAATGTACCTTCCATTAGCATTACCATATTCAAAAAGAAATATAAGAGCAATGGTAGCATCATCTATGTGCACCATGTATGAGTTGGTAAGATACTCGTACTGACTATGGTCTCCTCAACAAGCACACATGAGATGTATTATACACAAGTGTAACATTCAAATATCGTAATCAGAAGAAAAGGATAAGCGTATATTCTTTTCTTGTCTTTTGCTCTTAATACCAAACGTAAACATGCAGAAAATTGTAATACATACAAAAGGTGTTAGATAACAGTGAAATATCTATTCAATATATCAATATATAAAGGGGATTCCCCAGAATATCCAATTTTTGTTTTCTATTTTGACCCTTGTTTTTAACTTTTTTTTATGTTAAATGGGGGTTACAATTGTCCATTTAACACTATACATATCCTTTGTTGGTTACCAAATCATCTAATAACTTCCAGGAAGTCTTTTATTTGACTTCCCGGAAGTTACTACTTAAAATTTAATACTTTTTTTAATTTTATAAAATTTTGATTAAAAAATTAGAAAGACAATAGCGTAATAAAAATTACTTAAATAAATCATTAATCATATATTTATTTTAAGTTAAATAATTTTAAGTTTAGTTTTGTTAAAATACAAATAAAAATAAACTTTTAAATTTACAAATAATATTAAAAAAGTGGATTGATAGTCACTTTGCCTATCAATCCACTAGTATATACATATAAAGTGTATTAGATATAACTATGGTCAATGATTTTCTTTCTTCTGAAAATCCAACTATTTAATCCTAAATTATTTATTGACATATAAGTACATATTATTTAATAAATAAATAATACTTGCATATCATTGTCACCATTAATTTTCTTAAAGCAGTAAAACTCTTTTTTTCTTTGGATCGTGCAAGTATGTGGGGCAGCACACCGTTGGTTCCATCCATACCCAAAGAGAATTGCGATGTTAAAATGAGTACCGTTCTTGCCCATAACATGAGCCCATCACTGTCCTTTTTGTTCAAAGTATTAAAAATCGTTGACAAACAAAAAGAAAGTAACTGACCAAAAAAAAAAAAGAAAAAAGAAAAAAAGTATTAAAATCACCAAATAAATCTATCTAAGTGCTCTTACTTTCAAATAATTTAGGTCTTAGCAGGCCGTCGTACATGATATTTCAATTTCTATGATTTGAAAGAGGTTAAAAGATAACACTCAAATAGTTTAATTTTTTTTCAAAACAAAATTTTATTTTTTGAATTAAAAAATTAATATTAGAATAATTTTATCTTATCATAAATTAATTTGACTTGAATTAAATTGAGATTTAATAAATTTTGAATACTAATATTTTAAATAAAAAAATAAAAAATAAAAATGGAGTCAATGTTGATTACGAAAAATTGCAAGTAAAAAGTTGTGATAATTAACCATTGATATTTAATGTACAGAAAAATGCACAATAACGAAAAATGTGTACAAGATATTAGTTAGTTAGTTTCTAATTAAGCTCAACAGATATTTAAACTCACAATTCACAATAATAGGCAATTTAGCAAGTTAAAAACCTAATTTAACGTAGTAATAAATAAAATTAATTATGTTAATTTATATTAAAATAAATTAATTTAAAATTAAACTGTGTTGGGTTTGAAAGTAGGTTTATATTAGTTTAAACATATATGTCATTAAAACCAGTAATATATATATATATAAAGAAGAGGAAAAATAATTTTTTAAAATAGTAAACGTTTACTAAATTAAAATAGTGTTTAAGTCTTCATTCATCTAGTTGTGAAGCAAAAGGTGTAGGTGATTAAGAGATAAATTATAACGGTGAAAAGTGAAAGAAAAAGAAAAGAAGAAAAGGTGTGTGTGTGTGTGAGAGAGAGAGAGAGAGAGAGAGAGAGAGAGAAGCAAAGATGAAACACATAGGAGAGAAGAGGCAAACTTTGGAAAGATGGAAAGATAAAAAAAGAAAAAAGAAAAAAAGTGGTGGAAAGAAAAAGCACCAAAAAGTAAGATGATAGAAAAGAACTTAAATATTTTTTTTCTGAAAATATAATCTTTTTTTTTTGTTTGGTTCATCCAAATAATCTTGTTTGGTTTAAGTCTCTTATTTTTTAAAGGTGAGCACAAATAATCCTTGAGACGCTTAAAAAATTATGTTTCTCATTCTTGCAACAAGGCCATTTGTGCTAATTTTTTAAAAAATGAGGGACTTAAATTAAATTAAATTCTTTGAGGGATGACCAAAATAAAAAAAGTATCATGTTTTTGGGGATAAAAAAAATATACTTAAGCCTAAAGAAGGAGAGAAAAATGAATTTAGACAAAACTAACTTAAAATTATTTTTTTAACTAAATTAGTTAAAAAAATCAATTTAAAAATTTTTTATTAGTTATTGGTGTATACTCTAGTAAAACGTTTCTTTTGTGCTTCGCCATAAAGTCCATAAGTGGTTGAATGGTAAGTTTATACGTGAAAAGTGACCACTATGAAGTCAATCCTAATGAAGTCTAAATTAAGAGGATTAAACCATGTTAATGATATCCAGTTTCTCCAACACCACCACTTTTTCACGCACTTCCAGAGCAAGGAAAGAGCAACTTTTCTGCAGCAACAAGCGAAGAACACCTTCGCAGTAGGTGTCGATGCTAGCAATGATCCACACCTCCACCTACGGGCAAGGGAAGAACGCCAGAAAGCTAGCATCGCTAGATTGCCCTCAAAGTCGAACTCTGCCTTAACGCTCCTTCCATCCCGTCATCGCTGGCCAGTTGTAGTCTCTGCTGCGTTTTGCAGTTGTCGTTGTTAATGGCAGCGCAACCAGACTGGTGGATATTTGGGAAAGGGATGGAAAGATGGTTGAGTTTTTATGTTGGGTTTTTTACATTTGGGAATCATTTGGGTGTTCAAGCTATTAATTTGGGGATGAATTTGATATATGCAAATGAAAGAATTGCTGGGTTTCAATTTGGGGATCAAGACAATCGTTCATATTTTAACATTTTGGAGAGGGGGACCAACTCCCAAATGAGTAAGAAAAAAAAAAAAAAAACAGAAAGAAAGGAAAGGGTGACAGAAGCATATAAGCCACTAAAAATGATATAATCCTGAGAAGTTTAGATAATTTACATAAAATTTTAAGTTTAAACTTTATTATTAATAATATATTAAAACAAAAAAAGAGATAGCAGTGCCTTCATGGTATGAACAAAGATGCTCCTTGAAGTGGACAATTTATAGGAACAAGGGGTGATCATTCATAACATAAGTAAACTTTCTTCCTTTTATTTTTTAATTAGTTTCAAATTTAAATTAAAACGAAGTACTTCATTAATACGGTTTAACCCTCTTCATTAAGTTTGACTTCGCAATGGCCCGCTCAACCCACATGTAGCCTTACTATTTAGCCACGTATCACGGTGATTATGAGGGAAACCCTTCACCAGAGAACTCGCCTTCAAATAATTCAGATAGACCTAGGCATGATATATGAGATTTCAACTTTTATCACTTGAAAGAGATAAAAATTGATGACTTAGTTTGTTTAAATGATTTAGTATTTATTATCCTTGAATAATATTTTAAATTTGAGCCTTGTGAATAAAAAAAAAATATTTGAACAGACTTTTATTCGTATAACAGGCTAACTTGGTTCAAACAAATTGGTTGACATCGAGTGAACTCAGAACATAGTGATTCAAATGAAAAAAGATGCTAATAAAGAAAAATGGAGTTACATGTAATTACACAAAGAGTGATAATAATATAATCTTAAATTCATGATAAATCCTACATATAGCAACATTCTCCCTTCCGATTTTTAAATATCTACATATATAAAATTTTAAATTATATTCTTGATAATGGATATATATATATATATATATATATATATATATATTGCTAGTGCTAAAAAGTTTTAATACCAACCATTTAATGTACGGGAAAATGTATAATATTTATACTATTAAAAAAGAGGATTGTCTACACTTGGTGTCCAAATTATTTTTCCATTTTTGTCATGCATAAAATCAACTAAATACAAATAAAAAAGAATAAAATTATAAAACATATTCAACCTAACAACTTACACCACTGCATTTAAAACTACCCAGTAACCTTCAGCACTTTTTAAATTTTTAAAAAATAAAAATTAATTATTCAAAATTCTACTATTTATATATTTGAATTTATTTTTTAAGATTAAGTTTTATTTTTTAAAAAAATTTATACTAGATTAAAAAAATGTAATTTGATAGGTAATGTACTAGTCTTCGTAATGTACATTACAATTACAAAAAATGTGTACAAGATGTTAATTAATGTCTAATTAAGCTCAACAGATATTTCAAGTCACACAATTCACAATAAAGCGTTGCATGATGCCAAGAAACAAATGGCAACCCGTGTTTCCTACCATTTTCCATTGTCGGGGCAGAGAAAAATATAAGATCATATATGGATGTATAGGTTTTGATTGCAGTGAGCAAAAAGTGTCATAGAGAAAAGTCAAATCCATACCTAAGATCATGGCGAGTGCTATGTACACAGATGATGGTATGTTGGGACAAATAAATGGTCCAACGACCAAAGGAAGAACCAAGCTCACAACCTCCAGTCCATTCTTTTCTCCAAACTCTAAAGCAGCCTTCTCAGTTAAGATCTTGGAGACCAAGTATGAAGAGCTTACAAGACTGCTACCACTTTGGCAAATTGCAAGGTCGCTCCATGTATCTTCATCAACCATGTTTAGAGCATTATTACCATTGTACAACACTGTGACAGCACTAGAAGTGTAAACCACTCTTCTCACTGTCTTCGACTCTGGGCACGCCTTCAAAATGCCAAGTGTTCCTTCCACGGCTCGCTTTGTTACCTTTTCTTCGGGCTCTTGGCCATGGACATCCATTGGATGCGCAAGGTGGAAGACCCCTACACAACCTTCAATGGCCTCGTCAAAACTACCCGATTCATCAAGGTCAGGGTGGAAAATTCGGAGCCTCTTTGATGCTTCTGGTAAGTATGTGAGATAGCTGAGGTCTTGCTTGCATATATATATATATATATATATGTTAGTTTTGAATTAGAAACTTATACGTGAAATTAATGTATTGCTTGCATGATTAATCATCCTCTAATATGCTTATTATGCATCTAAATAATAGAGATTATAAAGTGATTTCTCTTTTCTTTTCTGGTAGTTGAGCACTAGTTGTTGACTTTTTCTTTTGATCCAAGGAGGGGGATTTGGGTGGGGGAGCCCCAGGGATCGAACACGGTCCCCTTTTCCACGAGGCTCTTGGGGTATAATTAAGGTTAAGAAAATCGGACCAAATATTGAACCGATCAAGGTAGGGGTTCAAAGGTTCAGAGGTTTAATCGGGGGTCCGACCAAGATATAATAAAATATATATATTTAATTATATATATATATTTGATTAATTAAAAAGTAAAAAATTATATTAAATTATTAACAATAACATAATTAATAAAAAATAATATTTATTATGAGGCACTTTATCAAATATCTTAAATATAAAATTTATTTATTTTAATTTTTACTTTATTTTTTTGAAAAGTACTCATAAATAGTATAACAATAATTTTTTATTTTTATTTTTAAATTAATTTAAAAGTATATAGCAAATAAGCATATTAAAATAATCAAAATTCGAAAAAAATAAATTTTTTATTTTGATTGAGGTTTTTTTAATAAAAATGTAGTATTTTTTTACCAAAATTTAAAAAAAAAATCGATCAATCGATTTGACCGATTCAGTTAATACCGATTCACCGATTTTTCCCGATTTTGACTAATTTTGACCACAACAGATTTTGTGATAAAGACCGGACTAGCCTCGGGTCCGATTCCCGATTGGACTTATTTGACAAATTGATTCGGTCCGATTCTCTATTCCTTAGGTATAACCATTGAGCCACTAGGCTCGTCCTCGGACCCAGTTATAGACTTTTTGAATATAGGAAATGGGACAATTGGACTCACTCCACTGATTTTTAGAAGTAAAAAATTGTTTTGGTAAATATTTATGAGAAAGTCTAAATTATAATGTAACTTATAATTTTATATATTAAAAATAAGAATATGTTATTTGCATCTTATCTCCTATAAATACAAAGTTATATTACTTAGATAATCATCTATAATCTCTCCGATACATACTCTCTAGATCCTATACATTGATTTGAGCATTAGAAATTTTATATGTGTATACAGTTATTATATCGAAGTTCATTCTTGATCTACGCTTATTCATTCCAAAACCAAGTAGTTCTTTATTCTAGATTACAAAAGTAAGTTTTCATCTCCAAATTGTAGGTCAAATTAAGTAAGAATGATCGAAATTTAGTCTAATTAAAGATAAAGCCTACTATATATATATATATATATATATATATATATATATATATATATATATATATATATATATAATAAAAATTGAAATTTTACATCATAAATAAGAATTTCACAAATTTCACAAATAAAAACTAAAATTTCCATATTACTTAAGAGTAAAAAATTTAATCGCTCATTCAATCATTCAAATGATAAAGAACAAAAATTAGAACATCAAAAAAAAATTTAATCACTCATTTTCAGGAATGATTCCAGGAGACCAGCAGTCGATTACAGTAAATAGAACAAAAGCAAAAACAAAATAGTCACAAAACTCAAGTAGAAGAAGGAGAGGGAATCGCTGCTAGTTGGGCTGCCGCCGCCAGGACTTGGAAACATTGCCACTACTAGGATGAGAAGCATTGCTGCTGCTGGGATGACGAGGAGCGTCGCTGCTGCTAGGAGGAACGAGTAGCACCACTGCTGGGATGAGGAGCTCCGCGCCACTGGGCTCGCTGGTGGTGGGGCCGTTAAGTGTTGGACCGGTGGTGGCTGGTGGGTGAAAGTTGGAAGTGGGATGGGGTGGGGTGCATTACGAATGGATGAAAAAGGAGAATAGGATTCTCACTTCTTTCTTCTCTACTTCTGTTTCGTTTTATGAAACAAAAAAAAAATGGAAAACAAGAAGTTTTAGCAAAAGCTCATACCTGAGCTGTATCCAGCTGCATCCAACCGCATCCAAGCATGCCCACGTGTACCCAACGCATATCCGTACTGGGAATATACTCGATACGGGTACTTTTCCAAAAGGCATGTACCCATGCTTTAGAGGTCATAATCAACGTTGCAAAAAAAAAAGAAAAGAAAAGAAAAGAAAAGAAAAACCTATTGTCAAGTCAAAAATTTCAAATCAACTTGATCTCTAACAATCTAACTTCATGCAAATACATTCGTATACACAATTTTGTCACTCTGCCTTGAAATAAACAAGAGGAGGAAATAAGCATGAACCATTGGGACTCTTCCATTTACAAGAATAGGAACAAGGGAAAGAAGTGTCCTTAATTTGCAGATATAGCTCAATTTAGCAAAAGAAGGTTATGCAAATCCGTTATAACGTACATGCAACATGTTGGTATCTGACGGTGGCTCGAACTGAGTAACCATGTTGAAGGAGACTCTCAATTAGCCATGATGCTACATACCCCGTCCCACCTGTTATACAAACTGTACCTTTATCATCTTCCATATCTCTCTTCCTCTTTCTGTCTTTCTCTACTTTTTCTGCTGAGTAAACAATGTTTATATATGTATGTAAAGAAACATTTAATGCCATATTCCAGGGCGCTAGTTAAGGGTCCTTCATAACTGTCACAGGCCATTCAGCTATTTAAGCTATATTGCTAATTAATGTATGGTATTGCTAGCTATATATTGTTACTTTTGAAAGTATTTATCCCCATTTGAGGTGCACTCTCTTCATTTAGTGTGCTGCGTCCTCCTCTTTGTGCATAGACTTTATAGCCTATGCAGTGATAAGAGTGTACACCAAAAGCTGTTAAGTTAGTTAACAGTTGTAACTGTTTTTGCTGAGCTGTCATATGAGTTAGTTACATCAGTTCATGCACCCGTATAGACTACATAAGCTACACTTGCTCACTGTAATCATTGAGTTGGTTTAATGACAAACATTTATTTCTCCTTCTTCAATTCTCTTTCCCTCAGTTCTCTCTCTGTTCCTTGGCCTGATACATGAAGAATACTGAGATTTCTTCCTCACCTTCCACTGCCATGAATGCACAAGGCTCTGGCTCTGTTTTCTTTCCCAAAACCTTCTCCAATGCAGTTTCGTTCAAGCTTGATGATGAAAATTACCTCACATGGAGGCATCAAGCTTTGGCGTCGATCAAAGCGCACAAACTGAAACATCATCTGGTTGCAGAGAAGATGCCGAAGCAATTCTGCACTCTAGAAGATGACAAAGATTTAGAGGAATTCTTGAATTGGGAACAACATGATTAGCATCTTGCTTCGTGGTTCCTTGCATCAATGACTCCACCGTTTGCGAATCGAATGGTTGGTTGTGATTTCTCATCCCAAATTTGGGCGAAAGTGGAGAAACACTTTGGTTCTCAAACAAGAGTTAAAGTGTGACAACTCAGAACACAATTGAAGGCTAGGAAGAAAGATGGATCTGCATTAGAATTTTTGCTTAAAGTCAAGAAAGTTACTGGCTCACTCGCAGCCATTTGATCTCCGGTTAATGTTGAAGAGCACATTGAAGTTATCCTTGATGGTTTAGGAAGGAAATATCCTACCTTCATCACATCTATGGTTTCTCGAAAAGATCCATGCACCATTGATGAAATTGAAGCCTTGCTGATAGCTCAAGAAAAAAGAATCGAAAAGTTTGACAAAGAGGAACTTAGTTTAGTGCAAGCAAATTTGGCTCAAACCTCTCTTCAAGATGCTAAAAGAAAGGCACTAGAGAGTGGTCAACGAGGGAGGGGAAGAGGAAGCTCCCAAGGTGGCAGATCCCAATGGAACAACAACAGGCCATAGTGTCAGGTATGCAACAAGTATGGTCACACTCCCTGGCAATGGTACCACCGCTTTGATCCAAATTTCTCAAATCCTAATCGTAGTTTCAGTCAACAACCACCACCACCGCCACAGTCATTCCATAGTCTAGGTCCTCAACCGAGGGCATACTTAGCTACCCCCTCCACACTCTCTGACTCAGCTTGGTACCCTGACACTAGCGCCATACATCACCTTACCTTTGAGCAAGATAATTTGCTGACAAGCTCAGAGTTTTAATATATTTAACTGTCAATGATGTCATGTTTTAAATATGCCTTTTAATTGAAATGTTTCAATCTACATGTCCACAATTCCCAACTACGTTTTCTTTATGTTTTTATTAACATATTTATTAACAAGTCTCCAGAACTGATAGATTGGGTGGTCGGGGACTCGGTAAGATATTCGTGAGAAAAAAAATCGCAAGAAAAAGATACACGTCTAAAATTCATATAAAAAAGAGATACACGTCTAAAATTTATCGGAAAGAGATGTATGTCCAAAAGTCTTTTAATAACTCTAGTTAATAATAATGTCAATATGAAAGATGAGATTAGAATATATGCCTTTTGTAAGAAGGTTAACAAATCATGAATAATTAAGCCAATTCCATGAAACGGAGTTGCCATTTTTTTTTTTCACCGAGAGGCCGAAAAATCAGTGCCCCTCACAAAATTAAACACTAGCAGCTGCCCATGCATGCCCTCATCACATGAATCATTTTGATAAATATAATCAATTTTTTTTTTAATCTTCATTCATGACGCAACATGCCATGGAAGTATTTTTTTCTTATTTATAAAACAACTGGGAAAAGGAGAAAGCAGCTCCGCGTCTTCATTAATTTTCGTTTGTTTAAGGTCAACTACTAATTGAGCAAGCCATTCTAACCAAGAAAAGTGATCCACTACTTACGCATACAGTAATAGCAGCTACTTTCTCTTTTATTCGTTTTTGTTTGCCAGCAAGAGATATGTATTAGCTATTTATTTAATGGGGTTGCGCTGCACAAAATTCCATGTCAAATTCCTAGTTTCAGTATGGATGTATTACATCAAATAGGGTAAATTTACGTGCTATATATGTGGTAAATATTTTGTGTAGAATTTGCAGTACTATTACTAATCACATAAATTAAGTTTAATTTGATAAAGAAAATCTGTGTGTTTGAGCTCAATAATGTTACAGTTGATCTAACCATTTTCTTATTGTAAATTAGTTTTAAAATACTTATAAAAAGTTTTAAGAGAAAATAAACGTAAAACAAATAACTATATGCTAAAATAAACAACACAAATACAAAAAGTAAATAACAAATAATAAAAGAAAAAAATAAAAAAGACTTACGTACCACAAGTGGGTGTAGACTAACAAACCAACATTCAAAGAATGGTCCATGATTTTCTCTCGTAATGAAAATTTATTAAAGTAATGCAGGCTTCAAACGTAATATTGATATCAAATGTGCCATTTTTTTTCTCATCGCTAAAATATTTAAAAAACAACTTTTTATATAAGAGAACAGAGTAAAAGAGTATGATATTTTGAATGTGATGATCACATTTGGTCGAGAGAATAATTTATTAATATAGAATATCATGTATAAAATAGATAAGTGCATTTTTTCCCCCCTCTTCCTCTTTAATTTTTCTGTTATTCTTTTGAATTTATATTTGCAATTAGTAGAAAATCCAAAATAAAATTAGATGATAAAAAATAATAAAACATAAAATCCAAGATCCACATATATAATATATACTATATAGATATAGTCGGCCTCACTTAACTTTTTTGATATGTTTCTCTTGAATTTGGATAAAAAGTTATTGGAAACAACTAACATTTCAAACTTAATCAGGTTGTTTCGGCAGTAACCAAGTATGCGGATTTACAAGTAAGTAACCATAGCGTTTTAGCTATATCAATTTTATGAGACCAGGTGTCACAAGAATATATCTATAAATTCCCCAAACTTAGCATGGATAATTTACTTTTGATTGGATTGAAAAAGTAATTTAATTGACTAGATTTAAGAGATAAATACATCAAAGTATACACAAGCTAGTTCTCTCACCAATTAGCCACAATAAGAATGTAACATTTCAACTAAAACAAGTGTCACTAATTAGTTAGAACAGGTAGTAAACTTTATAATTATTATATAAGCTAGAGAGAAGGGAGTTTGGTTTATAGTTTCGACGATGACTGTTAATACTCGAGTTTATGAAAACTTTGTGTATAATTTATGCTATTTGATTAGTAGTTTTT
Organism: Pterocarpus santalinus; assembly: GCA_031439595.1. NCBI lineage: Eukaryota > Viridiplantae > Streptophyta > Magnoliopsida > Fabales > Fabaceae > Pterocarpus > Pterocarpus santalinus. The sequence goes on from CM062523.1 coordinate 6,840,425, forward strand.
TTTTTTTTTCCTGATAGTTCTGATTTAATTGTATTGCTGTAATTGCATGCATTATTTCATGATAAGTAAAATTATTATTATTATTATTATTATTATTATTATTATTTTTAGTTTTTGGAAAGAGATATTTAACTTGTTAGTTGTTTTTTAAAATATATTTCTTTTGGTATTGCAGTAGTAAATATAACTTGAGGAAATCTAATGATTTATTTTTTTAATGGAATCATAACATAATAAGATTTGAATGTATTGTTTTGTACAAATACAATGTGAGAAGAGAGTGTTATATTTTTGTTTGATCAAACTTGGCAGCAAGTTATTTAAGTTTTATTTTACTATACTTTTTTATTCAAGCTAATAATTAATTTAAGTTAGGATTTTCTTTTTCTTTTATGTTGAGTTCAGAATTTAGTTTAATATTATTTAGTATAATGATTAAACATAAATGTAAAATATGATAATGACAATAGACTATAAATTTAAAATAACATTTTAATTAAGAATAATTGAGAAATATTAAAATAGAAGCAATAAAGAAGTGGCCATATATAACAGAGAGTGGCTATCAAAAGTGTTTTCAATGGTATATAGTTTACACATAATTGCAAAAATTATCAACAGTAATGATGTTTGTTTATCATAATTTAACATTAAATATATTAGTAATAATTTTTTTACATAAATATATATTATGTTTATGATTTAATTTGAATACATTGATAATATAAAAAAAAAATTATATGACCTTCAATCATGCATTGTCATATTAATATGAATTGTTAAATCTCATACATACTACTTGAATAATTACACAAATAAAAAGTTTTAATTCAATAATAGTGTAAAATTTTGTTTACTGTATTAATGGATCAAAATGAGACTTACATGGTTATCTTATCTTTATTTTATCTCGACATTATACACAAAACTTTTGTTCTTCGAAACTTTTTTTTTCAGAGGCTGTACAAGCGACGTGTACGAAAGACCGATAGAAAACAGTGTTCTATCTTCACTGTACATTGTTCCACAGTATTTTCTTTCTCACGTTTTCAATTGAGTAGTGCTATTTGCACGTCCAAAATTAGTTATACCATAGATAGAGTTGAAAGAGAAAAATAAAACTCTTAATTTTCTCTCTTAATATCAATTATATTCTAAGAATTTGTGTCTTTCTTTCTTTAATATATCTATAATATATTAAGTCTACAAATAATATTTCTTATTCTCAAATGTTCCATTTAATGTCCATCCCTCGGTCGTTAAAAACCACTTACCAACTATGAACAGTAATACAGCTTATTATTGCATGCATTGGTCCGCTATTCTCACTGTACATTGGTTGAGAGAGTGTTGGTGTTGAGAGGTGAAAGAAATGGAGATCTTCCTGGCACACCCTAGGGACCTGTGGAATGAATTGGAGCTCCGCGTGCTGGTTTTACTGAGCCTCACCTGGCAGGTTATTCTCATCATTTTTGGCTCTCAAAGGAAACATGCCAAAGACTGGATTATCAGCTCCATTGTTTGGGTTACATATTTGTCAGCGACTGGTTGGCCACTGTTTCACTTGGAACCCTTGCCAACAACCAGGGTTCTGGACCAAAGGTGCTGCTGCAAGCTCTGTGGGCACCATTTCTTCCCTTGCATCTTGGTGGTCCTCACGCAAGTACTGCTTACTCCGTAGAAGACAACAGCTTATGGTTAAGGCACTTGCTTGGTCTAATTGTCAAATTTACAGTGGCCTTCTACGTCTACATATAAGGTCTTGGAGCGGCACTCCTCTAACTTTTGTAGCTATACCAGTGTTCGTTTCTGGAATTATAAAGTACTTGGAGCGCACTTTGGCTCTTAGATCTGCTAGTCATCCTGCCCAGTTTGAAGACTCTTTGGTGTCATCTCCAGCTCTGTAGGTAGTAGAGTTGAAGCACATTGCTGTTGATTCTGGGCTGGAATTTGTTCACCAAGGGTACTCATTGTTTAACATGGTTAAGCGTCTCTCTGCCGGTCTAAGCCTACCGTTTGCAGAAGGTCAAACAAGCTATTCGTTGATATTAAAGAAGAACAAAAGGGAGGAGGATATACAAAGACCGAGTTGTTATGCCTTTAAATTGGTTGAGGTTCAGCTGGGATTTCTCTGTGACATGTTGTACACCAAGGCACCTATAATTTATTCTTGGCCTGGCCTCATTTTTCGATTCATAAGTGTCTCCCCAATGGTGCATGCTGTTGGAAATTTTGAGCGTTGAATTATTTAAGCTTAAATGATTTGGCTTGTATTAGAGTTTGACATTAGAGGGTGTTGGATTTTTGGATTTTTGGATTTTTGATGTGGATTGGACTCTTGACAAAAGGTTAACCTTCATTGTCTTTTTCAATCCAATACCTTATAAACCCTTATCCAATATGGTCTCATCTAAGATCATTTAAACTTTGATATTATGTTGGAAATTCTTGGGTATTAAGTTATTTGAGCTTAAATTATTTGGATTAAATTAGAGTTTGGTATTAGGGGGTGTTGGATTCATTTTTGGGTTTTTGGTGTGAATTGAACTCTTAACCATCAGGTTAACTATCATGGTTTTTTCAAATCCAACATCTTATAAACCATTTTCTCTTCTTCAACTCATCCAATGTGAGACTCTTGTTTCTCACACCTTCTCACACATATGTGCATATGCCAACAACTGCTCTAGCAGCATTTCTTGTCTTTGTTGACACTAGTGACTATTCAAGGCTTGACATTTGTATAACATTTGGTTTATTTACTGGGGCTATTTCACTTGAGCTTTATGCTTTTATTTCGCTTATTTTTTCTGATTAGACTATGCGTTGGCTAACCAAGAACAAGAGTTCACTGCAGAGTTTCATAAATTGGGCTTTGCCTCATGTTCAGTGGAGGTGGTCAGGATACCTGGCTCAACACAGTTTATTGAGTTTTTGCATGAAGAAGAGGGTAGCAAGATGGATTGAAATGAAGGAATTTTAACGGCTTGGATCAAGATTTGATCCTGATTACAACATACAAAATCAAGAGCAGAATAAGTGTGAGAGAACCTGAGTTTAATCGATGAAAAACAATCGATCCGAAGCTGTTTAACATTTTTTGATCATGGATAGAAAGAGAAAGAGAAGAAAGGAGTTGGCCAAGAGAGGCCAAAGGGAGAGAGTACTCCTCCTATTCCCCAGAGAGTTAAAAGGACGTTTTGTTTCAATGGAGTTACAGGTGCCTATATATAGGGTTAGGAGGAAGGGTCTCTCCCTGTGTCAAAAAAGTGATGTGCCAAGCCACCCATTACAGTAAGGCTCATACACACAGAGATATATAACAATATCCACCAATAAGCAATGCGTAGGCCCAATTAAGCCTAATAACAACAATAATTATAATAATTTAATTTTAAACAATTGGCTTTAATCAATTTTGACATTCAATTAATTCATGTTCAGATTAAATGCGGTTTGATTTATGTAAGCCCACAAAATTATCCAACAATCTCTCACTTGAACGATATAAATCAAATCCTTACGAAACAATTCCCTAGACTCATTCACAATATGTGGCCACAATATTATGTCAAAATTGAGCCCGCACTCTCAAGCAAATAGTCCAATATGGGAAACAAGCACTCAACAATGTAGAGAATCATACTCGAAAGAGTACTGACATCATACACGTGAGATACTCATTTCTCGGTGACCCAATAAATGGTGGTATATAAGCCAATGGGAATGTACAACAACAAAATGGCATGCCGATAGATTACCAAAGGCAATTCCTAACAAATGGCCCTAGCATCTACCCCAGATGCTATATGAGATCTAATAAATCTCATCACAATATGAGACGGGTCCAAAATGTCTCCAATATTTGCCATGCCAACAAAAGTGTGCACATGGCAACATAAGCATTCGCCCAAGATGCTTTCTGAGATTTAACAAAATATCTCAGCACAACAAAATTGAGACCGGGTCCAATATGTCTCAATAATAAGCCATTATGCAAAATTGCATGAACAATTAAGCTGCGCAGACTTAAATGGCATTAACAATAGTATGAGGTTAAAATAAGCCTATAGAATAAGCTCCCACTAACCCAAAACACCGAAGGGACGTCGATAAACCCATGCGGGTTACAAAATCAATAGTAAAACCTTTGGTGGTCAACCATTAGTTAGGGGATCAACAACAATAAGTTCTGTAAGAATATACTCGAAAAGAATCTCGAATCTACCGCGAATTGCCATATAATCGCAAAAGGATACAAATTAATATATGGCACAATATCTCCCACTAATCCAATATCTCAAACAATATAAATATTCACATTAGAGGCCATAAGGTTTCAATATACTCTAATGGTACAATAATCAATAGTGGATAAGCGATAGTTTGTGGTAGAGAGTTCAATGTAAGTTTGAAACTCACTATTATTCTCTCTAACAACAAAAGGACAAAATCAAAGAGAATTACATTGCAGAGTTATCAAAATTTTCAGCCACAAAGTTTCACAGAATTGGCTTCACATACTCTGCCTATATAATTGAGGAGATCATAGGTTTCTTTAACACTTTGAAAAAAAAACAAATATCCCCTTTCTCTATCATCACGAATTCAGACAACAACCAGATTATAAAGGATATAACGAAATTAATATACTATCAGAAGCATTTTCAACCTATATATATAGTCATTGATAAGGACATAATAGAATTATAGAGTCTCTAACTCTCACTATAACTATAGTTTCTACATAAACGGGAGTAACATTATATTCTAAGTGACTCAAAATGTCCTCAATATAGGTCTCAAAACAATAGAGCAATGATAGACCAATGGGAAAAGAGAAAACCTTACATCAAAATATCGTAATTTACTCATATAATCAAATTGGTTTTCTCACGTTCAATTAATTGGGCAATTAGTTGAATTAAATACCTTGTATCATTGCAATCCTACCGAAGGGTCTCGACTCACAATTTACAAGTCTTTTCGACTTGATAAAGTCTTCTCTATCACACAATAATTATGTCAAATAATGTCACACCAAAGGGTATGTCCATTATCTACATAACTTAACAATACTTGCAATCCATAAATAATTTAATTCAACATAAATAAGCTTCACCATAGGTTGAAGCAAAATTCACAAAATATCGGATTACTTCAAACGCCCAATTAATAAATGGAGCCTTATGTAATTGTAATACCTTTTAGGGTCTTAAAATTTAACACATAAATAGACTCCGATAAACAATAAAATCATGTCTTTAAAGCTATTATCAAGAGGATACTGAAAACTTTATGACACAATTTTCAAATCATCAAAAATTATATCAATAAAAACAAACCGGAGGGTAAGTTCATTATTAACGTAATTCTCAAATGCAACATAAGCAACAATATTTAAATTTTCACAAGGGAAAAGAAAGCACCGCCAATACAGGAGAGAAAACAAAACTTTTGAGTTTATCAAATTAATAACCACAATATTGAAAACAACTTGTTTGAAATTTCACAAATCGAATAAAAAAGAATATATAATAAATAATAAATTGTGAGCTAAATTCTCCTCAAAATAAAATGGCATATGGCTATGAGCTTGTGGAACCAAATATAGAGAGATTTTTAAAATTTAAATTATTTTTCTCATTTTATAATAATCAATTACATCACCAAAACAACTTTCTCTTTGTGGAAAGTGGGATTTTTAGCCAAAGATAATATCACTTTGACTCTCACAAAATTTGTGTTTGGGCAACAAACACTTCCAAGAAGTCAATATTTTCAAAATCCACAACATGCTCCAATATTTAAGCATGTATTCAATTTGGATTAAATCCAAATTCAAATTCTAATTTATTCAAATCCATTATGATTTATGTAAGTCCACAAATATCAAACATTCTCCCACCTGGACTAGATAAATCAGATTATCAAAATTTTACATAAAAAAAGCCATTATTCTATATAAAATGGGAGTGTGTAGCAAAATCATGTTCTAGAATTTTAGAAAATAATTTTTAGAACAATATTGCCCAACATTATTCACAAAATTAGCATTTATCATAAGTAGTCCCGTGAAAGCGAGCTCACAATCATGAAAAATACCCAACAACATTGCCAAAATATTCTAGAAATTAACTCTCAGGATAACGTTGCATAAAATCACATAATTACAAAATTCGCAATGTTCCATAATCAATATAAATAAGAAGGGTGCCCAAAATTTATTTCAATATTCAAAATATTCTAATTCTGAGAGTGTATAAATTATGACATGCCCAGATACGTCATAATTATCCACAAAATCTTCTAGAACAAAATTCGGGAAATATCATTCAATTTTAGACAATTTAATTTCTGGAAATTTTAAAATAATTTATTTGATGCCCAAAATTTTATGAATGTTCAAAATAATAGCCTTAATATTTCTTTAACTATAATTCTCAAAGTAATATTGCACAATATTCAACAATAGTGGCATCTCATAATTTTAATGTTTAATATAATAAACATAAGGAGCTCAAAATTATTTTAATATGCAAAGCACATTAATTCTGAGAGTATGCTTAACACAATATACCTAATAATAGCACAAATATACACAAAAATTTTTAGGCCAAAATTCGGAGAGTACCATATAATTTTGAGCATTTTAAATTTGAAATAAATTCAAATAAGTATTTTCAATGCTCAAAAAATTAATTAAAATTCACTAATAAATTTATCTTAGTCAAAAACCCAAGCCTACAAATTTTGGCAAATTTTGGGCCATGTTTGGGCTTACCACCCGCCTGTACATGCGAGTAGGCTTCACGCGGATGCACTATTCATCATCTTCCACCTTCAGACGGGTTGAGCAACCTGGTTCGCGACCCGCTTCAGTTTTAAATGGGTCAAAGGCCATATCCCCCTCATCTGTCAACGAAATTAAGCGATTTTGATGTCTATGGATTCGTGAGAGAGAGAGAGCTACAAAACTCATATGATATCTTGAGGAACCGTGGTCAATATTTTCTGAGTTTGCTCCAAGAAGAATCATGTGGGTATCCTCGATTTTTCGAGGATTTCTCCCTCAGTTTTCAATGAAAATTCGTGTTCTTGGTCTCTATGGATTCAACTTGAAGAGCTCTACAAAACCCATATAGAGTTCGAAGGCAAATCGATCTAGATAACTAAATTAGAATTTCGAACAAACCTTTAGGGTTCTTCGGTTCTTCCTTCGATTTGTCTCTCAATACAGCCTCAAATCACACAATAATTAGCTCAATAAATTTACAACATAAATAACAATAGCCCTCAACAAATTTTGGAATTAAACAGCCAGAATCATAAATTCGAAATTGACCACTTTTGGGGTTCATGAACATTCAAACTTCAATCACCCAAACTCATACCAAAACACAATCAGCAGCCATAATAAGAGACCAAACAAAGTTCTGATACCAGTTGAAAGAATTTTAACGACCTTGGATCAAGATTTGATCCTGATTACAGCATACAAAATCAAGAACATAATAGATGTGAGAGAACTTGAGTTTAATTGATGAAGAACAATTGATCCGAAGCTGTTTAACGTCTTTTGATCCTGGATAGAAAGAGAAAGAGAATAGAGGAGCTGGCCGAGAGGGGTTAGAGGAAGAGAGAGCTTCTCCTATTCCCTAGAGAGCTAAAAGGATGTTCTGCTTCAATGAAGTTACAGGAGCCTATATATAGAGTTAGGAGGAGGGGTCTCTACCTGTGTCAAAAAAGTAATGTCTCAAGCCACCCATTACAGTAAGGCCCATACACACAGAGATATATAACAATATCTACCAATAAGCAGTGTGTAGGCCCAATTAAGCCTAATGACAATAATAATTACAATAATTTAATCTTAAACAATTGGCTTTAATCAATTTTGATATTCAATTAATCTGGGTTCAGGATTAAATATAATTTGATTTATGTAAATCCACAAAATTATCCAACATGAAATTGACTTGCTTTTCAGAATTTACTTTGCGCTAGAACTGTATTGGCAAAGGACTTGGAAACATGTAGACGATAATCTGAAAATTTTGATCTTTCAGCAACTCCTCGGGAAACACCAGGAGTACAATTCAACTACGCAGATTTCAAGAGATTGCTTTCATATAAAGGTGAACATGCGCTCGATAAGCGTCTTGATCAGATTGGCTGGAGCGTAGAGGTTGAATTTGGTCGCAGCATCCTTATTTGGCATGTGGCAACTGATATCTGCTATTACTCTACTCCAGAAAATGAGAAGAACAACAATTGCAAAGCAAGCAAAATGTTATCAGATTACATGTTGTATGTTCTACTCATGCGTCCATTCTTGCTGCCTAAATGGATTGACAGGATCACACGTGTTCGAGATTCCTTCAGGGAAGTCATAAGGATATTGCAGCGAAGGCAGTTTCCTGTAAAAGATGGTGCACAGATGCTTCCAGAAAGATGATTCAAATGTACCGGCAAAGTCATCAGCCACTCGAACAACTTAGGAAAGAAAAGAGTGACAAGTCTGTGTTACTCGATGGATGCCGCCTTGCCTCACAGTTGCAAAACCTCGGATGCTCGTGGGAGATGATTTGTCAAGTGTGGATAGAGATGCTGCCTTATGCTGCAAGTCAGTGTGAGTGGGGACCACATGCTCAGCAGCTTCGAATAGGAGGAGAGTTGCCCACACATGTTTGTGTTCTCATGGCAGACTTTGGTCTAAACCAACAGTTTGATATCGGACGGCGGGGTCCTCCTATAGAAAGCCAAGATGAAGGATGGGGATGGGTAAAATGTGGAATTCTCCATCCTTAAAAGTGATGTGACAAACTCGTTTATGATGTTATTTCACTTCTCCTATGTTAGAATTTTATCTGTTATTTCAATTTGAATCAATGCTGAAAGTTCTTCTGTTGGCACTCAAAAAACAATGTTCAATAAAGCAGATGTGATAAAAGAAGATGATTTCCAAAATACAAAAAGTGTTGAACAAATTGTTACTGATTTTTTTGTTTACTTCTTTGATCGTGGTTGAAAGCGAAACACTGGAAAGGTTAATAGGTGTAGTATTCGGTGATTCCTTCTTAGTTCTCATTTCTGACTTGAGTTCATGGGAGCTGCTGTCTTGAAATTGGTTAAGGAAAGAAAGGGAAAATTAAATTTTAAGGAAACACCTGCAACATCTGTACAGAAGTTTTTTTTTTTTTCTTCCACGCAAACTAAATTTTACCTGAAAATTAATTTAAATGGCAAATTCAGTTTCTTGTTGCAGTGGGGGTTTTGTGCCGTGGTAATTTAAAGAACAGAGACCCCAGCTATCTAAACATTTTGGTAACATACCAAGGAAAGATTTAGAAACACAGAAGACAACTTCAATTATAGGCCATGTGAATCAGTAATGAAATTTGTATCACCATTCTTAATCCTGGTTGATAATTATATTTGTAACTGATTGAATGCAATAAAAGCCGAATATAAGGCGAGAGGCTACGGAAGATGGTAAAGTGTTTCTTGAACGTGAAGTTCAAAGGGGACAGTGCCTTAGGGCTGTTTTTATGTACATTGATGACACAATTTCAGCTCATTGTTCTATTCATTTTTTATCTCTATATGATACATTCATTAACTCGTCTTAGATTCTTACTTTTAGTTTTACTTTTTTCCCCGTTATAAAATCTTT